>CATIUR010000003.1:137359258-138609258 GCA_949592205.1 Helichrysum umbraculigerum | reverse complement strand
ATCCGTAATTCAGTAAAGTAAGTAAATCATGCCAGCAAGTAAGTACGTGTGTTCATGTAAAACAGTAATGCATCTCACCCCTGAGTGAAAACAGTAAAATAGGGGCTGTGAGACTCACCTGAGTCTAGCAGACAATGCAGTAAGCAAGCAAAGTAGTATCCCGAACTAGCAACCCTTAGTGTCCTAATACGCATAAGGTTTAGTAAGTAAATGGAATACTTGTAAGGTATCCATGCTAGTTGTTCCCAAACTAGTTAATGTCCATTTGTTGTTTGTACGTTTGTATTTGTTTGTAAGTTGTAGTTTGTAGCAAAGTTGTACGGCCCGTTGGTATCGGAGTGTAATGATAATCTCATCTATTATTATTATGCAGTTGTTGTAATCGTATAGTTGTCAAGTACGTTTGTATTGTAACTTGTAACGTCCGTGCGGGTGTAATCCTAAAGTGTACGAGTGAAATTTCGTATGTGTTCGAGTGTAAGCTCGTATTAGTTTGAGTGTAAACTCATAAGTCGGTATCGAATGTAATCTCGGGTATGTGCGCGAGTGGAATCTCGCGTTTTAGATAAGTGTAATCTTATTCGTATTTGAGTATTGGTGTGTACTTCCAAAAGTATAGTATTTTCATGTATAAATCGTATCGTATTTGATTTGGTTGTTGAAAAGTGATTTTTAAACACTTAGAATGTTTTTAGCTTCTGTTTTTGAGTTTTTGCGACACTAAATGCGACACATTGCTTGTGTCTTATGGTTGTCATGCGACACAATCCTTGTGTCTTATGTTTTATGCGACACAATCCTTGTGTCTTATGTTTTATGCGACACAATCCTTGTGTCTTATGGTTTATGCGACACAATCCTTGTGTCTTATGGTTTATGCGACACAACGCTTGTGTCTTATGTTTTATGCGACACAATCCTTGTGTCTTATGTTTTATGCGACACAATCCTTGTGTCTTATGGTTTATGCGACACAACGCTTGTGTCTTATGTTTTATGCGACACAACGCTTGTGTCTTATGTTTTATGCGACACAACGCTTGTGTCTTATGATTTATGCGACACAAGCCTTGTGTCTTATGCTTCTATGCGACACAAGCCTTGTGTCTTATGCTTCTATGCGACACAAGCCTTGTGTCTCATGGATTTTTGGTCAGACGCAACACAAGGGCAGTTACGTTTTTGGGGTTCGGTTTTTGGGTCAAACGACATCGGTTTGACCCGAAACTTTTACACAAGTTTTAGAATGTTATAATGAGTTCATAAAAATTATTAGTTGACATTTTTAGTGTTCGAGGTGTCGTTTTCTTAAAAGTGACTAAAACCGACATTTTCGATAATGTTTTCAAAAACGAGTTTTAATTATACATTTGGACATTACTAAGCTAGGGGAACAATAATCTAGCAAAATAATTGAAATCGGAAAAGTTCGAGAGTCGCCGGAAAACTTACAAAGTCGTCGGATCGAGAAACCGAAAAGATAGGTTTGTAGCTTTCGTTGTCGTGATCACTTTTCTCCAAACGAGCCTAGTGATTTATGGGGTTTTAGTGGTGGTTTTTGGGCTAGAGAGAGAGACCGAGATAGAGAGAGAGACTAGAGGTTAGAGAGAGAGTTGAGAGAGATTGAGTGTGGGTATGTGGGTTGTGTATGAAAGAAGAAAGTGAGGGGGTGATGTCCCCTTGCTTGTTGGCCGGTTGGTGGGGTCCACCATGTGTGGATCTCACCAAGTTTCGTATCTTCGTGTTTGCGCTCCGTGCGGTGTTCGTTTTCCCGGTCGTTTAAACGTTAAAATCTTTTTATACGCGTTTATTTATACGTTTTAAAATACGAGATATTATGCGAAAATTTAGTTGAAGTATTTTACCAAAATACTTGTTGTTAAGTTATAAAATATAACTTTGTTTCGTTTTGTCGGTTGGTCGAGTTTTCGTAGAGTTCGATAATGTTTTAATTAAAAACGTACGTGTCCGTTATATTATAAACATAATATAAAATAGTAGTTTGTGTAATTAAATAATTCCACATTATTTAATAATTGTTTTACCAACGTCCGTATGTTTATACAATTGTAGTTTTATACGATTTGAACGAATCGTATACGTGTATATATATATCACCCATATATATATATATATATATAGTAAGTAAGTAACGTATTTATAACACCCGCAAAATACAAGGACATTTTTTTTTTTTTAAACATATCGGAAGCGCATGATTAATAGAAACCAGTGGATTGCATACATACATTTCAAATAGCAATCCACTTACATACAAACCTTTAAAACTATATTATTCTAATCATTACACACATTAAGTTTAGGTGTTATAGAAATCCAAACATGTTGTTAAATCATTAAAGTATTATCCATTTCAGAGTGAGCTTGTCAAACATTCCATTCCATACGTACTTCTTGCCCACCCACATACAAAAGTAAACCTGCAAGAAGTAATGAGGGGTTAGCACGAAGCTTGATTTGTGAAATTGATTTAAGTGTGATTAATTGATCCTTTCTAGAATTTACTCTTGGAAAGTTACCTTTGTTTGTATTGCACCGGTGCGTTTATGGTTTTATCTTTTGTGTACTTTCAGGTGTAATTTGGTAGTGGATGAACACAAGGAGTTCCGGTAAAGAGCTTCTAAGTCCTTTGTCCAATCCGGAGAAGACCAAAAAGAGTAAACGAAGGAGGAAACCAAAGCATAGATTATCGGATTCATCTAGTAGTCAAACGGATACCGAAACATCTTCCGGAAACACATTTGAAGTGGAAGAGACTTTTGTGGAGGATATTCCATCACCCGAGGAAGAACCTTCAACACCATCCGAAGGTGAAGAAGAGATGGCGGATGAGGATGATACTCCTATGTTCTCACGGACGAGAACCGTGGCACCTACACCCGAGGCGGCCATACGGGTTCAAGATATTGAAAATGATAATTTCTCTTTGAAAGGGCTTCATATGCAACTCATTAGAGATAAACAATTTGACGGAAGGGTGAGGGTCGATCCACACCAACACATTGCTAGCTTTCTTGAAATCGGGAGCTATTTCAAGTACGGGGCAAATATGGAAGAAGTGATTCGCCTTCGAACGTTTCCTATGTCACTTTGTGGTGAGGCAAAGATTTGGTATCAAGAATTGGAACCAAACACCATCACTACTTGGGATGAGATGAGGGAAGCATTCGTTAGACGATTTTATCCTCCGGCTCTGGCCGAAAGACTTTTGAATGAGATTAGAGCTTTCAAACAACAAGAAGGCGAAACTTTGGTAGAGGCATGGTGTCGGATGAAAGAAATGTTGAGGAATTTCCATGGTCACGATTTGAAGAAGAGAGAAATCATTGGGTTATTCTACAATGGTCTTAACTTGGATTCGGCAAGTATTCTTGATGCCTCGGGAGGGGGTCAATTCCTTTACAAGACACCAAACGAAGCATGGAAGCTTCTTGAAGACAAGGTTATCCAAAGCTTAAATTGGGCTAAGGATAAAGGAGGAAAACCGGTTAAAAAGCACGTTGCATTCGCCGAGGGTACTAGTAGTGGAAGTGGAAGCTCAAATGACTCGGCCATGATGAAAGAAATCAAGGCTTTATCTTCTAAGTTTGATGCACAATTCAAGACTATCAAAGGTGAAATAAAGGAGCTTAGAGATGGTTGCGGTCATTGTGGCGAAAATCATGCCACGGCTAATTGTGCCCAAGACGATTTGCCAATGGTAGGAGGTGAGGAAGGTGTTAACTTTCTTCAACAAGGTAATTATCAAAGCGGAAATTACCAACGAGGGGGTTATCAAAACCGAAATTCGGGAGGCTACCAAGGCGGAGGCTATAACCAAAACCAAATCCGATTTTCTAGACCTAACCAACCTTACAACCAAAACTTCAACCAACCTCAAAACCAATCATACAATCAAAACCAATCCCAAAACCAACCTTACAACCAAAATCGACACACAAGCCCATCTAGAGAACAACAACAACCACCGGTTCAAAAACAAGAACCAACATTGACTCCTATGGAACAAATGATGAAGGAGTTTATGTCAAAGCAAGAAACGGCCACCGAGAGAATGAAAACTCAAATGACAAATATTCGGTTGAGCATGGAACAAGGGCAAAAGAATCAACAAGCTTCAATCCAAGATTTGGAGCGGAAAATGGAGAGGTTGTCCGATGGGCAAAGTAGTAGGCCAACCGGTGGCTTACCGAGTAATACACAACAAAACCCAAGACCACAACCTTCACCATCTAGCGGTTCCAAACCTTACCAACCACCATCCGCGAGAAATGAGCATGTGAATGCTATAACCACAAGAAGCGGAAAAGAGCTTCCACCACCTCAAGTAAAAGACAAAAATGTTTCTAACTCTTTTGTGCAGGAAATGGAGGAGGAAGACAAAGAAGAGAATGTTGATGCTCCTACACCAACGGTCACACCGGTGTCACCTACCCCGGTTGTGAAAGCTTACAAGCCGAAGATTCCTTATCCACAAAGACTAAGGAAAGAAAAGATTGCGGCTCAATATGGGAAGTTTGTGGACATGATCAAGGGCATTCGAATCAATGTGCCTTTGGTAGATGTATTAGCCGGGATGCCAAATTATGCCAAATTCATCAAAGATTTGGTGAGCAACAAAGAGAAATTGTCGGAAGCTTCGGCAATGTTTTTGAATGAGGAATGCTCGGCACTTGTCCAAAATCAAATTCCACCAAAGCTTGGAGATCCCGGGAGTTTCATCATTTCTTGTACATTGGGTAAAATCATTACTTGTGATGCACTTGCAGACCTAGGTGCTAGTATAAACTTAATGCCATATTCACTTTATGCTAAATTGGCCCTAGGATCCCTAACCCCCACTCGCATGAGCATCCGACTTGCCGATAGGTCATTCCAATATCCCGTTGGGATTGCGGAAAACATGTTGATAGAGGTAGGGCAATTTACCTTTCCGGTTGACTTTGTTATCCTCAAAATGGAGGAGGATAGTAAGGTACCCTTGATTTTAGGACGACCCTTCCTACATACCGCGGATGCCATAATTGGGGTTAAAGATAAGAAATTGACCTTGGGGGTGGGTGATGAAAGGATTGCGTTCACGGTCGATAAGGCCATGAAGCATCCTTATTCTAATGATGATTCGTGTTTTAGAATTGATGTGATAGATGATGCGGTGGAGGAAGAATTGGAAAGCTTGCTTGGATTGGAATCGGAGCTTGTTGACTTGCTAGAGTCAAATGTTGAAGGAATGACCGAGGAGGAGTTGGTCATGAGCATGGAAGAGACGAATGATGAAGAAGAGCTCGAATGTGAGGATGCTTTTGAGGAGCTCACAAAGGATGACAATATGAGAATCAAAACGTCATTGGAGGATCCACCACAAGATTTGGAGTTGAAAGAACTTCCAAGTCATTTGGAGTATGCATATCTCCATGAGGAAAATCTCCTACCCGTAATCATCTCTTCATCCCTTGTGAATGATGAAAAACTTAAATTGTTGAATGTACTTAAGGCTCACAAAAGAGCTTTCGCTTGGCGGACATCCGACATACCGGGAATAAGCCCATCCTTTTGTAAACACAAAATTAATTTTGTTGATGATTTTAAACCCGTTGTCCAAAGACAACGGAGGCTTAATCCCAATATGGTGGATGTGGTCAAGAAAGAAGTAATTAAGCTTCTTGATGCGGGTATTATTTACCCCATTGCGGATAGTTCTTGGGTAAGCCCGGTACATTGTGTACCAAAGAAAGGGGGGATGACCGTAGTTGCCAATGACCAAAACGAAATGATACCCACTAGGACGGTCACGGGTTGGCGTGTGTGCATTGATTATAGGAAGTTGAATGATGCCACGAGAAAAGACCATTTTCCCTTACCATTCATTGACCAAATGCTTGAGAGGTTGGCGGGTAATGAATATTATTGTTTCCTTGACGGATTCTCGGGATATTTCCAAATACCCATAGATCCCGAGGATCAAGAAAAGACCACCTTCACTTGCCCATTTGGGACCTATGCCTATAGGAGAATGCCCTTTGGTCTTTGCAATGCTCACGCCACATTCCAACGTTGTATGATCACCATTTTTCACGATATGGTTGAAACTTCCATGGAAGTCTTCATGGATGATTTTTCGGTATTTGGCGATTCATTCGAGTCATGTTTAAGAAACTTGGATAAAATGCTCGAGAGGTGTGAGAGAGCCCATCTAGTGTTGAATTGGGAGAAATGCCATTTCATGGTGAAAGAGGGCATAGTGTTGGGTCATAAAGTGTCGGGGTTGGGAATTGAAGTTGATAGGGCTAAGATTGATGTAATTGCCAAATTACCTCCACCGACCAATGTTAAGGGCATTAGGAGTTTTCTTGGTCATGCCGGTTTCTACCGTAGATTCATTAAGGTCTTTTCGAAGATCACCCGTCCAATGACTAGGTTACTTGAAAAGGATGCCCCTTTTGTGTTTGATGGACCATGTTTGAGTGCATTTTCGACCCTTAAAGACCATTTGACCAAGGCACCTATCATAGTCTCCCCAGATTGGTCCCAACCGTTTGAACTCATGTGTGATGCTAGCGACTTTGCCTTAGGAGCCGTCCTAGGACAAAGGATTGATAAACATTTCAAACCTATTTACTTTGCTAGCAAAACCTTGAATGGGGCCCAACAAAACTACACAACCACCGAGAAAGAATTGCTTGCCGTCGTATATGCCTTTGACAAATTTAGGCAATATCTTGTGCTATCTAAAACCGTAGTTTTCACCGATCACTCGGCCCTCAAATATCTCTTTGCCAAACAAGACGCTAAACCGCATCTTATTCGTTGGATTCTTCTCTTGCAAGAATTTGACATTGAAATCAAGGATAAGAGAGGTGCCGAGAACCTTGCCGCCGATCACTTGTCAAGACTGGAAAATCCAAATCTTGACAAGCAAGGCGATACTAATATTGATGATTCCTTTCCTGAGGAATTTCTTTTGCAGGTAGGTGATGAAAACAAGGATGAGGAAGCACCATGGTATGCTGACTTGGCAAACTATTTGGTTGGTGGAGTTTTGAGGAAGGGCATGGGTCACCAAGAGAAAAGCAAATTTTTCTCTAACTTGAAGCATTATTTCTGGGAGGAGCCGTATTTATTCCGCGTTTGTGTGGATGGCATGGTGAGGAGATGTGTTTCGGGTGGTGAAACACGAAAGATTTTGGATGAATGTCACTATGGGCCCACCGGTGGACATTATGGCCCCTCGGTCACCGCAAAGAAGGTCTATGATGCGGGTTTTTATTGGCCGACGATCTTCAAAGAAGCAAACACTTTGTGCCAAACATGTGATGCGTGTCAAAGAACCGGAAACATCTCCAAAAGGGATGAAATGCCACAAACTAGCATCCAAGTTTACGAAGTATTTGATATTTGGGGCATAGACTTCATGGGACCGTTCCCACCTTCGTTCAAAAATGAATACATTCTTATGGCGGTTGATTATGTGTCCAAGTGGGCGGAAGCTAAGGCTTTACCAAAGAATGACGCTCGTGTGGTCATTGATTTCTTGAAAAGCCTATTTTGCCGATTTGGGATGCCCAAAGCATTGATTAGCGACCGGGGGACTCACTTTGCGAATGCTCAATTGGAAAAAGTCCTCAAGAAGTATGGGGTAAATCACCGTTTCTCGACTTCCTATCACCCACAAACAAGTGGTCAAGTCTAGAACACCAACCGTGCATTGAAAAGGATTTTAGAAAAAACGGTGAAGGACAACCGGGCCATATGGTCCAAAAAGCTTAAAGATGCATTGTGGGCGTTTCGGACAGCCTACAAGACACCTATTGGAACGACACCGTATCGGTTGCTTTATGGCAAAACTTGCCATTTACCCCTTGAAATTGAGCATAAAGCTTATTGGGCGCTAAAGAATTGCAATTTGGATTTGATTGAAGCGGGGGAAAAGAGAATGTTGCAACTTCACGAGTTGGATGAGCTTCGGTTGCAAGCTTATGAAAATTCTCGTCTCTACAAGGAACGGACAAAGGTGTTGCATGACCGGAAGTTGAAAGTGAGAAAAGAATTTAAATCCGGTGAAAAAGTGCTTTTGTTCCAATCAAGATTCAAGTTGAAACAACCAAAGTTCAAACCAAGGTGGACCGGCCCGTACGTGGTCAAGCATCAATATCCATCCGGATATGTGGAGCTCTTTCAAAAAGATGGCGGAACTTTTATTGTGAATGGGCACCGTTTGAAACTATACCATGAGGATGAACAAGAGAGCGAGTGGGAGGAACTCGCAACTTACCCCAAGGACAAATGAATTCGGGGTCGAGTCTAGCTTGGACTCGTTAATAAATGAAGCCCATACACGAGGAAACTCGTGTTTATATCCTTTTGATAAACTTAGAATATTTTTGCTTGCGTTTTTGATACATTTCATGTGTTTGCTGCTGCTGAGATTGTTTGAATTGTTAAGTGTTTTGTTGTTTCTGCTGTTACTGTTGTTTCTGCTGAATTTTTGCTCATAGAAAGCCGATCGGCTTATCATAGCCGTTCGGCTAAAGACAAATAGCCGATCGGCTTCATATAACTGATCGGTTTATTCTTTGAAAAACGGCCACAGAACTTGAGCCTTGTTTGAAGCATTGGTTTTGTACGATAAAAGCAGATCGGTTTATAGTTAGCCGATCGGCTAAAGCTTTTGAGCAGATCGGCTTTATAAAGCCGTTCGGCTTTTCTAGTTAAAAAACGTTACAGAACTCGACCCTTTCATTTTAAGCACATTTTAACTGTCGAAGCAGATCGGTTTGAGGGTTGAAGCAGTTCGGCTATAAGAGCCGTTCGGCTAAAGTTCAGAAGCCAATCGGCTTCGGGTAATTGCTGGGCGATTTTATTAAAAGGCAAAACATTTTTTTTTTCCCACACACACACAAAGCTACAACCGATCTGCTACTCTTTTCTCTCTCAAGTAAAAAAACGAAAAAACTCCAATTCCTCACTAAATCATCATCCAACCTTCAAATCTTTCAAGGAAATCAACCTCTAATCATGTCTAGACAACCTAAGGTATTTCATGTCTCCATTAAATCTTCCTACTAGTGATTTTTTTAGATGAATATCTTGAATCCGGGTTTGGATTGATTTAAGTGTGGGGATGAATTCTTTTGTGATTTTGTTGTGTATTATGCTTGATTCATACATGTTACTCAGTTTATACCATGATCTTTTGTTTAAATTGCTCGATTTAGATGATTTACAAATTAGGGTTCATATGCTAATTTGGGGATAATCCGAATTTAGTGATTTATGCTTGATAGTTGGTGCTAATTGTGGTGTAATTCATGTTTGCAAGTATAATGTAGTTAATTGGTGGGTTGATTTCCATTTGTGGATGATTTTGAACATTAGGGTTTATGTGGAATTTGGGGAAGAAGAAGTTGACTTTTCTGGTCAACTTTGACTTTTGCTTTGACTGACTTTTGTGTAACTTGTGATTGTAATACATGTCTAGAATCCATTTGAGTGATCCTTTTTGCTCAATTCAAGTTCATGTTTGATATTGAAGTTATACATTTATGAGATAGTCAATAGGTTCGGTATGTAACTTTGATTGTAAGGCTTGCTTGAGTCACATTGTATGTTATTGGCATGATTCAAGCATGGTTTAATATTAGGTTGCATGTTTATCCTATTTGAGTTTGAGTTGTGGCTATGTGATTGATTGATAACTGTCGGTTTGTACTATGCTTGCATCTGTTGATTGTTTTGCTTTGTGAAGCGGTTATAGGAGTTTGTGCTCAGTTACTGGGGGTGTGGTTATGCTTGACATAAATCGCTCATTTTGTCATATTTTTGCTAACTCTAACACAATTTTGGAAATTTTGTATCTTGTTGTGTTATGTTGTGCAGAGAGGCAGGAGTAACCAGCCTGACACCTATGTGCCTCAGTATCCTGAAAGTGTTTATGAGGGTTTAATGCCTGCAGACCGCCACCCTCATTTGATTTTCGGACGCCATACGTATAACTACCTGGAATACACAGAAGCCTTGTATAAAATTCATAAAAAGGAATGCGAATACCCTCGGGCAATTAACTGGAACCCGTTGGAGGTTGTCGGGGTTGCTCATGATATTCGCAAGACTTTTACTCAAACAGTGAAGTTCGATGACGAGGCTTTTGGTGTAAATGACTTTGAAAAGCTTCTTGGGATCCAAGAAAATATTTACGAAGAATTGGTAATGTAATTTTTGGCAACCTTGGAAATGTTCCTTATCAATAATGTCGACGATAAATTCTTGAGTTTCAGACTTGGTGGTGCTCCTAGAAAATTATCTTTGAAAGAGCTTGCGGGTTGTTTAGGGATTTATACGGATGAGGAATTGTCTTCTCATTGGATTGATAGGTATTTTATGACTGGGGCAAGGCTAGATGAGGGGCAGTGTAATGCTGGAGTTTGGGCAACGCTTAGTACATCACGATATCTTGGGGGGGAAGAATTTTAACAAACATCTTACATCCCCCAAATATAGGGTGATACACAAAATGTTAGCAAACACACTGACTCTTAGGGGAACAAATAGGGAGAAGGTGACCTTGATCGACTTGTGGTTCTTGGATAAGTTGAAAAGTAGGGACAGGATCAATGTCCCATATGCTGTGGGCAAGTACCTTCACGCCTATGCTAGTGGGCATAAGCTCACGTCCAAACTTTGTGGTGGTCATCTAATCACCCGGATCGCCAAGGGCTTAAAGGTCAGTTTGAAGCCCCAAGGAGTTCCCGCCTACACCTTAGTGGAAAACAATACCCTTCCTATTGGGGCCGAATCCTATGCCACGGCCCACATCTTGAGAAAGAAGGGTGGAACTTATGTTGCTTATGATCTCACTCCTCAAGAGGCGGCCACTGTGTCTAAAGCCGGGTCTCGGGGAAAAAGGCCCGTCACAATCGAGGATTCTGATGAGGAAGAAGAGGCTGAACAAGAGCAAGAAGAAGAAGCTGAAGTTAATGTACATCCGGGTCGTGGTCATTCATCTCATTCTGGAGAGCCCGCGAACTGGGAGAGTTTTATGTCCAGTTTCAACAGTATGCAACTTGAGCAAAATCGAAGATGGGGAAAGCAAGAAGCCTGGCAACGGGAGAATGTGGCTTTCAGGGACGAGTCTAGGTATGAGTGGGGAGTTAATCAATACCAAAATGATTGGCTAATTCACAACCATGAGCGACTCGGCCACCATGTGCCCGACCATGTGCCTATCCCGTATCATCCACCACCTCGTTGGGGTGAGCCGGGGGGTATCCTCCCTGCTCCTATTTATGATCGGGATGCTGCTTTAGTTGAGCTCCAGCGACATCAGGAGCACATGCATACATCGGATTACCACCAGCAGCAGCAGGATTGGGGCACTCCTTGGTCCTCAGCTCCATCCC
Organism: Helichrysum umbraculigerum; assembly: GCA_949592205.1. Lineage (NCBI taxonomy): Eukaryota > Viridiplantae > Streptophyta > Magnoliopsida > Asterales > Asteraceae > Helichrysum > Helichrysum umbraculigerum. The sequence continues at coordinate 138,597,841 of CATIUR010000003.1, read as the reverse complement.
AGCCTCACACTTGGACACCTCCTGAGCCCTCTAACTGGCAACAAGAGGCTCATCACCATTGGCTTTTTGGATCGCCATCACCGTATCAGCAGCAGTATCAACAGGAAGATCCCACCCAGGACCCACCCCATGATGGGGGTTGGTAGTTGGGCTTTATTATTATTATTTATTCTGGGATTGTAAAACTCTAAACAATTTTTTTTATTCTGCGTTACTTTTCTTCTTGGTTCTTTGGATGATTAGCATTCATTGTATCATTTTTATTTTTATTTTATTATCATCATGTGGGCTTGTGTTTGGTGTTTGTTTGTTTGTTTGTTGCCCATTTGTAGCATGCGGAGCTGGAGTGGATTTCCACAAGTTTATCATGAGCCAGCTCCTCCATTCTCACCTTCATGCAAAACCCCCGGGGAAGTTCTCGTTTATTCTTTTTACCCCCGCGCTTTTGCTTATTTATTGATTATATTTGCATTGGGGTCAATGCAAACCTTAAGTGTGGGGAGGTATTCACTTGAATCTTGTTCCTAGTATATTGTTGTTTTATAGCCACTTATTAGGTCTGTTATTGATCTTGGATTTTCCAATTGAACTTTACGAATTCTAATAACGGGTTATGGAATGGTAGCATGCTAGGGATTTGCTTGTCCTTATTAAATTAATTGCTTTGGAATGTGTTAGTTAAAATCTATTAAAAGCAATTAAATGTTTCCCTCTTGCATAATAATTTTTAGAGATGTGTCATAAAAGCAACCTAATAGGGTGAATTGCATGACTAGCACACTTGTAGCCCCCACTATAAAAAATTGTGAGAAATTTGAGCCTTATTGAGAAAAACACTTACCTTTAGTGTTTATATTGTTTGATTGCTATGAGTGTGCCGGTGATTGTAGTTTGTTCTAGAACTTGCTTTAGTGATGCATTTTGAGACCGCTGTGGGATCACAGAAATGTGATATAAGTGGGGTCAAAGACGAGGAGGTATTCTTAGGAATTTTTGATTTTATTTTGCTTTAAAACCATTTATATCCAGTTAACACAGGTCGTTAGCACTCATTTTTAGTGCTAAGAAACCCCTAGAAAACTTCCACATTCAATCACTAAATATTAGCCTTATTTTTGTGTAGTCAACTCCCGAACCATCACTTTTCTAAAAATGTTGCCTAATTGAAATTTATGATAAATTTTACCAAAATGTGACTTAAACCGTTTTGAATTGGGATTCTGGTGTTAAATTCTATGAGTGAGGTTGGAAACAATTAAATGAATAGAAGTTATCCATTGAGCTTAAAGTTTATAGTTGGATGATTGTAGTCAACTAAATGGCCTTTGAATTCCTGAACAAGTAGTTCCCTAGGGGTGTTTTACACCTAGCCACCGAAGGCCTTTATCCGGTCTAGGATGGTTGGTCCGAAAGTTCGTTACACAGGGTTCATAGAAAGTCATAGAATGCAATTATTCCAATCAAATGTGAAGAAAATCAATTCGAGTTATTTGTGCGAAATTGTTAAAGTATGAATCTTAAATGAGAACAAATAATAAGTTGAATTGATTTGGCACGAGATTCCTAAGTTTCATTACTGTCACATGTTTAAACCAATAGGGAACATTTTCGCATTTTTCATGGGTCTTGACTACCACTTTTCACCAATTATTGTGTCTATCATACCCCTATTCCATAATTAGCCTACATTGTTACAACACATGCTAGAATACCTCCTTTGAGATCTCACTTTGTGCTCACGCCAAGTCGGTGGAGATTTGATCCTCTTGCAAGCCTATGGTAACAATGCATCACGACTTGGCTTGATTGAGTGTTAAAATTGCTTACTTCCTTACCTTGTAGTCTTATAGGTTGAGAGTGAGTGACTAAACACTTATCCTTATGTGAGGTGCTAGGTCGTGCATTCGGGCTTGACAAACCAAAACATCTCGAGTTATAATGCTTATACATATGTTGCTAGCCTAATTGCTTTGGTGGTTAGTGTTAGTATTGTTTTGGTAAACTTGATATTCACCTATTGTTGTTGCAAGAGTGGGTTTTGAAATGGTAAAATTATGGTTTGCTTGAGGACAAGCAAAGTTCAAGTGTGGGGATATTTGATATCGCTCATTTTGTCTATATAAATATATCGCGATATCGCTGTTTTGCATTTGTATTTTAGTGGATTTCGAGAACTTTCGATACTTATTTTGTTTGGAAATCCATTTCAGGTGAAAAGCTGGAAACGCATGCGATTTGGTGTGGAATTGGTGAAGTTTGGATCAAAAGCTGGCTGGGCTGGAAAAAGGCTATAGCCGATCGGCTATACAACACAAGCCGATCGGCTTCCCATGTATAGCCGATCGGCTAACTTTAGCAGATCGGCTTGTCCAGTGTATTTCCGTTGCAGAACTTCTCCTCGTTTGGAGCTTGGCCTGATGTTCTGGAGAAGCCGATCGGCTGGAGCTCGTGAGCCGATCGGCTAGTCATGAAGAACCGATCGGCTAGTCATGATAAGCCGATCGGCTATGGTTGGATCTGAGCGAAGGGTATGGTGGTTGATGAGCTGTCCGTTTCTGATTGGTTGGCATTTAATGCCAACCGTTTTTTTTCATCTGCTTTTGAAATTTTAGAAAGTAAAAAATAAAAAAAATAAAAAAGAAATATGAGAAGGGGGTGTTTGGTCGGAGCTTATAATGCATCATCATCATCTTCATTTACTACTCTCTCATTCACTTCTCATAACACACACTCCTCATTAACTACACAACTTCACCATCTTCATTTACTCTCTTCACCTCCATTTCATTTACTTCACTTCAACCAACAAAAATTCACCATTTACTTCACATTTTCGCAAGGATCGAGCTAGGAATTTGTGAGGGAAACATCGAGCAAACATCATTTGGAACAATTGTGTAACAAATTTGGTATAATTTCGATTTAATCTAATTTCAAGTTATTTATGGATTTGTTTAGTGTTTATGATTTATGCTTTATGATTGTGATTATGTGTGACTAGTTACCTTTGTGTTTGCTTGGATGAGATAACTAGATGATTAGGGGTGTATATTTTGGATGTTAATTTATGCTTGAGTTTGTGAATCATCCATGGATTCGTATGTATTTAGTTAGTTGTTGTTATGAACTTTCGGCATTTTAGCTAAACGATTATAGCGAATGTTCTTTGTTTAGTAAAAATACCTAAATAAGTTATTTGTCATTTGTGGATCAAAGCATTTGATGATTGTAACGACACTAGTTAAATATACACAAGCTAACGATTATAGCTAATGTTTGTCGTGTGGATGATTTGCAAACTCACAAAATTAAATTTATGTTTAATCGGAGAACCTTATGTGATTGAGCTTTATCTTAAGAATTTAATCATTTGGTGATTTACTAATTGATATAGCGAACGTTTTCAACCTAGTGAATTGCTATTAATTATTTGTCTATGAATGATTGATCAAAATTGCGAATGTGGTTTTGGAATGTGTCAAATGATTTAGCTAAGTTGTGTAAGTTTGTAACTATGGCGAACGTCTGTTACTTGATTAAATCATAGGTTTGTCAACTGAAATTGAACTTTAGGTCTCAGAGAACTTTGAGCTTAGGTTTGATGAATGTTACCATTTAGCATATATCTTAACCGGTTATAATTCTACACCCCGAAATCACTAGTGAAATAGTCCAAGCAAGCATTGTTTTTAATACTTGAAAAGACCAAACAATTAAACCGACTCTTCAGAGTCCACCTGCCTAGATTAATCAAAGATTGTAGTTTTAAGCATCGTGACAATTCGGTCACACAAACCAACCACATTTTATTTTCTCTTTTTAAATTGCTCACACTTCTATCGATCATCCAATCTAGTTCCCTGTGTTCGAACCCGAACTTACCCAACTATACTACCACACGATAGGGTCCACTGCCCGGTTGTGTTTTGGTCTAACTCGGTACTTTCTTGTTCACTTTACAACGATAATTTTTATAACTAGATTTAGCACATCAAGAGACATAAAAAAGGTGACCGAGACTGTCCATGCAATCCAAGTAGGGTGTGACAACTGTGGAGGAACGCATTTAATTAAGGATTGTCCCGAAATGAATTCTGGAGGAGTGAGAGAGGAAGTTAAATATGTGGAAACTCATGGAACCTACTGCCAAGACAGAGGAGAATTTTTCCTAAGACCATACCAGGAAGGAGGTCGCCAGTTCAGCCAGGCTCAGCCAAGGTTTCTCACTAGGGAACAACCCTCGGCAACCTTCCCTGACAAGAAACCCAATTTGGAAGAAATGATGGGGAAGTTTTTGATCGCTAACGAGAATTTTATTGCTAAGTCTGGACAACGGATGGACGCCATTGAAGCATTAGTTCGGAATCAAGGAGCGGCGATCAAGCAAATTGAGAGAACCATTTCCAGCATAGCTAGAGTTCTCCAAGAGAGACCCCCGGGAACTTTACCAGGATGCACCGAAACCAACCCACGAGATCATGCAAAGGTAGTGACTACCAGAAGTGGAAACGTTCATGAAGACCCAATTGTTAAGAAGAAGCCTGCACCTCAGCCTTTGCCCGAGAAAGAGAAGGAAGTTGAGGTTGCCAAAAAGTCAAGGGTGGACACAAAAGCTGATCAATTTGCTAGGGATAAGCAATATGCGAAGGATCATGCGCCACCACCACCTTACCCAGCAGCTTTGATGAGGAGAGGAAAATATGAAGCTCATTATCATCAATTTCTAGAGAATCTGAAGCAGCTTCACATCAACATTCCGTTTGTGGAAGCCATTGCCCAAATGCCTAAGTATGTGAAATACTTGAAGGAGCTCTTGACTAATAAGAGCAAGTTAGCAGAAGCAACCACAGTAATGATGAATGAGCGATGCTCAGCCGTGATGCAAAACAAGTTGCCACCAAAAATGAAGGATCCAGGGAGTATCACTATACCCTGTAAAATTGGTAAATTGGACATTGCGAATGCACTAGCGGATCTTGGGGCTAGCATATCTATTATGCCTTATACTATGTACGCTAGACTTGGGCTAGGAGAACCTAAATCTATCCGAATGTGCATCGAGTTGGCTGATCACTCTGTTCAATACCCCAGAGGGATGGTTGAGAATGTTTTAGTCAAGGTTGATAAGTTTGTGTTTCCCTGTGACTTTGTGATTCTTGACATGGTAGAGGATCCTAAGGTGCCTATTATTCTAGGTAGACCCTTCTTAGCCACTTCCAGAGCGTTGATCGATGTTTTTGATAGGAAAATAACCATGAGATTGGGGGATGAGAAGGTTGTATTTAATGTGAAGGAATCTATGCAATATCCAGAATCAGCGGATGAGACTTGTTACTTTGCTAGCATGAGAGAATTATCTGAGGATGACGAGAGTTTGCAAAGTTTGAAGGATGACGTAGATTTAGACCCAATGATTCTTGAAGGATGGAAGGGAAGCCTCACGACAATCCGTGACATCGACAAGTTTGATAAATTGCCTGTGGAGATCGAGAAAACGTGCGAGAAAGATTTAGAAAATGAAGGCGTCAAGCTAAAGGAGAGTAAAGAGTCAATCTCGACAAATGGAATCTCGATCAAAACGGAGACGCGAATTCTAAGTCATTGTCACAATGGTCCTACTAGAGGGAATAAGAGACCTAATTACACGTCACGAAAGATGCTGAAGGCAAAGGCACTACCTATAAAAGATGCATGGGTTGTGGTGAAGTTCCGTAAGCGATTGTTTTCACGATTTGGAACGTCAAAGGTTTTGATCAGTGACAGTGAAACACATTTTTCGAATGCACAATTGAAGAAAGTGTTAGGGATGAATGCTTATGTTAACGATCGGCTATATATGGAGCGCACCAAGAAATGGCATGATTCACGCTTTAAATCAATTTATTTATTTGAAAAAGGTGATAAGGTTCTCCTATACAGTTCTCGTATGCATTTGCTTCCTGGTAAGTTGAAGACACGCTGGACAGGACCTTTTGTGGTAGAGAAAGTTTATCCTCTTGGTGCTGTTGATCTGCAAGGTCATTCTGGAAAAACTTTCAAGGTTAATGGTAGTTGTTTGAAGAGATATTATTGTGATATAAGGGACTCCAAGCGTGATTTGGAGATGGATTTGAATTAAGTGGTGAAGCAATATGTCGAGCTTACCGACGTGATAAACAAAAGCGCTTTCGGGAGACAACCCGTTATTTTGTTAATTTGTATTCTGTTTTATTGTTTTTGTTTGCAGGTTTAAACTTTGTGGGTATGTTCCCTGGAAACCCTCACGAGACTACAACTCGTCCACTCAGGATACTGAGGGGTTTAAAGGCTTGTTGCATACGCTAAATGCAACCGTGATGCCTACGGAAGTGTGCTGTTGTATTTTATTTCAGAACCAGTTCATTCATGAATTTTTCTTCTTAATCAGGGGAGTTTTTCTGTTTCACTTCTTTTCTATTCCCTATATTATTGTTTTCTTTTGCAATGGGGACATTGCATACTTTTAAGTGGGGGATGGGGGAAAAGAAGTAAGTCTATTTGTCCTTAAGATATGAATGGTAAATATTGGCAAATTTTAAAGCTAAAGGGCATTCTACGTGTTAGTCATTTTTCAGCCCAAATTTTTCTTTTAAAATTGTTTTCTGCGTTAAAGTTTAGCGAATCTTGTAACATATTTTGGGAATGCAAAGAATGAAATAAATTTAATTTTAAATATTAGATAGTTCATTTTTTTTTTATGTATCGATAGGCAATCTTTATGGAAGTTGTTGAGCTATTAAGAAATTTAATGAATAAAGTAGGATTTATTCTATGAGGATCTTTTAGCAAGGTATGATAATCTTAATTCTCATATGATAGCGTGTTATAATCCATAATTTTGGGATCCTAATTATCATCATTTGGGAATATACTGGGTGTTGTCTCCTCTGTTGTACGAAAGTACAGACCTGGTTTCCATCAGTATATTTGATATCAAAATAGATAAAAATAAAAGAGTACAAAGGACTCATAAATTGAAAAACCAAAGCCAAGTTATGTCGCTCTGTTGTACTGAGGTACAGACCTGTCACCAATGTCTTGGTTTGAAAAATGATTGATTTATTTGGATGTTCATTATTTGGAGAATTGTGACACGTTATTGGTATAAGAGTATTTTGCTATCTGTGAATCTAGGGTAAAACCTGCTAGAATAATAATGAGTTAAGCTCAATTTCTGAAGTTTAGATTGTTTAAGTGGACAACAATATCGGTTATCTAAGTGAATTATCTTTTATGCATAATAATAATGTATTAGAAGTTGTTTTCCCTAGAGAGTTTCTTGATTGCTAAGCTTTAAGGTAGAATCGATTTTTTGTTAGCAATTTGGTTTGCCGAATGTTGTGTAGTATGTAAGTCCTTTTGCACTTTTGTTTGCCGTTCATATTTAAAGTATTGAATTTTCAACTGATGGTCTACTTGAGGACAAGTAGGATTCAAGTGGGGGATGTTTGATGAACGCCAAAATGTGCTATTTTATAGTACTAATTACCCCTTGTTTGATAGGTTTTTAATGCATTTTATATGAATAAGATACTTATTTCGTTCATATTTGCATTTAGGAGTTAATTTGGAGCTTGGATAAAAAAGGAACGAAAAACGAGCTTATTTGGAAGAAAAGTTGCTAAAAGAATAAAACATTGGACAATAGAAGATTGGATCGAAGAAAAGAAGCTAAGAGAGTGAAGATATGCAATATTGGATTGGATTGAAGTGTAAATGAAACTCGAATCGGAAAAAGAATGAAAGATGAGCTGAAAATGGATGATGAATGTAAAAGCTGAGTTCTCAGCTATGCGTTAGTATTTTGGCCATAACTTCTTCATACGAACTCCGATTGAGGTGATTCAACTTGGAGAATTTAGCTAACTCAGAGGGCTACAACTTTCATTTTTGGCACTTTTTCTGAAAATGCATCCATACGGCGTATGGATGTCCATACGCCGTATGGATTGAAAACTGGGCCGAATCAAGATTTCGCGGGCTGGACTTATGGGCTTTTGCATCCATACGCCGTATGGAAATCCATATGCCGTATGGATCACTTTTCCAGCATATTAAGTCCGATTTTAGGGTTTTCAAGTCATAACTTCACCACCAAAACCTTAGTTCGATTACAAACGACCAGAGGGGGTTTTTTCCCTCATTTTGGGAGCTTTTTGAAGGATTAGAAGCTTAGAGAATCAAAGGTTTTCACTCGTTCAATTGTTTCTTCGGTTTCTCGGTTTGAATACATTATTCCTTTTCATTTGATTATGATTTTGATTTCGTTTTCAATTCTGATTCTGTAATAATATGATTGGCTAGACTTCCTATGCATTTGTTTAGATGATGATACTTAGATGATGGTTTGATTATTGAATTGCGAATTACATTGGATTTTATGAATGTTTATGTGTTTATTCGATGATCCTTAGTTATTGATTGATTATTATTGATTACCTAACGTGGTTTCTTGATTGATTGTGATTGAGTTCCATTTGGTTAAGAGATTATTGATAATTGTTGATTGAGGTTAGCAATTATTGCTGAATATATTGAGTTTGACAGGTTAGGGTTAATAATCAAGAGTAATCATTAATGAATAAGATAACTATTAGTTATAGACTTTGTTGATTCAAGTGATAAGAGTAAATCACATAAACGGCGTAGGTTTAATTTAGAACATAATTCGGTGGGCAACGTTAAATTGAACTGTTAGCGTGTTGAAAACAACCTATGTGTCTTTCTTAATTGTGTTAGATTAATCTACCTCGGAAAGGGGATTGTCTTAATAGTTATATCGTAATAAAATTCATGTTCTAGCAATTCAATAAAGTGATAACCAGATTCTAAGGAAAGTAGTCTAAGCAAATGCATTTCTTTTATCATTTGAATTAAATATTTTATTTAATTAATTATTTTATCATTTAGTTATTTTTCTATTTAAGTTTTATTTAATAAATCATTTTTCATAATTGTTTGCCAATTGTTCGATCGGAACTAAAACGCCCCCAATATTTACAGTTTTCATTATTTGTATCAATTTCCAATTTATTTAATATTGACATCTGTTCCTCGTATTCGACTCGGACTTATCAAGCTATACTATATTATGACCAGGTATTCTTGCCTGAGTTGTGTATAGTCAGTAAGATATTTCCATTCATAAATAGTTAAACTTTGACTCTGTTTACACAGCATCACTCATTTTCCACCTTGTATTGATGGTGGCAACAGATCAACAAATCATCTCGGCCTTCACCACTTCTTTTTTGGTCGTCAAGCCGTTTATAAACCCCCTGGAACTTGTTGCAATCCGCGTTTAAAGAACGCCATCTAGACGACAACGCGTCTTTTCCCCGTTGGAATGGTGGATTGCAGGAATTGTAGGAATCCATAACGAGATACCAAAAAGAAGAACCTTCTTGGTCAGTGCCACGTTGGGAATTTTCGGAAACTGAAATCCAACTTTGAGCTAAACGAAGCTCGTCCTCCGGTATCCAAAGGTTGCGGTTTGGAACAACTTTCTTGGTTTTGGCCGGTGAGTCTTTTTAAGACTTTTTGCCTTTGCCTCTTTTGGGTGGTTCGGGTGTCGGATTGGTTTCTTCAACGGACTGAACGTCGGATTGTTGTTGACTTTGACGCCACATTGTAAACTGAGCGTATTCCTCGGGTGACAATTGCGGTGGTGGTTGCATCGAGTGTGGTTGTTGGTTGTATACGGGAGTGTATGGTGGTGGTGTTGGGAAAGCGTATGGTGCAAAACATTGGATTTGTGGGTTGGAAGATTGTGGATTTTGTTGCATTTGTGGTCGCTCCCAATCGTTCGTGAACGGGTTCCAAGTGGATTGCAAATGATACGGGTTGTTTTGGTTGTTCGACATTGTTACAAAAATGGGTGAATTATATAGATTTTTTTGAGAGGATTTGGAAGTGTTTTTAATGTTAAATGTGTGAAAAATGGTGTTGTGTAGTATTGTATATATAGGAAAAGGTTTTAAAAAAAAATTATTTTTTTTTTAAAATGAAAATTGTTGTTTAAACGGCTATTTTTTAAAAAATTTATTATTTATTATTTTTTTTCCGACCGTTTGGCCCAAACACAGTACACAAATAAAAAAAATGGGGAACGGCTAGGAGGAGCGGCGTTGGATTTCAAACGTTGCCTTCAAAACGCCGCGAGAACGCCATCGGGAACGCTCTCCCGGGGCGGCTCAACACCGTTTGACGGCGTTCTAGGTGAAAAACGCCGACGATTTTGCACCCACACCGTATGCTCTAAATAACTATTGTATTTGAGTTTTATTTAATTTATTTGTTTTTAAAAATTAATTAATTTAATTAGTTTCATTTTAAAAAATTAAAAGTTAAAAAATCAAAAACTCCATAACACTGTATATCACACCACAAAATTCTCAGTAACAACATTCTCTAGAACACTGTGAATACAGTGTCATCACACCCCGTGCTCTAATGGTCAATCAATGTATTCATGTGACAAAAGAAAAGTAAGTACTCTTCGTCCTAACGTACACGTTTTCATGTCCCATGAGAAATTAAGTTATAAGGGGGCGGTTATCCTACGAACAATAGTTATGGTGGTAACTAAAGTAACCACTCAAATGTTGTCACGTGTACCAATTTTTTAAAACCTACATCAATATACACATTCCATTCCAAATCTGTAACACAATATACTTGTAGGTAAAATATTTCATACCCAAATATAATTTTATTTATACGTAGCAATTCTAATATAATTACTACAATTAAACATAAATAAATATATAACGAAACAATAATATAAAACAAATAAGCACAATGAATAAGTAAAAGAAACTTATCTTAAGAAGATCGGCATGCCCCGAAAACTTATTTGAAGAAGACCGAGGCCTATGTTGGACACAGTTCCCTTAAAACAGATTCGCCGTCTACACGTTGTCTGTTTCCCATGGTACAACGGCCGAAGCAGTTTGTACTGCCGGACTTGACTACACTGCCCGAGATTTTATTGGAGATGATTTGTATCTCCTTTTAAGAAAAGGTTGTGTTTTTGGTGTGTTTAGAATAGAGCCTAGACACCTCTATTTATAGTTTGGTTGGTACCTGTAGGTTTAGTTCTTCCACCGATGTGGGACAAACTCAAACCCAATAAAATATACATCAAATGTCTTACTTTGTGAATCGATATCTCATTCACATCAGCTCAGTTTTGGACACACATTATATCATTGCGAAGCTCTTATAAGGGAGAACGCAATTACGTAAATGAATATTTATATATACCACATATACATATAAAATTATGTGTCCAAAGTTAGTGAAAAATGCACATATTTCACTAAATTTTCCAACAATCCCCCACATGAATGGATATTGACTGAATACACAAGAACGTTCCAATGAAATCTCAACGGTTGAATCTTGCATAGGATAGGTAGGTGTTACCCTTTGAACCCTCCCTTATTAAATGCACTTAGTCTCCTAGCTCTCAGTAGAACGTGATGTCTTTGAACTGGTCTACCATTTGTGTAGACGACAATACATTTAACACACGATTCTCCCTAACATGGTCAAGTCCTCATAGTCGTGTTCGTTATGGTCATGAACACTTGCCTGGTTCTGCAAGAGCTATTAAGAATTGCGCCCCCCACAATTCCCTTCGAAGCGTCCCCACTTCTCTCTCACATAGGTGACTCTTTGTAATAACTTAAACCCTTGTAGTTATACAAAAATCATTAAAAGCCAAAAGCTTAGCCTCACATTACTGTCTGTCACTGTTATTTATTGGAATGGACTAGGAAGTTGGATAACTCCCTCACATGTACGTTTTTGGAGGTTTAAGAACTCCCCCACAGTGACATCCCTTAGTTCAACAATTAGGTTATCCTATTGAACATAGATCTTAGGATCTCCAGTCAACTAGGTTAGGTTTTCCTTCGTATAAACTTTTCTTACAAGGGCTTTAGTCTCATTCCACAACTTGATCTCTTCTCAACCCTATGGTTGTCGGATCCGAAATGTTATCATAGATAACCTACAAAGAGATCAGTTGTTCTAGTGGTATTATGTTGTCCATGACAACTTTAATTAGTCGTTACAATTCTCACTTGATTGTAAAATCTAATAAATCCGGTATCTCAACATATCTCCACTACACTTTGTACAATAGGTAAGCAAATTGAGTACTCTTTTATATTTACTTTTCTGTAAAAATAATATTATCTTACCTTATATTTCTATGACTCTTTGTGTACTCCACTCGGTTATCATAGAAATTTTAGACTCTTCCGTCATGACCCTCGTATACTCCATCAGTCAACATAAAAACATTCATCTTACATTATGACCTTTGTATACTTTATCCAATCAATTCTAATGATCAGGTCTTCCCATATCAAAATGCAAGACACATCCACATTTTTATATTATTCTGAGAAATTTCTTCCTTTTTCATAAGAATGTCAAGTATGGGTTTCATACAAGAAGTATTATCTATCTTGACTTCCCCCACATGTCTTGCATACTGTCATCTTTCTCATATATTCACAAATGATGCAAATTAATTGCCGTTAGAAAGTTAACTAAACACTATATAAATATAGTTTAAAACTTTCTCATATTCAGAGCAATTCTTAGTTATACTCTAGGTTTGACCTAGAAACATAGAATTTAAGCATCTTAATAAGATGCAACACTCGAATAAGCTCTCCTAAATCCGAGCTCCATTTAGGCAATTCAAATCCCGAAATAATATAACAAAAGATATACATCTTTATGTCTATAGTTCTCATAAGATTTATTCTAACAGAATTCCATATTAAGCATGGAAACAATCTTGCATCATTGTCTCATCAATTTGATTTCACAATATACCAAATCTTTCTGTTACCGAATGAAGATTTAATTTTGTCTATACATAAATTCCATACAATGGAATGTTCGCTATTAATTGATCTCTGCAGAAGATCATAATTAACAAGTCCAAGTCAAGCATGCTATAGACTTCAAGACCTAAGCATAAGAACAGAAGATGCATCATTCTGATTCTAAATAGCTTTCTTATTACAAGGAATCTCGCATGTACCTTGTCAATACTCATTCTTAATTTTTTTTATTTTTTATTTTAGACAAAAATCCACTAACGAGATTTAAATACCATCATAAATAATGACATTTAGGAGTGTCTTATATACGATATCTCGTATCAATCATTTAGTTTTATTTCCTTAATAATCATAATGTGTATACCTTTGATTTATGAAGTTTCGCTAATGCCCCTAAAGAGCTTTATCTTAGACTTATCCGATTCATACCACACCATAACCTTATGATGTTTTTTTTTCAAGAGATATAACAATTCTCTCTTTAGAATCTTGACTCCTTATTGTCAAGTCATTTTGGATGTAATCCTGCCACTTATTCAACCTCATTTATGTATCAACATACAATGAGGACGACAAGAATCAATAAATGAATCTTACTAGATTCAATATCTTAGTGCCATACGTTAAATTCATACTTGAATTTCCATATATTATGACATATCCGCAAGTCATGTCGTTATCACTAATATGTTTTCCAATTTCAAAAATTTGAGACCACATTCTGACACGATGTGTTCAAATTTATCATTATCAATGAATTAAACAATTTAACTTTCTATTATTTCCATGACAAATATAATAATCCTCGGATTGTTATAAACCAAATCACCTTTTGTAAAATCCCGTTAAATTATAATTATAAAAATGATTTACATACGTCAACTGTTTAAAAGTTTTACATGAAATGAACTAGTTTTATACCCATAAAACATTTTAGCTACACGCTAATTTACAGCCATACATTATGCGATAATGTAATTCAACTAAAACAATTTTGTCGCGAGCTTTAATCAAACACAATAATTTTAACGGACTCGTAAAATTGCCATGACAAAATTTAAGAGAAATTTTACATTATTAATGCTTTTATCAACATTAGATACGTCAATTGCCTTAATCATGATTATCATCATCCCTTTCGAGTGATAATCGACACAATGCTCCTACAAATATCCCAACCGCAAAGAACAAAAGGAGGCTTTTTTTTCATTTTCAAGCACAAGCTTATCACTAAGATTTATAGTACATTCATCTATAATCAACTTGCTATTAGATGTTACCATTTTAGAAACGTTGAGAACATGTGAAACATCTCTCATGAGCAGGATCAAAATTGTAGATAACCTCAGTTCTACTATTTCAATTCACAATAACAATGTCCGATGACATCAATAAGTAGCAACCGTTTCTCGAGTTTCTCATAAGTCTTGAATTGGTCTCCACAGGCACATGGCATCCCTGCTATCAAGGACCATCTCGAACTCTTAATTATATAGTGGGATTATACATCCGTGATATATAAATCAACTACATCCATGATATAGTTCCAATAATGACCATCTGTGATCTACAACCCCAATTGGTGCTCACGGTCCACTATCGCATTACAAAACTTAGAACAATGAACAAAATCGTTCTAAATTTTTATTCAATAGTTAACAAAACTACTTCTATCTTGAGTAGTAAGTAGTTTAACATATGTTAACTATTTTCCACAAAAGGTATTGAACCTTACCATTTGAATATAATAAATATTCAACCAACATGTTTGAATTATATTCTCAAACAACACATGTTCATAGGAGTTGTACATGTTTATTTCTTTTAGAAAATGTATGACCCCTCCCTCAAAGTGTCATCACTTTCCTAAAGAGCTTGATAAAACTACACACAAGAGTAGTTGCTCCCAAAAATCATCCTCAAGCACCGATAATCCGACAAGGCTTATATAAACGTGAGATGGTTCCCATTGTAGCTTCATCGCATTGCGGTGTAAACTTCGGTACTCCTGAGTTCTCGATAACCACAAACTTATAATCAAGTTTCATATAAAGGTATATAACCTTTCATAGAAACAACGATAAACACTACTTCTTCAAGAGTAGTAAGCTACTAACATATTTCAAAAGCTCATTTAAACCAATAACAAACATCTACTTCTTCTAGAGTAGTATCGTGTTTGTTAATTATGTCCACGGTTTCTTTAAAAATTGAACAATGATTTACATTAAGATATAACATTTATATTTAGACCAAGTTATGAATTAATATAAATACGATCTTAATGCAATCACTTAACAAAATTGTTCAAACCATATAACAATTTGTTAATCAATCTTGGTAATTATTCCATACTATTGACGTAATTTAGAAGTTATATATTTAATATTCCAAAATTAAAGTCCACAACATCAAGTTACTTAATTTAAAGGAACCTTCCGAAAATCCGAAGTGATTTTAAAAATTCGCTAGTCAACTTTTGACTAATAAAGTCGACATTTCAAAGCAACTCATGCAAGTCCACGTAACCAGACAATTAGTTCCAAGGTTATATAGATGACAATATGGGTATAGAATGCATGTATGCAATAATCAGTGAATGAATAATATTGTTTACTTTTTGTGCTGAATAGATTGTCTGAATGATAAAAATGACTATTTTACCCCTCAGTTAAATAGATAATAATTTGTTTCAATCAGTTGAGTTTTACTTTTTCTAACAAATATAAAACTAGAAGATTAATTTCTATTCAAGTATATATATGTGTGCATCTTTGGGTATAACATTTTTTATATATAGCGCAATTTACAATTACGAAAGAAATATATATAAACGATCAGATAACGTTATGGTGGAATTTACGTGTAACATAAAAAAACAATAGATAGATAAGGGTAATGGTGGAAAAAGCGGGGAATAAAATGGTCAGATGGGGACAACACCCTTTTGGTGAATGACCGAATAATCCACTGGGAAAGATGGGCTCAATAGATAAGTTGCAAGTAAACAGCCCAGTTTGATGACCGAAAAATCTAATTTTGCTATTAAGTCCATTAATGCATAAGTAAACAGGCCCTCAATGTAAGTCGTAAATGAATTACTACTTTACAAATTTAGAACCAAACCAATCCCACTGAAGATTCTGTTGAGATATACATGCACCTATTCATTCAATTTGACGAATATCACGTTTTCTTAGAACCTAACTTATATATGTAATAATAAAGGACGAAACTCATATAAGTTCTTATTACTTTAGAATTCATTCAAAAAATGGTCGGCCTTTTAATTGTTCCGTACAAATCCAGTCATGCAAAAAAAACTCATCAGCGTTTCTACGACTATGTTCGGGTAACGATTAAAAAGAATTTGTTTTAAGATTGTAGGTAAAATATTTCGTACCCAAATATAATTTTATTTATACGTAGCAATTCTAATATAATTACTACAATTAAGCATAAATAAATATATAACGAAACAATAATATAAAACAAATAAGCACAATGAATAAGTAAAAGAAACTTATCTTAAGAAGATCGGCATGCCCCGAAAACTTATTTGAAGAAGACCGAGGCCTATGTTGGACACAGTTCCCTTAAAACAGATTCGCCGTCTACACGTTGTCTGTTTCCCAGGGTACAACGGCCGAAGCAGTTTGTACTGCCGGACTTGACTACACTGCCCGAGATTTCATTCGAGATTACTTGTATCTCCTTTAAAGAAAACTAGTTTATAACCCGCGGATTCGCGGGATTAATACATGAAAATATGTTATGATGACGTAGTTTATTTAACAAACTATACAAATCTTTCATATTATTGAAAATTTTTGTTGTTTCGTTTAATTATACATTTGATGTGTATTTGTCTTACAAAATGTTGATGATAATATGGTCTTTTGTAACGTTAAAATTCATTCTATAACATCAGTTGTGATGGAGAATAAAAAGTGGATATGATATTCTTGGCTGTGACACTCGTAAGAATAGATAGTCGATGTGCTTACTAAGGAGTATGTGTGGAAATGAGTTGATGAAAAACATTTGGTTCTAATGTAACTATTTTGTGCACATGTACAAGAATCAATTTATACCATAACAAACTTTTAGTATAATCAATAGCCCACAAAATTAAAGTCGAAGCAGGTGATAATTAGTCAAGATTTTTCATAAAAATTTAGAACAAAACGTCGAACAATACATACAAAAATTTAGAACTACATAATACAACATTTAAATCCAGAAAAATATCATGATAGAATAAACGACGAATAAAAGACATGATTTATAATAAATAATTTAGAAAAAGAAACAGCATCTAACGAAGGAGGTGGTGAAAAAAGATACGATGATTTCCCTTTGGCCTTGAGTTTTTGTGTACCTTCACGATTATCAGTATATCACAACCTCATGAAATATAATTTGTATGATGAATACATTGATTGGTATCTTTTGTAATAGCCATTAAATCATGCGGATCTTGATTTTTAGGCCAATGTGTAGCTGGGGACTACTACAACGGTTAGGAATCAATTTGAGTCTTACCACAAAAGAACCTTAAAAGCTTGGAAAATGAGAGTTAGAGGTTATCGATTTGCATTATTTATAAACAATGAAGAATCTTATGAAATTTTTACCTAAATATCAGATACAAAAAGAAAACGGGATGATACATAAACAAAAGTTTGAAGGGAAAAAAAAAAACTGGATAAAAATTAAAGTGAAACTAACCATCGATTGATAATAAGAACAACATTTGGCTTACATTATTCTCCAAATCGTAGGCTAACCTAAAAAGAAGACATGATTCTTCTTAGTAAAATGGATGATGGCAAACTCAAAATGACAATTCATCCATATATAATTGAATTACATACACCACCGTGAATAATATTTTTTGAATTCGAGCAGTTTTGACCTCAACTACATAAAAGTACCTTGTGAACATTATGTTAGCTAATGGAATTTCATTTAATTGACAACGAAATGTATTTTGTCAAATTCGAGCAGTTTTGACCTCAACTACATAAAAGTACCACCGTGAATAATATTTTTTGAATTATGAGTATGTTAAGGAATGAATCGTTCCATAAAAATGGACAATGTATCAATAAAAATTACCTTGTGAACATTATGTTAGCTATTTTGGAACAATGTGTGAAGTTTGACTTTCATCCGGGTGTTATGATGGTAGGGTAGGTAGGTAGGGTTCAAATGAGAATAAGATTTTGTGTGAGAATGGGGGAACCAATGATATCAAGCCATGTGTACAAACAGAATGTTCCACATGTACAAAACCCATTTACCCCCAACATCAATTATCTCACAAACGACAAATCCAAAAATTATGAAAATCGCACCATTAAATTCAGCGTTTTCTCCTCTTCGATTTGCCGTCCCTCAAGGCATCCTAAACACCAAACCCTAAACCCTAAACGCTTTACAAAACTCTAAATCCTAAATCATACTAAACCCTAAACCTTAAATCCTACTAAACCCTAAACCCTACTAAACCCTAACTCTAAACCCTAACCTTAACCACAAATTAAATGTACAACCAATCACTAACACATGTGTTACTAATTTGTAAAACCCACCAAAAAATGGAAGAAGAAAAAAAGTTGTCGAAAGTATGCCTTGGGGGACGGCAAATCGAAGAGGAGAAAACGCTGAATTTTATGGTGCAATTTTCATGATTTTTCTACTTAACGTTTGTGAGATATTAATTTTTAAAAATGTGAAGGAGAGAGAATAAAGTGACACATGACAGAAATCTGTTGGTTCCCTCATTCTCACTCAAAGTTGATGTACTCATTTGAACCTTACTCTATGATGGTAATTATAATTAGCATTATTAATCAGCCGAATTGTTTGTTTGAATAAGTCAATGGTTTGATTTGGGAATTAAATGGATAATTAGGTGGGTTTGAATAGAGTTAATTAAGGGTAATTTGGTAATTTAACAAATCCTAATGATAATTATTGCATAGCCAATTTAGAAGAATTAACTCTTTTGCTCGGGCTAAAGAGTTTCACTTCAAATGGAATAAATGGGTCCCTGGCAAAGTAAATTATTTCTCTTGGCGAACGGAAATGGATCGTATCCCGACTATTTCTGCATTGATTAGAAGACAAATACATGTTTCATCTCCCCTTTGCTCTTTATGCAATCAATCTGTAGAAACAAGTGATCATCTTTTTATCTCTTGTGAATTTGCTAATTTGTTGTGGTGTTTCATATGTACATGGTGCAAAATAACTCCTATTTTCGCTTTCTCTGTGAGGGATATTATTTGCTATCCGGATACGGATCAGGGGGAAAAAAGTCAGGTAATACAGGCGATCATTCTTACTGCGTGTTGGTGTATATGGAAAGCGAGAAATGAAGCTTGTTTTAATGGAGTTATACCATCTTGGCTACAACTTAAAGAGGAAGTTCAAAGCCTTAGTTATCTATGGATCAAGAATAAAGCAAAATTGTATGAATTAACATGGAAAAATTGGTGTGAATTCATTATTATAAGCTCAATAAAAACGAAATGGGGATACAAGGAAGGTTACAAGCAGACGAGGTTTGGGTACCATCTATGTGTGTGGTTAGTCTATGTGTTTGGGTACCATCTATGTTTGCGGGCTAATTCATGTTTTTTAGTCAAAATTTATAGTGTAATTAATATCTATGTTGAATAATGCTATAATGTATATATTACTTAAATGATTTTGAATTTTTTATAAAAAAAAAAAGAAAAGAAATGTTACAATATAGCAAAATGCATTACGCATGACACGTTTGATACTAAAAATGGAGTAACTACTTATATATGCTATGTTTAAGTTAGATAATTTAACGTTATAATTTTTGAAATGAGCTACATGTATGATCATTTGACTTGATAAGAAAATTTACTATTACTACTACGTTATACTTTATTATTGGCAGGTGAGATGAAAACAGAGAAAATGAGGAACGATAATAACATTGGTTTGACTCACTTGTTTGGTTGATGAAACATGGTGCCTCTAAAAATGTTATACGAAGTTTATATTATATTATAATTTATAAGGTAAAACTTATAAGTTATAACCTATTACTTCGTGGGATGATACATATTTTTGTATATTATATGATAAAAATTATATCTAGAATGTTTAAGTATGAAAATGTCATTGTTAAGAAAATGACATTGTCTTTTTAAACATGTATACATGAACATACCGGTGTGTATTTGTGTTGTAAAGATTGGTTGTAAATAATGTGATCCTTCTTATTGCAAATTTGTCCAATGGGTACATTTAGATTTTTGGGGGATTGAAGTTTTAAGCAAGTGTATTCAGGTGATTAATAATTAGTGTTTATTTTTTGTCAGGTACATATGTAACATTTGTGCATTTAATCATTTACGATTATAGTAAGTAACATCACAAGTCTACTCATAGTCACCACATACAACCCTCGTTGTCTTCTGAAAGTACTCCACAGGTACCTAGTAAGGCAAACATGTAAGCACATTAAGATTAAATATGAAGGAATTAGTTAGTGTCACGACTTAAAAAACTAATGTAACGGTTCAAATTACATAAGACTCTCAAAGCTTGAGCAAAATATATCACGTTTGTTACACATGAAATATAAACACAAATCCATAATAACTATGACGTACAACAGTTAGGTCCATATCAGCTCCATGGTCAATTAATCAATATTAGATGTATGAAGTGACAAAAAGTGTTTGCCTATCGATCCACATAACACTTATTGTATACACATGTAAAAGGACAACGATAAAAGGAATCATGGTTTTGCAACTGGGCGTGTGTTATTCCAAAGCCACACACGTGCAGACCCATCCACCAATGATGAAACCTGTAAAAAAAAATCAAAGTGGTTTAACCAAAAAATCCAAAGAAAGAAAATATGCACAAAGTAGAACGAAACAACTGTAAGTACTAATAGTGGAATCTTATTGACATACTTCAAGATCTTAATCAGCAAGTAACATAAATATGCAATTATGTATCCAAACTGGCCATGTGGGAGACTTTGCTTTTTTTATGCTTTCATATATGAAATAGGTCATATCTTTTTCAAACTCACTAAAAGACTGATAAATCCTAATTTTAAAGGGAGACGGAAGAAGTATATTATAACATAGTTAACTGTGTATGGTTTCAATAGTGTCATGTATTCTTAATTTCATGCTTGAAGTTGAAGCATAAATAAAAGCCCCCTATACTTCAACATAATGTCTTCACAGTTACTTCATATATATGATACTACAAAAATTTCAGTCATAATTATACTACAAAAGTAAGCTTCTCAAATCCAATATATGTAATTCCTCCGAAACGATTAGGAGTGTCAACCTCTTTGACAAACATGAGATTCTGGATCAGGTGTGCCAAAAATGTTACGTTAAGTTGCATAAATTGAATTTCCATATCCCTTAAAAATTACGTACTACATCTGTTACGTGGTGCAAAATACCTCAATTCGGATACCAAAGGCATGAGCTTCATAATGACCTCCTGACAATCATGCCTTTAAGCAAGGGAGTCATATTGCCAAATCGGAAGCTAATACTATGTGGACCTTCATGAACATTTGATGTAGCTCCAACCCCATGCCCAGTTCCTAATACGTTAAAGACAAGATAATATGTTAATAGTAAGTACTTGCATCTGATCACATCATGTATTCATGTGTAAAAAATACAGAACAGATGTAGAAAAAACGTTACCATGCCGGTAATCAAGTCCAACTTTCCAAAGGGAAGAACGTGCAAATGCATCCAGTACAAAACCTGGAGTATTTTCTGGAAATACTGCTTGATCATGAGCGATATGGCACTGCAATTGTTTATGTACATAACTATACTGTAAACTCGATCATTTCTAACATTGAAATTGATCAATAAATAGTTACATTCAAGTAACTAAATGACAACTACCATAAATAGTTGGAAGGGTTCTAAAATAAGAAACATGAAGTTAGCACCTGAAGAACACGGTAAAGCATTCTCTTTGTCGTTCAGAAGGTTGACCAAAATGTACAGTCCGAGTTATATCACAACGCTACAGCTTTCAGGTTCTGCTCTGTAATGTATAATAGCACCATTTGCACCAGAACCTGTGACTTTGTGAGTTCAAAACAACAATTCGTTATTCATGAAATTTCTACCAAGATATACTATAAGCCCTCAAGTATCAGGAGTCGTAGCTTATCAGAAGGGAATAATGTATACATAAAAAGTACACACACACACACACAAGGGGTAGACTTGAGAAGAGACTAAGTATGAATATAAGAAAACCAGCTTGGCATGCACGAAATTCAAGAAGTTTGTCTGCAACTTCTACTTCTGTAAGTACCACATTCTTGTTCATTTCCTCCTCCAACCATGACCAAAACTCAGCAAGAGCAGCAACATCCCTGATACCAATTATCATCAAAAGCCATTACGTACATGGAAGAGTGAACCATCCTCTATACAACTCTCAGAGAATTATCAATTTTAAACCTATTTAACTCCATTGCTATGTATGTACCTATTTAACAAACAAAATGTTGGGTAAAATTAGAGGTGGAAATTTTAGACCCATTAGTTATTTACCCTCAAGTTTGGTAATATTTATGAGGTAATAGGTTTTTTTTAACCTCCCTCGAGATGGGTCTAATATGGGTATGTCAAATAACCTCCAAATGTATAACATTTAACCAACGGGTCTAGGTGGGCTTAGCCGGTAAAAAAATTTGAACACCTCATTTCATTTTTTCATTTTCCAAGACCTTTTTGACCCGGACCCATTTATATCCATCCTCCTAAAATGACCCATATAGACCCGTACCCGTTTAGACCCTAACCCATATATGGTCATAGACTGAATTGATCGAAAGGGCTGCAACAATCATTTTCTTAATTTGATTTACATGAACTATATTAATTTAATAATTGATTTACATAATTTATATTAATTCAATAATCAACCACAATTATTATATTACTTAGGCCTCCTTAAGTAGACATGGAACCCAAGCATAAGTAAATGAGTCTATTGTACTACCTATACAATAAAAAGACACGGTGATCTCACTTGGCTTACCTTTGTTGGAATTGTGGTGCTCCTACTGATGAGCTTGGTGAAGATACCACCAAGTGTCCCAATGCCAAGAAACTGAGGAGTGACATCAAAAAGAAGCAACTCTATAACATCACCACAAGGACAGACCTACTTAAGAGGCCAGTGCAATTAACTTCTAGATTCTGATCAAGTCAAATGTTAATGCATATAAGCATATAGTAACAACTTCGATTACAAAGAAACCATGGACCAAGGACCGTGTAACATGTCATTTTCAGGCTACTATCCTGACGGTGGTGCTTTTTCTACATCAAAGTTAACATAATAACCTGATGGACAAATGAAGGGGCGAGATAATGAGTGAAAGAAACTTAACAAACCTTGTAAATGCACCCATGCTATGTTACTTTTCTTTTGCCTCTGAATGTGGCCTGACATCTTTCTATCCATCATACTTCCTTTTCTGCAACCATTTTCAACGACAGTGTGACACCGTTGTCGCCTAATGTGGAAAATAGTAGATTCTGTACAAAAGAAATTAAAAATAGCTTATATAGAAAATGGGTCAATTAATTGTTCATGGAATACTGATGGACATGTTAGTTTGACTGAGTAAACAGATGACATAGATTATGGTAACAACTTTTCTACCCATTTATGTATCAGTGGATCGAAGTGGGTCGTGTTTTACATAATACTTGTCAAATGGGTTTGAAATCACCAAAAGTCTAACTTGTGCATACAACCTCCTACAAAGATTTTGATTATAAAAATCTTGTTTTGGTAATCTAACTAACGCAACATCATGCGCACACACACACACAATATACAACAAACTTTTGGCAAGTCAACCCAACCCGACCTGGTCCATTTAAACCGGTTAACAAAATTGACCAGTATCATAACTAAAACACTTTTTGGCCCGTTACCAAGCAGGTTTGTACCTTCCATCTTGCTACCTCTAGTCATAAACGTTTGTTTTAGGTAAGAGGATACTCACAAGATACCAGTTCTTCAATCCTATTATCGAAAGTTCAAAACACGTAACCGAAAAACGATGATCATACTTGAGCTTCATAATCTTGACTGTATTGCTTAAGTTTAAGTCTTCTCTGCATCAGCAGATCTTTTGGTTTTTGCTGCGTAATCCAACTAATCAAAACATAACTCGACCTTTTTTTGTCAAAAGGTCGAGTTCCAAACAATGAGCTTACTGAAATGACAATTAGATAAGTAGAACTTACATCTGCCATGTTCTGGAAAATCTTTCCGGTAAGATCCTTAGGTTGTTTCTTTTCTTCCTTTGGTTTTGTGGCAATGATTGTTTTGAGATCAAAACGAAGGTACTCCGACTTTAAACGTAGACCGGCTGCATATACAAATACCACAAGAATAGCGTTATTCAAAAAGTGTGCAGCTTGACATCTCAGTTATAATCAGATATGTAAACATAAATGAATCTAAAAGAACAAAATACATATTGAATAACACATGGGTCCATTTGGATTCCGATACCAAGTATAGTAGTGGGAGGCAATAAATACTCAATCCGATCAGATATAGATGCTTTACCTTAATTCCATGTCTAGGACAATTTCAGTTCAATCGATTTTTTTTAATCTGAACAGGATAATGATCACAATGCCACCTTTGTTTGCAGCGCCAACCTACAACCACTATGCAGCAAAGCAACGTATTACAAAAACATGACCCGTCACAATAATCAGCTTTACAATTTCTATTCAAGTGGTACATATTTTTAAACGAAACGTAAATATATATAAATACCACCACAATTGCATGATGTTAAACACACATATACTATAGATCTCAATACAAGAAAGCTCTAAATTACCCTTTAAAATCAAAGTTGTGATAGTCTAGGAAAAGAGCACAGCTAAGATATTGAAACGAAAAAACATTGAAGCATCAGGTTAATTGAGAACAAAAGTTGCAGTACCTTAAGGTATAACAGATGAAATAAATTGTATCAATACTTGCATATCACTGTAATAAGCTAAAAATTATGGTAAGCTATAAGCAATCGACCATCTAGTATATATAATTTGAGGAGTAAATCGAGATAGTTCAAAGCTATACAAAAGTTAGGGTGTTGGTACCGAGTAAGGGCCGAGTGGTGGCGCCATTCAATCATCGATCGGAGAGTTGGATTTCGCCGGTTGATAGAGTAATCCAATCTAACCCCTCTTATATATTAAAAGAGGGCTTGATTCTGGTTAATCATAAGGTACATCATTCGTACCTTGTATTCTGTTTAATCATCCTTCTTAAATGTGATGTTATAGTAAGAATCAATTGATGATTCCTTTGTATATACAACTATAATACCTCTTTCAGCCTCTTGAGCCACCTTTTTCTATAATCGAGCATATGCCTATTCTTTATTAGTAGTTTCCTGCAGAACTTGTTGAGATTTCAAAAATCTATGAACTTGTACAAAGTTGCTAATGTTTGTGAAAGCTACATAAGAAACGACACTAACCTAAACTTGCCAGTACTCAGTGTGGCATTTCATCATACACTTTTTGTGCACCATCACCACAGAATCTAAATATCTATCACAAGACTTCCGATTTAACCACCACCACCACCGGATAACGCATATACAGAAAACGCATATACAAAATCTAAATATCTATCAGAAGTAATCCTATGAATTGAAATTAAGCAAAATCGCATACCTTGTTTTTATGAGGAACAACAACACCATATACGGTTATTAATCTTACCACCTGACTTCCGATTTAAACACCTTCGACACATACGATTTAACCAAGCACGGAGCGAAATAATCCGCT
Source organism: Helichrysum umbraculigerum (assembly GCA_949592205.1). NCBI lineage: Eukaryota > Viridiplantae > Streptophyta > Magnoliopsida > Asterales > Asteraceae > Helichrysum > Helichrysum umbraculigerum. The sequence goes on along the minus strand of CATIUR010000003.1, from coordinate 138,572,058 downwards.
GCGAATCATGTATCGTATGTGTGAGATCTGTGGGTGTAACCAACACAACCACCTGCGGTGACCAATCTCATAAACCGGTGCGGAATACTATTGTTTCCCCTTCTCAATCGATGAAGATTCAGGCGATGGTGGTACGTTCCCCTTCTCAAGGTTTGCGATTAATGTCACCCAGTTCTTTTTTTGAGGTTCGCATCGACAAACCCTCACAGATAGATGATGAGGTTTGATTTTGAATAAGGGGTATTTTAGTAATTTACAACACAATTATTGGGACTAATGACATCATTATTTTATTTTATCTAAAGGTGAGTTAAAGAAGGATTATCTTCTAATAAAGGGGTGGGATTCTCTCAAGGGTTTTCTTTTATATATATATATATATATATATATATATATATATATATATATATATATATATAGAGAGAGAGAGATGTTGTGTTTTCGGTGTGTTTAGAATAGAGCCTAGACACCTCTATTTATAGTTTGGTTGGTACCTGTAGGTTTAGTTCTTCCACCGATGTGGGACAAACTCAAACCCAATAAACTATACATGTAAGACCCTACTTTTCTTTAAAACATATTTTATATTTTAAACTCATCGGAAGCGAGTCCCAATAAAACATTCCTTATTTACTTGTACCAACATGTACAACTTTTCAAAACATCTCAATTATAAAGATGCATTATTACAAAAACTTCTAAACAACATCGGTGTTATATTAAGCTCCAAAATCAAGACTTTAATTTCCAAAACTATCAGAGTAGCTACAGCAGTAGTCAAACATTCCGTCCAAATTCCAAAACATAATCTGCAAAATGTTCAACAACGAGGGATTAGCTTACGCTAAGTGAATGAAATCATAATCTACAGTTCAAACCAGAAACAACAAACCAATTTCAACTAGTAAACACTGAATCAAACCATACTGAATCAAACCAAACTGATGTTCTTGGTATGCTATCACAAGAACACATAATCACACTGGTATACTATCACAGTGGACAAACAATATAAAGAAGACCGGCGGCTCCTGGTATACTATCACAGGAAGCCCTCAACCACTGCAGGCCATTACAATGGTTTACTGACTACTTGGTGTTATTGCCCAAACAACACAAGCTACGACGAGTAACCTCATACTAAGACCCTGTGTTGCCCGAACAATAACCAACCCAAGCCCAGCCCCATGCTGGCTTCTGACAAAACTAATCAACAACTCAACAATCAACTGTCACACAACACATAAGAGTCATGCCATTGTGGAATGCAACTAGTCAACAGATAATCAATTAACCAACCAATAATAACAATACAACAATACTAATTGAAACAATAACCATGGCAATAACCCATCATCCCGCATATATCATAATCAACCCAAAACCATTTCCAATTCTATGTCTCATTAACCCAACCCAATCATAATATCAACTTTCAATAACCCAATCACATCATAACTTATATTAATCCAAATAATCATGCAGTCAACAACTAACAACAACTTAATCAATCCACAACCAATAGCAACTAACAACAAACAATAATCAATAACCACAACTGTCACCCATTGTAACTGAACCTGTTACAACTGGGTTGAACTGAGGATCATAATCTCACTCACCGAATTCCCGTCTCCTCACTCAGTAGTCTAATATCACTGAGTGTCTTCTCTGTAAATCTGTAATTGCGATAAAACAATTCAAGTCAGTAGCTTATCTTATAACAAAGAACTCATATCATCATCATATAACCTACTTCCAATACTTAATATCAAACCATTACATAACTTAATTAAATAGAGTCTTCCTTTTATTTTGTTAAATTTAAAAATCAACCATTCTAGTATCACATAAGGTAATTTCCATATACAACTACTCAAACTTTATCATGAAAATGAACTGTTTCTGCCCAACCACAAATCGCGTCGCGATTTTATAAGATCGCGTCGCCATCTACAACACATCGCATCACGATGGTTATTGGTCGTGTCGCGACCTCTGTCTGTACAACAGACCTTCAAACCTGCTACTGCATTCAACTCCGAAATTAAACCTCCAAATCCCAAAACTCAGATGCATTCACGAAATCATTCAATAAAATAATTTCAACTACAATTATAAACAACTTATAACATATATCTAACTTTAATCCATCATGTAATCCATTAATATAACACCCCTCATTTATAATCATTTAAATATAGTAAATCGGAAGCGTAAGTCCAAATAGATAGTAGTAATTTACATCATTGTATCAAATTATAAAATTCAACCTTTTCAAAACATAATTTATTCAACCGAGGTGTTATCTAAAACATTTTAAAACATTAAATTTTACAAATCCATTATCAGAGTTTTGCTTCGTGGTCAAACATTCCTTCTAATCCAGCTTCTTGCCCACCCAAATTATATGTAAAACCTGCAAGAAGGGATAATGTGGGGGATTAGCATAACGCTAAGTGAGCAGATAACTAATCAACATCATAACTTAGCTCAACAACCTTGTGTACAACACTTAACACTAAAACAAGCAAGTACACAATAAAACTCGTCAACTAATCAACAACACCATAATGAGGATCGGCGGCTCTGGGGATAACCATAAACCCGGGTGGCTCCCCAAGAACACTTATCCAACCTAACCGTATGGCCATACGGACGAGACCGATAGCTAGTGATTATCTTCAACTAACACAGGAGGTGTGTTAAACTTTAGATAACCAACTAGCCCAACCAACAGTTCAACAACTCGTTGCCTCATTAACAACTGATGCCCGAAGGCCAATTAATTCAAGTGATCACATAATCAACAAGTCACATATTCAACTAGTCAACATATCAACAGTATTATTACTATCAATATAATCATCAATGCAACTAATAAAGTAATAATACGTTACTTGTTGTAACCAAACTTGTTACAACCAAGTTACGCTGAGGATTAGAGATCCACTCACCGACCACCTCAGGCATCCACTCAGTAGTCTAATATCACTGAGTCTTCTGCTCAACTGGAATTACAACAAAATAGAACAAGTTGGTTACTTGTTTTAAAATCTATATATAACATCATATTAATTCATCTTCATCAAACAACATATTTAATATCCAATATAATACCATCATTCAATCACGATAATCACTTTCTATCACAATTCACATAAATTGTTACTTATTTACAATAATTCAACATACTTCATCTCTAGATTATGAATAACCAATTAACATCATTAGATCATATAACAAGATTTTCAACCTCCAATAACATTAATTCATTCAAACACTTCATAATCACCATGAACACTTGATCAACTTTACACATTTAGTTTGAACACAATTAATCATCATCATGTATCAACTCTAACATAATCACTAACAACAATTATCAAACATACACTAATTACACAAGCTTTGATCATATCATAATCAACTAAACCCTTTAACTTTATTAATGATCATATATCAAATTCACCATTTCTAAACTAGGTTTAGATCATAATCCACATATAATCATCAACTAACAACTATATGATCATTACAAGCTTCAATTCCATCATTTACACCAAAACCCATTTTCTAAGTTAACATAAAACTCAAGAATTAACACATACAACATGTTTATAATGATGATGGAATGATTAAACCATGTTATGAAAGCATAACTCATATCAATTAACACTCTTGAAGCCCTAATTTCGGATTTTAATCAAGAACATCAAAAACCCAAATTTCAAGTTTATAAGAAATCAAGAATTCAAGACTTACAAGATGATTGGAAGGATTAGAGATGTTTAATTCACATTTTAGAAGCTTGAATTAGAGTTTCATGGCTTCAATTTAATCTCTAAGCTTGATTTGTGAAGAACACCTCATCCCTGTGATTTAATATGTACGGCCAAACCAAAAACAGGGAAGAACAAGGATTGATTCCACAAGATTTTGATGATTGGTGATGATTTTGATTAGATTTAGGGTTTAGATCAAACCCTCGCTCTCTCTCGAATTCTCTCGAATGTTTTAGGTGATAAATATGAGATTTTACACATATAAATGAAAATACGTGTACTAGTTTTGTCCCCCGTACTTATCATTGTCTGGAACTTAAAAACCATTTGCGGGGAAACATTATTTTATTTTACCGTCAACTAAATAAAATTAAAACACTCAATAATTTATTAGTCACAATAAATTATTCGACTATTATCACTATTTATTTCAAATAATACAGCACACCTATTTTCTGACACACTTAATAATAATTCACAGTCAGAAAATATTAAATACTACTAGACCCAGAAACAGGGTGTTACAATTAATCTATCTAATTTTTACAATAATCATTTAAACCCACTTTTACCCAATTAAGTCTTGAAGAACACTAACAATTCCTAACATAATTTCTTCATGAAATTATCATTATCACTATCATATTATAATCAGTAACAAATAATCATTTATAACTCACAACCCTAATAATCTTTATCAAATCAATTAAACCTATATCTATACTTAAATATCATAAGAACACGTACCCCTTTCTTTTCTTGAAGAACATTTGGATGATGATGATTTTAAGAATCTGATTATTGATCCACTCCACAATTAATGAATCTTTCTCTTCTTTTTTTTTTTCATTGAATTTAATTAAGAAACTTAAGAGAGTTTTGGTAAATAAGCAAAGAAAACAAATGAGGAGAAGTTAGGTGATTTGGATAAAATGATCGGTTATTCCACCGCCCCACTTATTTTTATTTTTATTTTGCCCCCTTCTAATCCTATTATCTGGAACCCGAAAATACCCGTGAGCCAAAATATTCTTATTTTACTGTCAACTTTATCAATTTAAAACAAGTAATATTTTATTAATCACAATAAAACCCGTGACTCTTTAACCATTTATTTTCAAATAAACCAAATAAATATTTTCATTATTAAAACAATCATTTATTTCTAAGTCCAGAAACCGGATGTTACAATACATCAAATGTCTTACTTTGTGAATCGATATCTCATTCACATCAGCTCAGTTTTGGACACACATTATATCATTGCGAAGCTCTTATAAGGGAGAACGCAATTACGTAAATGAATATTTATATATACCACATATACATATAAAATTATGTATCCAAAGTTGGTGAAAAATGCACATATTTCACTAAATTTTCCAACAATACTCAACTTCATCTCTAACCCTCACCTCCTTCCACACTTACAACTCATGATTTTCAGATCTACTTGCCGACGCCGCTAGTCCTACCATTGTCATTCTCCAGTTCCGCCGACGATTGTCGGTCCACCGCCGCCGTCGTCTCATTTGCGAACCACCATCCGTTTAAGCGTCGCTGTCATCTGCCGATTCCACCACCGCCTTCTTATTTTCCCGCGTCGTTTGATCTATATAACATCGTCTTATATCAAGCAACTACAACGTTATTGTTTAAGCCTTTTTTTTCTCCGATCAAATTCTTAATCTTCTCTTATCACATTCATCTTTTGCTCCGGTCAGATCTGTGGTTCACTCGGATCTCTATCTAACTATTGTTTTTGTGATAGGTAGTGTAATTTTTTTTTGTTAGAATCAAAGTATTTATAAGTATAAATGTATTAAAGCTTAGCACTAAATACAAAATGGTTTGTATATGTTGAAAACATGAGTTGTCAATAATTAAACGTAGGATTGGAAAAAGCTTCAAGATCTCCACCTTGTTACATGTGTAAAAGTCAAGAAATTTGAGTGTAGCCTGCAAGGATATAAAAATGTTACTTAAAAATATGTATTTGAATAAAATTGATGTGTCTTAATTTTGTAACTGAGTTGTGTATCAATGTGTTACAAAATTTAAAGTTATGTATCAGTACATTAATAATTATTGTGTATCATGAACTTAAGTTGTGTATCACGAATTATTTTAAAAATTAAATTTTATAGTACATAGCATAGATTTTAGTAATAATAATTTTGGTATAACTAAGTCTACAAATTTGATGATTGTTAGAAACCATAATTAAAAAGCAATAATTGTAGATTAATTTCTATGTTTTACTACAATAGATTAAAATGTTAAATCCCTATATACAACTTTATTGTCACATGAAAATGAAAATTCTACGACATAATAAACAATTAAACGTACATCAGATAACCTTAACAGATTAAGCAAAGTTTAAATAATGTTTTTTTTAAAAAAAAAAAAAAAAATTGAGAACACAAAATTCTCTTTGTCTTAACGTACACAAATTCTTGTCCCATGAGAATTAACAATCTATCATTTTTTAAGCATTTATTGTAAACATTTTTTGCAAAACACTTGAAGTGTTAAACTTGATTTACATCTGAAGTACTAAATTTAGCTTGAAAAAAATAAATAAAACCTGGCACAATGTTTGACGTACCCCGATAAACAAGTTAAGTTGATGTTTAAACATAGGCGTAACAAATTCTCTAAGTTGAAACACTACGAACTCAGTCTTACCAAAAGACCAGGCTTCACGTACGTTTCATATCATGTAAATATTAGAGGGCTAGGTTAGTTGGCCCAAACCCAATTGCGGGTTTAAGGTCCATTAGGTTTTTAGGTTAAAACTATTTACCTTGTTCCCTAAGTTATTCTCTATTATAAATAGAGATGCTATGTAATCGTAAGAACACAATCAATAATATTATAATTCATAATTTAAAATGGTATCAGAACTAGATGAATGAAGGGGAAAAAAAGCCATCGGAAAACAATCATCATCCTCTGGTCACCAATCGGTCATTCGGAGGGATCCATTTACTTTTACGTGTCTTAAATTGTTTTTAGTCGGTAACTTTATTTTTATATGTTTTCTGTTGAAGCTTTGCCACATAAGTCACCGATCGAATGGTTTGATTCTTTTTAATTTAATGTTCATCAATCCATCAACATAGCCCATGAATCTTTTATATTTTCTTTTGATTTAAAAAAAAAAAAAATCACTTCTTCTTTCTAATCTTCATTAGCAACAAGTTAGTTTTTTATTTATTTATTATCTATGGATTTATTGATTTCTTTTAAATTAGTGTTTGTTTTTTATCCCCTAAATCCTAATCTATAAAACTCTAACCTTCAATGTTGATTTTTAGCAATCAAATACTAACTACTATTGTCTCATCAACATAACTCTTTAATTTGTTATAACACCGGAGATTTATTTGTTGTTTACGAAAAGAGTCGATAAAAAATTGTCACTCCTACCTAAGCAAAGCAAGCCATGACGTGAAAAGAATAAAAAAAAACGTTATAGAAAGGAGTCAAACAGCATACAACTTTACCGCCGAATACAAGTTTATCTCGTGCCAACAACAAAAAGCAAGAAGCAAACTAAATCAAAAGAAGACGAAAAGAAAGATGAAGATAATCAACATTTGCTCTAGTTGTCCGGAAGCCTCGGGAGTATTAGAGGGCTAGGTTAGTTGGCCCAAACCCAATTGTGGGTTTAGGGCCCATTAGGTTTTTAGGTTAAAACTATCTAGTTTGTTCTCTAAGTTATTCTCTATTATAAATAGAGATGCCATGTAATCGTAAGAACACAATCAATAATATTATAATTCATAATTTAACAGTAAAAAACCACGAGGGCTTAGGTCACCGAAATGCAACCAACTTTGGTCCGATATTTATTGTGTGTAACCAACTTAAGGGTGGGTGTAAGAATGCGTAACTTTCAAAAATGGTGTTTTAATGTAATGTGATGATGTGTCATTGAGTTGTCAAACTCTCATGATGCCACATGGCACCTCCGGACGCCACATAGCACCTTCAACGAGTGACACGTCATCAAATTACATTAATTAAAACACCTTTTTTGAAAGTTACTTGCATTCTTACATCCACCCTTAAGTTCGTTACACACAATAGACATCGAGCCAAAGTTGGTTGCATTTCGGTGACCTAAACCCAAACCACGACCGCAAGTGAATATAAAGACAACAACATACACAACCTAGATGAACTAAATCGTTGCCACCAAGCAAGGCGAAAGTCAATGATTGAAGGTAACACCAATGGCGGTGCATCAATAACGGATCGATTACCTACTTGTTGAAAGTGACTGTGCATATATCTACTTCCTTTAGTCAATCAATGAACCTCAAACGCAGGTTAATAAGTTTTGTTGAGGGATGCGTAAATGCTAACCAAACTATAACAGAAACGGGCATCACCACAAATCCACAATCACTTCCAACGAAAATATGAATACAACGATATAAATAGGTAACAGTTGCGTTACGACATAATTACTGAAAACCAGATCATATATTTACTATATTTATAATTATAAGGCCACTCCCAACCGGAGTCGTCTGCTCTCGTCGGTTCACAACCGACGAACCGACACCGATGGCACGAGCCCATCGGTTTGTCTTGTCGGTTGGCAACTTCGGATAACCGAAGCTCGTCACTTGGTTTTGTTTGCGAGGAGGTGGGTCCAGTGGGGAACGAGTCAGCGAAGGAAAAAAAAATGAAGGGTATCTTGTTATTTGTAGAGATATAGATAGATAGATATATATATATATATATATATATATATATATATATATATATATATATATATATATATATATATATATTTGTCTCATGTACTTTCGTTCTGAACAATCGTAACTACTTTACTTGTGTATAAGAGCCGAAAACAGATAGGAGTAACAAATAACTATCAAGAAACCAATCATATAACTGACGCACAATAAACACATATAATACCTGAAGATCCTTAAGAACACCAACACGTTGCCTAACATTACCCGAAAGAGTATCCAAAATGTCAGGATGTTGACCAGTCAACTCATCAAGCTTACTCTATAGTCTATACACACATAACACAAACCAATATCAATATAACTACACACACACACAAACAAACAGATCATTTAATCGATCCAAACAACACTAAGAATAAGAAATTAATCAACAAAACAACCTTGAGGACAATAACAAGACCAGCACGATCCTCAACACTAAGAGCTAGCAATCAAGCAACATATAATTAAACAAATCAGAATCTATAGATACAGGCAGTATATATATACGATTAAAAAGTACAAAACTAACAAGTACCAGCAGTTGCAGCAGGAAGATTAGAGTTGAGATCATTCATGCTGAAATCACCTTCGTTATTGCTGCTCATTGTAATCAATCGATCGATAGATCTTTGGAGTAGAACCAAATTCTGAAATTCGATAAGAATCGACTAAATCAAAACCCTAGAAATGACAGAGAAATGATATAACGAAACATGGTACATGAATCCATATCATCATTATATATAAAGAAACATGGTATAAACGATATAACGTATAAAGAAACATAAAATTAATGACAGAGAAACTAAAATTAAAATTTGATTCATAAGACCTTTAATGATATTGATATATGTCTTTTAAAAATTTTGTCACGCATCAACTCGATTTAAATTCGACATTAAAATTACAAGAAATGAGTATAAATAAGCAACATGAAAAAGCAAAAACATCTAAAATTAGTGATGAAGCCGTTTTCTTAAGTTTACAGCAGGCCCAAGTATTCAAAACATGAGTCAACCCATCAATTTGGAATAAAACTACACAAAAGCCACCAATATTTGGGGGCCATGGCCCTCCTCGACCCTTAAAAACTTCATCCTTTAATGTAGATTACTCACAACCCAAACCTGTGGATATATACCTACTCGTCGAGTTCCGGATACCCGCACTGCCGGTATCCACCTAGTCCGGATCGGTTACGGTGTTGTCAAAAATGGCAATAGACTTGTTTGGTAAGTTATTAGTTACACAATCATTACAATTATTTTCTAAGCTGTGGTTTTTTCAGTGTTTTTTTGAGATTTTATATCATTTGGTTTGTGGATTTCTTTTGCATTTAGGGTGTGGGTTTTCTCATTGATTGGGTTTTTTTCCCCATTATTTAGGTCTGTGGAAATTTGGAAGAGAAGTCTTAGTTTGCATGAGTTGCGGATCATCTCTAGGGTTTCTTTTAACAAATCAAGCCAAGTCATTTTGAAAATCGAACTCGGTTCAAACCGAAATTTTAAAAATATTTATGAATTCGAACCGAAAACATCTTTGAATGACAAGTTTTACTAATTGAAAGGGGGTTAATACACACGGAGAGGATTAAAGTATCCCAAAATGTTCGCTTGGGGTACTAAAGTTTATGATTTGACAAAACTATGAGTTAACTATACGTATTGTGTTTAAGAGTAACTAAAGTTTATTAATATATTTACAAGGATAACTAAAGTTTATTAAAATGTATAAAAGGATAATAAAAGTTTATAAAATTGTTCAAATTGTCAGCTCATTTTCCACTTGGGAGGGGTTTTAAAAGTTGGGTTATATTTTTGTCATATCATAAACTTTAGTACCCCAAGCGAACATTTTAGGATACTTTAATCCCCTTCGTGTGTATTAACCCATTGAAAGGACACGTGGTCAAGTTTCTTTTTATCAAGAATGGTCAAACTGAAAAATGGACCTTATATATAATTAGGTAACAATGAATAGGGACACACATAGTTTCCATTTACTTGTCACATGAGTTGCTACATGGACAGTGAGTAGCTACAGGTTATATCATTAAATTGAAATGGATTATAATCATCAAAAATTACCTTAGATAAATGGCACTTCGATCTCAACATGAACATCAACATCATGATTCACCCCAGAGCTGATATCGAAATGTACACCACGATTTTGTTGGCACCCCTAGCAGCCCGAACCTTCGAAGGTTCGAACCAGTTGGTTGGCACCAACGCTGGCGTATTTCTTACAGTCCCATCATCTCCTTTTATTCAACACATGCATGCAATCATTGTTTCTGAACAAAATGTACATGGAATCAATAAAAATGGTCTTCTTGAAAGTTGTAGCTAATGAAATTTGTAAACTTTTGGCATTGGTTTCAAGTCATTTGGAGGTGTGAGGCTCCAGTTATGTAAAAAACAGTAAGAGAAAAGTTTCTGACTTTTTCCTACAGTTTGTATATCTTTACTCACAAAATTTATTAAAAATACCAAACTAAATCAGAAAAATATGAGGTTTATGGGGTTGGAAAGCTTACTTCTAGTACTTGATTTTAGACTATAAAAATGTCCAATTTCATTTATAAATGAGTGAGTTATGACCTTGTACATTTCGTATAACAGAATCTGGACAGAAACATTCAAGTCCATGGTGGGTGTTTGGTGTTTAAATAAGAACACCACCATGAAACAAAATGAACTTTTGATCTTTTGACCTATAAATCCATGATCTAACACATGCATGGTGTTGAAATACATTCATGATGTGTTAGAGATGATTATTAACATATAATGAAAGATTCGCTTAAAGATGAACAAGATTTTACAAGATTACAAGCAATAATTCGATTTTTCACTTGATTTTTGGTTTGATCATGGGTTATCCTTTCATTTTAACACATATGGATGTGAAAAGGTATAACCTACAAACATCAAGCATTTTATGAAGATTTTAGCCATGGAAAATGCATAAAATCCAAATTTTTTATGAAGAAAATACAAGAAAATGAAAGATAAAGAGGTATAGATGATTTGATTTACCTCCAAGATTTTATTTGGTGATGAACACCTTTAAGAAATCTGGATTTTCTCTTGAATATGGCTGGAAATTTGAGAGAGTTTAGAGAGAGTTTGTGTGTGTGTTTTAGAGAGAGGAAGGAGAAGAGTGTGGGTTTGAGTTTTGGGGAAATGAGAGTAATAATGTGTTTTTATGAGAAATAAAAGAGTTTGAAATGCAATAAAAAGGGGCAGATTTTTTGAAGGTTTTATTTATGTTATTATCATCTTCTTTTTTTTTTTGTTAAATAATATGTATAAAAGTTGTATATTTAATTTGTATTAAAAGTGTGTAAGTATTTGTATTTTAAAAGGTAAATTTTGAGATAATTTAGTGATTAATGTTTGAGTTCTAAAAATAAGTAATTTTAAATTCTTGAATTAAATTATCATACGCTTAATTTGTCCAAGTTTGATGTTTACGTATTATTTATCTGATTTAGTTTGCGTTGTCGAGTCACGGGAATTTTCGGTTTGCGATTCGATAAGGATTTTATGAAAGTATAAAGAGATAAATTTTTCATTGCTTAATTTGGCACTTAGTAACCTAATTTAACATGTTTAAAATAACTCATGGTTCACTAAGCAATCACTAGGACGTTTTACGACATTAGTAAGCCTACGGAATCACAACCTAGGATTCAAGGAATGCTTTAAATTAAAATTGGGATTCGAGTGTGATAATGACCTAAGATTGGACGGTTGTCACAATTAAATACAAAATGTATTAAATATAACGAATGTTTGTCAATTTAAATTTCACCATTAAATGATATCTCAGGGATTTAAGAGTCCATGAAGATACATAATCAGAGACTTGATTTGCCACCGAAAAGAATATAACACATATAAGAGGATAAGTCTGATTCATTATCTTGCTGATCTAATCACAACTTAGAATACTGATTAAATCATTGAGACATAGTTATAGTTTTGATATGAATTAAACTTATCAACTTATAGTAATTATATATATATATATATATATATATATATATATATATATATATATAGGGTTTGTATCAAATAGAATAGAGTTTATGGTAGAATAAATAGAATAACATGTAAGCTTGACAAGTGTCCTTGGATTTTAATACGGGTCAAAGGGTATTTTAGACAATTTCTTATGGTCTTTAATTTCCCTAACAAAACTCCCCCGTCCCATTTTTTTTTACTTCGGCTGTTCTTTTCTTTGCCAACCAAAATAAGCCCTAATCCCACCTACCCCTCAAGCATGCTCTCTCTAATTCCGATCACACTAAATTGTTGAACCAAAACTACCGGCCGCTTCACAAATGCTTGAACTGCAACACATCTATTATATAACCCTGCCACGGTCATGAAAACTCCGGCCAACCGTCATCAATCTTGAAAGCATTGGAAACCGCTTCACAGCCACCAGGCCGCCGCCGTATTCTTTGTTTATATCATCATGTTCTGTTTATCTCCACCGAGTTCTAATCACGATCATATCCAAGTCCGCTGATTGATGCACAAAAGGTTTTTAATTTTCGTTGTGAATCAAGATATTTTGGTGTGCGTCAGATTTACGATGTGCATCAGTTGTTCCGACAAGTTGTCTTCCCGGTCTGTAGATGAAGAACAAAGTTTGGGAGTGGGAATAATAGTGGTGCATCATGTTGTAGATATGTGCATCAACTCTAGTAGTTATGTGAATCAGTAAACTCAAGTGTTTCTCTTTACGTTTTTTTGGTGATTAGTTGTATCAAAATAGGATTAAAATGAATTTCGTATTATAGTGTATGGTTTGGTTTACCTTTTTCTTGTACAATGAATATTTAATTGCTTGTATACTGATTCGATTTTGAGTATGTGTGAATCAAGTTGTTTTCACATATGGTGAATCAAGCTTCGTGTTTATCTATTGGACTTTGTAAATCCGTGAATCAAGTCGTGCATCAAAGATTATGAACCAATTTTATTGCTTGTTAAATGATTTCATGTTTGATTATTACTTTTCTATAATTAGTTCTTGTATTTTTTGCTGTTGAAATAATGTGCGTTAAAGTGGATCAATGTGTTTTGTGCATCAGATCTGGTAATTAGGTATTGTTTTATAATAAGTGCATAAATGTCGATTTTACCCTTGAAGAGCTATAAATGAACCTTTGACTTTGTTGTAAAATAAATTTGATCTGTTTATCATCGGATGGCTGAAAATTTGTTTTATTTATTCTACTATAAGCATTATTCTACAATAACCAAACCCTATATATATATATATATATATATATATATATATATATATATATATAAATGAATATAGATTATGTCTTGAATTAAATACATAGCATAACTCTATGTTATAGTTCACTGATTAAGTTACAACTTATAATACTAACTGAATCAACTAGAAATAACATAGAGAGATGATATAAACTTAATATAAAGACATAAATAAATATTCATGAGACTTTATAAGTTATAAATTTAGAAAGAGCACAACTCACTGAGTATTGAACTAGCTGATTGGATCAGTCAGGTTTAATTGATCGGTGAGTATGCTCTACTAACGTTATAGTTTACAAAGTCATTTTATTTAAAGCAATTTTAAATTTAAACAAAAATAAATAAATAAACTCAAGAGTTTATTTATTCATTTAAGTTTAACATACCAAGCTCGCTGACAAAAAAGTTAAATCTCTTTTCATCCAAAGGTTTTGTGAACAGGTCAGCGAGTTGATAATCCGTTGGAATAAAATGCAGTTCATTGTCACCTTTCATCACATGGTCCCTGATGAAATGATATCTGACATCAATGTGCTTTGTCCTTGAGTGCACCACTGGATTGTTTGCAATGGCTATGGCACTTTGACTATCACAGTAAATTGGTATTTAAGTGAAGTCAAACCCATAGTCAGCAAGTTGATTTCTCATCCAGAGAATTTGAGCAGTACAAGCACTAGTAGCGACATATTCAGCTTTAACGGTAGAAGTTGAAACTGAATTTTGTTTCTTGCTGGACCAGCTAACAAGCTTTTCTCCCAGAAACTGACAGCTACCAGATGTACTCTTTCTATCCAGCTTGCATCCAGCATGATCAGAATCAGAATATCCTTTTAGTGAGAAATCTAAACCAGATGGATACCAGAGTCCAAGATTTGGTGTACCCTTCAGATATCTGAATATTCTCTTAATAGCGAGGAGATGTGATTCCTTTGGATCAGCTTGATACCTAGCACATAGACATGTAGCAAACATAATATCTGGTCTACTTGCAGTGAGGTACAGGAGTGATCCGATCATACCTCTGTAAGCAGTGATGTTTACAGATTTACCATCAGAATCAGCATGTAATTTCACTGCAGGTGACATGGGTGTAGCAAGGGATGAGCAGTTAGCAAATTCAAATGTCTTTAACAAGTCCTTAACATATTTTCCTTGACTTATAAAAATTCATGTTTTGGTTTGTTTTATATGCAGACCAAGAAAAAATGTTAATTCACCCATCATGCTCATTTCATAACTTTTAGTCATGAGATCAGAAAATTCCTTGCACATGTCACTGTTAGTAGACCCAAAAATGATATCATCAACATAAATTTGGACAAGTATGACATCTCTCTTATCTCTCTTAATAAACAATGTGCTGTCAATCTTACCTCTAACATAGCCACATTTTATTAGATGGACAAAGAGAGTATCATACCAACCTCTCGGAGCTTGTTTTAGTCCATACAGGGCTTTATCCAATTTATAGTGAAACGCTGGAAAATCTGAACATTTATTATTTTATTTTTTTTACACTGTTACTGATTTACTGTGGTCCCAATACTTTGGTTAATACCTTACATTTCACTTTTAAATGGCTAAATTACTATTTCCTGGAAAAAGGCTGAATCCGGTCGAATTCATGGGAATCCGCCGGATTCCCTATGGTTTCTGGCTCAACTCGTGGACAGAATTGGATTTAAGGAATACGGTTTAGGAATCCGCCGGATTCATGGCAATCCGACCGGATTCCCTTGAATCCGCCGGATTCCCATGACCTGCAGACAATTTCTGAACCTGCACTTTTACATACCAAAAACCGAACTTTGATTGCGCATATCTTGCAAACGACAAGGAACTAAAACATGAAACTTTGCAGACACTTTAATATGATCAAAAGGAAACTTTCTATTTTCGCACTTTCTCAAAATTCTCAACATTCCGGGATTTGGACGTATGGGTCATTTTTGGCTAAAAATGAGCAATTTGACTAACATACTAAATCCCAATCCATAGAGATTTAGAAGCTGGACTTTTGACTACACATTTCTACTATCAAAACAAAGTTGTGAGGCTTATCACCACACTCTTAACCTTTATCTAACTCAAATTGGCTCGTAGGTGTCTTTAAGACCCGTTTTGACCCATTAAAACTCACTGACCCAAAAGGGCTATTTTGACACATCTAATAGTTAATAGTCAATCATATTTAACCAACAAAACATTTGACTATCTTTGAACCTTTCAAATACATTCACAACCAAAATGACAATTTTACCATAATTTGCAACTTAACACCTTCTACGACCACATCTACTAATCATATACAAGTTTATACTATTACAATACTATCACTAGTCTTTACTTTCATATATAAAACATAACAAAACTTTGTTGAGTGGGCTTTCAAGGCATGCAAAACGATAATTTATGAGAAAGCTTGTATCACTTACAACAAGCTAGCAACTCCACTTCTATCCCTTGTTCACTTCCTTTCCCTTACCGCTTCCACTTGGACCTACACATACAAACTAACTAATTAAGCACATTGCTTAGTGAGAATATGAAAACTAATCATTAAAATGCATTACTATTAAAAACCAATAATAAGCAAAGTAAAGAAACTACTTCCCTTTTCTTGCGACTCCACTTTCACAATTCTAATCATATGTGCACATGTCTAATCATTCATTTAGCTAATATTAATTAGCTAATCTAATCAATAATTAACTAACATAAGTTAGCTACTAATCAAAACAAAGCTAACCTTGGTTAGCTATTCTAATCAAATTATGGCTAATTCTCATTAACCATTCTAATCATTTACTTTCATCATAATCATGTCATAACAACAAGTTAATTACATAGTCATGATCTATTCATTTCATAAACTCACCTTGATTTGTAGTACCACTTGTAACAAGATGATCAAAAGATATTAATTCTTCTTCAGCACCTAATACATATACACATAACATATAATCAATAACTAATCATATCTTTAACTATAATTCACCTATTTCCTCCTCCCCCACTTGATATTTACTGATTTCATAAATTCATGGAAGCCCCATAAACCCTACTCACTACTATTCACTTTTAAATCATAAATTAAACTTCTAATCATTACTTATACACTAAACTAACACTAACTAATTAATTACAAACCCTAAATTCGGATTAATTTCTACCAATTAGCTAAACTCATGAAAAACCCAATTTTTAGGGTTCTTGATAAAATTAAACACTTACAGTGAATTAAAGATGATAGAAAAGGATGAACTTGTTGATTTGAAGCTTGAATTTAAGGTTTGAAGATTGATTCTTGGTTCCCTTTGATTCCTGCGATTTTTCTTCACTAGATGAAGTTCTGGAATTGTTTTGAAGTGTTACAGGAAGAAGGCACGTATCAGTGTCTTTTATTTCTTTTAATTTGCTATACTACACAGTCTAGAACTGAACATCTATTTACGTTTTCTATCATAACTTATTATTAAAAGATCTACAATTAAAAAGATGTATATATTATTGTACACTAAAATAATACTTTAAAACTGAAGTATTAAAACTTATTTTTATTTTCTAAAGTAATACCTTAAAAACTGGGGTGTTACAACTCTCCCCCACTTATTCTGTTCGTGTCCTCACGAACCATTCTTGATGCACCGCAGGGTAGTATGTCATCATCCATTCCTCCAGTTCCCAAGTAAATTCTGAACCTTTTGTTAGGATATTTTAATTTGATGATACAAAATAATTAAAGATGAGGGACTAAAATTGTAAATTGTTTAATTATTATTCTCCTACGATTAGGGTTTCTTGTAAACCTAGTATCTCTAGTATATAAAGAGATATTGGGTGTAGGTAAAAGGGTGCACCTAGAAAAGATGTAGAAGTCTAAAGTTCTTTGTTATCCCTAAGGTTGTAAAACCCCGATACTAAAGGGTATCCGTCTTGTTGATTTATTAATAAGATTAGGGATTTGACTTATGATAACATTGATTCATTATTATTATTCCGCTGCATTTATATTATCATTGTTATCGTTTATTGTTAATCCTAGATCAAGACCTAAAAAGTCTGAGCTTCAACGATCATATGTTTTCACAATTGGTATCAGAGCATGGTGGCTCGTGATCTAGGATCCACAAAGTGTACGATTAAATAATTTTGATCATTCTGGGATTATTCGACTGATTGAGGGTCATCAAATCATCATAGTGGACCGACTTAATCTGCTCAATTTAATCTAAGTTGATGACTTATCTTGTGCATGATTATTATATTCTTTGCCATGTTAGCTTGTCGACATTAATTACTCTTGTCAATTTGTGTACGATTTGTTTAATGCTTGCCGACATATTCTTGAATTATTAAGAATGGATCTGAATTTCATGCTTCTGCTTATCGATTATGTCATCTATCAAGCTATATGTTTTATTCTTGCGAAACAAGGCAAAGTCAGATTAGGGTTTTTGCGTGGTTGTTTCTGGTTATACGGTTGGATTTGTGAAGTTTATTATGGCGAGATTATATGGCTTGTGATTGTGACTCGTGGCTACTTATCAGATTGAGATTTTATTGATGGTTCTTCTGAATTATCGTGAAGTTGGAAGAAACCATTCATAGCACTCACGAGCATAATGATGCAAAGGTTTTTATGTTTAGAAGAATTGAAGCAACGCAGCAGAAGAAAAATAGCTAGTTCAAGGTTCGAGTCAGATTCAAGACTTCAAGTTCATTCGAGGTTCTGAGTTCATTCAAGTTTTTCTGTTTTGATACGAGTAGGTTTGTTAAACGAAGAAGACGACTAGTTTGTAACCTGCTGCTGCAACTGTCAGTTATACTTTCTGGAATTGCGAGATGTAAGAGGATGAATATCGAGTAGCTGGAGGACTGGGAAGAATTTTTAGAACGAAGATGGCTGTTGCTCTAAGGCTTATTGATGAGAACTCACGAGCAGAGACTATGCTACTGTTTTAATGCTTAAAGGAGTTGAAGTGCAGATCAATAAGAGGTAGTCTGCCATGCTAAAACACTTTACTTCAACAACTTATTATTGTTCTTGGATTTAATGGTATGCAAGATGGCAGATGGTTATGGTACTATGCTAGCGAATAGCGTTGGAATATATATCGAATGAAGTTGTTGACTTGGTCGATTAGAGTTTTTAATATTGGTTTGATGCGATTAGATATAAACAGTGGAAGGTGGTGAATTAATTATTTTGTGGTAATTCTGGTGATACAGGAGATGGCTTGTTGGTGATAAAAACGAAAGAAGTTGTTAATGATTTCTTTGCCTGTATGTGAGTGTTAGAAGATTATCACTGTTAGTGGTTGGGCTTTTGTGAAGATTACGACTGCTCGAAGCCACTGTCTGTGTTAAGTGGAATATAATTACCACTGTTAGAAGCTTTTTGAAGATTACCACTATTCGATGTTTTAGTGGTTACCACTGTTGGTTTGATAATTACCACTGCTCTTGGATTTGAAAAGCAGTTAAAACTGTTTGTGGATTTTGAGAGAATATTACCACTGTTAGTTAAAAATAGTTAAAACTGTTAGTTAAAAACGGTTAACACTGTTATTGGAAAGTGGTTACAACTGCTAGTATTATTCTAAGGAATTTACTACTGCTTGACAAAAGTTATGCCTGTTAGAGTATTAATCGTTTGTACTGTTCGTTATGACTGCTACTTGGTACCGATTACTAATGTTAGTCATTTTTCAAACACTAGCGGAATTAGTGATGCTCGTCATGGATGGTACTACAAGGTATTCGTTGCTATTGTTGGTTAGTTATTCGTACAGTTCTTATGATTGTTTCTTTTACTTTTGGTCAAGAGATGGTTAACATACTGATTTGAGGGGAATCTTATTGAAAAAGTGTTTAATCATCAGAAGATGTTCATGTATTGTTTGAGGTAAAAGGATTTATTACTACTGCTAGTTGTATATTACTACTGCTAGTGTAATTTTCTACTGCTCAAATTCATTATTCTTATTACGCGTCATGGAGGGTAATTTGAGTTATTAGAAAATTGGATTAGTGGTGTATTATATAGCAAGTGGTTGTAAATGTTTGAAGTTGCTTATCTTTTTGAAGACCCCTATTGGATTATGACAAAAAGGGGAAGAAGATTTGAAGGTCAAGATTTGCAGCTTATTATGCATGACATGTTTACAAGAAATCAAGAACTAAGGGGAAGTTTGCGCAAGAAGATGTTTATTTTGTCATCATCAAATAGGGGAAGATTGTTAGGATATTTTAATTTGATGATACAAAATAATTAAAGATGAGGGACTAAAATTGTAAATTGTTTAATTATTATTCTCCTACGATTAGGGTTTCTTGTAAACCTAGTATCTCTAGTATATAAAGAGATATTGGGTGTAGGTAAAAGGGTGCACCTAGAAAAGATGTAGAAGTCTAAAGTTCTTTGTTATCCCTAAGGTTGTAAAACCCCGATACTAAAGGGTATCCGTCTTGTTGATTTATTAATAAGATTAGGGATTTGACTTATGATAACATTGATTCATTATTATTATTCCGCTGCATTTATATTATCATTGTTATCGTTTATTGTTAATCCTAGATCAAGACCTAAAAAGTCTGAGCTTCAACGATCTTAGGTTTTCACACCTTTCCTATGCCACCACTGAACTTTAACTATCGAAACTAATTTAATTCTGAGCTGCTTTACTTTCTGATCAAGAATTTTAACTGGCTCTTCTATATAACTTAACTTTTCATTTATTTCTATTTCCGTCAGTGGCACATAAGAAGCTTCATCGACTAAACATTTTCTAAGCTGAGACACATGAAATGTGTCATGAATACTACCAAGTTCTTCCGGTAACTGTAATCGATATGCAACTTTTCCAACTCTATTAATGATTTCAAAAGGTCCAATATACCTTGGACTTAACTTTCCTCGCTTTCTAAAACGAATAATTCCCTTCCAATGTGAAACTTTAAGCATCACTTTATCACCTATTTGAAACTCGATAGGTCTTCTGCGCTTGTCTGCATATGACTTTTGTCGATCTTGTGCCATTATTAATCTTTCTCTAATCTGATCAATCTTTTCAGTAGTCAACTGTACTATATCTGTACTTCCAAGTTCTCTCTGACCAATTTCACCCCAACAAATTGGAGTACGACATTTTCTACCATATAACATTTCATAAGGTGGCATTTTAATTGACGAATGATAACTATTATTATAGGAAAACTCAACCAATGGAAGGTGAGTATCCCAACTACCACCAAAGTCAATGGCACACGCTCTAAGCATATCCTCAAGAGTCTGAATGGTACGTTCACTCTGGCCATCAGTTTGAGGATGAAAAGTTGTACTAATATGCTATCGAGTTCCCAAATCTTCTTGAAATTTATTCCAGAATCGAGAAGTAAAACGAGTATCTCGATCTGAAACAATAGAAAGTGGAACCCCATGCCTAGCAACAACTTCTTTAACATAAAGATCAGCTAACTTTTCTGAAGAAGAAGCTTTTTGAATAGGAAAAAAAATAGCACTTTTTGTCAATCGGTCCACGATCACCCCAAATAGTGTCATGTTGCCTAGGGGTCTTTGGCAACTTTGTAACAAAATCCATGGTGATGTGTTCCCATTTCCATACTGGTATATCTGAAAGTCCCTTTTGCCTTGGATCTAGATGACTGATAACTCTTATTGATTGGCGGAATCAATCAATTGCAATAACAAATAATAAACTCAAACCGAAAACAACGAATCAATCAAAGTAAACGAGTATATTAGCTTGTAAATCGTATTGGAACTGTTTACAGAAGTGCTTAGTCGACAAATGGTGCTAGGGTTTCGTCAACCCTAGCTGAAAACCCGTAGGTTTGTATTTATACTAAAACTAAATCGGCAGACATGCGTCACTTGGGAAGTGTCGCATGTCGCCGCCCTCATGCGTCAATTACCTAAGTGACGCTATGCGACACTAAGGCAAGTGTCGCCTAACACAGAAGCTAAGTGTCGCTATATACTAAAATGACTTTTCTATTACAATCAACTAACGACACTTACAACTCGATAGACCAACTGACAGACACACTAAAATGCATCAACAAACTCCCCCGTGTCTTCAGCTTGGTCTTCAAAACATCTTCAGTTCAAACCCAACCTGGTGGAAATACACCACCAGCATGAATACCAACTCGAACACAAATCTCGACCACCTTCTCGAACTTTGAAGCCTCTTCTTGATCAAAACGATGATACTCCATTTTGCTTTTGTGAAAAGCTTTCAAATCTTTCTTTGTCAGATTAATAAGGCTGATCGGATCAAAAACACGAAGAGTCCTTCCATACTTTGCAGATAGATTCCAATTACCCTTTTCAATCACTGGATCTTCAACTGAAAGATATTCAATAACCGCTTCTTGAGTAACGGAATCAAACCACCAATATCGTAATCTTTTGAGACAATCAAGTGGTAAAGACTGCAGTGGCACAGTTTTCTGACTAGCAGCTGGAGGATAATGATATTTCACGATCGGTTGCTGAGTTCTTGAATCCAACTTTTTCTTGTATGAATAACGAACTCCCAGCTCTGGTTTAACCCACAAATACTTCTTGCTGTAGATATCTTTTCTGAGAATCTTCTGAAACATGTTACCACGAAAATCATCAGTGTGGTTAACAATGTTCAGTTGAGCAAGACGATTCAACTCTTCCTTCGGCAGCGTGCTAATACAGTTGAATCTTGGCCGGAAATACTGTACGCCATCTCTTCGTTTAATAAGAATCAGAAAGTTAATTTCATCAAATTTCCAACTTCTGATCAAACCAGTCAAATCACCTCGAACCTGATAAGTTTTACAAATCTTCAACTCAGGTTTAAGCTTTCGAAACATTGGACGATCTGAAGATGTAGATGGTTGTGCTTCTTCAGGAACAGATTCAGCAGATGGTTGTTCCTGAGTAGGTTCTGTTGGAGGTTCTTGTTCATCATCAGAGTCATCGGACTCAACGATTGGTGTGTCAAAATCATACGGTTGAGCCGGTTGTTTCTGAACAGGTTCCGGTTCTCGCTCAGGCGCCGGTTCCTGATTCGGATTATCCACATATTCTTCATCTGACCCTGGTGTAACATCCTCGAAATGGACCTAGTTGTTTTGTATTATTTCATGATTTAAATAAGTATTTAAATGTGTTTGGAAATAACATTGTCTGAATTAGTTGAAATAAGTGGAATAGGAGTTAAATATTCCAATGTGATAAGTGAATTATTAATTGTTGTAAATTAATATAGTTGACGGTGCAATAAATGTTTGGACTCGTAAATGGTTTTCGGGTTCCAGACAATAGATTGAGATGGGGTATTAAATTATACCCGTATATTGAAGGCGGTTTGGGTGAACCGAATATATATCAACTTTCCTTTTTAGGAAAGTTTATTTAGAAACTTCAGAAACTCTCAGAAAACCTTCAAATCAAACTAGAAATCAAATCAGGAAGTGGTGATTCTCGTGAAACTTCATTATCATCAGATTATCATCGATATGTTCTTCAATCAGTAAGTGTTCTTAAGTATCTAAGAAATTGATTTTGATTGAAATTAGGTAAATTGATGATTTGAGAGAATTGAATGTTAGAAACATGCTAGAAGTGTTACATATTGATTATGTAATGATATTTGTGGTTTATAACCGTTTGAAAATGAGTTTGGAGTGATTTGGGTATAAAACCCGCGAGTTAGGGTTTTGATCAGGCGAACAGGGCTGGAACGACGGGGGGAATCCGGCGGATTCAAGGGAATCCGGCGGATTCCGGCAAATTTGGGGAATACGGCGGATTGCCAACCGTATTGCTTAAAAATAGGCCTGATCACAGATTGTGCTGGATGAGGTGTTAAATCCGGCGGATTCAAGGGAATCCGGCGGATTCCCTTGCTTGTTGTAGGCTGTTTCAGTGATTTCAGTCTAAAGCTGAATTTCCAGCAGTTTTTATATTAAGCTGTAAATATAACTTGATTATGATATGTTATGTTTTATGATTAGTTGTATGTTTATACATGAAATGGTATAGAGTGGTTAGATACCATTTGATAGTAATGTGTTTGGAATAAGTTATAGATTAATATATGATAATGACTTTATTGTAATCGTTACTACACAATTAGGAACTAGTAATTGAATTGTTAATTATGTTAAGTTCCTAATATTATGGATTGATATAAGTTATGTATTGATATGGATTACTAACTTATATTTGATTTATTGATTCTCAGATGTGGAGAAGGCTCAGTGATATTAGACTACTGAGTGGATGCCTGAGGTGGTCGGTGAGTGGATCTGTAACCTCAGTGTGATTTAGTTGTAATGATTTGATTTACAACAAGTAATTTATAGTATTACTTTGATTTGATACATCTGTGGAGATATCTTGCTATGATAGTTAAATAGTTGCTTACTTGGCTGAGATTGTGCCAGTGTGTAAGATTCAGATGTCAACTTGATTTGTTAGTTGGACTTGTTGTTGTTGTAGACGACAGGAGATCTCGAAAACTTGAAATGTCAGTTTAGAGATCTAGGTCGTGTGGGATTGACAACAAGTTATCGGTAGTGCTGTATAGGCCAATACAGTTGAACTATAAGTGTTCTTGGGTGCCAAACCGGTATATGGTTGCTCAGGGACCACCGATCCTCTTGACGTAGCTTGAATGACATTGTATGAATGTCGGCTAGTAATTGAATGATTGATTCATTGATTTATTGTCTGTTTATTGTGGTTTAATGTAAACAGATTATTATGCTGAGTTGGACTGTTGTTATTGGTTCACTCACTTAGCGTTGTGCTAACCCCACCACAGTTCTTCCTGCAGGTTGTATATTAATGGGACATATTGGGCAGGAGATTGTTAGACTGGATGGAATGTTTGACAGGCTGTCACTCTGATGTTATTTTTATAATTGTAAAAGTGTTTTGAATTATATAACACCGAGTTTGTTGAAATGTCATGTGTTTGGTTTTGAAAAAGTTTATTGACATTTTGAGTACATTGATAGAAATGTTTTAAATATACGCTTCCGAGTCGCCAATATTATATTATTGTTTATAATTAACGAGGGGTGTTATAAGTTGGTATCAGAGCAAGAGTTTGGGTGAATTGGGCATGATAGTATGTTCAATCCTAAACTTTGATTGAGTTGCGTCAAACATTCTAGTGGGTGTGGGTTTAGTTGAGTAGTGAATGTATGAGAAAATAGTTAGTTGAATATGTACTAACCCTTAACAAGTTGTGAAGCTGTTGTTTGATTGCAGAGACGGAGGGACATGAGTATTTGATTGGTATATTTCATGCTTTCTCAACACTAGTGGGCTTAAGATTGCCAGGTAATCTTTGATAAGCCTGTGTTAATTTAAATTAACTTGAACTGTTTACTTTGTTATGTTAAGTAAGCATTGTTGTGAAGTTAATTGAGACAGACTGCTATGATTCCCTATTTTTGAGTCAACACATAATTGCTATATGTTGACATGAGGCTAGGAATATTGAGTGAGATGTTCATTGTTGTGGTTATTTCTGATTTGAATTGAAAATGCAGAAATGTGATTAAATGAGTAGATAAAGAGTTGATTAAGGTTTAACATGATTGATGTTAGAACCTAAGGAGTGTCTTTATTGGGAGACAAAATAAGTGATAGTATTATAGACTGGTTACAGGGTGTGATTTCAATCCCTGTTAAGGATTGTTGTGTCATTTGAATTGAAAATGACTGCTATTTGAGAAAATATGTGTTTATGTGGCTATATGATGTGTTAGGATTATAGCTAAACACTTGATATAAACCAACAAAATGATAGGTTTATGATGAATATAGCTTATGATAAAGCTAAATTGATTGAGAAAGTGATAGGTCTTTCTGGTTAATTGTGAATAAATAGATGAAATGTTTGATAGTAACATGATTGAGTAGGCTTGTTGTGACAGTGATGCTTGATATGATAGCATAAGTCAAAGTGATAATAATAATTAAGCAAGATGTGTCCTGAATTTTGGAGCAAATACGGACATTGAGTTGTGATTAGTATTGAAACTATGATGATAAGTTATCATTTGTTTGAGGTTTCAGATATGTTAATATACTGAATGATTCAGTTGTAGAAAACCAAAACATTGCTTGATATGTGTATAAGTGAAAGTAAATCACATTAATAATTATAAGATGGAGTGGCCTGAGAATGGATTGTGAAGAACATAATCTTGCAACGCCTGATCACCGTTGTTATATTATGTTGTGTCACCTGAACTTGTTGAGGCTACTTGGTATAAAAGAAATGTAATGTGATTTTGGAAAATTGAGCCTGAAAGTATGCTAAGATATTTAATAATTGTTTTGATAAGAAAACAATCAGTTGATAGGACTATGACATCTAGACTGTAAAGATGCTAGTGTAAATAATAATAGTCATTGGTGGGGGTTTTGATTAATAAACCTAATTGACTAATTTGATATTGTTTTACTTGAGAAACTACTAGTATTATTGAATGTAATAATGTGAAGTATAGGTTTGAAAGTAAACATACAATATGAAATGGCTTGTATGGAGCCAAGATTGATGTAGGTTGATTTTGTCCTTGTGAAGGATTGATAAAATTATTGAATGTAATAATTTGAAATATGTGTTTGAAAGTGAACATATAAGATGAAATGGTTTGGGAGTTAATATTGGTGGTATGTTAACTTTGAAAGTCAAACCATGAATAGAGAATTGTGTATAAATTTATTGCTTGTGATTGGTTTGAGGTTGGGTCAAACTTGAGAAAAGCAATTAGGGAATTTTAGTGATTGATTGATTGAAACCAAAGTTGACATATAGTCAATTGTATATGTTGAAATAGTCTAACATAGATTGTAATGTTATGATTATGTGGGGAAAGTGGTTAAATTCCCAAATTGTCTAAGTTTGTGAAACTTGATTTATTACTTAAAGCTAGTATTAAGTAATTGAAATAGTGTTAAGTATAATTGAGTATTCAGTTGGGTAATATTTAATATTGAACTGAATATGTGTTGAAGAATTATACAAATATGAAGTCATTGTTTGATATGACAGTTATAATTTGCTAAGATATGTTAGAATAATTAAATTACATTGATTAGAATTGTGATAAGAAAATCTTACCAGTGTATGAAGCTTGTGATGATAGCTTTGATTGGGTAAGAATGTGAGATAAGAAATAATTGAAAGTTATTATTAATGGTTGCCTAGGTTGACTAGTGCATCATGGTGAATTACTTAAGTATTGAAAGAATTGAAGGGATTCTTTAGTTATTTGTTGATAGTATACAAATGAAGTAAGTGATAAAGTGGTAAATTGGGATTGGATCCAAATAAGAAATGATATGAAAGGATGTCTGGAAGTTGAATTGTATTAAAGGTCTAGTTTGATCTTGATTGATACTTTGAGGAATATGAATTGGAAGGTTGTTCATATTTTAAGAAATTTTAGGTATTAGAGAGTAAGGGAAACCTTAAAATTGATAGGTGATGATTGTATTCACCAGGCTTTTCTTGGAAGTTCAGATGAAATGTTTAAGTTATATACGATGTAGTATGTATATAAGTGAAACATAGAGTTGGTAATTGTTCCATATCCTGTGGTGTGGATATGTGATGAGTAGTAGTAATATGAAGGCTTGATAAAAACTATGACAGTCTGAATGGCCTATTATATAGAATTAATTGACACTGTGTATGTATATAAGTGTGATATACATGATAATAATTGGTATGATAAATTTTAATTGAATGAATTAAAATGTACCATAGGTGTTGTGAAAGTCAATTAGTGTGATTAACTTGATGTGGACTTTGTTGGAAATGTGTTAAATAGTGGCACATTTTGATAATGTGATATTGTGATACTTGATTTGTAGTATCATGATATGTTGATTAAGACTGACTTACTTGCTAGATTAATGGGATCTAGTGTTGAATGACTAAGTGATTGTGTGATTATAGTTGTATAACTTCTAATTGCTTCTGATTAGTAGTTTAAGATTTAAGCTTGTGAATTGAGTTAACTGGTGGCTAAGAGAAGATTATTGATGTCTTACCAGTTTAAGTAATAAACAAATTCTAACTTGATGTTTAGTTAGACTTTGGAGATAAATAGTGAGTATTGATAGATATACTGTAATGTATAATCACTAGTGTTGTGATTATTATTTGATCAATTGTTATGGCTAACAATTGATAGGTTGTTACCAGTGGAAATAAGTCAATGTAGAGGTTGGTTGATTGTAGGTAAGATTGATTTTGGTACTTTTGTTAATTGAGCAAAGTACTTGTTGATTGTGGTTTTACCTACTGAGTGTGACCTCTGCTTTGCTTATTAAGGTGATATGAATCTGGATTACTTATAAGTAAAGGATTTCATATGATTAAAGTGATATGTGAATATGATAGGTTATTCACAAGAGTAGGTATGAAACTTTTGAATGAAAAGTTGACCTAGAGTTGAATTTCAAATCCTTGATAGTAGAGATTTGAAATTGTTATCTGTTATTAGACTGATTGTAAGTCGTGAGTTGAATTTTATTTCAATGTTGCTAGGAACATTGTAGTTTGATAACCACTGTTGTGATAATGTGATTGCTGTTGTAGTGATAACAGAGATGAACAGTGGTAATAGGTTAAAGATTTTAGCATGTTGCTAATTTCTAGTTGCATAGACCTATTAAGTGATTGTAGGTTTCACTTGTTAAAGTAAGTGTTTATCTATAAAATATATCTGATTGATGATATTGATTAGATGCACTGTATGCGTGCGTAGGAAAAGATGGAAGCATGTACATGTGGATAGGTGCATGTGGAAAAAATTCAAACAGTCTGAGTATAGTTGTAAGTTGCTATTGAGGATTAATGTTTGATAAGATATATGTGATTATATCACATTAATCAAATTGATTGAGGTTAGATTTCGGGGCGAAATCTCTTTAAGGGGGGGAGAGTTGTAACATCCTCGAAATGGACCTAGTTGTTTTGTATTATTTCATGATTTAAATAAGTATTTAAATGTGTTTGGAAATAATATTGTCTGAATTAGTTGAAATAAGTGGAATAGGAGTTAAATATTCCAATGTGATAAGTGAATTATTAATTGTTGTAAATTAATATAGTTGACGGTGCAATAAATGTTTGGACTCGTAAATGGTTTTCGGGTTCCAGACAATAGATTGAGATGGGGTATTAAATTATACCCGTATATTGAAGGCGGTTTGGGTGAACCGAATATATATCAACTTTCCTTTTTAGGAAAGTTTATTTAGAAACTTCAGAAACTCTCAGAAAACCTTCAAATCAAACTAGAAATCAAATCAGGAAGTGGTGATTCTCGTGAAACTTCATTATCATCAGATTATCATCGATATGTTCTTCAATCAGTAAGTGTTCTTAAGTATCTAAGAAATTGATTTTGATTGAAATTAGGTAAATTGATGATTTGAGAGATTTGAATGTTAGAAACATGCTAGAAGTGTTACATATTGATTATGTAATGATATTTGTGGTTTATAACCGTTTGAAAATGAGTTTGGAGTGATTTGGGTATAAAACCCGCGAGTTAGGGTTTTGATCAGGCGAACAGGGCTGGAACGACGGGGGGAATCCGGCGGATTCAAGGGAATCCGGCGGATTCCGGCAAATTTGGGGAATACGGCGGATTGCCAACCGTATTGCTTAAAAATAGGTCTGATCACAGATTGTGCTGGATGAGGTGTTGAATCCGGCGGATTCATGGGAATCCGGCAGATTCCCTTGCTTGTTGTAGGCTGTTTCAGTGATTTCTGTCTAAAGCTGAATTTCCAGCAGTTTTTATATTAAGCTGTAAATATAACTTGATTATGATATGTTATGTTTTATGATTAGTTGTATGTTTATACATGAAATGGTATAGAGTGGTTAGATACCATTTGATAGTAATGTGTTTGGAATAAGTTATAGATTAATATATGATAATGACTTTATTGTAATCGTTACTACACAATTAGGAACTAGTAATTGAATTGTTAATTATGTTAAGTTCCTAATATTATGGATTGATATAAGTTATGTATTGATATGGATTACTAACTTATATTTGATTTATTGATTCTCAGATGTGGAGAAGGCTCAGTGATATTAGACTACTGAGTGGATGCCTGAGGTGGTCGGTGAGTGGATCTGTAACCTCAGTGTGATTTAGTTGTAATGATTTGATTTACAACAAGTAATTTATAGTATTACTTTGATTTGATACATCTGTGGAGATATCTTGCTATGATAGTTAAATAGTTGCTTACTTGGCTAAGATTGTGCCAGTGTGTAAGATTCAGAGGTCAACTTGATTTGTTAGTTGGACTTGTTGTTGTTGTAGACGACAGGAGATCTCGAAAACTTGAAATGTCAGTTTAGAGATCTGGGTCATGTGGGATTGACAACAAGTTATCGGTAGTGCTGTATAGGCCAATACAGTTGAACTATAAGTGTTCTTGGGTGCCAAACCGGTATATGGTTGCTCAGAGACCACCGATCCTCTTGACGTAGCTTGAATGACATTGTATGAATGTCGGCTAGTAATTGAATGATTGATTCATTGATTTATTGTCTGTTTATTGTGGTTTAATGTAAACAGAATATTATGCTGAGTTGGACTGTTGTTATTGGTTCACTCACTTAGCGTTGTGCTAACCCCACCACAGTTCTTCCTGCAGGTTGTATATTAATGGGACATATTGGGCAGGAGATTGTTAGACTGGATGGAATGTTTGACAGGCTGTCACTCTGATGTTATTTTTATAATTGTAAAAGTGTTTTGAATTATATAACACCGAGTTTGTTGAAATGTCATGTGTTTGGTTTTGAAAAAGTTTATTGACATTTTGAGTACATTGATAGAAATGTTTTAAATATACGCTTCCGAGTCGCCAATATTATATTATTGTTTATAATTAACGAGGGGTGTTATAAGTTGGTATCAGAGCAAGAGTTTGGGTGAATTGGGCATGATAGTATGTTCAATCCTAAACTTTGATTGAGTTGCGTCAAACATTCTAGTGGGTGTGGGTTTAGTTGAGTAGTGAATGTATGAGAAAATAGTTAGTTGAATATGTACTAACCCTTAACAAGTTGTGAAGCTGTTGTTTGATTGCAGAGACGGAGGGACATGAGTATTTGATTGGTATATTTCATGCTTTCTCAACACTAGTGGGCTTAAGATTGCCAGGTAATCTTTGATAAGCCTGTGTTAATTTAAATTAACTTGAACTGTTTACTTTGTTATGTTAAGTAAGCATTGTTGTGAAGTTAATTGAGACAGACTGCTATGATTCCCTATTTTTGAGTCAACACATAATTGCTATATGTTGACATGAGGCTAGGAATATTGAGTGAGATGTTCATTGTTGTGGTTATTTCTGATTTGAATTGAAAATGCAGAAATGTGATTAAATGAGTAGATAAAGAGTTGATTAAGGTTTAACATGATTGATGTTAGAACCTAAGGAGTGTCTTTATTGGGAGACAAAATAAGTGATAGTATTATAGACTGGTTACAGGGTGTGATTTCAATCCCTGTTAAGGATTGTTGTGTCATTTGAATTGAAAATGACTGCTATTTGAGAAAATATGTGTTTATGTGGCTATATGATGTGTTAGGATTATAGCTAAACACTTGATATAAACCAACAAAATGATAGGTTTATGATGAATATAGCTTATGATAAAGCTAAATTGATTGAGAAAGTGATAGGTCTTTCTGGTTAATTGTGAATAAATAGATGAAATGTTTGATAGTAACATGATTGAGTAGGCTTGTTGTGACAGTGATGCTTGATATGATAGCATAAGTCAAAGTGATAATAATAATTAAGCAAGATGTGTCCTGAATTTTGGAGCAAATACGGACATTGAGTTGTGATTAGTATTGAAACTATGATGATAAGTTATCATTTGTTTGAGGTTTCAGATATGTTAATATACTGAATGATTCAGTTGTAGAAAACCAAAACATTGCTTGATATGTGTATAAGTGAAAGTAAATCACATTAATAATTATAAGATGGAGTGGCCTGAGAATGGATTGTGAAGAACATAATCTTGCAACGCCTGATCACCGTTGTTATATTATGTTGTGTCACCTGAACTTGTTGAGGCTACTTGGTATAAAAGAAATGTAATGTGATTTTGGAAAATTGAGCCTGAAAGTATGCTAAGATATTTAATAATTGTTTTGATAAGAAAACAATCAGTTGATAGGACTATGACATCTAGACTGTAAAGATGCTAGTGTAAATAATAATAGTCATTGGTGGGGGTTTTGATTAATAAACCTAATTGACTAATTTGATATTGTTTTACTTGAGAAACTACTAGTATTATTGAATGTAATAATGTGAAGTATAGGTTTGAAAGTAAACATACAATATGAAATGGCTTGTATGGAGCCAAGATTGATGTAGGTTGATTTTGTCCTTGTGAAGGATTGATAAAATTATTGAATGTAATAATTTGAAATATGTGTTTGAAAGTGAACATATAAGATGAAATGGTTTGGGAGTTAATATTGGTGGTATGTTAACTTTGAAAGTCAAACCATGAATAGAGAATTGTGTATAAATTTATTGCTTGTGATTGGTTTGAGGTTGGGTCAAACTTGAGAAAAGCAATTAGGGAATTTTAGTGATTGATTGATTGAAACCAAAGTTGACATATAGTCAATTGTATATGTTGAAATAGTCTAACATAGATTGTAATGTTATGATTATGTGGGGAAAGTGGTTAAATTCCCAAATTGTCTAAGTTTGTGAAACTTGATTTATTACTTAAAGCTAGTATTAAGTAATTGAAATAGTGTTAAGTATAATTGAGTATTCAGTTGGGTAATATTTAATATTGAACTGAATATGTGTTGAAGAATTATACAAATATGAAGTCATTGTTTGATATGACAGTTATAATTTGCTAAGATATGTTAGAATAATTAAATTACATTGATTAGAATTGTGATAAGAAAATCTTACCAGTGTATGAAGCTTGTGATGATAGCTTTGATTGGGTAAGAATGTGAGATAAGAAATAATTGAAAGTTATTATTAATGGTTGCCTAGGTTGACTAGTGCATCATGGTGAATTACTTAAGTATTGAAAGAATTGAAGGGATTCTTTAGTTATTTGTTGATAGTATACAAATGAAGTAAGTGATAAAGTGGTAAATTGGGATTGGATCCAAATAAGAAATGATATGAAAGGATGTCTGGAAGTTGAATTGTATTAAAGGTCTAGTTTGATCTTGATTGATACTTTGAGGAATATGAATTGGAAGGTTGTTCATATTTTAAGAAATTTTAGGTATTAGAGAGTAAGGGAAACCTTAAAATTGATAGGTGATGATTGTATTCACCAGGCTTTTCTTGGAAGTTCAGATGAAATGTTTAAGTTATATACGATGTAGTATGTATATAAGTGAAACATAGAGTTGGTAATTGTTCCATATCCTGTGGTGTGGATATGTGATGAGTAGTAGTAATATGAAGGCTTGATAAAAACTATGACAGTCTGAATGGCCTATTATATAGAATTAATTGACACTGTGTATGTATATAAGTGTGATATACATGATAATAATTGGTATGATAAATTTTAATTGAATGAATTAAAATGTACCATAGGTGTTGTGAAAGTCAATTAGTGTGATTAACTTGATGTGGACTTTGTTGGAAATGTGTTAAATAGTGGCACATTTTGATAATGTGATATTGTGATACTTGATTTGTAGTATCATGATATGTTGATTAAGACTGACTTACTTGCTAGATTAATGGGATCTAGTGTTGAATGACTAAGTGATTGTGTGATTATAGTTGTATAACTTCTAATTGCTTCTGATTAGTAGTTTAAGATTTAAGCTTGTGAATTGAGTTAACTGGTGGCTAAGAGAAGATTATTGATGTCTTACCAGTTTAAGTAATAAACAAATTCTAACTTGATGTTTAGTTAGACTTTGGAGATAAATAGTGAGTATTGATAGATATACTGTAATGTATAATCACTA
Organism: Helichrysum umbraculigerum; assembly: GCA_949592205.1. NCBI lineage: Eukaryota > Viridiplantae > Streptophyta > Magnoliopsida > Asterales > Asteraceae > Helichrysum > Helichrysum umbraculigerum. The sequence continues at coordinate 138,538,143 of CATIUR010000003.1, read as the reverse complement.
GTGTTGTGATTATTATTTGATCAATTGTTATGGCTAACAATTGATAGGTTGTTACCAGTGGAAATAAGTCAATGTAGAGGTTGGTTGATTGTAGGTAAGATTGATTTTGGTACTTTTGTTAATTGAGCAAAGTACTTGTTGATTGTGGTTTTACCTACTGAGTGTGACCTCTGCTTTGCTTATTAAGGTGATATGAATCTGGATTACTTATAAGTAAAGGATTTCATATGATTAAAGTGATATGTGAATATGATAGGTTATTCACAAGAGTAGGTATGAAACTTTTGAATGAAAAGTTGACCTAGAGTTGAATTTCAAATCCTTGATATTAGAGATTTGAAATTGTTATCTGTTATTAGACTGATTGTAAGTCGTGAGTTGAATTTTATTTCAATGTTGCTAGGAACATTGTAGTTTGATAACCACTGTTGTGATAATGTGATTGCTGTTGTAGTGATAACAGAGATGAACAGTGGTAATAGGTTAAAGATTTTAGCATGTTGCTAATTTCTAGTTGCATAGACCTATTAAGTGATTGTAGGTTTCACTTGTTAAAGTAAGTGTTTATCTATAAAATATATCTGATTGATGATATTGATTAGATGCACTGTATGCGTGCGTAGGAAAAGATGGAAGCATGTACATGTGGATAGGTGCATGTGGAAAAAATTCAAACAGTCTGAGTATAGTTGTAAGTTGCTATTGAGGATTAATGTTTGATAAGATATATGTGATTATATCACATTAATCAAATTGATTGAGGTTAGATTTCGGGGCGAAATCTCTTTAAGGGGGGGAGAGTTGTAACATCCTCGAAATGGACCTAGTTGTTTTGTATTATTTCATGATTTAAATAAGTATTTAAATGTGTTTGGAAATAATATTGTCTGAATTAGTTGAAATAAGTGGAATAGGAGTTAAATATTCCAATGTGATAAGTGAATTATTAATTGTTGTAAATTAATATAGTTGACGGTGCAATAAATGTTTGGACTCGTAAATGGTTTTCGGGTTCCAGACAATAGATTGAGATGGGGTATTAAATTATACCCGTATATTGAAGGCGGTTTAGGTGAACCGAATATATATCAACTTTCCTTTTTAGGAAAGTTTATTTAGAAACTTCAAAAACTCTCAGAAAACCTTCAAATCAAACTAGAAATCAAATCAGGAAGTGGTGATTCTCGTGAAACTTCATTATCATCAGATTATCATCGATATGTTCTTCAATCAGTAAGTGTTCTTAAGTATCTAAGAAATTGATTTTGATTGAAATTAGGTAAATTGATGATTTGAGAGATTTGAATGTTAGAAACATGCTAGAAGTGTTGCATATTGATTATGTAATGATATTTGTGGTTTATAACCGTTTGAAAATGAGTTTGGAGTGATTTGGGTATAAAACTCGCGAGTTAGGGTTTTGATCAGGCGAACAGGGCTGGAACGACGGGGGGAATCCGGCGGATTCAAGGGAATCCGGCGGATTCCGGCAAATTTGGGGAATACGGCGGATTGCCAACCGTATTGCTTAAAAATAGGTCTGATCACAGATTGTGCTGGATGAGGTGTTGAATCCGGCGGATTCAAGGGAATCCGGCGGATTCCCTTGCTTGTTCTAGGCTGTTTCAGTGATTCCAGTCTAAAGCTGAATTTCCAGCAGTTTTTATATTAAGCTGTAAATATAACTTGATTATGATATGTTATGTTTTATGATTAGTTGTATGTTTATACATGAAATGGTATAGAGTGGTTAGATACCATTTGATAGTAATGTGTTTGGAATAAGTTATAGATTAATATATGATAATGACTTTATTGTAATCGTTACTACACAATTAGGAACTAGTAATTGAATTGTTAATTATGTTAAGTTCCTAATATTATGGATTGATATAAGTGTTGGTACATGTTTAGTGTCTGTCAGTTGGTCTAGCTCGTAGTTTGTAATTAGAATTATAGTTCCTGACTCCTGCGACGTAGTGCATAACGTCGCAGGTACGACGTCAGGTATTGGGCCTGCGACGTAGTCTACGTCGCATGGGCTTGGGCCTGCGACGTAGTGAGCGACGTCGCAGGTGCCAGATTATGTATAAAAACGTTTTACGTTTTCTGTTTTAGGGTTGACGAAACCCTAAACACAATTAGTCGAAATCTCTGTAATCTGATCGATTATTATTCAATATAATACGTTTCGTTTGATATTCATTGCGTATTGATTGTTCGTGTGTTCAGTTTATAACTTAATCGTTGATTCCGCAAACGATTGAGTAACTCGGTTCGTACTAGATCCAAGGTTAGGGACAAACAACTGGTATCAGAGCAGAAAGTGCTCGTTTTGGCGATTCGGATCGAGTTTGGGAATTAAAAGGACGTGATATTCGTGTGTTTTTGTGTTTATCACGTTTGTTTTGTGCTTTTACAGGTTTTCGATAAGTATAACTGGGATTCTTGAAGGTTTCTGTCGTTCGAAATTCGTGGTTTTGGTGTTAGGGTTAAAAATTCGTTTTTAGGGTTTTTGGCCGCAGATTTTCGCGTTTTTGCGACGTTACCTGCGACGTCAACTGCGACGTCACGTGCGACGTAGTGTTTTTGGACTTTAATTAGTTCTTGCGACGTACCGTTGCGACGTCATCTGCGACGTCGCTATTTTGACTTTAATTAGTCTTCTGCGACGCTGTATTGCGACGTCGTGTTGCGACGTAGTGTGATTCTGCGACGTCCTCTGCGACGTCATCTGCGACGTACCGCTCAACGTCGCACATTTCTGATTCTTAATTGAATCCTTTGCTTTTTGCGACATACCTATCGACGTCGCATAATCTTTGTGCGACGTACTCTCCTACGTCGCTAAGATCAGAATATTGTTTTTGATTAAGTAATTAAAATGGCAGCTGATAAAGAGGATATTAGAGGATTGAGAGAAATGATCAAACAAAGTAATGACATAGGTTCAAGTAATAAACCTCCACTATTTACTGCGGACATGGATTATGTATATTGGAGAGACCGAGTTGAACAATACATTGATTTTCATTGTCCAGAATTATGGGGACCATTACGTGAGCGTTATGTACCTCCATTGGCTGAAGGGGAATACCGTACTATTCGTCCTGTCAAGACTTATAAAGCTATGTCTCCCGAGGAGAAGAAAGATTTTGACACTGAGAGAAAGTCATTTTCAATGATTAAAATGTGTTTAACCAAGGATGTACTATGGCTTTTCAGAACTCATGAAACAGCCTTTGATTTATGGAAGGCAATTGAAACTCGTTGTGGAGGAAATGATAAGTATAAGGAAGCCAAGCTTGAACTGATTAAGAAACAGTACGATATCTTTGACAGCCTTCCTGATGAAGATACAACTTCCTTATTCACAAGGTACTCACGGTTGGTGGGTGAGTTGTTTGAAGGGGGTTATACTTTTCCTTCAATTGAAGTAAATAAGAAGCTACTGGATGTGTTGCCAAGTTCTTGGGATGTCAAAGTTCAATTTTTAAAAGAAAATGAAGAACTTGCAAACATGTCTTTGGATACTTTAATAGGGGAACTGCAAGCTCACGCTATGGAGATTAAGAAGAAAGAAACAAGGTTTGGTGCTGCTGTTCAGAATCCTGGTGTGTATGGTGTTCAACCTAACTCTGGAAAGTCTTATGGATCTGGAGTCGCCTTCGTGTCAAATGCAAATGCTTCATCAACCTCTTCTTCTTCTTCCGATGGGATTCATTCTGTTTTCATGACTGGACCTTCTTCAAATCAACAACATATAACACCCCTCGTTAATTATAAACATTTAACATAATATTTGCGACTCGGAAGCGTATATTTAAAACATACTATCAATGTACTCAGAATGTCGATAAACTTTTTCAAATCCAATACATGACATTTCAACAACTGGGTGTTAATGCTTCAAAACACTTTTACAGTTATAAAATTTACATCAGAGTAAAAGCCTGTCAAACATTCCATCCAGTCCAACAACCTCCTGCCCAATATGTCCCATCTATTTTAACCTGCAGGAAGAACTGTGGTGGGGTTAGCATAAAGCTAAGTGAATGAAACTATAAGCAACAGTCCAACCTAGCATAACAATATGTTTACATCAAATAACAATAAACAGAAAATCAATCAATCACTCAACATCCAATCAATGTCATACACGCAACATCATGAGGATCGGTGGTCCCTGAGACACCCTAATACCGGTTTGGTACTCAAGGAACTCTTATCAATCATCTGTATTGGCCCATACAGAACTACCGATAACTTGTTGTCAATCACACACGACCTAGATCTCTAAACCAACATTTCAAGTTTCCGAGATCTCCTGTCGTCTACAACAACAACAAGTCCAACCATCAAATCAAGTTGACCTCAAAATTTTACATACTAGCACAATCAGCCAAGTAAATAATTAAACTATCATGGCAAGATATCTCTACAGATGTATCATATCAAAGTAATACTATAAATTACTTGTTGTAAATCAAATCATTACAACTAAATCACACTGAGGTTACAGATCCACTCACCGACTACCTCAGCCGCAAGCTCAGAAGTCTAATATTACTGAGCCTTCTCCACATAAATTTGAATGAAGAACACCATGATTATGATGAAACTAACTCAAGATCACAGCTCCAGATTCAATTTATGGTTTTGATTTTGAGTTTCATAAGGTTTTTGAGAGGATTTGAAGAATTGAAATAAACTTTCCAAAAAGGGAAAGTTAAATAAATAGTCGGTTCAACTTAAACCGCCTTCAATATACGGGTATAATTTAATACCCCATCCCAATCTATTGCCTGGAACCCGAAAACCATTTGCGAGTTCAAACATTTTATTGCACCGTCAACTATATTAATTTACAACAATTAATAATTTACTTATCACATTGGAATATTCGACTCCTATTCCAATTATTTCAACTATTTCAAACAATATTATTTCCAAACACGTTTAAATACATATTTAAATCAAGAAATAATATATAAACAACTAGGTCCATTTCGAGGATGTTACAACTCTCCCCCCCTTAAAGAGATTTCGTCCCCGAAATCTAACCTCATTCAATCTGTCTAATGTGAGATAATCACATATATCTTAACATACATTTGTCCTTAATAGCAACTTACAATTATACTTAGACTGTTTGAATTCTTTCCACATGCACATATCTAAATGTACATGCTTCTGTCTTTTCCTACGCACACATACAGTGCATCTAATCAATATCATCAATCAGATATATCTTATAGACAAACACTTACTTCAACAAGTGAAATCTAACATCACTTAATAGGTTTATGCAACCCGAAATTAGCAACATGCTAAAATCTTTAACCTATTCTCACTGTTCATCACTGTTAACAATAAAACAGCAGTAACAATATCACAACAACAGTGGTTCTTTTAAACCACAATGTACCTAGCAACACTGAAATATAATTCAACTTCTGACTAACAATTAGTCTAATATACAGATAACAATTTCAAATCTCTACTATCAAAGATTTAAAATTCAAATCTAGGTCAATTTTTTCATCCAAAAGTTTCATACCTACTCTCTTGAACAACATATCCTATTCACATATCACTATCATATGAAATCCTTTACTTAGAAGTAATCCAGATTTATATCACCTTAATAAGCAAAGCAGAGGTCACACTCAGTAGGTAAAACTACAATCAACAAATACTTTGCTCAATCAACAAAAGTACTACAATCAATCTTACCTACAATCAACCAACCTCTACATTGACTTATTTCCACTTGTAATTCCTTTCATTACTACCTATCAATTGTCAACAACATCAAAGTCGACAACAACTACTGCTCAAACAATAATCACAACACTAGTGATTATACATTCCAGTACACCTATCAGTACTTTAATATTTGTCTTCAAACTCTAACTAACCATCAAGTTAGAATTTATATACTATTAAACTGGTAAGACATCAAAATCTATTTAGCAACCAGTTATTTCAACTCAACCTTACAATCATAAACTACTAATCACAAGCCATTAGAAAATTATACAACTTTAACCACCCAATCACTTAGTACTAAATTCCATCAATCTAGCAGCTAAGTCAACATTAATCAATATTATGATACTACAGGTCAAGCATCATAATATCACAATGTGCTACTTTTCAACACACTTCTAACAAAATCTACATCAAGTTAATCACAATTAACTAACTTTACACAACTTATGACATATTTTAATTCATTCTATTAAAATTTATCATGCCATTTATTATCATGTATACCACACATACATACCTACACAATTTCAAGGTTTCTCTTACTCTCTAACACATACAATTTCTTAAAATATGAACAATCATTCAATTCATATTTCCTCAATTTATCAAACAAAGATCAACTAAATCTTTAACACCATCTAATTCCAGATATACTTTCATATCATATCTTATTTGGATCTAATTCCAATTTACCACTTTATCACTTACTTCACTTGTATACAATCAACAAATAACTGAGGAATTCATTCAATTCTTTCAATACTTAAGTAACTCACCATAAGGTATCCAATCAGCTTATGCCACTATTAATAATAACTTTCAATTATTTCTTATCTTACATTCTTACCCAATCAAAGCTATCATCACAAGCCTCATACACTGGTAAGAAATTTCTTATCACAATTCTCATCAATGTAACTTAATTTGCACCTTTCAACAAATTATAACTGTCATATCATAACATGACTTCACATCTGTATAATTCTTCAACACATATTCAGTTCAAATATCAAATATTACCCAACTGAATACTCAATTATACTTAACACTATTTCAATTACTTAATACTAGCCTTAAGTAATGAATCAAGTTTCACAAACTTAGACAATTCATCTATCTCCTCTGGATCTTAAATGACCCATTTCAACATGTTTTAACTAATCAAGGAATTCAATCATATTCCACAAAATCATAACATCACATACTATGTTAGACTATTTCAACACACACAGTTGACTACATGTCAACTTTGATTTCAATCAACCAATCAATAAAATCCTCTAACTGCTTTTCTCAAGTTAGACATATCCTCAAACCAATCACAAGCAATTAATTTTATACACAATTCTCTATTCATGGTTTGACTTTCAAAGTTAACATACTATCAATATTAACTCACAACAAACCATTTCATCTTATATGTTCACTTTCAAACATATATTTCAAATTATTACTTTCAATAATCTTATCAATCCTTTACAAGGACAAAGTCAACCTATTTCAACTTTGGCTTCATACAAGCCATATACAAAATAGTGACTCATTTAAACACTATCAAATTCGCCTACATGTAATCTATCACAATCAATCACAATTACATATTCAACACAATCAAATTAGTCACTTAGGTTTATCATCAAAGTCTCTATCAAAGACAACTATCATTTACACTCTCACCTTTACAGTCTAAAGGTCACAGTTCTATCAACTGATTGTTTTCTTATCAAAACAACTATTAAACAACTTAGCATACTATCATGCTCTATTTCCAAAATCACATTACATTCCTTTTATACCAAGTAGCCTCAACAAGTTCATGTGACACAACATAATATAACAACGGTGATCAGGCGTTGCAAGATTATGTTCTTCACAATCCATTCTCAGGCTACTCTACATTATAATTATCAATGTGATCTATCCTCATCTCATATGATTTCAAATCAATCAAAATTCATTTAATAGTTTCTATCAGCTGATACACACTTAAAATCAGCTTACTACTTACATATTCATACAATGTTCTGGTTTTCAACAACTGAATTACTCAGTATATCACTTATCTGAAACCTCAAACACATGATAACTCATCATCATAGTTTCAATACTTAACACTAATCAATGTCCTTATTTACTCCAAAATTCAAGACACATCTTAATTAATTATTATCACTTTGACATATGCTATACTATCAAGCATCACTATCATAACAAGCCTACTCAATCATGTTACTATAAAACATTTCATTTCTTAACTCACAATTGACCAGAAAGATCTATCACTTCCCAAATCAATTTAGCTTTATCATAAGCCCTATTTCTTATAAACCTATCAGTCATGGTTTAGATCAAGTGTTTAACTATAGTTAACACATATCATATAGTCACATAAATACATATTTTCTCAAATAGCAGTCATTATCAATTCAAATGACACAACCTTCCTTAACAAGGATTTAGATCACACTTTGTGATCAATCCATTAACATAATACTATCAATTATTTTGTCTCACTAATAAAGACACTCTTAGGTTCTAACATCAATCTTGTTGAACCTTAATCAACTATCTGTCTACTTAAACATATTTCTGCATTTACAATTCAATCAGAAATAACCACAACAATGAACATCTCATTCAATATTGCTATCCTCATGTCAACCTATAGCAATCATTAGTTGATTCAAAACTGGGGAATCATATCAGTCTGACTCAATTAACTTCACAACAAAGCTTACTCAACATAACAGAGTAAACAATTTAAGTTAATGTAAATTAACATAGGCTTATCGAAGATTACCTGGCAATCTTAAGCCCACAAGTGTTGAGGAAACATGAAATATACCAGTCAGATACTCATGTTCCTCCGTCTCTGCAATCAAACAACAACTTCACAACTTGTTAAGGGTTAATACATATTCAACTAACTACTTTCTCACACATTCACTAATCAACTAACCCCGCACCCACTGGAATGTTTGACTCAACTCAATCAAAGTTTAGGATTGAACATTCTGTCATGTCCAATTCACCCAAACTATTGCTCTGATACCAACTTATAACACCCCTCGTTAATTATAAACATTTAACATAATATTTGCGACTCGGAAGCGTATATTTAAAACATACTATCAATGTACTCAGAATGTCGATAAACTTTTTCAAATCCAATACATGACATTTCAACAACTGGGTGTTAATGCTTCAAAACACTTTTACAGTTATAAAATTTACATCAGAGTAAAAGCCTGTCAAACATTCCATCCAGTCCAACAACCTCCTGCCCAATATGTCCCATCTATTTTAACCTGCAGGAAGAACTGTGGTGGGGTTAGCATAAAGCTAAGTGAATGAAACTATAAGCAACAGTCCAACCTAGCATAACAATCTGTTTACATCAAATAACAATAAACAGAAAATCAATCAATCACTCAACATCCAATCAATGTCATACACGCAACATCATGAGGATCGGTGGTCCCTGAGACACCCTAATACCGGTTTGGTACTCAAGGAACTCTTATCAATCATCTGTATTGGCCCATACAGAACTACCGATAACTTGTTGTCAATCACACACGACCTAGATCTCTAAACCAACATTTCAAGTTTCCGAGATCTCCTGTCGTCTACAACAACAACAAGTCCAACCATCAAATCAAGTTGACCTCAAAATTTTACATACTAGCACAATCAGCCAAGTAAATAATTAAACTATCATGGCAAGATATCTCTACAGATGTATCATATCAAAGTAATACTATAAATTACTTGTTGTAAATCAAATCATTACAACTAAATCACACTGAGGTTACAGATCCACTCACCGACTACCTCAGCCGCAAGCTCAGAAGTCTAATATTACTGAGCCTTCTCCACATAAATTTGAATGAAGAACACCATGATTATGATGAAACTAACTCAAGATCACAGCTCCAGATTCAATTTATGGTTTTGATTTTGAGTTTCATAAGGTTTTTGAGAGGATTTGAAGAATTGAAATAAACTTTCCAAAAAGGGAAAGTTAAATAAATAGTCGGTTCAACTTAAACCGCCTTCAATATACGGGTATAATTTAATACCCCATCCCAATCTATTGCCTGGAACCCGAAAACCATTTGCGAGTTCAAACATTTTATTGCACCGTCAACTATATTAATTTACAACAATTAATAATTTACTTATCACATTGGAATATTCGACTCCTATTCCAATTATTTCAACTATTTCAAACAATATTATTTCCAAACACGTTTAAATACATATTTAAATCAAGAAATAATATATAAACAACTAGGTCCATTTCGAGGATGTTACACAACAGGTTCAAATCTCACCTGCTATTCAGGAGCAAGCTGCCATATACACAGCTTTCTTAAGTTCATACAAGGATTTGGTTACTCAACCGAATCTTACTATGGAGTTGACTAAGGAAGACTATGCTCAGCTTGATGAAGATGATCTGGAGCAAATGGATCTAACTTGGAATGTGGCAATGATCACTCGGAGAATTCAAAAGTTTTTGCAAAGGACAGGGCGTAAAAGTTTGGAAGGTGATGGGAAATCTGGGTTTGGATTCAATAAGAGTAAGGTGCGGTGTTATAATTGTCAAAACTTGGGTCACTTCGCTAGGGAATGTGAGAAACCCAAAACGCCAGCATCAGGATTCACAACACCTTCTACTCCTCCAAAGACAAAAGAGATGGAAGTTACCAAGACAGGGCCTGCTGATAATGCCCTGATTGCTTTTGAGCCTACAAGTCATGATTGGACGCCTATTTCTCAGCAATATCAACAGTGTTTGATGGCTCACATTGTGAATGAGGTAACTGATGAACCATTAAATTGTATCTCATGCATTAAGTTAACTGAATCTCTAAAGGCATTTCAAAATGAAACCGTAGAGTTGAGGAAAAAGAATGAAAAACTAACCGACTCAAATAATTTTTTAAAAGCTAATGAGAAACTTTATGAAAAACATCTTGAGGCTCATCGGTTAGATACTCAGAAATATAAATCTAAGGTTTTTAGTCAAGAAGATGCCATTAAAAGCTATCTTGTTGAAATTGAGCTGCTAAAGAAAGAACTTACATATTTAAAAATTGAGTATGAGAATTATAAGAGCAAAATCTTAGGTTCAAATTCCTCAACGGTTGTCTTTAATGAAATTCTTAGCAAGCATGGTACTAAAGGGAAAAAGAATGAGGGATTGGGATACAACTCAGTCCCTCCTCCTACTACTCACTGTCCCCTGCCTGTTAAGGAAGGCTTTGAAGAGATTCCAGTTGATTGGTCAAAGCTTTATGGTATAAAAGCTAAAGATGTTAAAGAGACCAAAAATAACAAACCGGCAAAGGAGAAAACCAAGCGGTCAGAGTACCCCTTGCCAACGTTTGTTAAGTCTGTGCATGAATCTCCTGTTAGTGTTAAGGAGAGTGTTGAGCTAAAGAATGAATCTCCTGTTAGTGTTGAGGAGATTGTTGAGATTGAGGACATTACGGATCAGGAGTATCCTGAGGTTAAGGAAGTTGCTGTTAAATCTGAAAAAGTGATTTCAAAGGATGAACCTGAAATTAAGGTTCAACCAAATAAAGGAAAAGCCAAGGTTTTAAACACGAAACAACAAACTTTACAGTCACCTGTAAAGATTTTGCAAAAAAAAAAATTAGTAAATGAAAAAGTTTCGTATGATAAACCATCAACTTCAACCTCTCATCCAAAACAAACATTTCCTAAGACATGTACTCAATGTTCATGTTCTAGAAATGTTTCTCCACCTCCTATGGTAATTCCTCAGTCTCAACCGGTTATTGAGACTCGTTCTTGTTTCTACTGCAAGAAACAAGGACATTTAATCCGTGAATGCCCAAAGCTGTCAAATCAGCGCTATGGGAGAGAGATGCCTAGGACATCTGTTTATAGGAATTCTTTTTCAAAATCTCCACCTAGGCGTTACTCAACCTCTCCCAAGCCTGTTTTGAAGCCAAGTAATGTTGAGCAAAAATCTTTGTCAATTCAAAAGCCCAACATTACTTCTAATAACAATTCCGAACCTTCTAAAGTTTGGAAGCGAAAAGAGTCTGATGTTGACTCTTCAGTCGTCAACAATAACACATCAGATAAAAATTCTAATTTGTTTAAAGATAAAGTTCTATCTGACGTGCTTATTGTTGATGACCACGGTCGACCTAAGTCTGTAAAGGCTTGGGTCACCGTTTCTCACTAATCTCCTCTCGTTTGTGTGTTGCAGCAGTCAGAACGCGTTAAAGATAGTGAATGGTATTTGGATAGCGGCTGCTCGCGACATATGACAGGCGATGTATCTCTTCTTGTGGATATTAAACCATACGCAGGAGGATATGTTGCCTTTGCTGGAGATACTGGGGGAACCATTTCTGGAAGAGGAACGCTAACTAACGGCAATGTTAGTTTTGAAAATGTGAACTACGTGGAACAACTTACGCACAACTTGCTAAGTGTTTCACAGGTCTGTGATAAGGATTATACAACTGCGTTCACAAAGAATGAGTGCGTGATACTGAAGCCTGGATATGTCATTCCAGAAGAATGGGTGTTACTGAGAGCACCAAGAAAGAATGACACATACATTTTGAACATGAGAACAGTTGAGACCTCAAACGAGTATACGTGTCTCTTATCTAAGGCTTCTGAAAAGGATTCACTGCTTTGGCACAGACGAATGGGACACATTCATTTCCGAAAAATGAATTTCTTGACTAAAAATGACCTAGTGCTAGGAGTTCCAAAACAGTCATTTGCTCTAAAGGATGACTGTGTCTCTTGCCAAAAAGGAAAGCTACGTAAGAAATCCCATAAGTCTAAGCAGGTGAATTCAATTGCTGCTCCGTTGGAACTATTGCATATGGATCTTTTCGGTCCAGTTTCTACAAAGAGCATTGGTGGTCGGTCTTACTGCCTGGTAGTTACGGATGACTACTCAAGGTTTTCCTGGGTCTACTTTTTGACCTCAAAAAGTGAGACTCCTGATATTTTGGTGTATTTGTTGGACAAGTTGGCAAATCTGTGCAACTTAAAGGTGAAAAGGATAAGAAGCGATAATGGAACTGAATTCAAGAACTCAACTCTTGAATTGTTTTGTGCTACAAGAGGAATAGAGCATCAATTTAGTGCTCCGAGGACTCCACAACAGAATGGAGTTGCAGAAAGAAAGAACAGGACAATTATCGAGACAGCTCGGACTATGTTAGCTGACTCCAAATTGCCAATTATATTCTGGGCTGAGGCAGTCAATACTGCCTGTTATGTTCTCAACAGAGTGCTCACGGTTAAGAAAAAGAACAAAACGTGTTATGAACTTTTCAATAACCGTAAGCCAAATCTTCAGTTTCTAGAACCATTTGGGTGTCCATGTCTGATCATGATTACAAAAGATAAGGTCTCAAAGTTTGGTGATAAAGCTGTTGAAGGGATTTTTCTCGGATATTCAGTCAACTCTCCGAACAAAAGAGTCTTCAACAAATCAACTAATCAGATTGAGGAACAGTTTGAGGTGAAATGTTTAAGGTATACGGAACCTCCTCAAGGAACGGGTCCGGATTGGTTTTTCAACTATGGAAACCTCTTCAATTCTTTCAATATTCCGGAAGAAGATGATACGGAAGAATTGGTTTCTATACTTCATGGACTTGATCTTACTCAAGATACGCCTGTTAATAAACCATCCAACCCATCTCCCAATGCTACACCCGCACCTCCACCAAAATCCTACACCACCACAAACCACACCCACACCACCACCACAAACAACAACCAAATCACCACCACCTACACCTACACCATCTCCGACTCCAACATCCTCAGCTGCTCCTTCTAAAACAGTTTATAACTACACAAAGGAGCTTCCATATGATCCAAATATGCCTCCTTTAGAGGAGCCTCAAGAAGAAGAAGAAGTGGAAGAAACAATGACATACTCTCACTTATTCACTCCTGAAGATGAAGAGGAAGAAGAAGAGTTAGCCTTTCCTAAGTCTGCTGCTACTCCCGAAACTGAGGGAGATTTGAACAATCTTGGTGTGGACGTTGTGCCAACTTCCATACCAGAAACTCGTATACATAAGGATCACCCCATTGACAATATCATTGGTGATCCTCATGCATCTGTTCAAACACGAAATCAAGCAAAGCAAACTTCAGCTCAGCAGCTTTTGGGACTTATAGCTCATATTGACTCATGTCATTTGTCTCAAATTGAACCTAAGAAGGTTGAACAAGCCTTAAAAGACCCATCATGGGTCGAGGCTATGCAGGAGGAACTACAGCAAATAAACAAGATGAATGTTTGGGAAATTGTTCCTCTACCCAAGGGTGCTCACTTAACGGGTACTCGTTGGGTTTACCGTAACAAAATGGATGATCGTAGGGCTGTTATTCGAAATAAAGCCCGTCTGGTAGTTCAAGGATATAGTCAACTAGAGGGTATTGACTATGATGAAGTTTTCGCTCCAGTAGCTCGTTTGGAATCTATTAGAATTTTTCTAGCCTATGCTTCTTTTAAAGGATTCCGCGTGTATCAACTTGACGTAAAGTGTGCTTTTCTATATGGAGATGTCGACGCAGTGATTTATGTATGTCAGCCTCCTGGTTTTGAAGACCCAAAGCATCCTAATCATGTTTGCAAGCTGAAGAAAGCTTTGTATGGTCTTCATCAATCTCCTCGACTTTGGTATGATAGACTTGCCAAATATTTGATGAAAAATGGTTTTGATAGAGGACAAATTGATAGCACGCTTTTCATAAAAAGGGAGGGAGCGGATTTATTACTTGTGCAAGTTTATGTGGACGACATTATATTCGGATCAACAAATGATCAGTTGTGCAAGGATTTTGAAAGACTGATGAAATCTGAGTTTGAAATGAGTGCTATGGGGGAACTCACGTTCTTTCTGGGACTACAAGTTGAGCAATCTGACAATGGAATTTATATCCATGTGACACCCGTCAAATTAGGATTAGATTTTTAGTTCCTAATCATCATGTAATACATGTAGTTAGTGCTATGTAATAGGCTAATTGTATGTATCAAATATATATTGTTGAATATATATCAATACGCGATTATATTTAATCGTGCAATTATCAAATCGGCCAAATTTCCGATTCATATATATATGGCATTGGTGAAAAACAATATTAAATAATATAAGAATTATTATTTAATAACTCATTATGTATTATATATTATTTTGATAATATATAACAAGTATTCGTATCGTACAAAATCAAAACATTCGCGACAAAACATATAAATAATGTATTATTATTGGAGATAGTAATTATTATTTACATTAGATAAAATGAAACATATTTCGTTTTATAACCTTTTGCTCAAACGCAACGAAACTACTCGAATCGTGTCCGTCTCTAAAACGTAAAACAATGATATATTTTTATATCTCATTAAAAGTATTTTTATTAAAATACTTCGATTAAAATACGAACGATATCAATTATAGAAATTTATCGAATTAAAACATTTTATTATTTTTCGATCGGGTACAAAAACACGGGTATTTTGTACCACAAATGGGAACCCACCCGACTCCAATAATTGGAGCCGGATGAACAAACTCAAACGCACCCTTAATGTTTTCATTTCATTCTCAATCTCATTCTCTATCTCTCTCGGTTCTTTCTCTCTTCAACAACAACAACCACAACTAACAACAACAACACAAGATTATCATCATCATCATCTTTGGATCATCATCATCTCCATCATCTCATCATCTTCATCACCATCACCTCCATTTTTGGTTTCAAAATTCATTGTAAGGATTCGTTTACTTTTTCTTTGTTATTACTTGTTTTTATTAAGTATATTAGCATACTAGGATGTTTCACGAACTGATTATGCCCCAAATCGACCCCAAATTGTTGGATTTAAGCTGTTGTTCGTCACAGACCTGCAACTCCGGACAAGCCACGCGATCGCGTGATTTGTCCAGCCGATCGCGTACATTTTTAAACCACGCGATCGCGTGATTGTTCAAACCGATCGCGTCAATTGTTAAACTCAACCGATCGCGTGACATTTAAACCGATCGCGTCATTTCTGATTCAAACCGATCGCGTGACGTTTCAAACCGATCGCGTCATTTGAAATTCCAGCCGATCGCGTGATAGGCTTCAGCCGATCGCGTGATCTTGTTTTCCTGGATCGTGTGATTTTTCCGAAACTTAAACCAAATGTTTTCATGTCGCGATTCTTACTAGTATTCAATCAAGAGACGTTTAAAAGATTGATAACTATAAATAATTTCACAATGTATTTTAATTATACGAACCTAAATTATTTATATTCGATACGATACGTTTTCAAAACAAAGATCATTTATACAAAACGAACATATTTATGTTATCAAGATCTCGATTTCAAATCAATCACCAATGGCCGTATCCATTTTCAACAACTCAAAACATAATCATTTACCAATGTATTTGGTCAAAACTAGTTAAGGGGATAACTAGCATAGATGGTCCGTAGTGTCATCAAATCAAGTAAATCTTGCGCGTTTAATACGCCTGGCAAGTTTCAAATATCTAATCAATCAAAACCTTGCGCGTCTAAGACGCCCTGCAGGTTCAGTCGTTGTAACGACATCAAAATCATTGTGAATCATCAAAATTGTTGGCTAACAATTCATTAGGCTCAGGTGAGTCTCATAGCCCCTTTTTAAATATATTTTCTCAGGGGTGTGATCCATTGCATGTTTTGCTTTACAATATGAACGCAAGTATCATTAAATCGAATACTGCATGAGTTATTTTCTTAAATCATTTTAAAGCCCTCCATCAGCATAGTTTGGTAATACGTAGTAGTGTGAATATTAGTATATGGATCCATATAGGTTTGACCAGCCTCATCCGGGTTAGCACGCACTAACTGGTAAAACGGATGTATTAATATTTGTGTAGACGAGTGTTTGACTAAGCACTCGTAGGAGGCACCTCGCTCAGGATACCTTAAATGTGGACCTGACACCTCGAGTTAAGCTCAGACTATGTGCTCATGGCTGTATAACTTTTATTTTGCTTAATTGCATTATAAATTCAATTATCATTAAATCTTGCGGTTCATACAAATATATGTGTTGACATACAAACCTGTGAGCTCACCAGCGTTTTCGCTGACCCATTTTAGCATGTATCACAGGTACTCAGCAGCAGTAGTTCTGCCAAATCAAGATGCCCATAAGCTCGAGTCACATTCAGACATCAAGAGATTGTCATGCATTACTATATTTTGTATAATTTAGTTATGCCATAGAATCTCTATCATTCGAACTCAGGAGCTTTTGTAAACTATGTTATAACAGTGTAAAACTTTTATAATATCTATGTATTTTATCAAACGACGCATGTAGTGGTCGTTCATTATGTAATCTGGTGCTTTGTGTATTGATTAGTCGCGCCCCGAACCGACCCGCTTCCGCATCATAATTTGGGGGTGCGACAGATTGGTATCAGAGCCTAAGGTTATAGTGAACTAGGTTGCATTTAGTGGGCCTAGACTATGACCGTTAGGCAGTATTCCTCATTAGGTATAACTGGTTCAGTGATCAGGTCATACGAGTTTAATTTAACATAGCGTAGCTAACTATGTACAATTAAATGAAGATGATGTGAAATCTGAAAGGGGTTATGTTGAACAGGAATGCATTAGTTGACTCTGACCACGAGAGAAACCTTGACTAATACTTGATTAGTGTTAGACACACATTAGGCTATTATGTGATATAGGCGTATATACATACATAGGCCTCAGTTATGTGCTATCTTATAGGCTATTATATATTGAAGGTATATGATTAAG
The DNA here is from genome assembly GCA_949592205.1 of Helichrysum umbraculigerum. Classification (NCBI taxonomy): domain Eukaryota; kingdom Viridiplantae; phylum Streptophyta; class Magnoliopsida; order Asterales; family Asteraceae; genus Helichrysum; species Helichrysum umbraculigerum. Next base: position 138,520,511 of record CATIUR010000003.1, on the reverse strand, counting down.
CCACACTCGCGTATTATCTTCTAAGTTATTATATATATCGAATATATATAGATCACACACGATAATACACTCATTAACATCTTCCCTATCAAAGACAATGTGTATGAATTACTATTGTCTATCCTTTTTATACGCACATAACATCTCACAACACATTTCCGCTGTACACTCACATGTTCGCGAGGAATATATCATTTTGTATTTCCTCCATCATTCTATTTCCTTAGAATCACAAATGGAACTTATTGTTTGAAGGACTATAGGTTCCCATAAGTAGTTGCTTATCCCATCTACTCGCAAACTCGCATCTAGTATGCAACTCTGTTGTTTGTCAAATGTGATTATCACTAGTGTCATTGTATATTACCTCATAAATATATATATGCATATGTGATGTATCATGTTTGGTGCAAACAACTCATCCACTCTCTTTGCTTATGTCAGAATCATGCCGCCAAAGAAGACTGGTTTCAGTCAAGCTGAACTCAATGCTGCGGTTACCCGAGCTGTAGCCGAAGCCATGGCTGCTCAAGAAGCTCTAAGGAATGCAGAGACAGTCAATACCTCTCGTACTCCTGTTATCAAACCTTGTTCCTACAAGGACTTTCTCAGCTGCAAGCCACTCTACTTTAAGGGCACGGAAGGTGCTATTGGCTTAATCCGATGGATTGAAAGAATAGAATCCGTCTTCAGTCTCTGTAACTGTGCTGAAGATAGTAAGGTCAAGTTTGCTGCTTACACCTTTCAAGAAGGTGCATTAACGTGGTGGAACAACCACGCAAACTCTATTGGCGTCGAGATCGCAAACCAACTTCCTTGGCCTGAATTGAAGAAAAAGCTAAGGGAAAAGTACTGTCGCGAGGAAGAACTTCACCGACTGGAAGTGGAGTTCTGGCATCTGGAGGTACAAGGGAACGATATTGCTGGGTACACCACCAAGTTCCAGCAATTTGCTCTATTGTGCCCAGGTCTGGTTGATACAGAGAGAAAAAGTATCATGAAGTATATTCGAGGACTCCCGGAGAATATCCAGGGGAATGTCGCCTCAGCCCAACCAACCACTCTTGATAGAGCTATCGGAATTGCCCATGAACTCATGGCTATGGTTGTCAGCCGTGAGACATCTGCTCCATCGTCTGGTAACAACAACAAGAGAAAGTGGTCTGGGAACACCACTCAAAATCAATCATCATCAAAGAGGTCTGAGTCTGATAAGACCCTCAACACTGGTTCTGGTTCCAACAAGGGCTACACTGGAAATAAGCCCTACTGTTCAAAGTGCCACCGTCATCATGATGGTCCTTGCAGCACACCTTGTGGAAAATGTCAAAGGTATGGACATTTGACTAAAGACTGTAGGTCTACTACCGTCAACACCAACACCACCACTAGCCAACCAAAATCCTGCTATGAGTGTGGAGATACTGGACACTTTAGGAATGAGTGCCCAAAGCTGAAGAACAAGGGTAACAACACTGCGAAGGGAAGAGCTTTCGTTCTGAACTCAGGAGAGGCCCGTCTGGACCCGAATGTGGTCTCGGGTACGTTTCTTCTCAACAATCTTATTGCTTCTGTTCTGTTTGATTCTGGTGCTGATAGGAGCTTCATATCTGATGAGTTTAGTAAATTGCTTAACATTACCCCTATTGCCTTAGAGGCTAAGTACATGGTAGAATTAGCTAATGGCAAGTTAATTGAGGCTGACAGTGTAATACCAAATTGCACTTTAAATCTATCTGATGAGATCTTCTCTATTGACCTTATACCTGTTGAAATTGGAAGTTTCGATGTCATTATTGGGATGGATTGGTTATCCAAGCACCGAGCTGAAATTGTCTGCTACGACAAAATCGTCCGTATACCTCTTGTCACCGGTAGTACTCTAATCATACAAGGGGAGACCGGTAGGACGAGACTGAATATCATATCCTGCATGAAAACTCGCAAGTACCTTAGGAAAGGGTACCAGGCGATCCTCGCACATGTCTTGGAGAAAAAGTCGGAAGAGAAACGACTTGAGGATGTGCCCATTGTTAGAGATTATCCAGAAGTCTTTCCCGAAGACTTACCTGGCCTTCCACCACCGAGACAAGTTGAATTCTCGATCGATCTCGTGCCGGGGGCAGCACCTGTTGCACGAGCACCCTATCGTTTAGCCCCTTCAGAACTTCTGGAGTTGTCTACTCAGTTGCAGGAACTCCTGGATAAGGGATTCATTAGATCGAGTTCTTCACCATGGGGAGCTCCGGTTCTGTTTGTGAAAAAGAAAGACGGTTCATTCAGAATGTGTATCGACTACAGAGAGTTGAACAAATTGACCGTCAAGAACCGTTATCCACTACCTCGTATTGATGACCTATTCGACCAACTCCAAGGGTCAAGTATCTATTCGAAGATAGATCTAAGATCGGGTTATCATCAGTTACGAGTTCGCGATGAAGATATTTCGAAAACCGCTTTCCGAACTCGCTATGGTCATTACGAATTTCAGGTTATGGCCTTTGGTTTGACTAACGCACCGGCAGTATTCATGGATCTGATGAACCGTGTGTGCAAACCATATCTCGACAAGTTTGTCATTGTCTTCATTGATGATATTCTTATTTACTCGCGCAATGAGCAGGAACACGCGCAACATCTCAAAATCATTCTAGAACTTCTTAGACACGAAGAGTTATATGCTAAATTCTCCAAGTGTGAGTTCTGGATGAAAACTGTTCAGTTCCTTGGTCATGTAATTGATAGTCAAGGAATTCACGTGGATCCATCAAAGATTGAGGCTATCAAGTGCTGGCAAGCACCGACGACGCCGACCGAAGTACGCCAATTCTTAGGACTGGCAGGTTATTATAGGCGTTTCATTGAGAATTTCTCCAAAATAGCTCAACCTCTCACAACACTGACTCAGAAGGAAAAGAAGTTCGATTGGACTGATAAACAAGAGTCAGCATTTAAGCTATTGAAGCAAAAGCTTTGTAGTGCACCAATTTTATCATTACCCGAAGGCAATGAAGACTTCGTGGTATATTGTGATGCCTCACACCAAGGTCTTGGTTGCGTGTTGATGCAACGAGACAAGGTTATTGCCTACGCCTCCCGACAACTCAAAGTTCACGAGAAGAACTACACAACTCATGATCTCGAATTAGGAGCCGTAGTGTTCGCACTCAAGATCTGGAGACACTATCTGTATGGCACAAAATGTACCATCTTCACCGATCACAAAAGCCTCCAGCATATATTCGATCAGAAGGATCTCAATATGAGACAACGTCGCTGGGTCGAGTTACTCACCGACTATGATTGTGAAATCAAGTATCATCCAGGGAAAGCAAATGTAGTTGCCGATGCCCTAAGTCGCAAAGAGCGCACAAAACCACTCCGAGTCCGAGCTCTTAGCATAACCATCCATAATGATCTAATCATTCAAATTCTCACTGCTCAACTCGAAGCATTGAAACCTGAAAACATCAAGGAAGAGGCCTTGCGAAATGTGGAGAATCAATTGGAAACCAAACCCAATGGGGTCAAATACTTCGTAAACCGAATCTGGTTACCCAAGTTTGGGAATCTTCGAGACTTTGTGATGGATGAAGCTCACAAGTCCAAATATTCTATACATCCTGGATCTGACAAGATGTATCATGGCATCAAGGGATCATACTGGTGGCCAAACATGAAAGCAGAAATTGCCACGTATGTCAGCAAGTGCCTCACATGTTCAAAAGTTAAAGCTGAATATCAAAAGCCCACCGGTTTGCTACAGCAACCGGATATTCCTGAATGGAAATGGGAGCAAATTTCTATGGATTTCATCACTAAACTCCCGAAAACATCAAGTGGTTGCGATACTATATGGGTAATAGTTGATCGTCTAACCAAATCTGCTCACTTCCTTGCCATGAAGGAAACCGACAAAATGGAACGTCTCACGCGAATCTATTTGAAGGAGATCGTAACAAGGCACGGCGTTCCAATCTCAATTATCTCTGATAGAGACAGCCGATTCACATCTAACTTTTGGCAATCATTGCAAAAGTCATTGGGTACTCGTTTAGATATGAGTACAGCCTATCATCCACAAACCGATGGTCAAAGTGAAAGGACCATTCAAACACTGGAAGATATGTTACGCGCCTGCGTAATTGATTTCGGTGCAAATTGGGAGCATCATTTGCCTTTGTGCGAATTCTCATACAACAACAGCTATCATACCAGCATTGGAGCTGCACCGTTCGAGGCACTGTACGGTCGTAAGTGCCGATCACCTATTTGTTGGACCGAAGTTGGAGACAGTCAACTCACTGGTCCTGAAATCATTCATGAAACCACCGAGAAGATCGTTGGTATCCAACAACGGTTGAAAGCCGCACGTGATCGTCAGAAGAGTTATGCTGACGTGAGACGCAAGCATCTCGAGTTCCAGGTTGGGGATCGAGTATTGCTCAAAGTATCACCTTGGAAAGGTGTCATCCGATTCGGCAAACGTGGGAAGTTAAACCCTAGATACATCGGACCTTTTGAGATCCTTGAAAGGATTGGTCCAGTCGCTTATCGATTGCAGCTACCTCAAGAGCTCAGTAGCGTGCATCCCACATTTCACGTTTCTAACCTAAAGAAATGCCTGTTCGACGAGACACTCATTATCCCGCTCGAGGAAATTCAAATTGACGACAAACTTCATTTTGTCGAAACACCAGTGGAGATTATGGACCGTGAGGTCAAACAGCTTAAGCAAAGTCGTATTCCCATCGTCAAGGTTCGGTGGAATTCGCGGCGTGGTCCGGAATTCACCTAGGAACGGGAAGATCAGATGCGACTCAAATATCCACATCTATTTTCAGACTCCACTCACGCATCAACTTCGAGCTAAATTTCGGGACGAAATTCTCTTAACAAGGGGAGAATGTGACACCCGTCAAATTAGGACTAGATTTTTAGTTCCTAATCATCATGTAATACATGTAGTTAGTGCTATGTAATAGGCTAATTGTATGTATCAAATATATATTGTTGAATATATATCAATACGCGATTATATTTAATCGTGCAATTATCAAATCGGCCAAATTTCCGATTCATATATATATGGCATTGGTGAAAAACAATATTAAATAATATAAGAATTATTATTTAATAACTCATTATGTATTATATATTATTTTGATAATATATAACAAGTATTCGTATCGTACAAAATCAAAACATTCGCGACAAAACATATAAATAATGTATTATTATTGGAGATAGTAATTATTATTTACATTAGATAAAATGAAACATATTTCGTTTTATAACCTTTTGCTCAAACGCAACGAAACCACTCGAATCGTGTCCGTCTCTAAAACGTAAAACAATGATATATTTTTATATCTCATTAAAAGTATTTTTATTAAAATACTTCGATTAAAATACGAACGATATCAATTATAGAAATTTATCGAATTAAAACATTTTATTATTTTTCGATCGGGTACAAAAACACGGGTATTTTGTACCACAAATGGGAACCCACCCGACTCCAATAATTGGAGCCGGATGAACAAACTCAAACGCACCCTTAATGTTTTCATTTCATTCTCAATCTCATTCTCTATCTCTCTCGGTTCTTTCTCTCTTCAACAACAACAACCACAACTAACAACAACAACACAAGATTATCATCATCATCATCTTTGGATCATCATCATCTCCATCATCTCATCATCTTCATCACCATCACCTCCATTTTTGGTTTCAAAATTCATTGTAAGGATTCGTTTACTTTTTCTTTGTTATTACTTGTTTTTATTAAGTATATTAGCATACTAGGATGTTTCACGAACTGATTATGCCCCAAATCGACCCCAAATTGTTGGATTTAAGCTGTTGTTCGTCACAGACCTGCAACTCCGGACAAGCCACGCGATCGCGTGATTTGTCCAGCCGATCGCGTACATTTTTAAACCACGCGATCGCGTGATTGTTCAAACCGATCGCGTCAATTGTTAAACTCAACCGATCGCGTGACATTTAAACCGATCGCGTCATTTCTGATTCAAACCGATCGCGTGACGTTTCAAACCGATCGCGTCATTTGAAATTCCAGCCGATCGCGTGATAGGCTTCAGCCGATCGCGTGATCTTGTTTTCCTGGATCGTGTGATTTTTCCGAAACTTAAACCAAATGTTTTCATGTCGCGATTCTTACTAGTATTCAATCAAGAGACGTTTAAAAGATTGATAACTATAAATAATTTCACAATGTATTTTAATTATACGAACCCAAATTATTTATATTCGATACGATACGTTTTCAAAACAAAGATCATTTATACAAAACGAACATATTTATGTTATCAAGATCTCGATTTCAAATCAATCACCAATGGCCGTATCCATTTTCAACAACTCAAAACATAATCATTTACCAATGTATTTGGTCAAAACTAGTTAAGGGGATAACTAGCATAGATGGTCCGTAGTGTCATCAAATCAAGTAAATCTTGCGCGTTTAATACGCCTGGCAAGTTTCAAATATCTAATCAATCAAAACCTTGCGCGTCTAAGACGTCCTGCAGGTTCAGTCGTTGTAACGACATCAAAATCATTGTGAATCATCAAAATTGTTGGCTAACAATTCATTAGGCTCAGGTGAGTCTCATAGCCCCTTTTTAAATATATTTTCTCAGGGGTGTGATCCATTGCATGTTTTGCTTTACAATATGAACGCAAGTATCATTAAATCGAATACTGCATGAGTTATTTTCTTAAATCATTTTAAAGCCCTCCATCAGCATAGTTTGGTAATACGTAGTAGCGTGAATATTAGTATATGGATCCATATAGGTTTGACCAGCCTCATCCCGGTTAGCACGCACTAACTGGTAAAACGGATGTATTAATATTTGTGTAGACGAGTGTTTGACTAAGCACTCGTAGGAGGCACCTCGCTCAGGATACCTTAAATGTGGACCTGACACCTCGAGTTAAGCTCAGACTATGTGCTCATGGCTGTATAACTTTTATTTTGCTTAATTGCATTATAAATTCAATTATCATTAAATCTTGCGGTTCATACAAATATATGTGTTGACATACAAACCTGTGAGCTCACCAGCGTTTTCGCTGACCCATTTTAGCATGTATCACAGGTACTCAGCAGCAGTAGTTCTGCCAAATCAAGATGCCCATAAGCTCGAGTCACATTCAGACATCAAGAGATTGTCATGCATTACTATATTTTGTATAATTTAGTTATGCCATAGAATCTCTATCATTCGAACTCAGGAGCTTTTGTAAACTATGTTATAACAGTGTAAAACTTTTATAATATCTATGTATTTTATCAAACGATGCATGTAGTGGTCGTTCATTATGTAATCTGGTGCTTTGTGTATTGATTAGTCGCGCCCCGAACCGACCCGCTTCCGCATCATAATTTGGGGGTGCGACAATCCACCAGTCAAAATATGTCACTGACATGTTGAAGAGATATGAATTGCTTGATTGTAAACACTACGGCACTCCAATTAAAGCAAGACACAATCTTGGACCAAATGAAGACGATGAAGATTGCAAGGAGAAAGACTATCGCTCAATGATAGGCTCTCTCATGTACCTGACCGCCTTAAGACCAGATATAGTGTTTGCCGTTTCACTCTGCTCTAGATTTCAAGCAAATCCTAAGGTGTCTCATATGAAGGCAGTTAAACGCATTTTTGGATATCTTGCTTATAGGCCATCTCTGGGTCTATGGTATTCAAACGAGAAAAACTTCGAGTTAACTGCCTATTCGGATTCGGATCTTGGTGGCTGTAAGATAGATATGAAGTCAACCACTGGAGGATGTCAGTTCCTTGGATCGCGCTTAGTTTCTTGGCAGTGCAAAAAGCAGACTGCGGTTGCTATTTCCACAGCTGAAGCCGAATATGTTGCTGCTGCAAGTTGCTGTTCTCAAGTTCTCTGGATTCAGCATCAGCTGCGTGATTACGGGTTAAATCTCTCTATGACTCCTATTTACATTGATAATACAGCTGCTATATCTATAACTCACAATCCCGTACAGCACTCTAAGACTAAACATATTGAACTTAGGTTCCACTTCATACGGGATTGCTTTGAGAAACACCTTATAGATGTCGTACATATAGAAACCCTTAAGCAGTGTGCGGACCTTTTCACAAAAGCCTTTTTGCGATCACGTTTCATTGAACTGGTCAATCTGATAGGTTTAAGGTTCTTTCAGTTAAAGAAATGATTTGTGACTTGAATTTTATTTTTTTTTTTTAAAAAAAAAAAAAAAAAAAAACGCAACAGCCACTCTTTATACTCTTTAGTATTAAAGAAAACGCGAGGTTGCAACATTTTTCAAATAGACGTTGAAGTTGTGTCTGTAAACAACTTGGGATATGATAGTACATCGGGTGACATGCACAAAATGGAATTTTAAGGTTTATCTTGGATGTGTGAGTAGGTTTATATGACACACTTAAAACAGTTTCTATCTAAATTATCTTCATCACACGATGTATTGGTAGGCATGGTACACACCGGTTTGTGAGTAAGTAAGAAGTAATAATTAAAACTTGTCTATTACTTTGTGAAAAATGTTATATGATGTATGATAAAAGTCTTAATTGATAAATGAAGGTACTACTTTACACTGTCATAATTATGTAAATGTAAAATGGGCATATAGTGATAATATGATTATTCGCATAACTAATGGTGACTATTGTTGTACTCACGTACAGACCTGAATCCATTAGTTATGCAACTAGTCTCAAACTTGTTATGTTCATACTAAGGGACCCTCTGTTGTACTTTGTACAGATCTGGGGCCACTAGTATTTTCATAGTCGGTTTGATGTATGCCTAAATATAACTATCAAGCGTATGTTACGAGAAAACCGAGATAAACTTGGTCTTGTAATCCCTACCTTGTGTGAATATGCAGTGTTTGTTTTACTGAAGTTTATCAGTATATCATATAATAGGTTTCTCCAAATTAATATTCATATTAACAATAAAAGTTAGCTCACAAATACGGATGTAATATGTTTAGGTGGAAAAACAATACCAATAATCGTTTTGAAATAATTTTTATAAAAGATGTTTTAAATGTGCCACGTAAATTTAAAGTGGACAAATATACTGATGATCGAAATAACACTTACTATTCCTAATAAATGCATGTTATTCCGATATGATCCCTAATCAGACAAAACAACTCCGTCACCAAAAATAGAGTGTTAATAGTTTTTATGTTGTTATATTTTCACTTTTTGTAATATTAAAGAAAATACCAAAAAGAATTTTTTGTTTACTTATTTCATGCTTTATTTTCATTCTAAGTTATTTTTCCCAAGTCTCGAGTCATTTGGATTTTATTTGCTAAAATAACGAGTAAACGGTTTAAAAAAAATTCAAAATTGGATCAAAACTGCTCTATGCGACGTCCTGCTCCACGTCACCTGCGACGTCCCAGTCTACGTCGCACATACGGTCAGACTATATATAGTCTCAACCGCGACGTAATGCTTCACACTTTTACCTTTTCATTTGCGACGTAGCCTGCGACGTCCCATTGGCGATTTGCGACGTAGCACTTTTCGAGCAATTTTCGTGATTTGTAGCCGTTTTCATTCCGATTCACCCACGTACTTTTGATCTACTCGTTATTCCGCACACTTAGGTACCATATTCACCTGTTTTCACCATGTATATTATGTTTAATAGCTATATATGTGTTACGGGTTAAAGGGTTACGGTTTTTGGGATAAATTAGATGGTGTATCGTGTGAATTACTGGTTATAAAGTATATTTTTGTGATCACCATTGTTAGCCGCACCTTGTAGTGTGATTGATTTCGAAAACCCCTAAAATCGAAAGTTAGGTTTCTGGGTTGGGGATGACTGTTCGTCAGTGCGACGTACGCTGCGACGTCGTGGCCTACGTCGCTCTAATTAGTAATTATTACTTGCCTACGTCGCCCTTCCCTACGTCGCCTTTTACCGCGACGTCCTACGCGACGTCCCTTGCTACGTCGCTACTGTGATTAAATTCACAATAAATAGCAAAATGCGACGTCCCCTTTTACGTCGCTCGAATTTTGTGCGACGTCAAGGCCTACGTCGCTATTGTTATTATTCTGATTTTCTGTGCGACGTCTCTACCTACGTCGCTATTTGCAATGCGACGTCATCGACTACGTTGCTTATTACAGAAAAATGTCATTATTTGGTTACCAATCAAATGTTACGTTTTTCTGACTTTTGAATTCTGTCCAGCAATGGCGAGTGACTTCTTTCAGTTCCTAGCTGAACGACAACGATAGTGCTTTCTGCTTCAGCCCAAAAGAGTGTCACTACTCGCCCATCCGCGGCTAGAAGGATCTTCTTCCGGTCGTGGATTCTTTTGCGCTTTCTGGTGGTCCAGCACCTTAAAGTTGTTATCTGGTCACCTACAGATGACCATTTTTGTTTCAGTTGGCTAATGATCCGGTGGAATTCCCTCTTTGTCCTGAATCTTGGTTTTCTGGTCTAGAGGAATACCTTTACTGTTATGCGGCATTCTATCCTTGTCCTGAATCTTGGTTTTATGGTCTGGAGGAATTCCTTTATTATCCTGGATCTCGGCCTTCTGGTCTGGTGGGATACCATCCCTGTTATGTATTTTAGCCTGACCTTGTCTTGGATTTTGGCTGTATTTGTTTAACCAGGATCTTCGGTCTAGGTTTAGGTTTAGGGTTTAGGGTTTAGGATTTGATATGTGTGTCTGTAACTTTGTACTAATTTTAACATATCAATGAAACCTTTCGTTTGTGTTAAGTTTGGAATACTTTGATTGTTCTAACACTTTTCGAGAATATCTTGTATGTTTCTGTTTTTGCAGATATGGCTCTTGTTTTTGAACCACGTCACAATACTGCTGCTTACCTCGATGATACTTCTGATAAAGCGGCACCGTATCGTCAGATGACTGCATTTCTGAGACGTTCAAGGGTTTTCCACGCCATTTCCGATAACACTGTGGCGTTTGGAAATATGATCAACCCTTTTTGGAGAAACGCAATTGTCGTTACTGAAAACGACGTTAGACGATTGGTCTCTACCGTTCTGGTTACGGAGATCACTATTATAGAACAGAGTATTCCGGAACTTTTACAGCTGAATGATCAACCGGATATGCCTGTCAGTTTTGATCATATTTTTGTTACCGGAGCTATGCAAAGGATTGGATATCCTGGAATTCCCACTGATCAGTATAGGAAAGCGAATCTCACACGTGTTTGGAGATATTTGATGCACGTGATTATTGTTTGTTTGGGAAATCGGAAAGGCGGTACAGATGGGATGAGCAGGAGTTTGGCTTCTGCTATGTTAGCTTTGGTCTACAACAAGCCTTTCAACTTTTCTGGTTTTATATTCAAGGCTATGGTAGACAATGCAACCGCTGGGGATCAGAAATGGATATTATATCCGCGATTTATTCAGCTGCACATCAATCGTCATCATCCAGACCTTCAGGCACAGGGTGATATTGATCAACAACTAAAGATTTCACCGATGATGAGTCGGATTTTTACTATTTGTGCAGGTTTTGAGAAAGGGGTTCAGGCACCAAAGGATGTTCCTTTATTCGGTGCTATTGTTGATGTGAATTACGGGCCGCCGCCGGAACCTCAATATATGGACATTCCGGTTCCACAGCAACCGCTTGTGCAAATTCCTGTTCAAGCTGCGGGGGAGAATGTGAATGCTCTGTTGGAGAATATTGAGCAATTTGGACATGTTGAGTCGGAAGATTCAGCTTCTCACCACACAGTCGAAGGATCTGATTCTGATGAACTTCCTGTTCAACATCCTGATGACGGCGGGCCAACGCCTTCGGATTCTGATGGTGCGGTCCCCCACCCATCTCAGATGGAAACAATTCGACGTCAGTTTTCTCAGCGTTACAAAAGAATTCAGTGTCGTTTGAAACAGGGTCGTGTGTATGTTCCTAAGAATACTGGCAAACGTATTCGAGGTGGTGATGATCCTGAGGATGTTAATTATGAACCTCGTCCTCGTCGTTCTCGTAAATCTACTTCTTCTCGAGCTACGGTTAATCCATCGCCGCAAGCTGATTTTGAGATTCAACCGACTCCAGCATTCATGCAAAAGATTATGGATGATATGCAGAAAATGAAGCAAAAGCTGGAGGATCAGGACGAAAAGATTGCTGAACAAGCTGCGCTAATCGATGTTCAGACTAAGGAGCTTGAGGAAACGAAGCTTAGGGTTAATGTTTTGGAAGGCAGGTTACTTGCCTCGGGGGAGTCTGGGTCTGGGATACCCAATTTAGAGTCAAGTGAACCTGCGTCTGTAAATCCCAACCCTGTAATTGAAAATATTAATGAAACTATTCCTCGTTTGGATTATTTTTGTGTTGATGATATTCCAGGGCAACCGAGACCACTGGCCGTGGACTATTCATTCGCTGACTTATCATTTATTCAGAGAATGGCCAGTGGAGTTGGATCTGATGAAGAAACGGAAAATGTTTTTGAGATGAATGAGGACGTTTCAATGGAAGAAGAACAGTTGAATTCAGATGAAACGTATGATGATGCACATTCTGGAGAAGCTTACGATGGTGCACCTATTATAGAATCTGATTCAAGTGACGATGAGAGACCTGCTAAAGCTCAACATGGAGAATCTAGTTCTGCTGCAACTCCAGCTCCAGAGACACAGGCACCGGACTCAGCAGTTCCTGAAACTGAACCTTCTGATATTCCAAAGAAGAAATTAACTGCTGAAGAAAAGAGAGAAAGAAATAAGAAATGGTGGCCTAAGGGACGAAATCCAGTTCCTATTCCAGTTAAATGTCAAGTATACCGCATTAGTCGAAATTATACCGGAGTTATTAAAAGCTGGAAGTGTCAGAGGAATCTTTTTATGATTAAGAGAGAAGATGGAGTTCAATACTTTAGAATGCGTTTTGATAGATTGAGCACGTTGCCAAAAGGAGAGATTAATCGATTAGCTCAGCTTAAATTGATTAATCCGTTCGAAAATGACTATGCCGAGTTCATTCAGAGAAATTTACGTCGGGAAGTGTTATCAAAGACATATTCTAAATTGAAACCGACATTGGGTACTCGGTATACGTGGAAAAAGAAGATTGATCCAGTCACCAGGAAGCCTGTGGTTAAAGTTTACTATCCGCCTGCTAATTGTTTGACTGAGATACCTCTTGAACCAGTTCCTTATTATTTTCTGAGAAGACTTGTAAAATGGGAACTTGATTCACAGACTGGTGAAGCGGTTATTACTTTTGTACCAGATTCAGAACCGTCGCCAGAAGTTGGAGGTATATGGAATTTGAAGCAAGCAACGTTTAGACTGTATGATCCGATGAGTTTGATTAATTTTCATGAAAAAGATTTAAGAAAACTCTATGATGATCGGATTCGTGTTGGTCAGAAGAATGAATTCAACAGACGTTTAGCCGAACAGTTTTACAATGTTGTTACTGTTTGTGTGGCTAATGGAATTCATGCTGATGGTCAATTTCCTGCGGGCTGGGTTTAAAGAAGATTTTTGAAGACCAAGCTGAAGACACGGGGGAGTTTGTTGGTACATGTTTAGTGTCTGTCAGTTGGTCTAGCTCGTAGTTTGTAATTAGAATTAGAGTTCCTGACTCCTGCGACGTAGTGCATAACGTCGCAGGTGCGACGTCAGGTATTGGGCCTGTGACGTAGTCTACGTCGCATGGGCTTGGGCCTGCGACGTAGTGAGCGACGTCGCAGGTGCCAGATTATGTATAAAAACGTTTTACGTTTTCTGTTTTAGGGTTGACAAAACCCTAAACACAATTAGTCGAAATCTCTGTAATCTGATCGATTATTATTCAATATAATACGTTTCGTTTGATATTCATTGCATTTTGATTGTTCGTGTGTTCAGTTTATAACTTAATCGTTGATTCCGCAAACGATTGAGTAACTCGGTTCGTACTAGATCCAAGGTTAGGGACAAACAACTGGTATCAACGATTAGCGCAGCTTGTTTGTCCCTAACCTTGGATCTAGTACGAACCGAGTTACTCAATCATTTGCGGAATCAACGATTAAGTTATAAACTGAACACACGAACAATCAATACGCAATGAATATCAAACGAAACGTATTATATTGAATAATAATCGATCAGATTACAGAGATTTCGACTAATTGTGTTTAGGGTTTCGTCAACCCTAAAACAGAAAACGTAAAACGTTTTTATACATAATCTGGCACCTGCGACGTCGCTCACTACGTCGCAGGCCCAAGCCCATGCGACGTAGACTACGTCGCAGGCCCAATACCTGACGTCGCACCTGCGACGTTATGCACTACGTCGCAGGAGTCAGGAACTCTAATTCTAATTACAAACTACGAGCTAGACCAACTGACAGACACTAAACATGTACCAACAAACTCCCCCGTGTCTTCAGCTTGGTCTTCAAAAATCTTCTTTAAACCCAGCCCGCAGGAAATTGACCATCAGCATGAATTCCATTAGCCACACAAACAGTAACAACATTGTAAAACTGTTCGGCTAAACGTCTGTTGAATTCATTCTTCTGACCAACACGAATCCGATCATCGTAGAGTTTTCTTAAATCTTTTTCATGAAAATTAATCAAACTCATCGGATCATACAGTCTAAACGTTGCTTACTTCAAATTCCATATACCTCCAACTTCTGGCCACGGTTCTGAATCTGGTACAAAAGTAATAACCGCTTCACCAGTCTGTGAATCAAGTTCCCATTTTACAAGTCTTCTCAGAAAATAATAAGGAACTGGTTCAAGAGGTATCTCAGTCAAACAATTAGCAGGCGGATAGTAAACTTTAACCACAGGCTTCCTGGTGACTGGATCAATCTTCTTTTTCCACGTATACCGAGTACCCAATGTCGGTTTCAATTTAGAATATGTCTTTGATAACACTTCCCGACGTAAATTTCTCTGAATGAACTCGGCATAGTCATTTTCGAACGGATTAATCAATTTAAGCTGAGCTAATCGATTAATCTCTCCTTTTGGCAACGTGCTCAATCTATCAAAACGCATTCTAAAGTATTGAACTCCATCTTCTCTCTTAATCATAAAAAGATTCCTCTGACACTTCCAGCTTTTAATAACTCCGGTATAATTTCGACTAACGCGGTATACTTGACATTTAACTGGAATAGGAACTGGATTTCGTCCCTTAGGCCACCATTTCTTATTTCTTTCTCTCTTTTCTTCAGCAGTTAATTTCTTCTTTGGAATATCAGAAGGTTCAGTTTCAGGAACTGCTGAGTCCGGTGCCTGTGTCTCTGGAGCTGGAGTTGCAGCAGAACTAGATTCTCCATGTTGAGCTTTAGCAGGTCTCTCATCGTCACTTGAATCAGATTCTATAATAGGTGCACCATCGTAAGCTTCTCCAGAATGTGCATCATCATACGTTTCATCTGAATTCAACTGTTCTTCTTCCATTGAAACGTCCTCATTCATCTCAAAAACATTTTCCGTTTCTTCATCAGATCCAACTCCACTGGCCATTCTCTGAATAAATGATAAGTCAGCGAATGAATAGTCCACGGCCAGTGGTCTCGGTTGCCCTGGAATATCATCAACACAAAAATAATCCAAACGAGGAATAGTTTCATTAATATTTTCAATTACATGGTTGGGATTTACAGACGCATGTTCACTTGACTCTAAATTGGGTATCCCAGACCCAGACTCCCCCGAGGCAAGTAACCTGCCTTCCAAAACATTAACCCTAAGCTTCGTTTCCTCAAGCTCCTTAGTCTGAACATCGATTAGCGCAGCTTGTTCAGCAATCTTTTCGTCCCTAACCTTGGATCTAGTACGAACCGAGTTACTCAATCGTTTGCGGAATCAACGATTAAGTTATAAACTGAACACACGAACAATCAATACGTAATGAATATCAAACGAAACGTATTATATTGAATAATAATCGATCAGATTACAGAGATTTCGACTAATTGTGTTTAGGGTTTCGTCAACCCTAAAACAGAAAACGTAAAACGTTTTTATACATAATCTGGCACCTGCGACGTCGCTCACTACGTCACAGGCCCAAGCCCATGCGACGTAGACTACGTCGCAGGCCCAATACCTGACGTCGCACCTGCGACGTTATGCACTACGTCGCAGGAGTCAGGAACTCTAATTCTAATTACAAACTACGAGCTAGACCAACTGACAGACACTAAACATGTACCAACAAACTCCCCCGTGTCTTCAGCTTGGTCTTCAAAAATCTTCTTTAAACAATAAGTTATGTATTGATATGGATTACTAACTTATATTTGATTTATTGATTCTCAGATGTGGAGAAGGCTCAGTGATATTAGACTACTGAGTGGATGCCTGAGGTGGTCGGTGAGTGGATCTGTAACCTCAGTGTGATTTAGTTGTAATGATTTGATTTACAACAAGTAATTTATAGTATTACTTTGATTTGATACATCTGTGGAGATATCTTGCTATGATAGTTAAATAGTTGCTTACTTGGCTGAGATTGTGCCAGTGTGTAAGATTCAGAGGTCAACTTGATTTGTTAGTTGGACTTGTTGTTGTTGTAGACGACAGGAGATCTCGAAAACTTGAAATGTCAGTTTAGAGATCTAGGTCGTGTGGGATTGACAACAAGTTATCGGTAGTGCTGTATAGGCCAATACAGTTGAACTATAAGTGTTCTTGGGTGCCAAACCGGTATATGGTTGCTCAGGGACCACCGATCCTCTTGACGTAGCTTGAATGACATTGTATGAATGTCGGCTAGTAATTGAATGATTGATTCATTAATTTATTGTCTGTTTATTGTGGTTTAATGTAAACAGATTATTATGCTGAGTTGGACTGTTGTTATTGGTTCACTCACTTAGCGTTGTGCTAACCCCACCACAGTTCTTCCTGCAGGTTGTATATTAATGGGACATATTGGGCAGGAGATTGTTAGACTGGATGGAATGTTTGACAGGCTGTCACTCTGATGTTATTTTTATAATTGTAAAAGTGTTTTGAATTATATAACACCGAGTTTGTTGAAATGTCATGTGTTTGGTTTTGAAAAAGTTTATTGACATTTTGAGTACATTGATAGAAATGTTTTAAATATACGCTTCCGAGTCGCCAATATTATATTATTGTTTATAATTAACGAGGGGTGTTATACCTGGAACCTCCGCATCCATCTCGATATCATCTGGATCAACTGATCTATCTTCTTCATCACCCGGATTTATCAAACTCTGAAGATATGTGAGATTAATGTTCGAATAATCAACCTAGATTGGTCTCGGCTGTCCCGGAACATCAACAAAATAATCTAAAGCAATATTTTCATTAATCTGTTCTGGAATTACATTTTCGGGTTCTGGGGGAGGGGTTACATTTGTTTCTAAGGTTCTCTGACCTTCCTCCCCCGAAACAACAGTAACCGCTTCCAACTCTAACAACCTAGACTTAACGTCCGTCAATTCAAGCTTCAATTCCTGCACTTGAGCTGCCTTGATCTCCAAATCTTTTATTTGAGCAGCTTGAGCTTCAATCACTGCAGTCTGATCATCGAAACGCTTATTCATTTCAGCCATCTGATCAAGAAACTGCTGAAGCATTGCAGGCGGCGGTTGTTGTTGTTGAGCTTGCTGACCAGATTCTTGAATACTGATTCCTGTTCGCTGGCGTCTCCTATGTGGTAGATCAGCATATGAAGGAGAAGACCCAGCTGGTCGCTTGCCCAAATTTGGAGGTACATGAACCCTCCCTGCATAAATCCTTCGCAAAATACGCTTAAAGCGTCTAGGATCTGCTAACTAAATCCCATCCAATGCATCCTGAAGTGGCACATCACCTGGAGAGTCAGGTGGTGTCGGACCACCGTTAGAATCCTCAGCTACCACTTCTTCAACCTGCTCAATATCTTCCAAGTCTTGAGCAAGGGCAGCATCAACCAAATTAGCTTCATTCACCGGAGGCACAACAATATCCTCATAAGCATCCCCAGGCGGCGCAACGTAGTTTCCGTTTACTACGTGCCCGAACAGCTTACGATCAGGCAAGACTGCAGAATCTTTCGGTGACAGCTTGCAGTCGTTGAAAACGCGTAACAACATTGGCGTTTGAACCAATAACAACCTCAGATCCGGATCGATTCCCAAATTCAAATCATTTAACAACAGCTGAATGAAACGAGGATATAACAGCCACTTATCCTTTCCAGCTCGAACGTTTTCCACCATATTCCCAAAAACATAACCGCTGAAATTGTACGGTTTGTTGTACACTAATGCCAGCAGCAAAGATAAAGTTGTGTGACTTGCCGCATCATATCCACCTTTTCGCGGAGATAAACACACAATAACGATATGAGCTAAGTATCTCCAAACCCTGCAGAGATCAGAGATACTGTTTTCTAAAATCCATAAGCTGATCTGCCGGATAACCCATTCTCTGAAGACCCCCATAGATAAACGCGGTCTCAAAGACAGTTGGCATTGCAGGCGTGTCATTGAACTGCAGAACACGACGAATAGAATCCTGTGTAATCTCAATCTCGAGTCCAAACATAGTTGACACAATCCTCGGAGTATCGTTCTCGGTTCTGATAAACGCGTGGTCATAGAACTCCTCAATTTGGTTCATATATACTGGTGTAGAAGCTGTAATAGCGTAATGAATCCTTGAACATCTGAGAAACTCGATCATTGGCCGAAAAGGCATCGAGTTCTTGTGCGTCGATTCCAAAAATGCAACAATGTTGTGCCTAGAGTTGGTGCGACGATAGTAATCTTGTAGAGCTGCCATCTGTAAGCTAAAATACAAAGATAACCAGAAATGTCGTTACAGAATAAGCTCACACAAAGAATTGAAAACATCTGATTTTAGCGTCACTTATAAAGTGACGCATAAAGAAGTACCGACACTCAGAGTGTGCCGTACTAAAATCAGAAATCAAGTGATGCGTCACTTGTGGTAAGTGACACATGCAACACGTCACTGGTGTAAGTGCCGTTGCCTCAACACATGTCATTAATAGCGTCAGTAAACAAGTGTCGGTTATACGTCAGTTAAAAAGTGACGGATAGTAATAGCGGCACTGATAGCGTTACTCAAAGAAGTGACGGAGTTAAGCGTCACTTAGTAAGTAATGTACAAGAGTGACGCATAAAGGCATCACTCAGCAAAGTGACGTTTAACCTGTGAAATTACCATTTAGCGTCACTTATGAAAGTGACGCTTGAAGTGACGCAAAGATGAAGATCATCGTGTCACTGTTCAAACCCAGAAATCACGACGAACAAAAATTGAGGTTTTCGTGAAAGGAGTTAACCAAAAGGTGCGCTTATACTAACCGAACAAAACACACCTATTATTAGCACAAAACAGTAACAACTCGTGCCCCAATTCGCGTGACTTCGACAAACCCTAAAACCCGTAACCCTAAAATACGATTAAAGCATGAATACTGAATTACAGGGGTTAAAAGTTATACCTAACGATGCGTATGAGTGAGAGGAACAAGTTCACAGTGGCCGATTGCGCGCAAAACGCTAAATAATCCACAGATCGATCCAAAAGCGCAAACAGTCGAAGTGACGCACCGAAAGAGAAGTGACGCAGGAGTAGTGGAAGTGACGCGTAATGAATAGGGTTGGTGGTGAAAATGAGTGCCGGATACGGAACTATTTATACCAAAACCCTAATCTGCGTCACTTGGAACGACTCTTAATGCGTCACTTACTGCGTCACTAATAGCGTCACTTAAAGAGTGACGCAGATCGACAGTTTGTGAAAAAAAAATTTAAAAATTTTGTCGATCTTTTACGTAGTGCTCAATTTGACAGTAAATGTGACTTGGTTAAAACTAAAATTAAACTAAATAAACACAAAATTACAAATAGAAAACCAAACTAAATACATTCTTTTTGGTGACGGAGTTGATTGAGTCTGGTTAGGGATCATATCGGAATAACATGCAATTATTAGGAATAGTAAGTGTTATTTCGATCATCAGTATATTTGTCCACTTTAAATTTACTTGGCACATTTAAAACACCTTTTATAAAAGTTATTTCAAGACGATTATTGGTATTGTTTGTCCACCTAAACATGTTACATCCGTGTCTGTAAGGTAACCTTTTATTGTTAGTATGAATATTTCACCGTGGTCCCCACCATAGATATACCCCTGTAACCCAGACATGAACATAATTTCCAAATTTAGAAAGGATATAAGAGAATCAATTTTAAGAATCAAGCCAGCGGTGACAGGTCTGTACTTGCGTACAACAGAGCAACATACACTTGATTCAGGTTTAAGCAAAACCGATCGCAGTCAAACCAAACTTGTTTTTA
This sequence comes from Helichrysum umbraculigerum, assembly GCA_949592205.1. NCBI lineage: Eukaryota > Viridiplantae > Streptophyta > Magnoliopsida > Asterales > Asteraceae > Helichrysum > Helichrysum umbraculigerum. The sequence goes on along the minus strand of CATIUR010000003.1, from coordinate 138,500,119 downwards.
TTCAATTGGCGACTTTGATCAGTATCTTAGAATTTAAGACTTTGCAAGTACATTGACTCACGTTTGCTTAGTTTTGAGAGTAGGCTGAATTGAGACCAGGTCTGCACTTACGTACAACAGAGGAAACAATCAGCATACTCCCCCAAAAGATCTCAGATATACGATCCAAAAATAGAAGTATGTCAAGCTACGCTAAGGAATTAAGACTTAGAGTCGTACATCACAAGGTGTTTACCACAGGATCATAGACATGTATTTAAATTACTTCTTAATATCTCAGAGACCGGTGTGTATCATGCCTACCAACACATCGTATGATGAAGCTAATTTTTATAGAAACTGTTTTAAATATGTCAGATAAACCTACTGAAACATCCAAGATAAACATTAAAATTCCATTTTATGCATGTCACCCGATGTACTATCATATCCCAAGTTGTTTACAGACACAACTCAACGTCTATTTTAAAAATGTAGCAACCGTGCATTTCTTATATACTAAAGAGTATAAAGAGTGGCTGTTGCCATTTTTTTTTTTTTTTAACACTCATAAAAGCAAATAATATTAACTAACCAAGTTACACATTACTTTTTAGACCCAAAGAATCTTAAAACGATCATGTTGACCAGTTCATCAAATCGAGCACGTGAAAAAGCTTTGGTGAATAGGTCGGCATTTTGCTTAAGGGTGTCTATGTGGACCAGGTCTATCAAGTGTTTTTCATAGCAATCCCGTATGAAGTGGAACCTAAGTTCTATGTGTTTGGTCTTAGAGTGCTGTACGGGATTGCGTGTGATAGATATGGCAGCAGTGTTATCTATGTGAATAGGAGTCATAGTAAGAAGTAACCCATAATCACGTAGTTGGTGCTGAATCTAGAGAACTTGGGCACAGCAGCTAGCAGCAGCAACATGCTCAGCTGTGACACCCGGTCAAAAAGGGCCAAAATTAGGGGCCAATTTAAACTTTTAAATCAAGTATTATATAAGTGTTAACGCTTAAGCATTCAAGTATTATATATATATATATATATGTATATATATAAACCAAAACGATTATCTAAATAATCGCGAATACCAAATTTAACAAAACGTAGAAACTCAAAATGAAAGTGAGCGAAAAACATTTTTAAATCAAGTATTATTATTAAGGATAATAAGTACATAATCCGTTTGAAATTTAAATACATTTTAGATATAGAAAACTATCCGTACATTTTTAAGTAAAACAAAGTTACAATTTTAAACATCCGTAAAAACATTTTTATAAAATCTTTCAATTAAAAACTTATACGAATCCATTATTAGAAAATTTTCATTTTAAAAGATTATACTACATAACGATCGGGTACACAAACACGGGTCGGAAAATACCACCCACCTCAATAATTGAGGCCGGTTATAATACCCGACCTCAATTATTTTCACACACACGCACATAATTTTGATCTCTCTCGGTTTCTCTTCTCCCTCTCGGCTCAATCTCAAACCACAACAATAACACAAATCAATAACATCATCATCATCACCTAGCTTCAAAATCATCATCTTCATCATCGGATCATCATCATCATCCACACGGTCTCGATTTTGATTTGTAAGAAAACTTTAAACTTTACTTTAATTTAGTGTTTTCAATGTTTATATAATCATGTAATGACATTATATCGAGTTATAGTTGCGGAAATTGGTACAAATTTAGTTAGAACCCGTTTTATTAAAAACCAGACTCTGTGAAAACGATGAGCTACAGTGCTCCAAAATAATGATGCGATCGCGTCATTTCCAAGTGAAAAACACCTTTTTCGATTTCATGTTATCACGCGATCGCGTGAAGTACAAAAGGAACCATCATTTTTAAACTTGTCACGCGATCGGCTGAGGGAAGTCACGCGATCGGGTAAAAAGAATAATCACGCGATCGACCGAAGAGGTCACGCGATCGGGTCAAGGGAAACATCACGCGATCGGTCGAGGATTTCACGCGATCGCGTGAAGTGTAAATATTGGTCAGACTGTCGAAAATGTTAACTGTGGTGATTTAATTTCAAAACACAAACTAAACCAATTACGGATACTTTTAATAACAATTTATACAAATTATTAATATTCGGATACAATACGATACGTTAGGATAACTTATGAAGTATATTCATACGAAACAAACTAAATTGTATTTTTGAAATATAATTTCCAACGGACCGCACATTTTACAAAACTTCAAACTTAAATACGAGACGAATACTTTGAACTTAATTAATCAAACAGACAACTATACGAACGATTAATTTAAAAGTAATCACTTACAATTATACAATCTCGCGTGTTTAGGACTCTAGGGATTTCAGAGGTTGTCTACTCTACGTAGGATACTCATTGCTCGGATAGACTCAGGTGAGTCTCACGGCCCCATTTTCAATGTTTACATGTTTTAAATAATTGGGGGAGATGCAACACAAATTATTTTCGTGATCACTGTTATTCGGTTCGTTAATTTAGTTGTTAACTTAATTAACTTCATTGTTACTTGTATTCGGTTTACCATTTTTGGTACATTGTTCGGTAATCATTGTCGGTCATGATTTTCATTGTTCAGTATATGCACGAGTGTTTTAATTCGGTAAAAGTCCTCAACAGTGTATGATTCATTAACTTAATAAGGCGCGGTTACTAAAGGATAGTACTATCATGGGAGTGACGTCCCCGTCCGGGTTGCTAGCTACAACCAAGTTAAAAACGGGCACTTTAGTAATTGTTATGGGTGTGTCACCAAATCGGGAGGCAAAGATCGGGTTAGGCTTTGAATCATAGCTCAGTGCAATACAAATGTTATTATCGGTAAATCATTGTTCGGAAACCTTAATTGGTTTAATCATTGGTCGGTAACCCTAATGGGTTAATCATTGTTCGGTTACATTGTTTATCATGGTTCGGTATATTTTTACTCATTGATCGGTTTACACTGTTTAAATTATCGTCGGATAATCATGTTGATCACATCAATGTTTATTTAAACCTGTGAGATTCACCAGCTTTATAGCTGACCTTCTAGTGTTGTATTCTCAGGTGCTCAGCAATATTAGGGATGGCCTACAGGATAAGCTAGCTATCACAAGTCGCATGCATCCATCTAGACATGAAGATTTTCTTGCATTATATTTTGTATAATGGTTATGTATTAAAATCTTCTGAAATCATTTTGCGAACTCACTACTATGTTTCAAACTTATGACTTAAACTTTGTTCTACTTTTAGAAACTAATGTAATGTAATGTAATGTATTTTCAAAACGTCTCATTTAGAGTCGTTTGCTTGTACTTTGGGTTTGATTATTGATTAGTCACGCCCCAAAACAGTCGCTTCCGCAAAGCAAGAAACTGGGGGTGTGACAGATTGGTATCAGAGCCTAAGGTTATAGCGAACTAGGTTGCATTTAGTGGGCCTAGACTATGACCGTTAGGCAGTATTCCTCAATAGATATAACTGGTTCAGGGATTTCGTCATACGAGTTTAATTTAACATAGCCTGATCAACTATGTACAATTAAATAAAGATGATGTAAGATCTGAAAGGGGTTATGTTGAACAGGAATGCATTAGTTGACTCTGATCACCAGAGAACCGGGACTCATAATTGTTTTATGCTAGACACGACTAGGTGGACGATATGTATATATGGTTTATACAATTAGGCTATTATATAGTATGGATAATAATACGCCTCAGATACTTGTTAACATAATCAATGATTAGATACATTTTAGAATTTGCCTATGGTAAGTTGATCGAGTCAGGAAAATAGTACCGGGATGTGCCTACGCTTAGAGGGTCATCTCTTCGAATTAGGCTTACCCTAGGTAGAATTGAACATTTCAATACCTTATTCTACACCAACTGGTCATTAGAGGACCATCCTTCGTTCACCTATCAGTTTTAACTTTCGAATCCAATATTTCTTTAAGTACAAATTCTTTCCTACCCCTTATCACATTCCGCATAACTGCTGATACATGTACGGATGTAATATCCCTTTCACTTTTGAAAACCTTAATCCTCGTAATCATTTGAACTCGCAAGTTGGATGATTACAATCACTGTTATTCTACACTATTGATTGTCATTTGTGTTGTGGTATATTACTGTTATATATACAACTACGATGATCATATTCTTATACGAAATTCTGACGTATTCCTTATCTTCAATGAAGGAACATGCCTCCACGTCGCCAATTCACTCAAGCTCAGGTCGATCGACTGGTTGCTGACGCAGTACTCGCCGAGAGACAACGATCTGTAAATGCTGAAACACCACCAAATACCACTGTAGTGAAACCTTGCACCTACAAGGACTTCCTTAACTGCAAGCCTCTGAATTTCAACGGCACTGAAGGTGCTATTGGGTTGTTACGATGGCTGGAGAAGACTGAGGCAGTCTTTCGCATCTGCAGCTGCGCTGAGGACTGTAAGGTCAAGTTCGCCACCTACACTTTCTTGGACGATGCTCTGACATGGTGGAACACTTATGCTGACTCCATAGGCCAAGACATTGCTCTGGAAACTCCCTGGGATGAGCTGAAGAAAATGCTCAAGGATGAGTATTGTCCTAGGGATGAAATTCAACAGCTTGAGTCGGAATTCTGGAATCTCTCCACTCAAGGGAACGACATTGCCAGCTACACTTCTCGATTCAATCAGTTGGCGCACCTGTGTCCATCCATGGTGGATACGGAATCTAAGCGAATTGAGCGCTATGTCTGGGGACTTCCTTCTCAAATTCAAGGAATGGTTACTTCGTCCAACTCTTCTACATTTCATGGGACTGTGCGCATGGCACATAAGCTGATGGCACAGATCGTTCGCCAAGGAACGTCTGTTGTCAAGAGTACTGTAAACCACCCTAGTGATAACAAGAGAAAACCTGAGGGAAATCCTGATAATCAAAGTCCGGCTACCAAAAAGCCTGCAACCATAAAGGCTAACACCTCTGGGTCTGAAAACAAGAAAGAGTACACTGGAACCAAACCCTACTGCTCAAAGTGTAAACGTCACCATGACGGGCCTTGTGGTACCCCCTGTGATAAGTGCCAACGTTATGGTCATTCTGCTAAGGATTGTCGAACGAGAGCTTGTTTCGAATGTGGAACTGTAGGTCACTTCAGAAGTGACTGTCCAAACTTAAAGGACAAGAACATCGGCCCTGCTCGAGGAAGAGCCTACGTACTCAGAGGTAGGGATGACGACCAGAACCCTAGACTCATTGACTTGCTCAACACTGGTATGGTCATTCATTAATGACCTAATTGTTTTACACTGTTTACATGGATAGACATTACTTGTTGTTTGATTCTTTTATGTTTTCCCTAGATCCTAAGTGCACAATAGAATTAGGGAAAAAGGGACAATTTAGGTTCTATAGTTTCTTTAAGAGACAAGGTTTAGCTTACATAAGTATTGGGATAACAAATCCTACATTGTTTATACCGGAAAACATACCGGTTGATATTTTGTGTAAACAATGGGTCACATCCCATATAGAGCTAATGTAGGTTGAATCAATTAGTTTCTATAGGAGACTGATAGAATCTAGATTAAGCGGAGAATTGTAAATACAAATCATAGTGATACTTGTTAAGACGGACCGACCGTGTCACATGGGTAACGATCGGGTAAAGAATCGGACTTCTCCATTATTCATTTGAGATCAGTAGGTTTAAGCCTAACAAGGGGAGAAGGATAAATCGGATGTCTTAGTATTAGACATATCACATAGTCGGCCTTAGAAACAGAAACACGCGAATCTAGGTTTCACTTGAATTTCGGGACGAAATTCTCCTAACAAGGGGAGAATGTGACACCCGGTCAAAAAGGGCCAAAATTAGGGGCCAATTTAAACTTTTAAATCAAGTATTATATAAGTGTTAACGCTTAAGCATTCAAGTATTATATATATATATGTATATATATAAACCAAAACGATTATCTAAATAATCGCGAATACCAAATTTAACAAAACGTAGAAACTCAAAATGAAAGTGAGCGAAAAACATTTTTAAATCAAGTATTATTATTAAGGATAATAAGTACATAATCCGTTTGAAATTTAAATACATTTTAGATATAGAAAACTATCCGTACATTTTTAAGTAAAACAAAGTTACAATTTTAAACATCCGTAAAAACATTTTTATAAAATCTTTCAATTAAAAACTTATACGAATCCATTATTAGAAAATTTTCATTTTAAAAGATTATACTACATAACGATCGGGTACACAAACACGGGTCGGAAAATACCACCCACCTCAATAATTGAGGCCGGTTATAATACCCGACCTCAATTATTTTCACACACACGCACATAATTTTGATCTCTCTCGGTTTCTCTTCTCCCTCTCGGCTCAATCTCAAACCACAACAATAACACAAATCAATAACATCATCATCATCACCTAGCTTCAAAATCATCATCTTCATCATCGGATCATCATCATCATCCACACGGTCTCGATTTTGATTTGTAAGAAAACTTTAAACTTTACTTTAATTTAGTGTTTTCAATGTTTATATAATCATGTAATGACATTATATCGAGTTATAGTTGCGGAAATTGGTACAAATTTAGTTAGAACCCGTTTTATTAAAAACCAGACTCTATGAAAACGATGAGCTACAGTGCTCCAAAATAATGACGCGATCGCGTCATTTCCAAGTGAAAAACACCTTTTTCGATTTCATGTTATCACGCGATCGCGTGAAGTACAAAAGGAACCATCATTTTTAAACTTGTCACGCGATCGGCTGAGGGAAGTCACGCGATCGGGTAAAAAGAATAATCACGCGATTGACCGAAGAGGTCACGCGATCGGGTCAAGGGAAACATCACGCGATCGGTCGAGGATTTCACGCGATCGCGTGAAGTGTAAATATTGGTCAGACTGTCGAAAATGTTAACTGTGGTGATTTAATTTCAAAACACAAACTAAACCAATTACGGATACTTTTAATAACAATTTATACAAATTATTAATATTCGGATACAATACGATACGTTAGGATAACTTATGAAGTATATTCATACGAAACAAACTAAATTGTATTTTTGAAATATAATTTCCAACGGACCGCACATTTTACAAAACTTCAAACTTAAATACGAGACGAATACTTTGAACTTAATTAATCAAACAGACAACTATACGAACGATTAATTTAAAAGTAATCACTTACAATTATACAATCTCGCGTGTTTAGGACTCTAGGGATTTCAGAGGTTGTCTACTCTACGTAGGATACTCATTGCTCGGATAGACTCAGGTGAGTCTCACGGCCCCATTTTCAATGTTTACATGTTTTAAATAATTGGGGGAGATGCAACACAAATTATTTTCGTGATCACTGTTATTCGGTTCGTTAATTTAGTTGTTAACTTAATTAACTTCATTGTTACTTGTATTCGGTTTACCATTTTTGGTACATTGTTCGGTAATCATTGTCGGTCATGATTTTCATTGTTCAGTATATGCACGAGTGTTTTAATTCGGTAAAAGTCCTCAACAGTGTATGATTCATTAACTTAATAAGGCGCGGTTACTAAAGGATAGTACTATCATGGGAGTGACGTCCCCGTCCGGGTTGCTAGCTACAACCAAGTTAAAAACGGGCACTTTAGTAATTGTTATGGGTGTGTCACCAAATCGGGAGGCAAAGATCGGGTTAGGCTTTGAATCATAGCTCAGTGCAATACAAATGTTATTATCGGTAAATCATTGTTCGGAAACCTTAATTGGTTTAATCATTGGTCGGTAACCCTAATGGGTTAATCATTGTTCGGTTACATTGTTTATCATGGTTCGGTATATTTTTACTCATTGATCGGTTTACACTGTTTAAATTATCGTCGGATAATCATGTTGATCACATCAATGTTTATTTAAACCTGTGAGATTCACCAGCTTTATAGCTGACCTTCTAGTGTTGTATTCTCAGGTGCTCAGCAATATTAGGGATGGCCTACAGGATAAGCTAGCTATCACAAGTCGCATGCATCCATCTAGACATGAAGATTTTCTTGCATTATATTTTGTATAATGGTTATGTATTAAAATCTTCTGAAATCATTTTGCGAACTCACTACTATGTTTCAAACTTATGACTTAAACTTTGTTCTACTTTTGGAAACTAATGTAATGTAATGTAATGTATTTTCAAAACGTCTCATTTAGAGTCGTTTGCTTGTACTTTGGGTTTGATTATTGATTAGTCACGCCCCAAAACAGTCGCTTCCGCAAAGCAAGAAACTGGGGGTGTGACATCAGCCTCTGCTGTAGAAAGAGAGACTGTAGTCTGCTTCTTGCACTGCCAAGAGACCAAACGCGATCCCAGAAATTGACATCCACCAGTTGTTGACTTCTTATCGATACTGCAACCTCCATGATCCGAATTTGAATAGGCTGTAAGAGCGAAAGTCTTCTCATTTGAATACCAAAGACCAAGAGTAGGTCTAGCTCTGAGATAACCAAAAATTCGCTTTACTGCCTTCATATGAGACACCTTTGGTTTAGCCTGATAGCGTGAGCAGATTGACACGGCAAATACGATGTCCGGCCTAGAGGCAGTCAAATACATAAGAGAACCTATCATTGAACGATAGTCCCTCTCCTTGCAATCTTCGTCTTCCTCAGCAAGTCTAAGATTGTGATTAAGCTCGATAGGAGTCCCATAGGTTTTACAATTGAGCAGGTCATACCTAGTCAACATGTCATTGACATATTTAGACTGATGTATATAAATACCTTTTGCAAGCTGCTCAACTTGTACACCTAGAAAGAATGTGAGCTCCCCCATCGCGCTCATGTCAAACTCAGACTTCATGATTTTCTCAAAGTTCTTGCACATTGCCTCATTTGTAGAACCGAAGATAATATCGTCCACGTAAACCTGCACAAGTAGCATATCTTCCCTATCCTCTGACTGTTCACGAAGAATGAATAGCGTGCTATCTATGTTGCCTCTCACAAAACCATGCTTAATCAGATGTGTAGTTAGCCTCTCATACCAAAGTCTCGGTGCTTGGTGAAGACCATACAACGCCTTGTTCAATTTACAGACGTATTCAGGATGCGCAGGGTCTTCAAAACCAGGAGGCTGCTTAACGTACACATCGGTATCAACTTGTCCATACAGAAACGCACTTTTCACATCAAGTTGATTGACGCGAAATCCCTTGAAAGACGCGTATGCCAGAAAAATGCGTATGGATTCCAATCGAGCAACAGGGGCAAATACATCATCATAGTCCAAACCTTCAATTTGGCTGAAGCCTTGAACTACTAGACGTGCTTTATTACGAATCACAACGCCCCTATCATCCATCTTATTACGATAAACCCAACGAGTGCCAGTCAAGTGGGCACCTTTGGGCAATGGAACTACTTCCCAGACTTGCAATTTTTCAAATTGATGCAGTTCCTCTTGCATGGCCTTGATCCAGGATGGATCTTTTAAGGCCTCTTCAACTTTCTTGGTTCAATTTTCGAAAGATAACATGAATCGATATTAGCTATCATACCCAAAAGTTGCTCAGTATCAGTCTGCTTCGCTTGATGTCTTGTTTGAATAGAAGCATGAGGGTCACCAATGATATTATCAATGGGGTGATCCTTATGTATCCGAGTAACTGGAATTTGATCTGGCACAAGATTCTGTTCCAAGTTGGTCAAATCTCCCTCAGTTGTGGGAGTGTTCAGTGAAGCATCATCATCATCATCTCCTTGAGAATGGAAATGAGAGTAATTTGTCTTTTCTGCTTCCTCTCCCTCATCATCTACCTCATCCTCTCCTCCTTCCTCTAATGATGGCATGTTTGGATCATAAGGAAGCTCCTCTGTGTAGTTATAAACTGTTTTAGAAGGAGCAGCCGAAGATGGTGGAGTAGGAGATGGTTTATTTTTATGTGTAGGTGAGGGTGTAGATGTAGATGCAGGTGTTGGACTTGAAGTTGTGGCAGGTGCGGTAGTGGTTGTGGGAGTGGTAGTGGATGTTGAAGTAGATGGTTGGGTTGATGCCAATTTAGGGTTAGGGTCCAATGGTTGAACGGAAGAATCAGGAGTTTCTTGAGACAGACTGATTCCATGTAACAGTGTTACCAACTCTTCCTCTATATCATCTTCCGGAAGATTAAAAGAATCAAAGACCTTTTCATAGTTGAAAACCCATTCTGGACCTGTCCCTTGAGGAGGATCCGTGTAGCGTAGACACTTCACTTCAAAATGTTCCTCAATCCTGTTGGTTGACTTGTTAAAGACTCGTTTATTTGGCGAATTGACAGAAAATCCAAGGAAGATACCCTCAGTAGTCTTTTCACCAAACTTGGAGACCTTATCCTTCGTAATCATGATTAAACAGGGACACCAAAAAGGCTCTAGAAACTGCAGGTTTGGCTTACGGTTATTGAACACCTCATAACAAGTCTTATTTCTTTTCTTGACCGTAAGAACCCGATTCAGAACATAACAAGCCGTGTTAACCGCCTCAGCCCAGAAAATTATCGGCAACTTAGAATCAGCTAACATTGTTCTGGCTGTCTCGATGATCATTCTGTTCTTTCTTTCAGCAACTCCATTCTGTTGTGGAGTCCTTGGAGCAATAAATTGATGCTCTATCCCTTTTGAAGCACAGTACATCTCGAGAGTTGAATTTCTGAATTCAGTTCCATTATCACTTCGCAGTCTCTTAATACTAATTCCACTCAGATTTGCTAACTTATCAAACAGATATACTAAGATATCCGCAGCTTCATCCTTAGTAGCAAGAAAATACACCCAGAAAAATTGGGAGTAATCATCAATAATTACGAGACAGTACGATTTTCCGCCAATACTCCTTATAGAAATTGGCCCAAACATATCCATATGAAGTAGCTCCAACGGTGCATCAATGGAATTCACCTGCTTAGACTTATGGGACTTCTTACGTAGCTTTCCTTTGTGGCAAGAGATACAATCATCCTTTAGAGCGAATGACTATTTTGGAACTCCTAGCACTAGATCATTTTTAGTCAAGAAATTCATTTTTCGAAAATGAATGTGTCCCATTCGTCTGTGCCAAAGCATTGAATCCTTTTCAGAAGCCTTAGACAAGAGACACGTATATTCATTCGTAGTCTCAACAGTTCTCATGTTCAGAATGTATGTGTCATTCTTTCTTGGTGCTCTCAGCAACACCCATTCTTCCGGAATGACATACCCAGGCTTCAGTATCACACACTCCGTCTTTGTGAACGCAGTTGTATAATCCTTATCACAGACCTGTGAAACACTTAGCAAGTTGTGCGTAAGCTGTTCCACGTAGTTCACATTTTCAAAACTAACATTGCTGTTAGTTAGCGTTCCTCTTCCAGAAATAGTTCCTCCAGTATCTCCAGCAAAGGCAACATATCCTCCTGCGTATGGTTTAATATCCACAAGAAGAGATACATCGCCTGTCATATGTCGCGAGCAGCCACTATCCAAATACCATTCACTATCTTTAACACGTTCTGACTGCTGCAACACACAAACGAAAGGAGATTAGTGAGAAACGGTGACCCAAGCCTTTACAGACTTAGGTCGACCGTGGTCATCAACCATAATCACATCAGATAGAACTTTATTCTTAAACAAATCAGATTTTTCATCTGATGTGTTATCGTTGACAACCAAAGAATCAGCAGTGGATTCTTTTCTTTTCCAAACTGTTGGGACATAGATTGTGACAACAGATCTAGCTTGAAATAGGACTAGTGTAATTATTATTATGTTTGTATATTGGTTTAGATTTGTAAATGAATATTTGTTTTGTTAGTGATATTCGTTAAACATATTGTTTTGCTAAGTTAGACGAATGTTAAATACGAAATAAATAAACAGACGTTTGATGCGAGGCGAGTCGAGATCTCAGGTCGCAGCGAGTTGAGCTGTGAGGTGAGTTCTGAATTCGCGAGGTATCAGTCTGGCGAGCCGAGCTCCGAGTTGGGCTTGGGCTGCGAGTTGGACCAAACTCGCAGGCCCATGCGAGCCGAGCCGGACAGAACTATTTAAACGATTTTCCTTAGAAAATCGTTAACAACTTTTGCATATTCCAAACCTGCGATTCCAGCAAACCAGAGAAAAACATAACCTATCGACTAGGCTTTGACGATTCGTTGTTTAAAGCTAAGTCTAGTTAAACGCAATACGAACATATTCGTTGTTAGTAAGATAACACCGTATTGAGGGATTCCGCACCTTAATACTACAGATAACGAAGTTATCGATCCTAAAACTAGGGGACTTACATCTGGTATCAGAGCTTTCGGGCTAGATACGAGTGTGTTCGTGAGTTTTAGTTTTATTGCGTTTTTGATTCGGGTCGTTTTTACGTGCATTCTTGCAATACTAACGATCAAAATCATTCTCTGGAAGTTTTAGGGTTAGTTTACAGTCGAAATTCTCTGTTTCGTTCGTAAAAATACCTTAAAAATTCGTTTTTTCGGGTTTAACAGCCGTTTCGCGAGTCGAGATTAGGGTTCCAGCGTCGCCTGCGAACCGAGTTGAACTAGCGAGTTGAACTGAGGCTTGCGAGTCGAACCGAGATCTCTCGCGAATCGACATCACTTGCGAATCGACATCTTTAGCAATCCGAACTGAGGCTTGCGAATCGACGAATTCTGCGAGTCGAGCTGAGATTGCGAGTTGAGCTGAGTCCTGCGAATCGAGATTTCTGAATTCGCTGAAACAGTTTAATTTTACGTTTTTAAGATGTCTGACTTAAGTAGAATGATCGAAATGGACCACGAGGTGGGAAAGTCAAACGTTCCACCTAAGTTGTTAAGAATCGAGGATTACTACAATTGGAAGGACAGATTCGAATCTTACTGTAGATTCCATGACCTGTCTATCTGGATGTGTATCAAGAGTGGATACACCCCACCTACTCAAACTGTTCAAAATGCTACTGTAGTTCTTACCTATACGAACATGAGTGATCAAGAGAAGGAAGCTTACAGAAATGAGAATAAATCACATTCTTGTATAAAGATGTGTCTTCCTAAAGAGATTGCTCATCAACTCAAGTCTTTTCATACTGCTAAAACGCTCTGGGAAGCTTTAGAGAAAAGAGGTGAGGGAAGTCCACAGGTGAGAGCTGGCAAGAAGAGTCTTCTTAAAAAGCAGTTTACTATGTTTAAAGCTTTAAAAGGAGAAGATCTTGATGCCTATGTTACACGATTCTACCATCTGCTAAGTGAATTAGAATACCATGAAATTGTTGAAGAAGAAGTATCTAAAACCGACAAGTTCCTTGAGGGTTTGCCTTCTAAATGGGAAATGTACGGTGTTATGATTAAGGATAACGAAACTAGGTATTCTACTATGACCTTAGAGCAAGTCATTGACAAGCTGAAAGGTTATGATTTCTCCAAGAAGTCAAGAGATAGTGATTCTGATCAGGTTCAGAACCCTGGGCTGTATCATGGAAAGTCAAGTCTTTCGACTGCGTCATCTAGTTCAACCACTGCACTGTTAGTTGGTGATACTAATGAAAATGGAGAGATGATCACTGAAGATCTGTGCTTTATTTCCTCCTCTGGTGATGAGACAAAGGGAAAGAATTCTGAGAAGTCACCTCAAGAGCATCAGAAGATGCCGATGAGTGTGAAATCTGCTGAACAGCAACTGTCTGTTCTTGCTTCCTTTGTGGCATCATATGAGAACTACATAGAGGGAAAGATCAATGATCCTATTCTGTTTGATGAGGATTATGAGCAGATAGATTCTGATTACCTTGAGGAATTGGAGCTTCAAGATCAACTCGCGTTGATATCTAGAAAGGTGAAGAATTTCCTCAAGAAAACTGGTAGAAAGGTGTTGGGCAATAGATCAGGGTTTGATAAAACCAAGGTCAGATGCTTTAACTGTCAGGGTATTGGTCATTTTGCTAGAGAATGCCAAAGACCTAAAGTAGAAGCACAAGGAAAACAAGGTTCGGGAAGTACTCTTGCTTCCAAAGCCTTAGTGGTGAAGCAGTTGGATGGCTCGTATGATTGGCAAGCTCATTCTGAAGAAGCTTTGATGGCCGAGATCGAAGAAACAACTGCTGGATCAGTGTCCTACATGCCCACTGACATGGAACAGAGAGTAGAGGTGGCTGAGTCTGAAGAAAAGGCAAGTGATGATGACGTGCTATATATGGATTCAACTCCTGATATGAGTCCTGAGGAATTTGTGGCACGCATGGCTGAATTACAAACTGACAAGAAGAAGGTATGTTTAGATATTCTTAATCTTGCTGATGTTTGTTACTTAGTTACTGATTTACAATCTCATAATAGTGTCTTAACTGTTTCAAATAGTAATCTGTCATCGCAATTAAACATGGATAAGGATTCATATAAGACTTTTAGATCTGAACTTGATCAAGCTATTATGGATATTCGTAGATTAAGTGATGATAAACAGGTCTTAAAAGATAAAATTAAGTCTGATGCTTCGGATAGAACAAAACTTAGAGATACCATAAGTGAAAAATCTGTTATCATAGATGGTCTCTATATGAATATCAAAGACTTAAATGAGACGATTGCTAGTAAGGATCAGGAAATAGTGAACCTTAACTTAAGGTTAATTGAGCAAAACCGTAAACTTGAGAATTATAGGACATCTCAAATGGATAAAATGTTAGATGCTCAACGTAGTGTAAAGGACAAGACTGGGTTAGGTTACAATGATGTATCCCCGCCTTTTAATGCCAATTACACTCCTATTCCTGAAGATTCTGAGATGACTGAAGTTAATCCTGAAATTTCAGTAGCTGATAAACCTGAACAGTCAGAGGCACAGAAAGATGTTATTAAGAACATATCATTAGATAATAGCAAGGCTTCTCAATTCACCAAAATACAATTTGTATCGGGTGGAGTGATTAACGATGCTAAGATTAATGATAAGGTTGATAAGGAACTGCTTAAACCTTTAGTGCCTAAGACTCCGGATGAGAAAGCAAAAGTGAGTAAATCACGAAAGCAGATGTCATGTTTCAAGTGTCATCAAAAAGGACACGTGGCTTCGTGTTGTCCTAACAAAAAGCCTGAAACACCACATAAGCTTGTGATTGAGGAAAAGACACAGACCGACTCTAGTATGACTGTAGACGGGTTAGATACCAAACCTAAGTTAGGTAATAAACCTGTGATCATTCTTAAAAGAGATGGTAAACATAGTGTCTCCCCACCTAAACCTAAACGGCCATATACTCAAGGTGATAATTATGTCTATAAGTCTAGGGATGTGACACCGTCAAGGTTTAGAACTCCAAGTAGAGGCCATAGTCATTATGAGAGTGGCACTACTTCGCGATCACATGAGTTTAATTATAATTTTCATAATAGAGCTCATACTTATGTGCCTAAGAGGTTCTCCTCAAATTCACCTCTTAAGGCTGATCGTCCACAAACTCAAGCTACTTCGAAAGTAACCAAAGCTCCTGATGGGAAGGATGGTTATATTAAAGAGCTTAAGTTTGTTGATGATAAGGGACAAACCAAGACCGTAATGGCTTGGGTCCCTCTTGATAACTGATCGTGTTTTGTGTTATGTGCAGGAGCATGCTGTGAACAAGGACAGCTGGTGGTATGTAGACAGTGGATGCTCAAGGCACATGACTGGTGAAAGAAGTCTACTGAAGGACTTCAAGGATAGTCTCAAGCAAAAAGTAAATTTTGCAGGAGATAAAGGAGGAGTAATTTCGGGAAAAGGAAAAGTTTCAAATGGAACTTTGACTCTTGAGGATGTGAACTACGTTGAAGAACTAACACACAACCTAGTGAGTGTTTCCCAAGTCTGTGATAAAGGTTATCCAGTTTATTTCAATGAAAAGGAGGCCTTAGTCCTGAAGCCAGGTTTTAAAATTCCTGATGAATGGATATTGATGAGGGCGCCAAGGAAGAAGGACATCTATGCTATCAACATGGGTGTTCCTAACTCTTCAATGGTGTCTACATGTTTATTGTCCAAGGCTTCGGAAACAGACGCATTGTTATGGCATAGGAGAATGGCACACCTAAACTGGAGAAAGATGAATTATATAACCAAAAATGGTTTGGTTCTAGGTGTACCACAAAAACGTTTCGAGTCTGAGGATAAGTGTGTTCCTTGCATGAAAGGAAAGCAGCACAAGAAACCACACAGACCTAAGACTGAAAACTCTATCTCCTCGCCATTTGAGTTGCTACATATGGATCTCTTCGGCCCTATAAGCAAGAGAAGTCTAGGTGGCAAATGGTACTGTTTGGTTGTCACAGATGACTATTCTAGATTCTCATGGGTATTCTTTTTGGGATCAAAGGATGAGACTCCTGGAATTCTAATTGAGTTCTTTGATCTAGTAGAGAATGTTTATAAAAAGAGAGTTAAGCGTATTCGTAGTGACAATGGAACAGAGTTTAAGAATTCAACGTTGAATATCTATTGCTTAAGCAAAGGGATATTACATCAATTCAGTGCACCTTATGAACCTCAACAGAATGGTGTTGCTGAAAGGAAGAATAGAACGTTGATTGAAGCTGCTAGAACAATGCTAGCTGATTCAAAGCTTCCGGTCATCTTTTGGGCAGAAGCAGTGAATACAGCATGTTATGTTCTTAATAGAGTTCTTACGGTTAAGAGACATAACAAGACTTGTTATGAGCTTTTGAACAATAAGAAACCTAACTTAAAAGGGTTTGAACCCTTTGGAGTTTCATGCACCATATTAAAGACTGGACATCAAGCAAAATTTGGTGAGAAGGCTAACGAAGGATTTTTCCTAGGTTATATGCCCAATTCGCCAAACAAGAGAGTCTTTAATAAAGTCACAGGACGTTTGGAGGTAGTTTATAATATTGAGGTTACGAGCTACTCACCAGATGTTCATAAGGGCTTAGACTGGCAATTTGATTATTCTGATCTTTTTGCATCATTTAAAGTTCCTATTAGTGACTATGTCAGTGATTCAGAAATAGCTGAACATTTAGTGTTTGAAGATGAGAATATTGGTCCCGCTTCAACATCGAGTGTTAAGCAGTCTGGAATCAAGACTACTGTTGACTCAGATAAAGCTTCCACAAGTGAGTCACAACAACTTTCAGAGGATAAGTCTCAAGAAATAGAAGATCCTGATGATCTTCATACAAAGTTTGATGATATACTTACTCCTTTGAAACATCTAAGAATATCTTCAGCACGTACGGAAGATGTACCTGAATTGGAAGAGATTGGTACTAATTTAGAAAATGAGATACCGGTTGAACCAGTTACTACAACTAGAATGAGTAAGAATCATCCCGTTGAAAACATCATCGGTGATATTAATACTCCGGTTCAAACTAGGCATCAATCCAGAACTAGTACGTCTGAGAATTCTGAATACCAAAGCTTGTATACTGCAATGAAAGAGACAGGGATTCCTAATCAATGTCTATATTCATGCTTTATCTCACAAGTCGAGCCTAAAAATGTTCAAATGGCTTTAAAAGAAAACTCGTGGGTGGAAGCAATGCAAGAAGAACTATCTCAGTTCTCTAAATTACAAGTATGGGAGTTGGTTGACCTACCAAAGGGAGAATATCTAATTGGAACTAGATGGGTATTTAAGTGCAAGAGAGATGATAAAGGAATCGTTACTCGCAATAAAGCTCGTCTGGTGGTTCAAGGTTTTAATCAACAGGAAGGTATTGATTACAATGAAGTGTTTGCACCAGTTGCTAGGCTAGAAGCAATTAGAGTGTTCTTAGCATTCGCATCTTATTTTGGTATAAAAGTGTATCAGTTGGATGTTAAGAGTGCCTTTTTGTATGGCAAAGTGGAAGAATTGGTGTATGTTTCACAACCGCCAGGGTTTGCTAATCCTGAGTATCCAGATAGAGTATATCGTTTGAATAAGGCTCTATATGGATTACATCAAGCACCTAGGGCATGGTATGGAACACTATCAACGTATCTACTTGAGAATGGATTTACAAGAGGATCAATTGATAGTACACTATTTGTGAAATGGAAAAAGAAAGACTTTCTTCTCGTACAAGTTTATGTTGATGACATTATCTTTGGATCATCTGATGAAAAGATGTGTCAAGAATTTGAGAAAGTCATGAGGAAAAGGTTCGAAATGTCTGCAATGGGAGAGTTGAATTTCTTCTTAGGATTACAAGTTGATCAAAAGAAGGATGGATTCTTTATTCATCAATCTAAATATACGTATGAGCTATTAGAACGCTTTAAGATGGATGAAAGTAAGGTCTACAATACTCCAATTCCAGTCAATCATGGACTAGGTCCAGATACATCGAGTGATAGCGATGTGGATCCAACTCTTTATAGAGCCATGATCGGATCATTAATGTATCTTACAGCCTCTAGGCCTGACATAATGTTTGCTGTTTGTTTATGCGCAAGATATCAGGCTAATCCGAAAGAGTCACACATGCAAGCTGTTAAACGAATCTTTCGTTACCTCAAAGGGAAACCTAAGCTGGGTCTTTGGTATCCGATTGATGGAGACTTAGATCTCGTAGCTTATACTGATTCGGATTATGGAGGATGCAATCAGAATAGGAAATCTACGACCGGAGGAAGTCAATTCCTAGGAGGTAGATTAGTATCCTGGCAGTGCAAGAAGCAAACCTCGGTAGCCATTTCTACATGTGAAGCTGAGTATGTTGCAGCTGGCAGCTGTTGCTCGCAAGTTCTTTGGATTCAACAGCAACTGCGGGACTACGGGTTAAATATAACCAATACTCCTATGATGATTGATAACGAATCTACTATGTCGATCACCAATAATCCGGTGAAGCACAGTAAAACTAAGCATATTGATATTCGACATCATTTTATTAGAGATTGTGCTGAGAAGAAATTGATAAAGTTAGTTAAGGTTCCATCATTGGATAACTTAGCAGACTTATACACAAAGGCGTTCGACAGAGCACGATTTGAGACGTTGGTTCAACTAAACGGAATGAGAAATCCAGAGTGATTAGTCTTCCAAGGGTATTTTTGTAATAGTTAGTATTTATGTGTTCATTAAAAAAAAAAAGGGCGTATGGCATTCATTTGCTTGTTACCTAAGGGGAATCGCCTTCATTTAAGTTTTTATTTGCAAAAACTAAGGGAAATGATAGTACATTAGGAGAATAAGCTTAACAATAATAAGCTTAAGTCCTAAGTATGATATGGTAGTAGGTTCAAATAAAGTTGCTTTAGAACTACAGCGGTTCTATCAGGTATGTGTTTATATTTATTTGATTATACACCTATATCCACAAGTTATAATTTGTCTATTTTTAGTAAAATTTTAGATGGCTTCATCATATGATGTACTGGTAGGCAAATTATATGAAATTTTCTAAGTCTTAAGAAGTTAATTAACTACTTGTTTATTATCTTGTGTTACTATTTTATGATGTATGACATTAAGTCTTAATTGTTGAATGATGGTATTGCCATACACTGTTGTCATGCATATTAAATTAATTGACAAATAGTAGCAATATGGGTATTAACTTAATTACTGGTAACTTTGTTGTACTAAGTACAGAACTGAAACCTTTAATTAACTTAATATTCTTAAATATATTTTGAATTATGCTAGAAGGGATCTTTTGTTGTACTACGTACAGACTTAGATAACATAGCATATTCAAAGTATGTTTGATATTTGTCTAACCTTAAAAATTCAAGTGTATGTTATATGTTTCGAAAAGATACATCATTTAGTAACCGCTACCTTGAAAATTTAATGATGCAGTGTTATGTGTTTTACTTGAATTCTTCAGTATGTCATATAATAGGAAGCACTTGATAATACTCATACTAACAATAAAGTGTTATGCTTAGAAAATTGAGTATAGTTTGTTTATGTGGATCATAATACCGGTAATCGTCTTGAACTATCTATAAATAAAATATTCACTTCATGTGAATAATGCATTTATTAGTTATGCTATGTGGATAAAGGTACCTAAGATATAGTTTTATAAATATAAATGTATAAATGATAAATTTAGTTGTAATTTTACAGTGATTTATTTGAATTTCATGAGGTATGTATACTACCAATCTGCTTAAACTTTTTAATATATAATTAATTGTTTATTCTTACTAATATGATCCCTAAGCAGATAAAATCTTATTTACTTTGTATATTTATTTTATTTCAAGTGATTAATAAAATGGTACTTGATACCAATGTTTATATCGTTGTATTTTTATCATATGTTTATTTATTTATTTTTTATTTATTTATCTAAATGTTTATTTGAATTTACCCTTCGGAATTAAATTATACTGTATGTTTTTGAGTTGAACAACGTGACAAATACAAGTGAAAATTAATTATAATTTAGACTTGTAAAAATATCGGGTTTTTATTTATACTTAGAATTAAATTCGCGTTTTTAATTGTTTCTGCGAGTTGACATCAACTTGCGAGTCCACTTAAATCTCGCGAATCGGATATGTAGTATAAAGGGGGTCAAACGAGTCAAACCAACCCACCGAACCCACACAAATCTCGCGAGTTCACTAAAGCTTGCGAATCCGTCAACAAGGCGAAACGAGGCGATTTTTATTTCTCGTTTGATTTCGATTTTGAGAATACGGGAACGAGTTTTTCAATCCGTAGATTATATTCAAGACTTATTTGCGCACATTTTGAGGTATATATCAACGGATTTCACCGTTTAAATTGCACGAAATCGAAGGTTTTATTAACTTAGGGTTTCGGTTTGAAGTTTAAACGATTTACGTAGATTAAAGGACTATTAGAACACGAATCCTTGTGGTTTATGTTAAAGGGATGTTAATAAACGTAAATCAATCGATAGATCATGTTAAAATTACAAGATTAGTCGATTTTAATTGAAAATTCGCAACGGCAGTTCATCGAACGAGTTGAGTTTTTACCTCGACTCGCAGATTGAATGAAACGAGTTGACACTTTGTTTCAACTCGCAGCGAGTTGACTAGCGAATCCATGAGATTAGCGAGTTCACTTAAATAACTTTAGCGAGTTGATCAATGTAGCGAGTTGATGAGTTTAGCGAGTTCATAAGCAAAACGAGTTGACCTCACCTCGTTAGGCCAGTTTATGCGAGTCCAGTACTTAGAAAAATTTTAATTTTTTTTTAAAAGTAGTGATATAAATGTTAAGACTTTTTAAGTAATAACCTTTATAAAATGGATTTGTGTTAATTCTTATATGATTATATCGAAAGGCTACTAATTTAAGAAGAAAATTAGTGGCGTGTCCTAATTTCACATTAGCGGTATAATTTTTAAACGTTAAAGACTTGAGATTTTTAAAATAACAAGTAACTAACGTGATTTACATATTGGACTTACGACTAGAAAGTTATAAGTTAAATATTTATATATACGACTTGAGACAGTGATGTAACAAGTTATATATAACTTCTATTTTAAACTAAGATGTTTGATGAATCTCGATTCATAATACGTAATAGTTTAAATATTCTTAATCGTGCATTAAAGTATATCTGTTGTTTGTGTTTATTTTACAGATATGGCTAGAGCATTTGATAAGGGTCACAACGTTTTGGTTGATCTGAACCTTGAGGCCAAGCGGGCTGACAGGGTTGCTGATATATTACGTTTTCTAGCACGATCAAGGATTAGATACGCCATTACGGCCAATCCTCCGATCTCACAGGCCATACTCAATGATTTCTGGACGGATATTGTATATGACGAATCTGTCAACCCGCCAGAGATTAGAGCTACGGTTGGTGGACAACCTGTTACATTTTCAGCTGGAAATCTCCGTGAGATTTTACAGCTTGGTACCGTAGAACAGGAGAACGGGGATACTGAGTTTCCCATGGATTTTATCGAGGGAGCTATAGGTCGTATGGGTTATACTGGTGATAGGCGTGGACGTCAGTTCCAGAAGCCTCTGGTCATTGGTCAGTGGAGGTTTCTCTGGCATGTGATGAATATAGTTTTCGCAGCAAAGAAAGGTGGCTTTGATGAGTTGAGCCCTGCGATTCTATCGGCTGCACTGTCACTGGTTTATAACAAACCATACAGTTTTTGTGATTATATTTTTGGTGAGATTGCGAAACAGATATCGGGGTCTATTAGATCAAGATTTTTGGTTTACCCGCGATTTTGCATGATGATTATCCGTGCGCGTCTACCGGATTTGGCTATACCTGAACCACATCTAGTGGTTAATACGATTGACCATCGTGGGTATAACGCCATGTTTATGCAGACGGTTAGGAAAGAGGGAGTGGTGAAACCTGAGGCTAGACCACTTTTTGGGTATATTGTCGACCCAAACTACGTTGCACCGCCAAATCATGGGTGGTTAGACGTAGCTCCTGCTGCTGCTGTTGCTCCTGCTGAGGCTGCTGTTGTACCAGAACCTGCAGCTGAGGAAGCTCAACCTGAAGATCCACAAGGGCTCCTTGAGGATGTTCTTATTCAGGTTGGTCAGGTTGATCAGCAAGTCAATCCAGACGTTGCTGCACAGGTTGTGCAAGAGGTTTTGGAGCAGAATGACGATGCGACAAATCCTTTGCTTCAAGACATTGAGAGTTATTTGGCACCACCTGAGGTAATATTTTCCTTATGTAATAATATAGATGCTTAGATGATCGATTGTTTTATTAATCATAGATGCATAATATTATTATATAATGATTCGGATATTAGATATTTAGTAAATTGGATATTATTTCTGATTTTAAAATATAAATATCTTTCCACGAACAGGAAGCTGAAGCTGAGGCTGCACATCCAGAAGTTATATTACTTGAGGATGAGCAGATACAGCTTGATAGATCAGTTGTTGTACCGACTGAGGTATTATATCTGATTAATCTTAAATATATAGAACTTGTATGATAGAGCTTACGCTAATCATAAATGTTTAATATATTTAAAATTTAGGATCCTGTTAGATCATCTGGAGGTCGTGATGGTGAGACGGCTTCAGATGAAGATTCTGATCATACACCTTCTCCTCCTCCTCCTTCTGATTCTGAACGGAAGAGAAAGGGTAAGAGCATTTTGGAGGATGAAATTGAGGAGATTGATGCTCAATTGATGAAGCGTCCGAGAACGCTAACTATTAGAGAAGGTTAGTATTGATTATAAAAGTTAAATAATCTTAACTTGTTGTTTATCTGGAGTTAAACTGAGACAGTTAATTCTGTATACAGTTGCTCAGGATACACCACAGGTGGAGATGGTTGTACCGGTGGTTACTGAATCGATATCTTTACCGCTTCAGGTATGAGATATAAATTCTATAACTATGAGTGTTATGCAATTGATTAGAGTTTGAGACAGAGTAATCTGTAACAATAACTGATTTTATTGGGTTTAACTTTACAGCATGAGGTTGCTGATCTAGTTCGTGGAGCTAATTTTCCGACGAATAAGGGAGCTAGATTTGCGGCAAACTTGCTTACGCAAGCTTTGTCTCAACCTCATACACCGCTTACCAGAGACCAGCATATTGAGTCTCTCACACCTCCTGGACCACGAACGGTACCTGTTACTCCGACGACTGATGCTGAAAGGATTACATCCTTAGAGTCTAGGGTAAAGGATTTGGAGAATTTTACTTCTCAGATTCCAGAGCTGGTGTCGAGCAATCTTCTTCTTTCTCAGCAGATTCTCAAGCAAAGTCAATCGTACAATCTGCTGATGAAGACTCATGAGACTTTGCTTGCGGACTTCAACGTACAGAGACTGAAGTTATCTTCTTTAGAGAGTCTAGTCTTGAGATCGCATTCAGGACAGTCTACTCAGGGGGAGATTTTGGTATATCTAGAGTCTTGCAAAGAGGATGAGTTAAGAAGGAAGAGAGATCAAGACAAAGACGATGATCCCAATGCACCGAGTGGTGAGCAGACTGGTCCTTCAAAGACTGGTGAGCAAGCTACGATTCAGGGGGAGTCTGGTGCTGGTGCTAGTGGTTCTGGAGCTGGTACAAATGCTGATAAGACTGCACAGGTTGATACAGAAGCTGGTAAGATAGCTTAGTATTAGCATAGTGTAGTAATTATTGGTAGTAATTTGTACAGAATAATTGTAACTTAATATTGTGATAATATATTCGGCTTGAGATTTGTAATTACAAGTTAAATGTATTAGATATTGTTAAGTTATTTGATTTTATAAATGTTAAGATAAAATAGTGATCGAAAGACTTCCGACTCATTGAGTAGTCGAGCGGCGTGTTCCGATTAATTTCGGCGGTCATAATTTTATGATAACATATGCATTTTAGATTTGATTATGGACTTAAGACCGTAAGGTATATAAGTAATTAACAAGTTAAAAATGTATTCGTATTAACTAGACAAATGATATATAATTTAAAGGTTAAATTGATAATGAATGAGATCAATTAACACTTGGAATTATATAAGTTGATTAATAGTAAATTTAAATGTTTGGTGATTATTCACAATGCATTAGAATTTAAAATTAATTAATATTTGTTAAGTAGACTTAAGAAATTTTGGATTGATTCAGGGCAATTAATAAAAATTTTATAAGTTATATGTATATTGCGTTTATATGTTAGGTTAAAACATACAAAAGAATTAATAAAGAAATTCTTAGATTGATTCAGGGAAATCACTGAAGAATTTGAATTATTAATATATTTGTATTTAAATTTTTTTTTTTCTCTAGGAATGGAAATGCTAGATCTATCAGATTCAGAAGATGATATTTTGGATGAGATAGACGAAGAGATTGATTATGATATTGAAGAAGGAGAGTTCAAACTTCCTGAAGACTGGACTGCAGTATTTGAATCTGTGATAGATGAAGGTGCTGATCTGGATGCAAATGTAGATGAACATGTTGTGAATCCATCAACGACTGAATTTGTTTTTGTAAATGAACATGGAGAATCAGTTTCTTGATTTAGAAGCTTTTGAGAATGCTTCTGAAGATTCAGATACTGAAGTTGAAGAAATAGAGGACAAATACAAACATATGGTTGGTAATCCTATGTTTATCCAAGAAATGCTGAAAAGGAAAAAGGAAAATAAGCCACGCATTTTGAAAGAAGTTGATATTACTGGAAAGCGTGTACTTAAAACTGGCATTATTGGATGGTATTATGACTCTGACCTGAAGCTCTTCGCGATCAAAAGGTTTGACGGAGTTCAATATTTTGAGAAGAAGCTTACAGTGTTTAGTTCGTTGCCTCGATATGAGATTCGAGACTTGGCTAGATTAGATATGATAAATCCAAGTGATGATGACTATGCTAAGTATGTTGAGCGTATCATTAGGACTGAAGGATTATCTATGAAGTTCTCGAAGATTAAGCCAAGGAAAGGTAAAACAATAAAGCTGAACGAACTCAGTCAGAGAACTGGAAGAAGAAGAAGAAAGAAGGTTTATCCAGCGGTCAACTGTATTAAGCAAATACCTATGAAGACTATGCCTCAGAATATTTTGGGAAAATTGAAATATTGGGGGGTAGATGCTGGAACAGGGGAAGCCTTTATGATTGAAGCTGATGATGATTATCCTGATGGTGAAAAAGAAATTCTTCGTGTATATGATCACAGACATCTGATGAATTTATCAAAGGAAGATTTGATTATGTTGTACAAGAACAAGATCATATCTACTGTTGGTTGGGGTGATTTAGCACGAGATTATCATAGGATGGTTAAAACATGCATCAAGCTTAAAATTTTTGCAGGAAGTAAGATTTACAAATGAAGACCAAAGACAGCGTGAAGATAAAGACGCTAGAGCTATTGTCAAGGGGGAGTCTGTTGGGACATAGATTGTGACAACAGATCTAGCTTGAAATAGGACTAGTGTAATTATTATTATGTTTGTATATTGGTTTAGATTTGTAAATGAATATTTGTTTTGTTAGTGATATTCGTTAAACATATTGTTTTGCTAAGTTAGACGAATGTTAAATACGAAATAAATAAACAGACGTTTGATGCGAGGCGAGTCGAGATCTCAGGTCGCAGCGAGTTGAGCTGTGAGGTGAGTTCTGAATTCGCGAGGTATCAGTCTGGCGAGCCGAGCTCCGAGTTGGGCTTGGGCTGCGAGTTGGACCGAACTCGCAGGCCCATGCGAGCCGAGCCGGACAGAACTATTTAAACGATTTTCCTTAGAAAATCGTTAACAACTTTTGCATATTCCAAACCTGCGATTCCAGCAAACCAGAGAAAAACATAACCTATCGACTAGGCTTTGACGATTCGTTGTTTAAAGCTAAGTCTAGTTAAACGCAATACGAACATATTCGTTGTTAGTAAGATAACACCGTATTGAGGGATTCCGCACCTTAATACTACAGATAACGAAGTTATCGATCCTAAAACTAGGGGACTTACACAAACTTGTGTTGGTTCGGAAATAAGCTTTGAGTAATGTTGAGCTTTGGATTTAGCAAAGGTTTTTGCTCAATAGTACTCTGTTTCTCAACAGGTTTGGGAGAGTTTGAGTGATGCCTTGATGGAGAATAAGAAAAAGATTTTCTAAAAACATTTGAATGAGGCATATTTCTCCCTAAACGTTGAGTTGAAAGCTTTGGACAGTCACGAATTAAATGTCCTTGTCTCTTACAGTAGAAACAAGAACGATGCTCAACAAACGGTTGAGGGTGAGGACTAACTGATTTAGGTCTTTTAAAATCAGCACTTCTTGAATATGAACACTGGTGTGAGCAAGTTGTAGAAGGTACTTGCTTTGGTTGATGGTTTGAATAGGATGGTTTGTTAGTTAAAGAATTTTCTTTTTCATTTCTCTTCAAAATTTTCACAGGGGAATGTGATTTTAATGAAGATTTTTCTTCCAAAACCTTTTCTTTAAGCTTTTTGTTTTGAACCTGAATGACGGGTTCATTTGTCAAAATGACATTTTCAGCTTTTACATCAACCTTTTTGAGCTCAGGATATTCCTGTTCAGTTACATCCTCTACCTCAACGACCTCCACATTACTAACAGGAGGTGAATTCTCAGACTTAACAAAAATAGGCAAAGGATACTCTTGCCGTTTAGTTTTCTCCTTTGCCTCCCTCTTTGGCTTTGCTTCTTTATTATTGGTAGCTGACCAAGATGAGTAGTCAGCTAAAACTTCTTTGGGTCCTTCCTTAACAGGCTTAGGATAATAGTTAGTGGGAGGTGGATACCCAATTCCCGCTTTACCTATCGGCCTTGGCTTGTCAACGATTTCATCAAAGATTTTATGAGAATTTGCAAAACTTGTGACTCCCCTTTTAAAATTGTCAGACTCAGATTTTAACTCAAAAAGCTCTTTATTTAACAACTCAATTTCAGTTAAATAGCTCTTAATGGCATCTTGTTGACTGAAAACTTTAGCTCTATATTTCTCAGTGTCAAACTTATGAGCCTCAACTTCCTTTTCATAAAGTATTTCATTAGCTTTTAGAAACTTGTTTGATTCAGTTAGTTTAACAACTTTTTCTCGCAAGTCCATATTATCTATTTGACAGCGTTTTATAGAAGCATCCAAAGCAATACAAGAAATACAACTTAAAGGTTCCTCAGGTTCATTTTGTACCTCAGGAATGATGTGAGCCATGAGACCTAGCTGATATTGCTCAGCTTGTGCACTCCAATCAGTGTTTGTATGCTCAAATACCACAAGAGCATCCGTTGCTCCAACCTTAGCTTTCTCCTTTGGAGGGGTCTTGGGAGGATCAGGCTTTGTGAGACCAGAAGGAGGCAATTTTGGCTTCTCACATTCACGAGCAAAATGTCCCAAATTCTGACAGTTGTAACATCGGACCATGCTCTTATCAAATCCAAAGCTTGATTTTCCATTTCCATCTAAACTCTTGCGCCCTGTCCTTTGCAAGAATTTATGCACTCTCCTGGAGATCATAGCTATGCTCCAGTTCAAATCCATCTGTTCGAGATCATCATCGTCCAGCTGTCCGTAATCCTCTTTAGTCAGTGCCAAAGTAGTGTTTGGTTGTGAAACCAAATCTTTGTAAGAACTAAGAAAGGCTGTATAGATTGCAGCCTGTTCCTCAATGGCCGGTGTTAAGGCAACCTGCTGGGTTTGAGAACCCTGTGAAGTTCCAGCCGAATAAAATGATGGATTAGTTCCTGCTGAACTAGATGACGAGTTGATATCAGACACGAAAGCAATGCTACCAAAATTCTTCCCAGTAGAATTCCCTTTTCCAGTATAAAGTGACGGATCTTGAACAAAACCCCCGGACTTACATTCTTTCTTCTTCAGCTCCATTGCATATGCTTGAAGAATCCCAATTAATCTATCCAACTTCATAGTTTCCAATTCTCCACCTTCTTTTAAAAATTGAACCTTTATATCCCATTCTTTAGGTAGAGAATCCAAGAGTTTCTTGTTAACTTCACTGTCAGACAGAGTATAACCACCCTCCTTCAACTCATTAACTATCTGTGAGTATCGAGTGAACAACCTTGGTGATGTCTCATCAGGCAGGATATCAAACAGATCATATTGTTTCTTGACTAACTCTAGCTTGGCTTCTTTGTAATCTTCATTTCCACCACATCTGGTTTCTATAGCTTTCCAGAGATCATAAGTCGTTTCATGATGTTTATATAACCTTAAGACATCAGGAAGTAAGCACATACAAATAGAGGAATGTGCTTTTCTTTCAATTAAGTACTCTTTACGTTCATCCGGAGTCATTGCCTTAAAAGTTTTAGGAGGAGGGACTGGTCGGTGAGTACCCTCAGCAACAGGATGATTATATCTTTCCAAAATCGGTCCCCATAATTCTGGGCAATGAAAGTCTATGTATTGTTCATATCTTGTTCGCCAGTAAAGATAATCCATATCAGCACCAAAAAGAGGAGGTTTACCACTGGTACCCACATCATTGCTGTGTCTCATCATTTCTTTAAAGCTTTGAAAACTTTCCTTATCCGACATTGTTGAAATGAACCTGTAAAATCAACTTAATACAAAACTAGAAAGCTGATTAGTAACAAAGGCGTCACTTGGTAAGTGACGCACCTAAGTGTCGCAAAGAGTAGCGGCACTGGGTAAGTGACGCTATCAAGTGACAAATAAATGAACACAGCGACACTAGAGATTAGTGTCGTATAATCAAGAAGTGACGCACTCAAGTGACGACCTTGAGTGACGCTTAGCAATAACAGGCGTCACTAAGGTAAGTGACGCTTTTAGTGACTCACAGTAATAACACGTCACTAGCAGTAAGTGACGGATGACACAGAAGTGTCGTCCCAAAGATGAGTGACGTATAATCCTCAAGAGACGTTACCGAGTGACGTACTTGAGTGTCGTTAAAACCCTAATTGCACCTTACAGAAGTGTCGCTCGAAGTGCCGCAAAAAGTGACGAAGTGACGCTTCGAGTGACGCAGAAACGGCTGTGGACGCCCAAAAACCCCAAAAAGTCGAATTTTCGTAAACCTAATGAAAATTCGTGAATCCCAGTCGAACGAAACCTGTAATACTTGATTCAAAACGTAATAATAGCACCAAATCAATCCAAATATTGCTAGAATATCTATGATCTTCACACAATCGA
Organism: Helichrysum umbraculigerum; assembly: GCA_949592205.1. Lineage (NCBI taxonomy): Eukaryota > Viridiplantae > Streptophyta > Magnoliopsida > Asterales > Asteraceae > Helichrysum > Helichrysum umbraculigerum. The sequence goes on along the minus strand of CATIUR010000003.1, from coordinate 138,470,529 downwards.
ACCGAAAAGCTTCCAATACACGAACACACGTCGATCAAATCACCTAAAGGCTCTGATACCAGTTGAAAGTCCCTTTTGCCTTGGATCTAGATGACTGATAACTCTTATTGATTAGCGGAATCAATCAATTGCAATAACAAATAATAAACTCAAACCGAAAACAACGAATCAATCAAAGTAAACGAGTATATTAGCTTGTAAATTGTATTGGAACTGTTTACAGAAGTGCTTAGTCGACAAATGGTGCTAGGGTTTCGTCAACCCTAGCCGAAAACCCGTAGGTTTGTATTTATACTAAAACTAAATCGGCAGACATGCGTCACTTGGGAAGTGTCGCATGTCGCCGCCCTCATGCGTCACTTACCTAAGTGACGCTATGAGACACTAAGGCAAGTGTCGCCTAACACAGAAGCTAAGTGTCGCTACATACTAAAATGACTTTTCTATTACAATCAACTAACGACACTTACAACTCGATAGACCAACTGACAGACACACTAAAATGCATCAACAATATCTAATGGCTGAAGTTTACCGTATGGTTGTTGGTGCTCTGCTTTAACTTGCAGACAAGTGAGACAATTCTGAACATGTTTGACTATATCACGCTTCATTCCTGGCCACCAATAGTCACGTTTCAGGTCACGATACATCTTGGTAGCACCAGGATGAATAGAATACTTGGATTTGTGAGCCTCATCTAGTAACACTTTCTTTACTTCACTCGTTCTTGGTATCCAGATTCTACCATAACGAGTCTTTAAACCTCTGGAATCATCTGCTGATTCAGAAAGTTGACCCGCTAAACGTTGATTATGTGGGTCATTAGAGGCTAAAACTTCAATCTGAGCAGCTTTAATAGAATCAAATAGCTGAGGAAGCACAGTCATTTGAAGAGATTTCACTGAAAGAATAGAATGGCTAACTGTTCTACTAAGAGCATCACCTAGAACATTAGCTTTACCAGGATGGTAAAGTATGTCGCAGTCATAATCTTTGACTAAATCTAGCCATCTTCTCTGACGATTATTCAAATCACGCTGATCAAAGAAATATTTGAGGCTTTTGTGGTCTGTATAGATAGTGAATTTAACACCATAAAGGTAATAGCGCCAAATTTTAAGAAAAAAGACCACCGCTGCTAGTTCAAGATCATGAGTGGGATAATTCTGCTCATGCGACTTTAACTGACGTGAAGCATAAGCAATGACTTTCCCACGCTGCATAAGAACACAGCCTAATTTAAGTTTTGAAGCATCACAATAAACTACCATATCCTCGTTGCCCTCGGGTAAAACAAGAATAGGAGCTTGACTAAGCTTTTCTTTCAACATCTGAAATGCTTTAGATTGCTCATCTCCCCACTTCCACTGAACGCTCTTTCTAGTCAACTGAGTCAAAGGAGTAGCAATCTTTGAAAAATCTTGGATAAAACGATGATAATAGCCAGCTAGGCCAAGAAAACTCCTGACTTCAGTAGGACTCGTAGGAGGGTCCCACTTCATTACTGCTGCTATCTTGGAAGGATCAACTTGAATACCGTGAATATTGATCACGTGTCCAAGAAATTGGACTTCTCGTAACCAGAATTCACATTTAGAGAATTTGGCGAATAACCTTTCACGCCGAAGTGTTTCTAGAACTTGTCTGAGATGTGATGCATGCTCAGTTTCACTTTTAGAATAAATGAGAATATCGTCAATAAAGACTATAACAAAGATATCAAGCATGGGCCGACAAACTCTGTTCATCCAGTCCATGAATGCAGCTGGAGCATTGGTTAAGCCAAATGGCATGACTGTAAATTCAAAGTGACCATAACGAGTACGAAAGGCAGTCTTTGAAATATCTTCTTCCCTTACTTTTAATTGATGGTAACCAGAACGAAGATCAATCTTTGAAAAGAAACTGGCACCCTGTAACTGATCAAACAAGTCATCTATTCGAGGTAAGGGATATCTGTTCTTTATGGTCACTTTATTTAGTTCCCGGTAATCTATACACATCCTTAAAGAACCATCTTTCTTCTTTACAAACAAAACTGGAGCTCCCCAAGGCGAATTACTAGGACGGATGAAGCCTTTATCTAAAAGCTCTTGTAACTATTTCATCATTTCTTGCATTTCAGTTGGAGCTAACCGATAAGGAGTTTTGGCAATTGGAATAGCTCCAGGAATAAGGTCAATTCGAAATTCCACTTGTCTATCAGGTGGAATACCTGGAAGTTCGTCAGGGAATACCTCGGGAAATTCTTTCACAATTGGAATACTAGAAGGTTCTGGTACCGCTTTAGAATTATCAACCACGTGCGCCAAAAAGGCTTGACACCCGTGTGACAAAAATCTTCTAGCTCGAGCAAAAGTGCATACAGGAATAGACCTACTAGAACGTTCGCCATATACAGTAATTTCCTTTCCGCTAGGTGCTTTAAGGAGAACTACTTTTTCATGACAATTTATTAACCCTCTATTCTTTCCCATCCAGTCCATTCCTATCACAACATGAAATTCTCCCATTTGCATAGGAATCAAATCTATTCTAAACATTTCACCTCCTATTTCAATAGTACACCCTCTATAAACATCACTAACAATCACCAACTTACTATCTGCAATTTCAACTTCCATAGGGTGTTCTAATTTAGAAATGGGAATATTTAATCGTTCACAAAAAGAAAGCGACACGAAAGACTTTGTGGCTCCGGAATCAAATAAAACATGGGCAGGTATAGTGTTAATTATGAAGGTACCTGTCACCACGTCATGTGACTCCTTCGCCTCATCAACAGTAATCTGAAAAGAACGACCTTTAGCTCTCTGTCCACCCGCTTCTCTTTTCTTTTCAGCTTCTTTCTTCTGTTCATTTCTTTTCATATCTTCTAATTTAACGGGACAGTTAGCTTGTAGATGGTCATCCTTATAACAATAAAAGCACATACGATATGGATTAGGGCAATTAGCAGCAATATGCCCTTGCTGACGACATTTATAACAAGCTGTACTCCCTAACTGACACTCTCCTGGATGCTTTCTACCACAATTGTTACATTTAGGAAATTCCCGAGTTGGAGCTTGAGATTGACGGTTTGATTGTTGAGATTGTGACTTCTATTGTTGTGATTGTGGTGACAGTTGCTTTCCAAAAGATTTAAATTTCTTGGTTTGCTGTGATTGAGAAGAGGATTGTTCTGTTTTTCTCTTATTGGCTCTATCCTCGGCTTTTGCTTGCAATTCCTTCTCTCGTGTCAACCCTTTATTCATCATTTTTGGAATGGAATCATAAATAGTCGGGTCAACTGCTTCTCTAATTTCAATATTCAAATGTCGATAATAATGATCTTTCATTAACCCCAGATTCGAGGTATATTCTGGACAAAACTGAGACTTATCATAAAACACGTTAGTATACTCAGTTATCGACATTTTTCGTTGGTTGATGGCTAAAAACTCTCCTTTCAATATTTCCACTTCCGCCATTGGCGCGAATTCTGCTATAAATTTTTCTTTAAACATGCTCCAAGAAAATTTTGCAGCATCTTCTGCACCGTGAGTTTTAACCTGAGTACCCCACCAATCCTGAGCACTATCTTTCAATTGATGGGCAGCAAATAACACTCGTAGCCTTTCTGGACAGTCACAGAGTAGAAAAGTTTCTTCTATCTTACTAATCCACCTATGACTACTAATCGGGTCCCTTTCACCATGAAATTCTGGAGGACTACAGTTTGCAAAGTTTTTATATTCAAAACGTTCTTTTTCTTTGTTTATTTGCTGCTGAGCATTTAACATCTCACTATTTAACTGAGGGTTAGCTAAGACAGGATGCTTCTGTTCAAATTCTACTAATCGAGTATTAATTATTTGCTCCATTCGGGTATATACCTTAGGAGCGAATTCTTGCAGGGCTTGCCCAATAACATCTTTTAGTAGCATCCGGTCCTCAGGGTCTAAGCTTCTTCCTGTAACATTCTCCTCTTGATTGGAAGAACGTACATTTGAACCCTCAGCTTCTTTGTTTGGTGTAGATTCCATTTACTAAACATTATAAACAATACAATTAATATAAGAATTCTCTAATTCAACTATTAAAATGATGAGTGCCTTTATTCTCATACATTTAACAACTTTGAACCTCCCACATGTTCTAGTAAAATATAACCCCGTTGGCCAGACGTAGTTATATTAAACTAATAACACATTTCTATTCAAAATTCTTAAACATATTTCAAATCAAAGCAATCATCCTTACTCTAATCATAGTCTACTAATCACATACAAAAATTGCTACTAAACATAACTATAACTTGCTACTACACATTTATAAGTGGTTTAAGTTTAGGCAATCCTACTGTGGATTGCTTAAATCTCTTAAACCATCGCTATGATACCAACTTGAAACGCCCTGAAAATCTGAACATTTTTTTTACACTGTTACTGTGTAACAACCCCAAAATTAGGACCAATTTAAAAATTTTCCTAATTACGTGTTTATTACTTGTATATAATATGAAATATGATTATATACTTTATCTACTTATTATATATATATGGATGGAATATATGTATATATACGCGTATACGATTCGTTCAAATCGTATAAAACTGAAATTGTACAAACATACGGACGTTGGTAAAATGATTATTAAATAATGTGAAATTATTGAATTACAACAATTATTACTTTATATTATAATTATAATATAGCGAAAACGTACGTTTTAATTAAAACGTTACCGAACTCTCTGAAAACTCGACCAACCGACAAAACAAAAACTAAGTCATATTATCTAACTTGAAAACAAAGTATTTTATTAAAATACTCCAACTTAATTATCGGATATTATTCGTATTTTTAAACGTATAAATTAATCGCGTATAAAATTATTTTAACGTTTAAACGACCGGAGAAACGAACACCGCACGGAGCGCAAACACGGAGGAGCAAAATTTGGTGAGATCCACACATGGTGGACCCCACCATGGCCGGCCCAAGCAAGGGGGAACAACACCCCCATGCTTTCTTTCTTTCTCACTTACACACTCAAACTCACCCACACCCCAATCATTCTCTCCCTCTCTCTCTCTATCGGCTCCTCTCTCTCTCTCTAAAACCGCCACCCAAATCACCCTAAAAACACCACTAAAACACCTAGGAAGCTAGGCTCGGTTTGGAGGAAAGTGATCACGAGAACGAGGGCTACAATCCTATCTTTTCGGAATTTCGTTTCGACAACTTTGTAAGTTTTCCGGCGACCCGAAACTTTTCCGATTACATTTATTTTGCTAGATTATTGTTTCCCTAGCTTAGTAATGTCCAAATATATAATCTAAACTCGTTTTTGAACACTTTTACGGAAATGTCGGTTTTGGTCATTTTAAAGAAAACGACACCACAAACCTTAAAAACGACTACCAATGGTTATTATGGACTTATTATAACATATTAAAACTAGTATAAAAGTTCTAGACCCAACGGAAACCGGAAAATACGTTTTCGGAACTTGAAAATCCGAACAGACCTCTTGTATCGCATCGGACCAAAATTCCATGCGACACAACACTATGTCGCATGTTATGTCGCACGTTATGTCGTACTGTATGCGACACAACGCTTATGTCGCACCATATGTCGTATCATCTACGACACAAAGTTTACCTATCGCTTGATTGCGACACAACGACTATGTCGTACCGTTGTGTCGTACCCTTGTCTGCGACACAACCATTGTGTCGCATAAACACTAAATCAGAAACCAATCTTTACGACACAGACCTTATGTCGCATATGGTCTGCGACACAAGCCTTGTGTCGCAGATAGCCCAGATCAGAAAACAAAATATATTCTAAGTGTTGGAATCACTTTTCAAATACTAAATCGAATACGATACGACTTATACATGAAAATAATATAATTTTGGAAGTATACAACAATACTTGAATACGTACAAGACTATACTAAACTGAACGTGAGATTTCACTCACACACGCACACAAGATTACACTCGGAATACTTAGGAGATTACACTCCAACAAACTTACTCTTGTAAACTACACGGGATTACACCCAATACGAACTTACAAGTTCACTCACTAGTTACGTGCTGGATTACACGTTAACTGATACGAACATACATACGAATACTTACGAGGTTTCACTCGTACCCTTTGGGGATTAAGCCCATTGGAACTTACGCAAACGATACACGATTGGGATACAAACAAACAGTTATACACGTACACTTTACAACTGTACAACTACTACGAATACATAATGATAATGGATGGAATTATTATTATACACCAATACCAACGGGCCGTACGACTTTTCTACAAATTACAAACGATTTACTAACATACAGACAAACAAATGGACATTAACTAGTTTGGGAACAACTAGCATGGATACTTTACAAGTATTCCATTTACTTATTAAACCTTGCGCGTATTAGGACGCTAAGGGTTGCTAATTCGGGAATACTACTTGCTTACTTACTGCATTGTCTGCTAGACTCAGGTGAGTCTCACAGCCCCTATTTTACTGTTTTATACTCAGGGGTGAGATGCATTACTGTTTTACATGAACACACAAAACTTACTGCTGCCATGATTTACTTACTGTACGAAATTACGGATACGCCAATTGCATGAGTTTACGACTAATCCAATGAAATCCTCCTTAATCATAGTTGTTAGTTATGGAATTAAGCGCGAGTTTTAGTATATGGATCCATATGGGACTGACAATCCCCGCCCGGGGTAGCACGCACTACCACGAACCGTTCCTGTAGAAACGGGCGTTTCTTACTCGTTTCGAATGAATGTTTTGGATTACATTCACGGGGGTACCTATATTTACTGTACGTTAAGCTTCAACTATGGTGGCTCATGGCAATGGTATCAAACGGTAGGCATAACCTGCAACCACCCACTTATTAAAACTTAAGTATTGATGAGCATAACCTGTGATCGTTACTTACTGGCTAGCTATGATTTACAAATACTACATGTGTGTTCAAACTGTTTACTTACTTACAAACCTGTGAGATTCACCAACCTTTTCGGTTGACCGTTTTAGTAATGCTTCTCAGGTACACAGCATCAGTAGGGATGCCCAGCAGGATAAGCTTACTTAGCTCGAGTCGCATGCATTACAAGCTTGGAGATTTTATTACATTACTTTTGTGCTTACTGTTATGTATTAGAATCTCTAGGAATTTTACTTGAACTCGAGCTTGTATTTTGAAACTACTTATGTATTAATGTAATAACTTTTCGAACGTCTCATTTAGAGTCGTTCACTGTATCCTTTGTGCTTGTGATTATTGATTAGTAACACCCAAAGCATCGCTTCCGCAAACTGTTAAATTTGGGGGTGTTACAGATTGGTATCAGAGCCTAAGGTTATAGTGAACTAGGTTGCATTTAGTGGGCCTAGACTATGACCGTTAGGCAGTATTCCTCATTAGGTATAACTGGTTCAGAAATTACAGCATACAAGTTTAATTTAACATAGCCTGATCAACTATGTACAATTAAACGAAGATGATGTGAGTTCTGAAAGGGGTTATGTTGAACAGGAATGCAATAGCTGACTCTGACCTCGAGAGAACCGGGACTTTTACTTGATTGTGCTAGACACGAACTAGGTGGTTATGTGGTATATTATATATATACATAGGCCTCTTTCCCGATACGATACTCTCTCTCGACTACCGCGAAAATTATTTTTAACTTATATCCAACAAACGACAACTCGATTCTCGTCATTCTATCCTTATTCAACTTTTAAGAATTCACGAATACCGGTTTACGTCAGAAGATCTCCATACCGTTATAACTGACAACCATAGCTACTTTACCATCCTTCGATATGAAGATCGGGATTTGGTTTTATTCGCTAACTCTACCTAATTCGACGTACCCCACTGTACCGTTAGGTGTAACCTAATAAAATCATTTTCAACTTAAGTCTCCATCAGACTTCAAAATTTTTCAACCAACTTTTGCTATCAAAATTTTATAACAAACATATATTTTATCAAACATGTTACAAAATTTCTTACAAAATGTTTTATAAAATTTTCAAAAATTTCAAAACTGTATAAACTTATTTATAATTCACAACTTTGAACAAACTCCAACCTTTGACGAAATTTCTTTGTACTTACTAAATCATCACCGTCATAATTCTTGTTCAAGCCCTCACATGTTCTTTATTTATTGTTTCAAGGAACATGCCTCCTCGACGACAAGTCACGCTTAGTGAAGCCGAACTCGCGGGTCTGATTGCCCGAAGTGTAGCCCAAGCTCTAGCTGTCCGAGCCACTACTCCTGGTAGCGAAGACACCACTAACAATACCCCTCCACCCAAAACCTGCACCTACAAAGACTTCCAGAACTGCAAGCCTCTGAACTTTGCAGGAACTGAAGGAGCGATCGGTCTGATACGTTGGACTGAGAAGATCGAATCAGTGTTCCTCATCTGCAACTGCACGGAAGAGGATAAAGTCAAATTCGCCGCCAGCACCTTTTCTGACACCGCCCTTACCTGGTGGAACACTTATGCTCAGACTGTGAGTGTCGCCAATGCTTACAAACTACAATGGGATGAACTGAAGAATATGCTGAGGGGCGAGTACTGCCCAAGAGATGAACTGAAACAATTGGAATTGGAATTTTGGAATCACAAGATGCAGGGTGATGACATCACCGGTTACACCAACCGCTTTCACCAGTTGGCACTGCTGTGCCCATCCATGGTTGATCCTGAGTATAAAAGGATCGAAAAGTACGTTGATGGACTCCCCGAGCGACTCCAAGACCTGGTGACTTCATCGAAACCGGGAACTATTCAGAGCGCCATTCGTATGGCTCGTGAGTTAACGGCAAATTCTGTCCGCCGTGGCTCGACTTCGACCCCACCTGCGACTAACAAACGTAAATGGGAAGTGAGTCCCCACTCATCCGACCCTACCTCTGACAAAAAGCCTGCAACTGTCAATGCCAATGACTCAAAGGCTTACAAGGGGAGCAAGCCTTACTGCTCCAAATGTAGTCGTCATCATAACGGCTCCTGTCCCTGCTTCAAATGCAAGAAATTCGGGCACTTGGCCCAAGACTGTCAAACCAACCCCACTGGTACTGATACTCCTGCACCCAAGACCTGCTATGAGTGCAATGGTACCGGGCACTTCAGGAAGGATTGCCCAAAGCTGAAATCCCGAACCAACTACACGAAGAGTAGGGCTTATGTAATTAACGCTAGGGAGGATGACCCGAACCCGAGACTTTGCGATTTACTCAACCCGGGTACGCTCATTCTTTGACTACTCGAATCTGTTTTCTCAAAAATCTCTCGCTTAACGGTTTATGTATAACTGTATTTTATTCTGTGTGTTTTCTTTGATCCTAAGTACACAATAGGATTAGGGAACGACCGACTACTTAAATCCCGACAACACAATTTGCTTTACACTTTAGATACAGTAACCAAACTCCCTTCCCAATTATCTCACACTGGTTGAGACCGGGAACTCGTCTACTATCCGTTACTTTAAACAGATAATTTAATATAACTTCAGTTACTTGAGGAAATTCTTGAATAGAACAATTATTTCGTAGGAAATGACAACTCCCTCCGTCAACAACCCTACACTGCAAAATGAACTACTCAGTGAGGAACCCACGATGTTTCCTTACCTCCTCGAACTCGAGTGTGATACAGAACACTCTGCTGAATCAGCAGCAGCACCTGCCTCTCCTGCTGCTCTAACTGCTACAAAAGCACCAGTTGATCTAACCTTGACTGCTGAATCAGTCAGCCACCTCAACCAAACTATTGACTCGCTGCGAAAACAACTGACTGAAGCACGGGAAGACATTGATGACCTACGACGAATTGTTTTCCAAAATGACCTGCGTATGCGTGAGTACGAGTTATGCCTGATAGCTTTAGAAAACCCTACTCCACCACCAACTTCTCAAAGTACTCCTACTGAAAAGGATAACGACACTGACTGTACCCCGCCTCCAGCAAAAAGGGTAAAGGTTTACTTGGGAAATAAACCTTACTATTCCCGATGCACTCGGCATCATGGAGGACCTTGTACCACCAAAAGCACGAACCCTTCTAAGGTGAAACTCTGCTTCAACTGTGGGAGTGTTGGCCATCTCAAGGCCCAATGCCCACTACCTCCAAGCAACAAAATCTAGGGTACGTTACCACCTGACAACTACTTGATTTCAAACACTGTAGGACCTACCCTACTACTGTAGGCTACTAGTACTCATTGTAGCTACCTAACGAATATTGAACTACCGATTACCACCTCGAACAAATTTCGGGACGAAATTTTCATAACAAGAGGAGAATGTAACAACCCCAAAATTAGGACCAATTTAAAAATTTTCCTAATTACGTGTTTATTACTTGTATATAATATGAAATAGGATTATATACTTTATCTACTTATTATATATATATGGATGGAATATATGTATATATACGCGTATACGATTCGTTCAAATCGTATAAAACTGAAATTGTACAAACATACGGACGTTGGTAAAATGATTATTAAATAATGTGAAATTATTGAATTACAACAATTATTACTTTATATTATAATTATAATATAGCGAAAACGTACGTTTTAATTAAAACGTTACCGAACTCTCTGAAAACTCGACCAACCGACAAAACAAAAACTAAGTCATATTATCTAACTTGAAAACAAAGTATTTTATTAAAATACTCCAACTTAATTATCGGATATTATTCGTATTTTTAAACGTATAAATTAATCGCGTATAAAATTATTTTAACGTTTAAACGACCGGGGAAACGAACACCGCACGGAGCGCAAACACGGAGGAGCAAAATTTGGTGAGATCCACACATGGTGGACCCCACCATGGCCGGCCCAAGCAAGGGGGAACAACACCCCCATGCTTTCTTTCTTTCTCACTTACACACTCAAACTCACCCACACCCCCAATCATTCTCTCCCTCTCTCTCTCTATCGGCTCCTCTCTCTCTCTCTAAAACCGCCACCCAAATCACCCTAAAAACACCACTAAAACACCTAGGAAGCTAGGCTCGGTTTGGAGGAAAGTGATCACGAGAACGAGGGCTACAATCCTATCTTTTCGGAATTTCGTTTCGACAACTTTGTAAGTTTTCCGGCGACCCGAAACTTTTCCGATTACATTTATTTTGCTAGATTATTGTTTCCCTAGCTTAGTAATGTCCAAATATATAATCTAAACTCGTTTTTGAACACTTTTACGGAAATGTCGGTTTTGGTCATTTTAAAGAAAACGACACCACAAACCTTAAAAACGACTACCAATGGTTATTATGGACTTATTATAACATATTAAAACTAGTATAAAAGTTCTAGACCCAACGGAAACCGGAAAATACGTTTTCGGAACTTGAAAATCCGAACAGACCTCTTGTGTCGCATCGGACCAAAATTCCATGCTGTCAACACTATGTCGCATGTTATGTCGCACGTTATGTCGTACTGTATGCGACACAACGCTTATGTCGCACCATATGTCGTATCATCTACGACACAAAGTTTACCTATCGCTTGATTGCGACACAACGACTATGTCGTACCGTTGTGTCGTACCCTTGTCTGCGACACAACCATTGTGTCGCATAAACACTAAATCAGAAACCAATCTTTACGACACAGACCTTATGTCGCATATGGTCTGCGACACAAGCCTTGTGTCGCAGATAGCCCAGATCAGAAAACAAAATATATTCTAAGTGTTGGAATCACTTTTCAAATACTAAATCGAATACGATACGACTTATACATGAAAATAATATACTTTTGGAAGTATACAACAATACTTGAATACGTACAAGACTATACTAAACTGAACGTGAGATTTCACTCACACATGCACACAAGATTACACTCGGAATACTTAGGAGATTACACTCCAACAAACTTACTCTTGTACACTACACGGGATTACACCCAATACGAACTTACAAGTTCACTCACTAGTTACGTGCTGGATTACACGTTAACTGATACGAACATACATACGAATACTTACGAGGTTTCACTCGTACCCTTTGGGGATTAAGCCCATTGGAACTTACGCAAACGATACACGATTGGGATACAAACAAACAGTTATACACGTACACTTTACAACTGTACAACTACTACGAATACATAATGATAATGGATGGAATTATTATTATACACCAATACCAACGGGCCGTACGACTTTTCTACAAATTACAAACGATTTACCAACATACAGACAAACAAATGGACATTAACTAGTTTGGGAACAACTAGCATGGATACTTTACAAGTATTCCATTTACTTATTAAACCTTGCGCGTATTAGGACGCTAAGGGTTGCTAATTCGGGAATACTACTTGCTTACTTACTGCATTGTCTGCTAGACTCAGGTGAGTCTCACAGCCCCTATTTTACTGTTTTATACTCAGGGGTGAGATGCATTACTGTTTTACATGAACACACAAAACTTACTACTGCCATGATTTACTTACTGTACGAAATTACGGATACGCCAATTGCATGAGTTTACGATTAATCCAATGAAATCCTCCTTAATCATAGTTGTTAGTTATGGAATTAAGCGCGAGTTTTAGTATATGGATCCATATGGGACTGACAATCCCCGCCCGGGGTAGCACGCACTACCACGAACCGTTCCTGTAGAAACGGGCGTTTCTTACTCGTTTCGAATGAATGTTTTGGATTACATTCACGGGGGTACCTATATTTACTGTACGTTAAGCTTCAACTATGGTGGCTCATGGCAATGGTATCAAACGGTAGGCATAACCTGCAACCACCCACTTATTAAAACTTAAGTATTGATGAGCATAACCTGTGATCGTTACTTACTGGCTAGCTATGATTTACAAATACTACATGTGTGTTCAAACTGTTTACTTACTTACAAACCTGTGAGATTCACCAACCTTTTCGGTTGACCGTTTTAGTAATGCTTCTCAGGTACACAGCATCAGTAGGGATGCCCAGCAGGATAAGCTTACTTAGCTCGAGTCGCATGCATTACAAGCTTGGAGATTTTATTACATTACTTTTGTGCTTACTGTTATGTATTAGAATCTCTAGGAATTTACTTGAACTCGAGCTTGTATTTTGAAACTACTTATGTATTAATGTAATAACTTTTCGAACGTCTCATTTAGAGTCGTTCACTGTATCCTTTGTGCTTGTGATTATTGATTAGTAACACCCAAAGCATCGCTTCCGCAAACTGTTAAATTTGGGGGTGTTACATACTGATTTACTGTGGTCCCAATACTTTGGTTAATACCTTACATTTCACTTTTAAATGGCTAAATTGCCCTTTCCTGGAAAAAGGCTGAATCCGGTAGGATTCATGGGAATCCGCCGGATTCCCTATGGTTTCTGGCTCAACTCGTGGACAGAACTGGATTTAAGGAATACGGTTCAGGAATCCGCCGGATTCATGGCAATCCGACCTGATTCCCTTGAATCCGCCGGATTTCCATGACCTGCAGACAATTTCTGAACCTGCACTTTTACATACCAAAAACCGAACTTTGATTGCGCATATCTTGCAAACGACAAGGAACTAAAACATGAAACTTTGCAGACACTTTAATATGATCAAAAGGAAACTTTCTATTTTCGCACTTTCTCAAAATTCTCAATATTCCGGGATTTGGACGTATGGGTCATTTTTGGCTAAAAATGAGCAATTTGACTAACATACTAAATCCCAATCCATAGAGATTTAGAAGCTGGACTTTTGACCACACATTTCTACTATCAAAACAAAGTTGTGAGGCTTATCACCACACTCTTAACCTTTATCTAACTCATATTGGCTCGTAGGTGTCTTTAAGACCCGTTTCGACCCATTAAAACTCGCTGACCCAAAAGGGCTATTTTGACCCATCTAATAGTTAATAGTCAATCATATTTAACCAACAAAACATTTGACTATCTTTGAACCTTTCAAATACATTCACAACCAAAATGACAATTTTACCATAATTTGCAACTTAACACCTTCTACGACCACATCTACTAATCATATACAAGTTTATACTATTACAATACTATCACTAGTCTTTACTTTCATATATAAAACATGACAAAACTTTGTTGAGTGGGCTTTCAAGGCATACAAAACGATAATTTATGAGAAAGCTTGTATCACTTACAACAAGCTAGCAACTCCACTTCTATCCCTTGTTCACTTCCTTTCCCTTACCGCTTCCACTTGGACCTACACATACAAACTAACTAATTAAGCACATTGCTTAGTGAGAATATGAAAACTAATCATTACAATGCATTACTATTAAAAACCAATAATAAGCAAAGTAAAGAAACTACTTCCCTTTTCTTGCGACTCCACTTTCACAATTCTAATCATATGTGCACATGTCTAATCATTCATTTAGCTAATATTAATTAGCTAATCTAATCAATAATTAACTAACATAAGTTAGCTACTAATCAAAACAAAGCTAACCTTGGTTAGCTATTCTAATCAAATTATGACTAATTCTCATTAACCATTCTAATCATTTACTTTCATCATAATCATGTCATAACAACAAGTTAATTACATAGTCATGATCTATTCATTTCATAAACTCGCCTTGATTTGTAGTACCACTTGTAACAAGATGATCAAAAGATATTAATTCTTCTTTAGCACCTAATACATATACACATAACATATAATCAATAACTAATCATATCTTTAACTATAATTCACCTATTTCCTCCTCCCCCACTTGATATTTACTGATTTCATAAATTCATGGAAGCCCCATAAACCCTACTCACTACTATTCACTTTTAAATCATAAATTAAACTTCTAATCATTACTTATACACTAAACTAACACTAACTAATTAATTACAAACCCTAAATTTGGATTAATTTCTACCAATTAGCTAAACTCATGAAAAACCCAATTTCTAGGGTTCTTGATAAAATTAAACACTTACAGTGAATTAAAGATGATAGAAAAGGATGAACTTGTTGATTTGAAGCTTGAATTTAAGGTTTGAAGATTGATTCTTGGTTCCCTTTGATTCCTGCGATTTTTCTTCACTAGATAAAGTTCTGGAATTGTTTTGAAGTGTTACAGGAAAAAGGCACGTATCAGTGTCTTTTATTTCTTTTAATTTGCTATACTACACAGTCTAGAACTGAACATCTATTTACGTTTTCTATCATAACTTATTATTAAAAGATCTACAATTAAAAAGATGTATATATTATTGTACACTAAAATAATACTTTAAAACTGAAGTATTAAAACTTATTTTTATTTACTAAAGTAACACCTTAAAAACTGGGGTGTTACATATAGACATAACCAGGATGTTTTGGATTAATGAATCCAGGTGGCTGCTTGACATACACTTCTTCCTGCAGCTTGCCATTGAGAAAGGTACTTTTCACATCCATCTGATATACTTTAAATTTCTTGTGAGCTGCATAGGCTAGAAATAGCCTGATTGCTTCAAGTCTAGCCACTGGTGCAAAGGTTTTATCATAGTCAATGCTTTCTTGCTGATAGTAACCTTGTGCAACCAGTCTAGCCTTATTTCTGACCACAACACCATCAGCATCCATTTTATTTTTGAACACCCATCTGGTTCCAATCACTGATTTTCCAGGTGACTGAGGCACTAATTTCCATACTTTGTTCCTTTCAAACTGAGCAAGTTCTTCTTGCATAGCTGATATCCAGTTATGATCAGTGAGTGCTTCATCCACCTTCTTTGGTTCCATCAGTGATACAAAACTGACAAACAAACAAAAGTTAGCAGTTGCTGATCTAGTCTGGACTTTGGATTTTGGATTACCAATAATCAATTGATTATCAATATGTTTTGTCCATTTAGTCATTCGCTGAGGTTCAGCAGTGACTGTTTTATCCATTCTTTGTCCAAGAGACTGATCAGCATTGGAACAGTGAGTGTTATTGCTTTGTGTGCTTTGAGTTGGACAGTGAGTTGATGATGATGATTGGTTTTGATTTGGTAAAGATGATGTCTCTAATTCATTCATAGCTGAAGAAGAGCTGGAATTATTTTCTGGTACATCATCTTCCCTTTCTGAATTTGATGAGAAATTTTTATATTTCTCGTCATTGACTTTGTTGCTGGTTGATAAGTCACTATCCACTTTTGTTGGTTCATTAAAATTGAGAGATTCATAATCTTGTGGATCAGTACTCATCATAAGCTTCATCAAAAGTAACATCCATTGATTCTTCAATGCATTCTCTTCTTTTGTTATAAACTCTGAAAGCTTTAGAGATCATTGAGTAACTAACAAATATACCTTCATCATCTTTTGGATCAAACTTGCCTAAGTGATCTCTTTTGTTTAAGACATAGCAGGTACTGCCAAAAACGTGGAGAAAACTTATATCAGGTTTTCTCCCCCTTAAAACCTCATATGTTGTCTATCCATGTCTTTTGACAATTAGTGACCTATTCTAAGTGAAGCAGGCAGTACTCACTGCTTCAGCCCAGAAGTAGATCTTAAGACCAGCATCAATGAGCATTGACCTGGCAGATTCAATCAAGGTTCTATTTCTTCTCTCTGCAACCCCATTTTGTTGGGGTGTTCTTGGTGCTGAGAAATTTTGAGAAATACCTTTAGAATCACAAAAACTTTCCAGGTCAACATTCCTAAACTCAGTACCATTATCACTTCTTAAATGTTTTACCAAACTGCCATTTAAGTTCTCCATTTTCTTGATAAAGGATATAATTTCACTTGCTGCTTCATTCTTGGCTTTTAGAAAGAATACCCAGGTGTATATGGAGTATTCATCGATAATTACCAAGCAGTATCTTTTTCCACCAAGACTTGGAGTGCTCACTGGACCAAACAGATCCATATGGAGTAGATAAAAACATTCCATTACTGATAATGTTTGTTTACTTTTGAAGCATAACCTGTGATGATTTCCTTTCTCACATGCTGAACAAAGCTTATCTTTATCATTAGACAATTTTGGAAGTCCAGTGACTAATCCATTCTTGCTTAATTTATTGATAGCTTTTAGATTCAGATGAGAAAGTCGCTTATGCCATAACCATTTTTCTTTTGAAACAGTTCTGGAATAAAAGCATGTCCCTGACTGAGCTGAGTCCATATTGACCACATACGTATTTCCCTTCCTGTTAGCAGCCAGTACAACACTTCCTTTCTTGTTGTAAACAACACCAGCTTCATGATCAAATAGCACCTTATTTTTGGAATCACAGAACTGACTGATACTTAGCAGTTTATGCTTCAGTCCCTTCACATATGCCACTCGCTTGAACATCACATTTCCATTGGTTAGAACACCATACCCCCTTGTTTTGCCAACCTTGTTATGTAACACCCCCAAATTAATGATTTGCGGAAGCATACTTGGGTGTTACTAATCAATATACAAAGCACAAGATATACAGCAAACGACCTCTAAATGAGACGTTGTAAAACGATTTCATATGAAATAAATGTTTGAAAACTCAATGTTTTCGTGTACAAAATGTAGTTCCCTAGAGTCCACGCGTGTAGCGGGAGATTCTATTACATAATCAAAATGTACAAAAGATAATGCTGAGAATCTCCGTTAATGCAATTTAGTTGAAATCATGCGACTCTAGCTATGTCCTGGAGTAATCCTACTCCGTCTGGGTACCTGAGAATACATGCTAAAAGGTCAACACGAATTTTGGTGAATCTCACAGGTTTGTAAGTAATATCAGTTTTTGAACACAAGATTTCATCAGTTGTGCCCGCAGGCGTAAATCAAGTATTTGCAATCTAGCAAATGTAAGTAAGTAAGTTATACCGTTGCCATGAGGCTCATAATCGAAGCTTAACCCGTAAGTAATAAGTTGCTCCCGTGACAAGCTCGTAACTGAGCAAGCATAAGTAACGAATAATAGTCGCCCGTTTATACAGTACGGTTCGTGGTAGCGCTATTACCCCGGGCGGGGTGAGTCATTTCCCTTATGGATCTATTAACTAGTGTTCGCGCTTAAGTCCATAACTAACGATATATGATGGAGAGACTTCAGTGAAAAGTAAGTAACTCATGCAATCCCGTATAGTAAAATGTATAGTTCGTACTTGTGTTCAAGAAAAGTAAGCAATGTATCTCACCCCGTATGTAAAACAGTAAAAGTGGGGCTGTAAGACTCACCTGAGTCTTGAAGTGTTTAATCAGTAAACGTGAGTTGATTAGCCGATTAGTGATGGTCCGAAGACTCGTAACCTGAGGGTGTCCATGACACGCGATGGTTATAACATTAGAAGGTATCTTAATAGATTACCTTGTAGTTGTTCGTCAGACTAGAATGTCCAAATTACTTTTGGTTGATTCGTTTGTGTTTTAAAACGTGTACGGACCGTTGGTGACGGTTTTTGATGATAATAATAATCTATGAGTTTATTTCATGGTATTTAATCAAAGTGGGGGAATTGGGTACGGGGGTCCGGGGGCAGCACCCCTGGTAGCGGGGTCCAAGTGTCACACCCCGTCTAAAGCGGAAACAACGGGATATAACCATGATAGGATCACAACACATTATTATAAAGAATACTAAATGAAATCAAATATTCAATGTGTCATGATGTCAATAACATGAAAAACGGTTCATGTCATGCATACAAATCAACAATGAATGAATGTCAAACAACCATAATAATCAAACCAAATGTCTAGGCAAACTGCCTCCGAAATTTAGACAAGTCATAGTATAAGTCTTGACAATACTCAATGCAACCTATGCGGCCCACTAAGCTTTCTTGTCCTCGCTCTTAGTCCCACTAGTACTTCCTGAAAAGATATGCTCAAAAGTGTCAACACAATGATCGGTGAGTTCCGCAGGTTTATAAATGACACAAAATAAATATTTGCTGTGATAAAGATACGAGTTAGGACAATGCAATGAAAATGTACACATAAGTGAAATAATGTAAATGAAACACCTCAACACACTGTCATCACCCCACGAAGAAGTATGACCAAACAACCCCTGTGAATGCAGTAGCTACTCATAATGGCTTTAATGTATACATAACGTATAAAATTAGGTACTAAGGCCTTGTGAAACAACATGGCTTTAATGTATATCAAGAATAATGTATACATCAGGTACTCACTCCCGAAAGAGCAAGGCCTTACAATGATAATGAATCCAACAACCAAATGCACATACTTCACATAGTGTCATACATTTCATGCAAATGTCCAAAAATGAAAACAAATACGTTTCACAGCAGAAAATGGTAATAAAACATACGAGCATACTTTTCCCCCAATTTGAAAATAAGTAAGAAAATGGGGCCACGAAAACTCACCTTGATTAACAAAGCAAATATCGTCCCAAAATGAATCCACCACATAGTACGTCAATCTACAAATAAATTCATATAGATTAATAACCTAAGCAAAACTATACCTTTTTATTATGTCCTAGTTGATTGGTCGAGTCTTTAAGGTTTGATTACCCATATCGTCAATTTAATAAATAAGATTTAATATCAATTTAGTTTGTAACATTATTAAAATTTATAAATCTATTTATCCTTAAGATTCTCACTGCTCAAAACTACAAATCCACTACGTACCCAATTACGCCATACTGCTATATAATCTTGAGTGTACTAGATCTTCATTAGATCTTTAGCACATTTTGTAACACCTGCTAAATTAGGATAATTTATTATGCCTAATTATTTGTAACTAGTTGTAATTAGTATGTAATAGGACTAATTACAGACTCTATTTGTATATATATAAGGTGAGTTATATATATGTACACACGCGATTTGGTTAAATCGTACGCAATTTAAATCGAATGTAATTCGGTTCAATTAATACGGACGTTGGTGAAGCATTTTGTTCAATAACGCGATTATTTTCCAAGCATTATTTTGACAATATTTTAAGTGTGTATTATATCGTAAAAATAAACGTTACACGATTAAAATAGTTAACGCGCGCTTTAACAACAAAATACATAAATTTATTTAAAGATTTGACAAACAATTCAATTAAATCAATTAGCAAAGATTCGTATTTATAAATGAATAATTACGCGAAAAATAAATATTTAACGATTAAACGACGGAGAAAACGAACACCACACGGGGCACGGAACGGGGACTGGGTGAGGTGAGGCTTTCACCAACACCCCACCATCCCCATTCTCTTTCTCATTCTTTCTCCCTCACTCTCTTTCTTCCTCCCTTTTTCTCTCAATAATCACCACCACCACCAAACTCATCAAATTCACAAAATACTACCTCAAAACGCACTCGGTTTTACTCGGTCATTTGGAAGGAAAGCACCACCACTTCACGATCTACCAACCTACCTTTTCGGATCTTCAATCCGACACCGCGTAAGTTTCCGACAAAACTCGAAACTCTCCGTTTTTGCTCATTTTTACGTTTTTATGGTTTATATATGCTTAAAATGTCCAAAAATGGGTTGGGTAAAAGATTTGGACCGAACGGAAGCTTTTCGACCGATTTTCCGGCCACCATTTTCCGATCAGACCGCTACGTCGCAGAGACGCTGGGCTATCTGCGACGTAGCTCAGAACGTCGCATTTTGTGGCCAACGTCGCATTTAGCGACGTCGCGGCCTACGTCGCACAAATATCCCAACGTCGCACTAGCGACGCAGCCTATTACGTCGCATTAACTTGCGGACGTCGCACATAGCGACGTAGACTTTTACGTCGCAAACCGAACCAACGTCGCATTAGCGACGTCGCCCCCTACGTCGCATTGAATTGCGAAGGTCGCATCATGCGACGTACCTCCCTACGTCGCACCCTACGTCGCATGCTACGTCGCATGCTACGTCGCACAAACCAGAACCTTGAAAAGTCAGATTTTACTAAGTGTCGAACTTACACAACTTCAAATACTTATGTCATACGACTTAACAAACGTCATAGAACATACTTTCAATTACAATTACACTAAATTGCGTTATAAATGATAACGCTTTGAATCATTATTACAAACCGTCACCAACGGGCCATATTTGTCTACAAACTACAAACGGATTACTAAACAAACACGTGGACATAATGAGTTGTGTAAACAACTAGCCTAGATGGTCTTGCGAGACATCTACTTACTTAACTTTATATGTTTAGGCATTTGAAGGTTACGGGTTCGGAGAACCTACGGTCGATGTTACTTACTCGTTTATTGAAATAAACGTACTTGCAAAGACTCAGGTGAGTCTTACGGCCCCACTTTTACTGTTTTATCTTATTGGGGGAGAAACATGCAACTGCTTTTATTTGAACACAAGTACTAAACTGTTTACTATACCAAACGAAATTGCATGAGTTACTTACAAACAGAAGTCTCTCCATCATATATCGTTAGTTATGGACTTAAGCGCGAACAGTAGTTAATGGATCCATTAGGGAAATGACCCTCCCCACCCGGGGCAGTAGCGCTGCCACGTACCGATTTACACGTATAAACGGGTGACAACTTATTCGTTACTGATGCTTGCTCACTTACGAGCATGTCACGGGAGCAAACATATTATTTCCGGGTTAAGCTTCGATTATGAGCCTCATGGCAACGGTATAAACTTATCTATTTACATTTGCTGGATTGCAAATACTGATTTTACGATTGCTGGATTGCAATGGTTGATTATACGCCTACGGGCACTACTAATGAAATCTCGTGTTCAAAGCCGATATTATTTACAAACCTGTGAGATTCACCAACCTTTTGGTTGACACTTTTTAGCATGTTTTCTCAGGTACCCGGATGGAGTAGGATTACTCCAGGATTTTAGCTAGAGTCGCATGATTTCAACACAACTGCATTAACGGAGATTCTTAGCATTATCTTTTGTATATTACGATTATGTAATAGAATCTCCCGCTATACGCGTGGACTCTAGGGGAAACTACATTTTGTATACGAAAACACTAAGTTTTCAAACATTATATCTATGGAATGTAACTAATTTACAAACGTTGCATATAGATGTCGTTTGCTTTATCTTTGTGCTGTGATATTTGATTAGTAACACCCCAAGCTATGCTTCCGCAAAACAGTGAATTTCGGGGGTGTTACAGATTGGTATCAGAGCCTAAGGTTATAGTGAACTAGGTTGCATTTAGTGGGCCTAGACTATGACCATTAGGCAGTATTTCCTTATTAAGCATGATTGGTTCAGGAATTACATCATACGACTTTAATTTAACATAGCCTGATCAACTATGTACAATTAAGGAAAAATGATGTGAGGTCTGAAATGGTTATGTCGAACAGGAATGCGTTAGTAGACTCTGACCACGAGGGAACCGAGACTCTTACTTGTTATGTGCTAGACATACACTAGGCTATTATGTGAGATACGAGTATATACATACATAGGCCTCACTCACTGACTATACTACTAGGCTATTATATATTGAATATATATGAATGGGACTCGCACGTAAACACACTCGCTATAGGGATAGCCGACGTTTCTCTGGTGACACTTACGAATTTCTCTCAGCGGTTTGCACCGACCATGACCGACTTGATTTCAGTCACACCACCTTGTGGCGTACTCTAATGATTTTATGAAAATCACATCTAACACCCGGAAACAACGTACTTCCAAGGACTAAGATCCTCTCTCTGTCATTTCTATAGAACTCAAAGACGCGAATTCCCAAATGGACGACCACATGTCTGATAGTGACCAAGTCCACGAGGAACAAATCCAGTACACGTATCTCGATGAGGACATCGTACCAGAAGAAGAAATCATGCTGGAGGGAAACGAAAATCAGAATTTCGGAATGACTGGCATCGATATTGAAGAATATGAAAGAGTGCGAGATCAGGCCGTGGGACTAGACGGCCGAAATTGGGCACTTAAGCGTAAGTGCATAGACTATGAACAAAGATTGAGAATCTCAAACCGATCTGTCCCTACACGAATCAAAGATAAGATCCGTTACTGGAAGAAAGTGGCCACCAACCTAACCCGTAGGACCAAAACATGGATCAAACGTTTGGGCAGGAAATCAACGGAGGAGACTAGGTATCGCTCCACGACTCAAAGATACAGGGACATGCTCGAGGCACGCTACCACCCACACGACCTGAACCTGGAGTCGGAAGACGAATCCGAAAGCCAGGAACCTTAACTAAGAATGAACCAACCGACTAGCAGAAACTGTGGACCGCCTTGGCACGCGATGGAACAAATTAATCTACATTAGGAATAGTGTAGTTTTTGTCTTGTAATCTACCTCGTAATCTAGGGACTATCTAACACTACTCTATAAACTAGTCGGATGTAACCATTCCCGACACCTTTTGTAATATCTCTGTAGGATGTAACTTTTGAACTCACTTTATCTATCAGATATCCTTTGTTATCTCAACTCACATTAATTGTCATTTTCCATGTTGATGTTATGTATTACTGCTTTTATACATGTACATCTGTGACAATTACAATTTCATACAAAATCTCATGTATCTTCATTTCTTTTATTGAAGAATCATGCCGCCAAAGACACGACCATACACCGATGCCCAGATTACCTCCCTTATAACCCAGGCTGTTACTGAAGCCTTGGCTCGGAATACTCCACCAAACTCCTCGAGAAACAGCGATGCCGCTGAAACCACTACTGCTAAACCCTGTTCATACAAAGACTTTCAGAACTGCAAACCTCTAAACTTTGCAGGTACTGAGGGAGCTATCGGTCTAGTACGCTGGATCGAGAAAGTCGAGTCTGTATTTCTTATCTGCAACTGTGCGGAGGGAGATAAGGTTAAGTTCTCCGTTAGTACTTTTACTGACACCGCACTCACCTGGTGGAACACTTATGCCCAGACTGTGAGTGTTGCTACTGCTTACCAACTCCCGTGGGAGGAGTTGAAGATGATGTTGAGGGGCGAGTATTGCCCCAGGGATGAATTGAAACAACTAGAAGTGGAATTCTGGAATCATAAGATGCAAGGTAATGATATCACCGGCTACACCAACCGTTTCCACCAACTGGCACTTCTGTGCCCAACCATGGTCGATCCTGAGTACAAGAGGATCGAGAAATTTGTTGATGGTCTTCCTGAGAGACTCCAAGACCTGGTAACTTCTTCCAAACCGGGTACTATTCAGAGCGCCATCCGTATGGCCCATGAACTTACGGCAAATTCTGTCCGCCGTGGTGCAACTTCAACCCCATCTGCAAACAACAAACGCAAGTGGGAAGGTAACCCCAACTCATCCAACCCAACCTCCAACAAAAAGCCTGAGTACTTTAAGGCTTATTCATCTGGAACTTCGGAGAAGAAAGGGTACAACGGGAGCAGACCCTACTGTCCCAAATGCAACCGCCACCATGACGGTTCTTGCCCTTGCTCCAACTGCAAGCGGTTCGGGCATCTAGCCAAGGATTGTCGAACCAACATTTCTACCCCCAACACTAATGCACCAAAAGCCTGCTTTGGGTGCGGAAATACAGGGCATTTCATGAAAGATTGCCCAAAGCTGAAAAATAACAACAACCCTGCTCGCGGCAGATCATTCGTTATCAAGGCTGGGGAAGCCAGACAAGACCCGAACGTCGTGACGGGTACGTTCCTTCTCAACGACCTTACTGCTTCTGTGTTATTTGATACCGGTGCCGATAGAAGCTTCATATCTGAGAAATTTAGCCCTTTACTTAATATTACTCCCACTGCCTTAGATGCTAAATACATTGTTGAATTAGCTAATGGCAAACTGATTGAGACTGATAGTATCATACACAATTGTACACTTAACCTCACGAACGAAACGTTTCCCATTGATTTAATCCCTGTCGAGATCGGCAGCTTCGATATTATTGTCGGTATGGATTGGTTATCCAAGCACCGAGCTGAAATCATCTGTCATGACAAACTCGTTCGCATACCTCTTGTCTCCGGTGGAACCTTAGTCTTACAAGGGGAGACCGGTAGACGGAATCTGAATATTGTATCCTGTCTGAAAACGAGAAAATATCTACGAAAAGGGTATCAAGCCATCCTCGCACATGTAACGGAGAAGAAGTCGGAGGAGAAGCGACTTGAGGATGTTCCGATCGTGCGGGATTTTCCGGAAGTCTTTCCCGAAGACTTGCCCGGACTTCCGCCACCTAGACAAGTTGAATTTCAAATCGAACTTGTGCCCGGAGCTGCACCCGTGGCACGAGCCCCTTACCGTTTAGCACCATCCGAAATGCAGGAGTTGTCTAACCAACTACAGGAACTCCTGGACAGAGGATTCATTCGACCAAGTTCCTCGCCTTGGGGAGCTCCGGTCTTATTCGTGAAAAAGAAAGATGGGTCTTTCCGCATGTGTATTGACTACCGAGAGCTGAATAAGCTAACCATAAAGAATCGGTACCCACTTCCTAGAATCGATGACCTATTTGATCAACTCCAGGGATCGAGTGTTTACTCAAAGATTGATCTACGGTCGGGTTATCATCAACTCCGAGTCCGTGACAATGATATCCCAAAGACAGCCTTCCGAACTCGTTATGGGCATTACGAGTTCCAAGTGATGCCATTCGGTTTAACCAACGCACCGGCCGTATTCATGGACCTTATGAATCGGGTGTGCAAACCATATCTTGACAAATTCGTCATTGTGTTCATCGACGATATTCTGATTTACTCTCGCAATGAGCAGGAACATGCTCAACATCTGAAAACCATTCTAGGACTTCTGAAACACGAAGAGTTATATGCCAAATTCTCTAAGTGTGAGTTCTGGATTCGAACCGTTCAATTCCTCGGGCACGTGATTGACAGCCAAGGAATTCATGTTGATCCCGCCAAGATTGAAGCAATCAAGGGCTGGGAGTCACCGACCACTCCAACCGAAGTGAGACAATTCTTAGGTCTTGCTGGTTATTATCGCCGATTCATCGAAAACTTTTCAAGAATAGCTGTCCCCCTAACCACACTGACTCAGAAAGATAAGAAGTTCGATTGGACGGATAAACAAGAGTCAGCCTTCCAGCTATTGAAAAACAAACTTTGCAGTGCACCAATCTTGTCCTTACCCGAGGGCACCGACGATTTCGTGGTTTACTGCGACGCCTCACACCAGGGACTTGGTTGTGTGTTGATGCAACGGGAAAAAGTCATTGCCTATGCCTCACGACAACTGAAAATCCACGAGAAAAACTATACGACCCACGACCTCGAGTTAGGTGCTGTGGTCTTCGCATTGAAAATCTGGAGACATTATCTCTACGGTACGAAAAGCACTATCTTCACCGATCACAAAAGTCTCCAACACATATTCGATCAGAAAGATCTAAACATGAGACAACGTCGCTGGGTTGAGTTACTTAGTGACTACGACTACGAGATCAAATACCATCCGGGCAAGGCTAACGTAGTGGCCGATGCCTTAAGCCGAAAAGAACGAGTGAAACCCCTTCGAGTCCGAGCACTTTCTATGACCATTCGTAACGAGCTTCCTGCTCAAATCCTTACCGCTCAACTTGAAGCACTCAACGATGAAAACTTGAAAAATGAAGCCTTGCGAGGCTTGGATAAACAATTCGAAATCAAACCCGATGGAACTCGATACTTATCTAACCGGGTGTGGTTACCCAAATTCGGAAACTTGCGAGATTTGGTGATGGCTGAAGCTCACAAATCTTGATACTCTATACATCCTGGATCTGACAAGATGTATCATGACGTCAAAGGGTTGTATTGGTGGCCTAACATGAAAGCTGACATCGCCTTGTACGTCAGTAAATGCCTAACCTGTTCCAAAGTAAAGACCGAACACCAAAGACCCTCTGGGTTGCTTCAACAACCTGAAATTCCTCAATGGAAATGGGAACAAATTTCCATGGACTTCATTACCAAACTACCGAAAACTTCGAGTGGTTGCGATACCATTTGGGTGATCGTGGACCGTCTCACGAAATCTGCTCATTTTCTGGCCATCAAGGAAACCGACAAGATGGAGCGTCTGACTCGCATCTATGTCAAAGAAATCATCTCGCGACACGGTGTACCTATCTCGATCATCTCGGATAGGGACAGCCGTTTTACTTCTAACTTTTGGCAATCGCTACAGAAATCTCTTGGTACTCGTCTGGATATGAGTACTGCTTATCACCCGCAAACCGATGGCCAAAGCGAGCGAACTATTCAAACACTGGAGGATATGCTACGAGCCTGCGTAGTCGACTTCGGTACTTCTTGGGAAAATCACTTACCGTTGTGTGAGTTTTCGTACAACAACAGTTACCATACCAGCATAAAGGCTGCACCCTTCGAGGCACTTTACGGACGTAAGTGCCGATCACCTGTCTGTTGGACTGAGTTAGGAGAATCACTACTCACGGGTCCAGAAATCATTCAAGAAACTACTGAGAAAATCGTTGGTATTCAAAACCGGCTGAAAGCCGCACGTGACCGTCAGAAAAGCTATGCTGACGTGAGACGCAAACACCTTGAGTTCCAGGTAGGAGACAAGGTACTTCTCAAAGTGGCACCGTGGAAAGGTGTTATTCGATTCGGGAAACGAGGCAAACTAAATCCTAGATACATCGGACCATTCGAAATCCTTGAAAGGATTGGTCCAGTGGCATATCGCCTGCAACTTCCTGCTGAACTTAGCAGCGTACACAACACATTCCACATTTATAACTTGAAGAAATGTCTGTCTGACGAGACGCTGATTATACCGCTCGACGAAATTCAAATCGATGATAAACTTCATTTCGTCGAGAAACCTATGGAAATCATGGACCGTGAGGTCAAGCAATTGAAACAGAGTCGTATTCCCATAGTAAAAGTCAGGTGGAATTCTAGGCGCGGCCCTGAGTTCACCTGGGAACGGGAAGACCAAATGCGACAGAAATACCCACATCTCTTCCCAGACAACGCACCGTCCGTGCACTCGAGCTAATTTCGGGACGAAATTTCTTTAACAAGGGGAGAATGTAACACCTGCTAAATTAGGATAATTTATTATGCCTAATTATTTGTAACTAGTTGTAATTAGTATGTAATAGGACTAATTACAGACTCTATTTGTATATATATAAGGTGAGTTATATATATGTACACACGCGATTTGGTTAAATCGTACGCAATTTAAATCGAATGTAATTCGGTTCAATTAATACGGACGTTGGTGAAGCATTTTGTTCAATAACGCGATTATTTTCCAAGCATTATTTTGACAATATTTTAAGTGTGTATTATATCGTAAAAATAAACGTTACACGATTAAAATAGTTAACGCGCGCTTTAACAACAAAATACATAAATTTATTTAAAGATTTGACAAACAATTCAATTAAATCAATTAGCAAAGATTCGTATTTATAAATGAATAATTACGCGAAAAATAAATATTTAACGATTAAACGACGGAGAAAACGAACACCACACGGGGCACGGAACGGGGACTGGGTGAGGTGAGGCTTTCACCAACACCCCACCATCCCCATTCTCTTTCTCATTCTTTCTCCCTCACTCTCTTTCTTCCTCCCTTTTTCTCTCAATAATCACCACCACCACCAAACTCATCAAATTCACAAAATACTACCTCAAAACGCACTCGGTTTTACTCGGTCATTTGGAAGGAAAGCACCACCACTTCACGATCTACCAACCTACCTTTTCGGATCTTCAATCCGACACCGCGTAAGTTTCCGACAAAACTCGAAACTCTCCGTTTTTGCTCATTTTTACGTTTTTATGGTTTATATATGCTTAAAATGTCCAAAAATGGGTTGGGTAAAAGATTTGGACCGAACGGAAGCTTTTCGACCGATTTTCCGGCCACCATTTTCCGATCAGACCGCTACGTCGCAGAGACACTGGGCTATCTGCGACGTAGCTCAGAACGTCGCATTTTGTGGCCAACGTCGCATTTAGCGACGTCGCGGCCTACGTCGCACAAATATCCCAACGTCGCACTAGCGACGCAGCCTATTACGTCGCATTAACTTGCGGACGTCGCACATAGCGACGTAGACTTTTACGTCGCAAACCGAACCAACGTCGCATTAGCGACGTCGCCCCCTACGTCGCATTGAATTGCGAAGGTCGCATCATGCGACGTACCTCCCTACGTCGCACCCTACGTCGCATGCTACGTCGCATGCTACGTCGCACAAACCAGAACCTTGAAAAGTCAGATTTTACTAAGTGTCGAACTTACACAACTTCAAATACTTATGTCATACGACTTAACAAACGTCATAGAACATACTTTCAATTACAATTACACTAAATTGCGTTATAAATGATAACGCTTTGAATCATTATTACAAACCGTCACCAACGGGCCATATTTGTCTACAAACTACAAACGGATTACTAAACAAACACGTGGACATAATGAGTTGTGTAAACAACTAGCCTAGATGGTCTTGCGAGACATCTACTTACTTAACTTTATATGTTTAGGCATTTGAAGGTTACGGGTTCGGAGAACCTACGGTCGATGTTACTTACTCGTTTATTGAAATAAACGTACTTGCAAAGACTCAGGTGAGTCTTACGGCCCCACTTTTACTGTTTTATCTTATTGGGGGAGAAACATGCAACTGCTTTTATTTGAACACAAGTACTAAACTGTTTACTATACCAAACGAAATTGCATGAGTTACTTACAAACAGAAGTCTCTCCATCATATATCGTTAGTTATGGACTTAAGCGCGAACAGTAGTTAATGGATCCATTAGGGAAATGACCCTCCCCACCCGGGGCAGTAGCGCTGCCACGTACCGATTTATACGTATAAACGGGTGACAACTTATTCGTTACTGATGCTTGCTCACTTACGAGCATGTCACGGGAGCAAACATATTATTTCCGGGTTAAGCTTCGATTATGAGCCTCATGGCAACGGTATAAACTTATCTATTTACATTTGCTGGATTGCAAATACTGATTTTACGATTGCTGGATTGCAATGGTTGATTATACGCCTACGGGCACTACTAATGAAATCTCGTGTTCAAAGCCGATATTATTTACAAACCTGTGAGATTCACCAACCTTTTGGTTGACACTTTTTAGCATGTTTTCTCAGGTACCCGGATGGAGTAGGATTACTCCAGGATTTTAGCTAGAGTCGCATGATTTCAACACAACTGCATTAACGGAGATTCTTAGCATTATCTTTTGTATATTACGATTATGTAATAGAATCTCCCGCTATACGCGTGGACTCTAGGGGAAACTACATTTTGTATACGAAAACACTAAGTTTTCAAACATTATATCTATGGAATGTAACTAATTTACAAACGTTGCATATAGATGTCGTTTGCTTTATCTTTGTGCTGTGATATTTGATTAGTAACACCCCAAGCTATGCTTCCGCAAAACAGTGAATTTCGGGGGTGTTACACATTTAAAACCAAACAGTGGACCAACTTATGAAACATAGTCACTACATATTTGCAATACAAGACTCAACCATTTTGGCAATAGTTTTTATTTATTTATTTATATAAAGATGTCACATAAACAAAGCCTTAAACATTCTCAACAACTCCCAAAATACTAGAAAACAATTTGATCAAACCAAACTATATTTAACCAAGTTTTTCTGAAAATTCGTCATACACCGCAACTGTTTACGAAATAATTTCTATAAAATCACACACTGCGTTTTAGAGACCGAAACCACCCGGGTTCATGTAAAATTTTGAGATCTACAACTTCCGTGTTTTGGCCGAAGCCTGAAAACGAACGTAGCTAGGTCAATTTCTAACTTCCACGTAGGATCCCTAGTTGATTGGTTGAGTGTCCGTAACAATTTAACTCGCTGTTAAAAAAAATCTGCCGTATACATATATCTTTATATAAAGGATTCGTTTGACATTTGCTTCGAACACAACTTGCTTTTAAAATTCTCAAATCTCTTCAAAAATAGAATTATCATTGAGTACTAACGTATTCCCTGAGTTTAATATAATAATAAGCCATTAACTTGAACCTTTGCCATAACCCCTATATTTTGTTTAAATCGATCAGTAGCCACATGAATCTTGTATGTGATTTATTTAATCAACTAAATCATTAACAAATGGGACTAAACCCACGTGCAAACATTTAACAATATACATGTTCCTGTCGTAAAATATAACATCATTTCTTGAAGTCATCTTTTCCATTTGAATTATATAAGTTAACCGCCACCATAGTCTTAAGCCGTTTGGCCAGTAAAAGCTTCTCAATCGATACATTTTTTTTAAAAACATATTTCTATCTCTACCCTCATGGCAAAGTTTAAGACTCATACAGATCGATTGTTAACTTTCAGGAAAACATTCATATTATAATCAACTCCATATTCACAATCTGATATATATATATATATATATATATATATATATATACGAGACGCCCTACTCAACCAATCGACTAACGGACACCCTACAATTCTACCAAAATCATATGACGAAGTCTAACAATAGCGTTACCTTACCGAAACTGAAATCCCGAAACCGATCGAAGGCTGCTAACGAAACTCAATACGTACACACACGACCTTGATCTTATTCTTTTCTTGGCCTTGGTCGACGCACAGAAAAAACCACGGCAGGGACAATTCTTTTATTAAACTTAGTGAATAAAAGGGTTAAGGGTATTAATCAAGTTTGTTTTTATACTTAGAATATTACTTGAAGGTTAAGTTTAGGTTTTGGGTTTGGGAATAAGTTGGGTTGGGTACCCTTGGGCTGGCCGAATACCTCACAAAGGGTATTTGAGTCGGTTTGCTTTTGAACTAAAATTTCGACATAATTGTAATTGAAAACACACGTCCCATATACTCATCATGATTACTATTACATGCTAATCGTTATTATTATTATATTTTTTTTATTATATATTACCATTAGTATCTGATGTTGATGATAACAATTTTTATTATTATATTATTATTACCATTATTATTATTATTATTATTATTATTATTATTATTATTATTATTATTATTATTTACAAACCGCATCAAAGTCTCGAAAATATTTCGTTTCCTAATATATTACGTTTATTTCTCGATTGACTACTAGTTTTTAAGCACCCAACACGTATGATCCTAACGAAATAAAATCACCCCTTGACTATTTCAAGTTTTCAGAAATTGAAAATTTCTATTAATAGTATGTTTCACATAAATCAATTTAAACACGTAATTTATCAAACATGACGTAGAGATTATGACAAAACTCAAATACTTCACGGAATAGCTAAGCCTACTAACCTAGCTTGAGTGACGGTTGTCACAGTATCCCCCAGTTGAGAGAATTTCGTCCCGAAATTCAGCCGGAGTTAGTAGTGCCAACCAGAACAGAAAAGAGATTTGGAAACTTCTGCTTCATTTGATCTTCACGTTCCCAAGTAAACTCGGGACCTCTCTTAGCATTCCAACGAACTTTAACAATCGGAATCTTACTACGTTTTAGCTTCTTAACCTCACGATCCATGATTTCAACCGGTTCCTCTACAAAATGAAGTTTATGATCAATCTGAATCTCTTCCAATGGTACTTGCAAAGTCTGATCAGCTAAACACTTCCTCAGATTCGCCACATGGAATACATCGTGAACCCCACTAAGCTCTTGAGGTAATTTCAATCTATAAGCAACTGGACCAACACGCTCGGTAATTTCAAATGGTCCAACAAATCTTGGTGCAAGTTTCCCCTTTTTACCCAAACGAACAACTCCCTTCCACGGTGAAACTTTCAGCAAAACATGATCTCCTACAGCAAACTCTAATGGCTTGCGACGTTTGTCAGCATAACTCTTTTGTCTATCGCGAGCCACTTTCAACCTTTCCTTGATTTGCACAATCTTATCAGTAGTCTCTTGGATTATTTCCGGACCAATCAACTGACTTTCTCCTACCTCAGCCCACATTATAGGCGAACGGCACTTCCGCCCATAGAGTGCTTCAAATGGTGCACACTGAATACTCGAATGGTAGCTGTTATTATACGAAAACTCTACCAATGGTAAATGAGTATCCCAGTTTCCTCCAAAGTCGATAATACAAGCCCTCAACATATCTTCCAACGTCTGGATAGTACGCTCATTCTGCCTATCGGTTTGGGGATGGTAAGCCGTACTCATATCCAATCTCGTCCCTAACGCCTTCTGTAGCGTTTGCCAAAATCGGGAAGTAAATCGACCATCACGATCAGATATAATCGATATCGGCACTCCATGCCTCGCTACAATCTCATTTATGTACAACCTCGCCAATTTATCCATCTTATAGTCCTCGCGGATAGCTAAGAAATGAGCAGACTTAGTCATCCTATCCACGATAACCCAAATCGAATCGTGCCCGCTGCTGATTCTAGGCAGCTTAGTGATAAAATCCATAGCAATGTTCTCCCATTTCCACTCGGGAATTTCCGGTTGTTGTAGTAATCCTGAGGGTCTCTGGTGTTCAGCCTTGACCTTCAAGCAAGTTATACATTGGCTAACATATAATGCAATATCTTTCTTCATGCCCGGCCACCAATACAAATCCTTCATATCATGATACATTTTATCTGCCCCCGGATGGATCGAATACTTAGACTTATGAGATTCATCCATCACCAGCGTCCTCAAACCACCTAACAATGGAATCCACAGTATCCCAATGAAATAATATAACCCATCATCCTTACGTTCCAACTGCCCATCCAAACCACGCAATAACTCATTGTGAACATTAGAATCCAATAATGCTTCCATTTGAGCCCCAATCAACTTCTCCTTGATACCCGAGTGTATAGTCATAGCCATCGCTCTCACCCTTCTTGGATTAACCCTTTCCTTCCTACTCAAAGCATCAGCCACCACATTCGCCTTTCTCAGATGGTAGCGAATTTTACAATCATAGTCACTAAACAACTCCAACCACCTCCTTTGCCTCATATTCAACTCTTTCTGATCAAAGATATGCTGTAAACTCTTATGATCAGTATAAATCACACTTTTTGTTCCATACAGATAATGCCTCCAACACTTGAGTGCAAAGACCACCGCACCCAATTCCAAATCGTGAGTGGTGTAGTTTTTCTCATGCACCTTGAGTTGCCTAGATGAATAAGCTATCACTTTCCCTCGCTGCATCAAAACACATCCTAACCCTTCGTTAGACGCGTCACAATAAACTACAAAATCATCCGAGCCATCAGGTAATGCCAAAATCGGTGCCTCACACAAAGCATTCTTCAGAGTTTGAAATGCTTCCTCCTGTTTCTCACCCCAGACAAATTTACTTTCCTTTTGCGTCAACTGTGTAAGCGGTTGAGCAATCCTAGAAAAATTCTCAATAAAACGTCGATAGTATCCAGCTAAACCCAAGAACTGACGAATTTCAGAAGGAGTTTGTGGAGTCCTCCTGGATTTCACCGCCTCAATCTTACTTGGGTCCACATGAATACCCGCCTCGTTTACCACATGACCAAGAAAATGAACCTCACGCAACCAGAACTCACATTTTGAAAACTTTGCATAGGGCTGTTCTTTCAAGAGAAGTTCAAGAATAAGCTTCAAATGTAGCTTATGATCCTCCTTAGATTTTGAATAGATCAAGATGTCGTCAATGAAGACGATAACGAATTTATCAAGATACGGCTTACAAACACGATTCATTAGATCCATGAATACCGCAGGAGCATTAGTGAGACCAAAAGGCATAACGAGAAATTCGAAGTGCCCATAACGAGTCCTGAATGCAGTCTTTGGTATATCCGACTCATGTACTCTCAACTGATGATAACCAGAATGAAGATCAATCTTTGAAAACCACTGAGCACCCTGAAGTTGATCAAATAAATCATCTATCCTTGGAAGAGGATAACGATTCTTGACCGTAAGCTTATTAAGTTCACGGTAATCAATACACATATGAAATGAACCATCTTTCTTTTTAACGTACAGAACAGGTGCTCCCCAAGGGGAGTGACTAGGGCGAATAAAGCCCTTGTCTTGGAGCTCCTGAAGTTGAGTGGAAAACTCTTGCATTTCAGAAGGAGCTAAACGATATGGAGCTTTAGCAACTGGGGTCGCTCCGGGAATAAGATCAATGCGAAACTCAACAGATCGAAGAGGAGGTAATCCCGGCAAATCATCCGGGAAAACATTAGGAAAATCGCGAACAATATGGACATTTTCAAGTTTTGATTCCTTGGAATTTATACTCATAATCTTAACACATTTGGTCTCCGGTTGTTCCCCAGAGACTTCCAACATACTGCCATCTGGCATAGGTATACGTATCACCTTTTCGAAGCACACAATTTCGGCCCTATATTTCGACATCCAATCCATACCTACTATAACATCGAAACTACCGATCCCAAAAGGTATTAGGTCAATACTGAAAGTATGATCCTCCAGCACAAGTGTACAATTTCTAATAACCTCATTCAAATCTACCCGTTTTCCATCAGCAATCTCAATTTCATAAACAACTTCCAATTCACTAGGCATGACATTAAGTATAGACACAAAATCCACAGATATAAAGCTAAAATCGGCACCACTATCAAATAATACCATAGCAAAATGGTTATTTAATAGAAACGTACCAGTAACAACATTAGGTGCTTACCGCGCCTCGCTAGCGTTCATGACAAAAGACCTCCCAGGAGCAGTGTTTGTGACACGACTCCTATTCTGATTTCCACCTGTGGTCAGAGCCCGAGTATTATTATTATTATTTCCAGCAACTCCTATAGCTCCAACCAACCTTGGGCACGCACTGATGAAATGATCCAAACCCCCACACTCGAAACATCCCCTAGCACCTCTAACCGTATTAACCGGGGCAACAACGCGTGCAGGAAGTCGACAGAAGTCAGGTGTATGACCCCACCGGTTGCACTTGTTGCAAAACCGACAACCCACAGCTGGTAAATGATGATAATTACATTTCTCACAGTATGGAAGAGGACCAGTGTAACCTCTTCTTTCAGTATTGGAAATCACAAATCCCTTGCCCACTTTAGCCCTCTTATTACTAGATTCACTAACCCGAGTCTTGCTAGATTCAACAACCTCTTTACCCTTCTCGTTTCCCCTCTTTAATGTACCATTCCTCACCATCTCCTCAGTAAGGGCCCCAGCCTTCAAAATCGCACTCTGAATAGTGGCTGGTTCCGTCACCTCCACCATCCCCTTAATTTCTGGCACCAATCCCCCTAAATACTTTTTAATCCTTCTCGACTCAGGTGTTACCATACTCGGAATCAACTTGGCTAATTCATGGAAACGATCAGTGTACGTAGCATGATTAGCCCCCACCATCTTATGCTCCAAAAATTCTTTCTCTAACTTGTCCATTTCATTTGTAGAACAGTACTCCTCTACTAACAGTGCCTTAAACTCTTCCCACGTCATACCCATAGAAGCAGGCCTACCCCTGGCCTGAACCTGCATATTCCACCAGGTCAATGCTTTACCCGACAACTCAGTAGATGCATATCTGACCATATGCTCTTCGGCGCAGTTACTAATATCCAACACCGACTTCATCTTCTCTATCCACCTAGAGCAAGCAATCGCTCCCCTTTTGCCATCGAAATCTCGTGGTTTGCATGCCTTGAACTCCTTATAAGTACATCCTCTAGCAACCGCTCCATTACCAGCTCCATCCTCACCATTAGGTTCCCCATTAAAATTTTCCTCTTCTTCTTCACCACCTCCTCCACCTGTACCCTGCAATACACCCTGAGTAACCTGTGCAACTATATTAGGCAATAATGCCTGCAGCTGTTCTGCAATCATCGCGGCAACATTGGGTGCCTCACCCCCAGTACCTTCGTCACCTCCACCTGTACGGCCTCCAGTACGGCCACCACCCATACCATTACGGCCGCTTGTTCGTCCTCCACCTCTAACAACACCACTACCCCTACCAGCAACACGCGTAGAGCGTCTAGGTGGCATGATCACTATAATGGGAAACACATCACGATTTAGCACAGTTGAAGGATCGAAATAAAGTTTACGGACGCACAATTCATATAATTGAGGAGTAGACATTTTGCGTATAAAAGATCAAAGATTCACAAACATGAATGGATGTAAACGGCATGTGAACACAACTCATCCTTTATACACCCCCTTACAGGTAGCACATTGTATACTCAAACACAGTTAGATAGACATGCATATGTCGGAACACCTTCTTCAATTACGTCGGCCGCCGTAATCGTAAAAATGTTCGTTCATCCACATAACTACCCCCCAAGTTCTCGTAACACAATATACTTGTACAAAGGGCAAAGATTAACAATAGAACAATGGATATACACAACACATGGTTATGTTGTGCAACGAATGTTAGAAAGGAATTGAATTACATTGAAATATGCACACATAGTTCCCTAATTCATGTTCTATATGCGGGTTCCTTATTTATAGTCTAGGTCAATCCACCTAGATCTCTATAAACAATGGCTCTGATACCAATCTGTCACACCCCGTCTAAAGCGGAAACAACGGGATATAACCATGATAGGATCACAACACATTATTATAAAGAATACTAAATGAAATCAAATATTCAATGTGTCATGATGTCAATAACATGAAAAACGGTTCATGTCATGCATACATATCAACAATGAATGAATGTCAAACAACCACAATAATCAAACCAAATGTCTAGGCAAACCGCCTCCGAAATTTAGACAAGTCATAGTATAAGTCTTGACAATACTCAATGCAACCTATGCGGCCCACTAAGCTTTCTTGTCCTCGCTCTTAGTCCCACTAGTACTTCCTGAAAAGATATGCTCAAAAGTGTCAACACAATGATCGGTGAGTTCCGCAGGTTTATAAATGACACAAAATAAATATTTGCTGTGATAAAGATACGAGTTAGGACAATGCAATGAAAATGTACACATAAGTGAAATAATGTAAATGAAACACCTCAACACACTGTCATCACCCCACGAAGAAGTATGACCAAACAACCCCTGTGAATGCAGTAGCTACTCATAATGGCTTTAATGTATACATAACGTATAAAATTAGGTACTAAGGCCTTGTGAAACAACATGGCTTTAATGTATATCAAGAATAATGTATATATCAGGTACTCACTCCCGAAAGAGCAAGGCCTTACAATGATAATGAATCCAACAACCAAATGCACATACTTCACATAGTGTCATACATTTCATGCAAATGTCCAAAAATGAAAACAAATACGTTTCACAGCAGAAAATGGTAATAAAACATACGAGCATACTTTTCCCCCAATTTGAAAATAAGTAAGAAAATGGGGCCACGAAAACTCACCTTGATTAACAAAGCAAATATCGTCCCAAAATGAATCCATCACACAGTACGTCAATCTACAAATAAATTCATATAGATTAATAACCTAAGCAAAACTATACCTTTTTATTATGTCCTAGTTGATTGGTCGAGTCTTTAAGGTTTGATTACCCATATCGTCAATTTAATAAATAAGATTTAATATCAATTTAGTTTGTAACATTATTAAAATTTATAAATCTATTTATCCTTAAGATTCTCACTGCTCAAAACTACAAATCCACTACGTACCCAATTACGCCATACTGCTATATAATCTTGAGTGTACTAGATCTTCATTAGATCTTTAGCACATTTAAAACCAAACAGTGGACCAACTTATGAAACATAGTCACTACATATTTGCAATACAAGACTCAACCATTTTGGCAATAGTTTTTATTTATTTATTTATATAAAGATGTCGCATAAACAAAGCCTTAAACATTCTCAACAACTCCCAAAATACTAGAAAACAATTTGATCAAACCAAACTATATTTAACCAAGTTTTTCTGAAAATTCGTCATACACCGCAACTGTTTACGAAATAATTTCTATAAAATCACACACTGCGTTTTAGAGACCGAAACCTCGCAGGTTCATGTAAAATTTAGAGATCTACAACTTCCGTGTTTTGGCCGAAGCCTGAAAACGAACGTAGCTAGGTCAATTTCTAACTTCCACGTAGGATCCCTAGTTGATTGGTTGAGTGTCCGTAACAATTTAACTCGCTGTTAAAAAAAATCTGCCGTATACATATATCTTTATATAAAGGATTCGTTTGACATTTGCTTCGAACACAACTTGCTTTTAAAATTCTCAAATCTCTTCAAAAATAGAATTATCATTGAGTACTAACGTATTCCCTGAGTTTAATATAATAATAAGCCATTAACTTGAACCTTTGTCATAACCCCTATATTTTGTTTAAATCGATCAGTAGCCACATGAATCTTGTACGTGATTTATTTAATCAACTAAATCATTAACAAATGGGACTAAACCTACGTGCAAACATTTAACAATATACATGTTCCTGTCGTAAAATATAACATCATTTCTTGAAGTCATCTTTTCCATTTGAATTATATAAGTTAACCGCCACCATAGTCTTAAGCCGTTTGGCCAGTAAAAGCTTCTCAATCGATACATTTTTTTTAAAAACATATTTCTATCTCTACCCTCATGGCAAAGTTTAAGACTCATACAGATCGATTGTTAACTTTCAGGAAAACATTCATATTATAATCAACTCCATATTCACAATCTGATATATATATATATATATATACGAGACGCCCTACTCAACCAATCGACTAACGGACACCCTACAATTCTACCAAAATCATATGACGAAGTCTAACAATAGCGTTACCTTACCGAAACTGAAATCCCGAAACCGATCGAAGGCTGCTAACGAAACTCAATACCGTACACACACGACCTTGATCTTATTCTTTTCTTGGCCTTGGTCGACGCACAGAAAAAACCACGGCAGGGACAATTCTTTTATTAAACTTAGTGAATAAAAGGGTTTAGGGTATTAATCAAGTTTGTTTTTATACTTAGAATATTACTTGAAGGTTAAGTTTAGGTTTTGGGTTTGGGAATAAGTTGGGTTGGGTACCCTTG
The DNA here is from genome assembly GCA_949592205.1 of Helichrysum umbraculigerum. NCBI lineage: Eukaryota > Viridiplantae > Streptophyta > Magnoliopsida > Asterales > Asteraceae > Helichrysum > Helichrysum umbraculigerum. Next base: position 138,430,494 of record CATIUR010000003.1, on the reverse strand, counting down.
GGCTGGCCGAATACCTCACAAAGGGTATTTGAGTCGGTTTGCTTTTGAACTAAAATTTCGACATAATTGTAATTGAAAACACACGTCCCATATACTCATCATGATTACTATTACATGCTAATCGTTATTATTATTATATTATTTTTATTATATATTACCATTACTATCTGATGTTGATGATAACATATTTTATTATTATATTATTATTACCATTATTATTATTATTATTATTATTATTATTATTATTATTATTATTATTATTATTATTATTATTATTATTATTATTATTATTATTATTTACAAACCGCATCAAAGTCTCAAAAATATTTCGTTTCCTAATATATTACGTTTATTTCTCGATTGATTACTAGTTTTTAAGCACCCAACACGTATGATCCTAACGAAATAAAATCACCCATTGACTATTTCAAGTTTTCAGAAATTGAAAATTTCTATTAATAGTATGTTTCACATAAATCAATTTAAACACGTAATTTATCAAACATGACGTAGAGATTATGACAAAACTCAAATACTTCACGGAATAGCTAAGCCTACTAACCTAGCTCGAGTGACGGTTGTCACACCAAGGGGCAGAGCCCCTGGTTGGGGTCGAGCTGCCAAGTCAGCTTGGAAAATTTTTATTCCTACTACTTTTCTTTAGTGAAAACGTATCCGAAATTTGAATTTGGAGTAAAATTAGGTGGTAAAATCTTGGTTCCGACACTTAGTAAAAATCAGGGTTTTCAGGGTTCTGTTTTATGCGACGTTGGGTGCGACGTCGCAGACGTTGATCGTGGCGTCGCTATGTACGACATTCGTAATTCAGTGCGACGTTGTGGGTGGCGTCGCTATATGCGACGTTGTGGTTCTTGCGACATAAGGGTCGATGTCGCTATGTGCGACGTCGGCCAATTAAGGCGACGATAGGGATGATGTCGCTATATGCGACGTTGTGAGGGGTATTGCGATATAATGGTCTACGTCGTAGATAGCCCATCGTCTCTGCGACGTTGCGGTCTGATCTGAAAGTGGTGGCCGGAAAATCGGTCGAAAAGCTTCCGTTTGGTCCAAATCTTTTACCCAACCCATTTTTGGACATTTTAAGCATATATAAACAACAAACAAGTAAAAACGGAGAGTTTCGGGTTTTGTCGGAAACTTACGCGGTGTTGAAATAAAATTCCGAAAAGATGAAGTTGTAGATCGTAGCGTGGTGGTCGTTTTTCCTAAAAGAGCTTTGAAATCCGACGGCGTTTGGTGGTGTTTTTAGATGATTTAATGGTGATTTGGTGATGGTGGTTTTGAAAGAAGAAAAGAGAGAGAGAGAGAGAGAGAGAGAGAGAGAGAGAGAGAAAGAGAGAGAGAGAGAGAGAGAGAGAGAGATGATGAAGTTGGATGACGATTATGGGAAAAGGGGGTGGGGTTTCCCCGCTTTTTGGCTGCCATTTTCGTGGGGTCCACGGAGGTGGGCCTCACCAATTTTTAATCTCGTGTTTGCGCTCCGTGCGGTGTTCGTTTTCCCGATCTTTTAAACGTTAAAGTAATTTTATTTACGTTTAATTATAATTTTAAAGATACGAATATTTAGTCAATATTTTGCTTGAAGTATTTCATCAAATATTTAATAATCGGGTTATAAAATGTAACTTAGATTTGTTTGCATGTTTAACATTTTAACCGTGTAGACGTTATTTGTTCGACACGAAATGTAATTGTAATATTATAAAAATAATATTCTGGATATAATATTGTTATTAAATAATGTCATGTTATTTAATAAAATTAATCACCAACGTCCTTATTTAATTGAATCGAATTACATTCGATTTGAAAAGCGTACGATTTAATCAAATCGCATATTTGTATATATATATTCATCAATTTATATATTTCGATACATTAATTAGTCTAACACAGAACTAATTACATGTATTAACATAGGATCATGCACTAATTACTAGTCCTAATTTGGCGGGTGTTACATGTTATCACCAAACACTACATCAGGACCTCTTTCATCCTGGTAGTCACTGAGCAGGGACTTACATCCGGTCATATGTCAGGAACAACCACTGTCCAGATACCAGATAGTCTCTCTAAGAATGCCTTGCATAAATGAACAAGATTAGTTCAACTGGTGAACCCATCCTGAGATGGGTTCGTAGTGGCTAAACCTTGGTTTTGGCTTCCACTGATTTGCATAAATGGTGTCTGAATGTTCACTGATAATTACGATTTTTGAAAATGGTGTTGCTGAGCATTCAGATGAAAAGTGTTGTCTGTTTCCACATTTGTAACACTTTTTATTTGCATAAGTGGCCCTTTTTACCTTCTTATTTCAAGTTGATGAACTTACACTGACTTACAACTTTTCTTGTTGATTTCTACCTCTTGTTTTTTTGACTTATGGTCACTGATAATAGCATTATCAGTGACTGAAACAGTGTTAGAGAAGTTGCTAATATCCTTTTGTTTATCAGCGACTGATTCAGTGATTTTTGGAGTTTCTGATGGATTATCAGTTTTGGAACTTTTGTTTACACATTCAGTCTTTACTATATTGCAATCATCAGTGAGTAAACCACCTTTTGTGAAACAATTTGGTCTTGGCTCACTGATGATTGATATAGGTTCAAATACAACTTTTGAGAAATATCCATCAAAATTAAAGACATGATCAACTCTTGTAGAGTCAGCAAGTGAAGCAGCATATCCATAATCTCCTCCCAAAATAGCTTTTGCTTGTTTTGGAATTTGATTATTTACACACTGATTAACTCTCATGTTTGACTTACACCAAAACTCCATAACCTTTTTGAGTTCTAAAAATTTTGTTTCATATTTTACTTTCTCTTGAATACACACTTGATTTGCGTGCAATTGTGCTTCAAGGTCTAGTTTTAAAATTTTTTATTTTCGACACATTTTCCTCTTGATCAAGAAGTTTTGATTTTAAGTTGTTGATCTCATAATTCTTCTTTCTTTGAATGTCATGAGAATTTGATAAGTCAACTATCAAAGATTCAAAAACACTATCTTTCTCAGTGGCTGAATATGACTTAAAATAATGTACCTTGTAGAGAGTTTCAGGATCCCATCCAGACGTTGAACATTTATGAGCTACTTCCTTGATATCTTCATGAAAGGCAGCATCATTAGCCATCAGACAGTAATCCTTATCTAAACAAATCATTGCTTGTTCTTCATCAAATGATGAGGATGAGTCAGAGTCGCTGAATGAGCCTTCTTCAACGACAAACCCTTTACCCTTTTTCCTTCTATATTTGGACATTGTCTTCAGCTTCTTGTACTTTGCTTTGTATTTGTTGTACTTGTCATTTCTGAAGCTTGTCTTTGGTTCAGGGATAGGATTAACTGACTTTGATCTACAATCAGCGGCAAAGTGACCAGGCTTGCCACACTTGTAGCAATCACCTTTTGATTTGAAATTATCAAATGATGGTGCACCAGCGAATCTCTTTGATCTGGTATTCTTTCTGAAATTTGCAACCATCATGGCCATATCTCTTTCCAGCTTATCTAGACCCTCATCATATTCATACTCTAACTATTCTTCAGCTTGCTTACCTTCTTCATCAGCTATCAAGGACTTTGAGCTTATCTTTGACACTTTTGATTTCTGTCTCTGATCAATTTCATCAAGCGCAGCTACAAGGGCATTCGATATCTTTTGATTTCCAAGTGTTGCACGAATATGCTCACTTTGATGAGCTTGCTTTTCAGACTGCTCCCAGTTGAGTAAAATACCATAGACTTGAGTAAGATTCAGCATTGTATAATCATTCCTCTGTCTTGTACAGGTAGCAATGGTTCCCAGAGTTTCTTTGGTAGAAGTTCCAGAAACTTTTCAACAACAAATCTCTGTTCTTTGCCTATACCAGCATTTTCCATTGTATTCATCGGTGACTGATATCTGGTATAAGTAGAAGACAGAGACTCATTTGGCTCCATTGCGAATAGCTCATACTAGCGAGTGAGATTTACTTCCCTGCAGCGAATAATATCAGGAGTTCCAATATATATATTCCTTATGGTGTCCCACATATCTTTAGCAGTTTTGCAAAGCCTGATTGATTCAAACACTTCATCAGGAAGTGTCATGTCTATGTAGATTTTGGCTTGTTTATCTAATCTGACCAACCTTTTGTCCTCATCTGACCACTGTTCCTCTTTCTTTGGCACAACCATTTCTGGTATTGCGAGATTAGTTGCAGTAGCTACAACAGCGGGAACAATTGTGGTAGGAATATGATGACCATTGGTTATAATATTACAAAGACGATCATCAATGAGATCAAGAAACATCATCATCCGGGACATCCAGGTTTCAATCCTAGAGGGATCGAACGTTGGAGGTTTGGTAGTAGAACCATTTCCCTTTTGATACTCAGAATCAACATAAATATACTTTACTGATTCCATTGCAGATCTGGTTAATTGATTTAAACCAACTCTGCTCTGATACCAACTGAGAGTCCCGTAATCACTATTACTTAGTGATATGGAATCGCAATAAGTAAAGTTTAATTGTAGAAGGGGGGTTGAATACAATTAAAAACTTTTTTCGATTTATCTAAGTTGATTGACTAAGTTTTTAATTGACTAAACATGAACAGAGCATAATAAACATAAACAGAGATAAAACAACAATGAAGTAATAGCTTAACTTGTGAATTTTATTGATGATAAAACTCACTGAACATTGATTGCGGAATAGACTAGCCAAGGCTAATCTAAATCAACGCTCAAGCTAACTATTACAATTGAGATGAATAGTAGTGGACAAACACACTAACTATTCACTCACATATCGCTGATACGTGCTTAGACGGACTACTCACTGACAAACAAGTGATTAACACGTACAACGGCAAGTTTCTAAGTACAATGTACTACTCTATATATACTACAAGTATCACGTAAATATCTCCTACAAAATAGGATCTGAAATGACACGTGTCGCTGCTTGATTGGCTTGATCTCTGATGAACCGACATACTGCGAGTCCCAATTCTGTTACCGCAAATATCTCTTCTTCCTTAAAACTAATCACTTGCTGCCACGTAATTCTTCAGATATTTTATCGTACGAGGAACACTTGCTGACGTATACATGAAGAGTAACTGTACTTGTGAAGAAACTTTATTGTAGTAGTTGTTGATGATGTAATAATCCTCCTCACTCACTGCGAGCTATCGTGCTCTTGTAGAATGACTTGAATTATATATCATCAGCAACTAGCTTTTATTTTGGGCAGTGACTTTTGCCTTTATTTATTTGAAGATGTAAAACTCTCGCTGCTAGTCTTCGAGTCAACGACACACCAAGTTGAGTTTTAATCTTCCTCAGCATATTAGTTTCTTGAGTAGAAAGACCATCGACCAGTGAGTACAGTCTTCAGCAACAGCAGCTTTGTCTTAATCATTTCCTTCATCGAGTTTGTTATCATTGAGTTGGTCAGCGACCAGTGAATCAACAACAACTTATTAACATGAGTGTTAAAATATATAAATAAACGTTACTACAAACCAAGTTCAATTAGAATGCATCACAATGCATACTATTGGTACTCATCAGAATCGAAAAAAATAAACTCGTCGAAAGTATGCCTTGAGAGATGTTAAATCGAAGAGGAGAAAACGCTGAATTTTATGGTGCAATTTTCATAATTTTTCGACTTGTCGTTTATGAGTTAATTTGTTTTGGGGGTAAATGGGTAAATGAGTTTTGATTATTATTCAGGTGATCACATGGGTGCATCCCCACATTAATTATTATAGACATGATAAGATCAATGGTTGTGATTTACTTTCTCATCTCTCATTTTCTGCACTTCCCCATAGATCACTACCCTCTATATGTGTGTGTGTGTGTGTGTGTGTGTGTGTGTGTGTGTGTGTGTGTTATTTGTGAGAGGTTCAAATGAGAACCAACCCAATGTGGAGAACTAAGAGAACTTATTTTTAGCCTTTAATGAATGGTGAGATCAACGTGTGACACAACTATAAATAATGAGTATTATAATTAATACATAAAAATAATTAAAGGGTAGTATAGTAAATTCTTTTGTTATCTCTCATCTTTGACAGTTTCATCGACTCACAATTAATAGGTACAAAAGTTCAAAGCCTCCATTTTATTCAAAATCATCATTTTTATTTGAGAATTGCTAGACTCTCATAAATTTTACAAAGAAAGTTTCACAAAATAAGGTGGCAAGTGAGTTCCACCAATCACATCATTTTCTTTTTCTCTCTCATATTTCTCTTCCATCATTTCATTGGTACAACTCATTTTGTGAACATAATTTTGTAAAAATGTGATGATCCTATCATTTCTCTTTTTATTTCGAGGAGTTCTATGCATACAAAAAGTTTACAAAATGCATTTATACAAAATGATGTGTACCAATTAGAAGTAGAGAGATAAGCAAGAAAGAGAAAATGAAAGTTAATTTGATAGATCCAATTATGCATCCACATCATTTTGTATGTTTTTGTTTGTAAGATTTTTGTAATTCTAGAATTTCTCTTTTATTTCGGTTCATACTACGCCAATGATTTGTTTCTACTTGGTATGATGGTGTTGAGTTTTATCACTTTATGTTGTTCACATATGAACATTTAGTATACATCACATCTAAAACTTCTCTCTGACCATATATCAATGTTTTAGTGGAATGTTCACTTGTGAACAACAATATAATCATCTTCACCATAACGTTTACTTGTTTTTATTTATCGAATATCTATTCGTGGGATTTAGTTTATGGAGTTAAAGAAGAATTGAAGATGAAATAAATTGTTCACTTGTGCACACACAAGCCACCGTTCAAAGAAGATGAAGACGGTGACACGATGAAGATCGAAAGGAATGTCTGTACACAATACAATATGCTAAAATGCATGAAGTTGAAAACAAAAAACGGTTGTTCACAATACAATATGCTAAAAAACGGTTGTTCAGCTATGCACGTCACGATTTTAGTGTATAAGTACGATAAACATGGCTTTTAGGGTGCAAAAGATCGTAAAAAAAAGTAAGAAACGGGCTTGTTCACTTGTGCATATAGGTTGTTGATGTGCTTGTTTCTAAATATGGGATGTTCACATGTGCACAGAAGATGACATTGTGCGAAGTGTAGAGATCGAATAAGAACTTAAGTCTTAACCTAGAAAGTTTAAATGAAAATTATGATTGAGTTTCTTGTTATTGCATTATGGTACGGTTCATCGTTGATTTGATAATACAGTATCGATATGCAGATTTGAAAATTGCCAGGATAGTGATGAGAGAGAAGCACCCAAAAAAAATCCCAATAATAGTGGAACTTCCACAAATAACGGTTCAAACTTTTATTAGTTCATCAAAATATTGAGTGTTTTACCCTTATACCCTTTTAAATATTTGGTTCTTATATATGGGTTGGTTCTCATTTGAACTTTCCTCTATGTTATTTTTAATCAAAAAATCTTTATTACAATCAAACTAAAAACATATAATACAAAACAACAAACGGAAATCAAATATAATGCACATGTCTTCTATGGACAGAATGATTACTTCCATCCAACAATAAACGTGTTAAGGAAAAAATGGAAAGTGTACATTAACTTTTCGTGTGTTTTTATATTTATAAAATTTAAAGAGACTAATACAATAACAGTATTAATCTTAGAAGCTAAATCTTAGAAGCTATGATCCGGATTGTTTACTTTTTTTTGTAAAGAGTAAATTACGTTCTCAGTCCCTGTGGTATGTTATAAATTTCACTCCCTATCCCTGGGTCAAGATTTTTGCTGGTTCAGTCCCTTGACCCGGTTTTGTATTTCATTCTTGATCCCTCATTAAATTAAGCTAAGGGTAAAAAAGTCTTTTACTTATTTCTTTTTTTTTCGCATTTCATTTAATTAAATTGAAATTATAATTTTATTAAAATCAATTTACATGAATACAAAAACTTGCATTTCATTTTCTTCCCAATAAATCTCAAACGTTTCATCACCACCATTCTTTTATCTTTTATCTTTCTTCACCTGTATTAAACTCCGATAGAATTATTCGAGCAAATTGAAACCAAAAACTTGTTCTGTGGCGGCGGCAGCGGCGACTGCAAGTTTTTTAGGTTCCGTGGCGCCACCATCAGTCCAATAGACGATTAGTCTGTAACGATTCCGGCGAACAAGCCGGCATTTTTTCCGATGAACGAATCTAGTAAGTGTCCGGCGATCTGCAACTACCATTTATTGTCTTCCAATTAATCATAAAAAAAAAGTTATTTATGGTTTCGAAAACTGACCGGATAATATGTGTGTTTATGCTTACCGTGATGTGACGTTCAATGTGAGAAGGAAACTTTTACTTGTCACAAAGAAACAGTACATTAACCAGTTGTACTATAGGCATAAACAGTTGTACTGTTTCCTTGTGACAAGTAAAAACTTACTTGCCAAAATCAGCTCCCTTTTTAAAATCGTAAAATATTCAACCGCCATTTTCTGCTTCTTTTATAAGCATAATATAACATAGATAAATAGATATACTGTTGGTCTATTGTTGGTTCTTTCCATGTAATTGATATATTTTTTTGCAATTACATATTACGGGGCATAAAGCAAAAAAAAAGGAAAAAGAAAATGGATACTATGGTTATGCAGAGCAACAACGCATAGGAGAAGAAAGGGTCCTTGTTTAGATACCCCTCTTTTTGTCCTTTTTCCCATTTTTTACCCCCCCTTACCCATCTAATTAATCACATCGTACCTTTATTTTTTATTTTCTGGGTATACCCCCATCATTTTCTAATTCCTACCCTCTTTTTAGTCTAAAACTAAAACTGATTCTATACTAAAATTGATCAATTTTAAATAAAACTGGACAGGAAAAGAACTGAACGGGTATTAAAAGTGGGCCAGGGGGTATCCCTATCAATTTGGGGGGTGTCTTCATATTTTCCCGAGAAGAAAGGGGTTAGTGGGTAGTGGGGTCCTGTAGAAAATAAAACATTAGTGTTAAAAAAAACAGTTAGATAATAGATTAAAAAATAAAAAGGGTACTTTAGCCATTGTACATTGAAGAGGATCGGGAGTGAAACAGAGAACCGGGTCAAGGGACTGCACCCGCAAAAATCTTGACCCAGTGACGAGGAGTGAAATTTATGACATACCACAGGGATCGAGAATGTAATTTACTCTTTTGTAAATGAACGTAATCAATGGGTAAAAAAGAAAAAAAAAAAAAAAGGAATGACGGAAGTTTATGGAGTGAGGGAGAGAGGAGTATAATACTATAATGGTCATTTGCTTTGTATATTATGAATTTTAAAGTATTTATTTTGATTTGATTGAATTAAAAGAAGAGTAAATTACGTTGCCCGTTCCTGTGGTTGTCCCTATATTACATACCTAGTCCTCGGGTTGGGTATTGTGTGGATCCCATCCCTTGACCTGAATTTTTATTTCACTACGGGTCCCTAATCCATATAAGTACACATAAATTGACTAAAATACCCTTAATTTATTTATGTATTCATATTTTGAAATAAAAAAATAAACCTCTGCCCACCATACTCAACCTCTTCCCTGCTACTCCTTCACTTTCATAATCATTCAGGATTTTTAAAAAAACTCAATCTATCATCATCTTACACCATCAGTTAAATTACTCGTACTACACTGAAATATAAACTAAAGATTAGCATTTTGTCCATATTTACTTAACATTTTGGTTATCTTCATCACCAACACTAATCACATTCTTCACCACCACCACCACCACCATCGTCTCTGCGACTGGAACCACTACTGTCGGAGAAGACGAATCGAAGTCAGATCTGTGTACATACGGCTTCATCCTTCGCATCGATCGTCGACTTCTACTACAATTTTAGATTGTTACTTTAGCGAAGAATCCAATCTAAAAATTGGAACAATGGCATTCTTCATGGTGGTTGGAAAGATGTTAATGGCTGGAGATGATGTTACGTTGGTGGCCGGAGAGGTGTTGGTGGCCGACATATCAAGGTTAATCGAAGCATAAAAGTTTTGATTATACATATATGTCTACAAAATTCATGGTCAATTGAAACTTAGAATGCAAAAATTAAATACATCGACCTGCTGTTGTAATTCAGTCAATTGTTCGTGGAATTGTGGGATTTTGCATATGCTGTTGTAGTGTTGTACGCAGAAGGAATATTTTTTTTAGTGTTTCTTATTTGTATTTGTTTTCATAAGATAATTTAAATAAAGAAACAATACGTAAAAGACTATTGTACCCTTTTTGTAATTGGAGGAGGGTCCCGCGATGAAACAAGAATTCGGGTTAAGGGATGACATTCGCACAATACCCGACCTAAGGACTGGGTCCGTAATATAGGAACAACCACAGAGGATGTGCAATGTAATTTACTCTTAAAAGAATGGGTAAATGTGAATGAATTGTTACTCCCTATTTAGGTTGGGTATATATTTATATTTATATTTATATGATAGGGTAAAGTTCAAATGAGAATGAGATTTTGTGTGAGAATGGAGGAACCACTCATAATACGCAACGTGTCACAATAACCCATTTCCCCCATTATTTTTTGAAACCAAATATCTCACAAACGGTAAGTCGATAAATCATGAAAATTGCACCATATTTTTCAGCGTTTATCCTCTTCGATTTGCCGTCCCTCAAGGCATACCTTCGACGAATTATTATTTTTGGGTTTTGTAAATGGTACAAAATTAGTAACACATGTGTTAATAGCTGGTATCACAAGTGTTACTCGCCGGTAACACATGTGTTACTCGCTGGTAACACATGTGTTACTTCATCGGTAACACATGTGTTAGTTGTTTTCAAAACCTACTACTCGACGGTAACACATGTGTTACTCAACGGTAACACATGTATTAGTTGTTTTCAAAACCCATCGAAAAACGAAAAAAAAAAGTTCGTCGAAAGTATACCTTGTCACATCTCTAATTGAAGAGAATAAAACGATGATTATTATGGTGCAATTTTTATGATTTTTCGACTTACCGTTTGAGAGATATTTAATTTTTAAAAATGTGGAAGAAAAAGAAAAAAGTGAAACATGACATATTCTGGTTGGTTCCTTCATTCTCACTCAAAAATGTTGTACTCATTTGAACCTTACTCTTATACAATAATGAATTAATGATAATAGGGAGTTTAGTTGGGGAAATATGTAATTTTGATGTTAAAAAGGGGATAATATTTTATTTTTGGCAATAGAAGAAACGAGTGATAAAATGAAACCCTAAAAAAAAAAAAAAAAAAAAAAAGGCAGCCCCAGCAGGTATCGTCTTCTCCCGCAAGATTTCTATCTATAATAATAAATAATAAAAAACAAGAAAGCAACAAACTTTTAGTCCCTCTATTATCAGTTTTATCAAATTAGATTAAAATTGATGGCGTTGGCTTTGAAGAAGCTTGCTAGCAGATCATCCTCCGTTGTCGTCCCTTATTTACGGCGTCCACCAAATCATCCACGCCCTTTTATCACTGAAGTCAAATCCATTCTTGGTACGTACTTACTCCTACTTTACTTTAACCTTACACAGGTAATTTTGATTGAATGCCCTAATACTATCATTCTTATTTTAGGGCAAAAAGCTCCAATTTTTATCAAGTACTACCCGATTATTGCACATTTTGCTCTTCTTTTAAGACACCCAATTTTGGGTTCTCTGTGAATCTCAAGTTTTCATATTTAGTCAAAATCTACATTCCTTTTCTTGCTTTGGGACAAAAAGGTCTAATTTATACTGTATCAAATACCACCCGTTCACATTTTACTGTTCTTATTATTATACACTAAAAGACCCAATTTTGGGTTCTCTGCGAATCTCAAGTTTGCAATTTTATTGAAGATTTACATTTTTGTTCTTATTTTGGGACAAAAAGGTCTAGTTTTTATCAAATACGACACATTTACAGTACAATTTTTTGTTTTTTATTATCCACTGATCGCAATTTTGGGTTCTCTGTGAATCTAAAGTTTTCATTTTTGTTCAAAATTTCCTATATATAATCTAATATACTATATAATGTGTAGCCACCTAGCTAATTGAATAGATGATGTATTTCAGAAGAATTGTCACCAAGGAATATAATATTTGGAGGATGCTCATCAAGCACAGCATGTAGGATAACGAGTAGGGTATTATGTAAGAAGCCTCATACAGTGCGCGTTACATCAAGGGTGACCGTTGAAGAAGCTGAACGTGTAAGGCGTCATATATCAATGCTGATGCACCTGACCAGTAAAGAAGCTCCTCCAGTTCTAAGTGGAGGTGACGAGGATGTAACTCTTGGTACATCCATCAAGTTTTCAATACATATACCTGGAATCCACAAGTTCACAGACACTCCTGAAGACCTATATATATTCATAGATTTGGGACTGAATAAGAATTGGGTGTGCGACGATTTGGATGCCAATGAGTTTAGAGCTATACTGATCGACGATAATGGCCTCAACAACATTGTGTTCGTTGAAGGCTACGTCCAGAAACTGGACATCCGTAGAAACTACACCGCCGTTGTTTGTTTACCACCCAATATCAAGGCCAACTCTACTAGCTTCGAGGTAGAGCCCAAAAATGGAGGGGTAGTGGTAACTATTCCCAAGCAACAGGAACCAGCTACTTAAGCCAGCTATTATGAAATGTATGTCTACCCTTTTTATTCTAATTATATATCCCTCAGTATCAATTATAAAACTCTTACGAATAGTACTGTAACTTTATCTCAATAAATATGTTTATGTGTGCAAATAAATCGTAATAGCTATTTAGCCTATAAGGTAAAAGAGTTGTTATCTAATGTCTTGATTGGTATTGTGTTCAAGCCTTGGCATCTCTATTCATTTTGGGCCAATATTTTTTCCAAACAATGAAAGTACATGCGACTAATTTTTTTGTTTTGTTTTTGTTTCTCATGTATAAATGCAATATTTGTTTGCCAAAAGTCAAATTAGACCAATACTTTTTAAATTAGACCAAATAATTTAGTGTGAACAAAAATGTGATCCAAATTTTTAATTACACGGGCAGTAATGAAAGATAAGATTTGTATACAAAAAATAAATACTTAATTATACGATACATAATAATAATGTAATACACGAATATATCTGAATTACATATATATATTTGGGTTCACGAAAAGTTTTTAACTTTTTAACTTTTAGTGATTACAATGTTGATAAAGAAACCACTGCTGAAGGCATATAAGAATATAACTCCACAAATACAGGTAGGCTTAAATATATGGCGACTTCAATCATCTTCAACTTATGATTAATGAATGAAAATTTTTTATTATAATGTGATTATTATCTTGTCTTCATAGTTGATGTACTCCTCGTGAATCCTATCGAGTGAGAGCTAAACTTGGTTTTTGAACTTCTTGAAGAAGCACAACCAATAAGTGTAATCATTGTTGTTGCTACAAGGCACATCGCATATGGAGAACTTGATCTCAACCATGAACAACTCAATCAAGAAGCTGATCAGGACATAGCTTAATTGGGTCTTGCTTTGTGAATAACTGAATATGATTTATATTACTTTGTGTCTTGCTTAACGGTTTTTTGCCACTTACTTGCATTAGGATCGACTTGACCCAATTGTTGATTCAACCACACGTCACCTTGATCTGATTCCACACATTGTTTATGGGAAGTCATAAGTGATTCCGGTTTTAACGAATTATATTAATTCGAATCTTTTTCTAACTTGAATCTAACTTGGCATCACTTTCTGGAGACGTTTGATCCGGGCTCTATATTGTCGTGCAGGGTTAGCTCCAAATTTTTTTAAGTATTTTATTGTGAACTTTAATTTAATTTTGGGTTCACGAAAAGTTTTTAACTTTTTCAACTGTGAACCTTAATTTTCTTTGAGTTCAAGGAAAGTTTTTAACTTTTTTAGTTGTGAACATTTTTTTTTCAACTGTGAACCTTAATTATTTTTTTTTAGATTCACGGAAAGTTTTAAAAATTTTCAATTGTGAACATTTTTTTCAACTGTGAACCTTAATTTTTTTTTTAGTTCACCGAAAGTTTTAAATCTTTTCAATTGTGAACCTTAATTTTTATTTGGTTCACGGAAAGTTTTTAACTTTTTTAATTGTGAACCTTTTTTTTCAACTGTGAGCCTTAATTTTTTTTTGGGGTTCACGGCAAGTTTTTTAACTTTTTCAATTGTGAACCTTATTTTTTTGTTTTGGGTTCACAGAAAGTTCTTAAGTTTTTCAATTGTGAACTTTAATTTTTTTGTTTTGGTTTTCGGATTTGACTTTATTTTATTTTTTTCACAATTTTTTATTGTTGTGTGAACCTTTATTTTTTATGGTTTACTTCCAAAAAAAAAAATTCATAACTTAAAAATTTGTGAAGGAAAAAGTGTTTTCACCGTTTTTTTATCTCCACCCCTTTAGGTTCAAATGAGAACCAACTAAAAGTTGAGAACCTTGAGAACCACTAGATTACATGTTTGTTCACATGTGATTAACTTCATTCACATGTGAACATTGATTTAGGTTAGATTGGTAAAGAAAAAAATTCGAAAATCACGTCTTAAAACACTTTTTACATGATTTGTTCACATTATCATCAAATGTCAACATCTATTTGTTTTTTGTGTTTTTCGCTATAATTTAGGATTTTTTTTAATTTTTTTCTTTACAAATCTAACCTAAATCAATGTTCACATGTGAATGAAGTTAAATCACATGTGAACAAGCATGTAATGTAGTGGTTCTCAAGGTTCTCAACTTTTAGTTGGTTCTCATATGAACCTCCACCATATATATATATATATATATATATATATATATATATATATATATATATATATATATAAAAGCAAGATGAGATCAATGGCTGATATCTGTTTTCACCGTTTTTTTTATCCCCTTGTTTTCACATGATCTCATTCCTATATATTTGGGTATGGATCCGGTGAGAACCCATGACCCATGAGAACCCACCCTTACAAATTACTAAATATACTAACAGCCGAACAAGGGGTAAGATGGACTTTTTTGCAATATTTGTTTATTGTATATATAACTTCTTGGTGGATCTATACTAAAGAGTGATCATATTTCCACCATTATTTTTGATAGATCCACCATAACGTACAACTATTTATTCATATGGTACAACTGCTTACTGCACAGATATGATGGATCTATCAAAAATCACGTTGGAAATATCAATACCCTATACTAAAACCTCATTTCTGGATCAGTGGCTAGCAGCCTAGCACCTTGGTTTTTGAATCAACTGGCCTGGGTTCCAACCCCATATCACTATGCATTATTTTTTCATTTATTACCTTTTTTGTTTTTGTTTTTTATCTTTTCTTTTAGTTTTTCTTTTGTTATTTAACTTTTTAATAAATATTTTTAATGGGGTATTTATGTAGTTTGATTATTTGTTGCTAGCAGTATAATAATTTGTATATCATCGATTTATAAAAGTGATTCTTACACTTATTTTTTATACGGAGTGAATTATTATTTGTTATTTATAAGAACTTTATAATAATATATGTAACAATTGTGGTTGACAAATATATTGATTCAATAGGTAACACTATAAATTTTTACCGTCAAGATACCTGTATAAGGCCAATCTAATCCCGCAGCGAAGCGCGGGGTAGCCACTACCCTTGTTAGAATACCAAAATCAATCCGGTCAGGGGCAAAATTGTATTTGATCTTTTGAATACTCTGTATCATATAAATAGTATTATTTGTTATATATAAGAACTTTATAATGATATCCGTAACAATTGTGGTTGGTAAATATATTGATTCAATAGGTAACACTATAAATTTTTACCGTCAAGATACCTGTATAAGGCCAATCTAATCCCGCAGCGAAGCGCGAGGCAGCCACTACCCTTGTTAGAATACCAAAATCAATCCGGTCAGGGGCAAAATTGTATTTGATCTTTTGAATACTCTATCATATAAATAGTCTCATTTAATTAGAAAACTAACAACAAAACATCCACCAATTTCAAACCATAACCGGTCTTCACTGTTCATCTCCAAAAACCAAAATCGCTTCAAACAATCGCAAAATTTCTCGGTGCAATTTTGAGATCTGAAATCACCGAACGAATTAAACGATGAAACGGAAGCTTTCAACGGTTGAAGAATCATCTAGTTCGGCTGTTTCGAAAAACCCTAATCTAAAACCGACGAGTGAGTTTTCTTAATATATGAATCGTTGGAGCAAAATAATTATATATATTATTATTATATATATGGACGTTGCATATTGATTGATGGAGCCTCCCATTAACAATTCATATGTTCTTCAGTTCGATTCATTCCTCCATTTTGTGTTTGAAAATGATGAAACACAATGTGTTTGTATAAATGTCTCAAAAAACCTCACGTTCAATTCAGTAGTATGTGTATGTGTGTGTGCCACTCTATAAATATATATAACAATTGTTGTCAACAAATCATTCTCCATATTATAAAATTAGTTCTCCTTTTGGTTTGAAAATGCTCAAGTTTAATTACATTTTCTCGGTAATTTCGTTCTGCATATTATATTTTTTTGTTTTGGATTTTGATCATATTAATGATGAAAAATAGTTTAAAGTTTATATAATCAATTAATTAACTATTACATGAAGAAGTGGAAGAATAATTGCTAATGAAGTTAAAAATTGGCGACCAAAGGAGACTGATTCGGATCCTGAATTAATAACTTTAGATTCAGAAGATTCTGCTGAAGTCGAAGGATCAATCCACTATAACGTTGAATCACATTTGAAAGTAAGAAAATGGATAAATGTTGGCAATTAGACCTTTTACGGAACCACCCACGCTAACTTGCAAATGGTTATAACATTTTACAGTAATATAACATGAAAACGGTTATGATGATAGAGCTAATTGGAATGATGGAGCCATTGTTCGCTGTAACATCCATTGGACTTTTGAATAAGCATCTACATTCAATTGATGTTACTAGATTTCTGTCTTGTTAAAATATCATAGCCACGTGCAACTGCTTATGATATGCTTGCTGCAATCCCAACTTTATATATGTTTTTTTCATACCTGCTTTTGCTTATTGCAATTTGTAAGTCATAACCTTAGTTAAATTTTTTGTTTCATGGTCCATTTTTGGTAGGGTATTAATGCTCTCTGGATGTAGCCGCAATCATGCAAGGGAAGACCACATTTTCAGTTGTTTAATGCTTGCATGGGGTATATATTAACAGCCCACAAATCACCAGCCATGGTCATTATAACAAGTCCTGTAGCCATGACCGTTAAGCCGGGCGAATCCTAAATTCTACGTCAGTCTGAACATACGCTCAACTGGGACCTACAAATTTGGGGAGGTTTTCTTATAAGGAAACCGAGGGCTTACCTATGCCTGCACCAAATCCCAAGGTTAGTTTTTTTATAGTGTTATATAGAAGAGTTCGTACGAAAATGGACTTGTGGATATACAGATTCACAGTTTAGTTGGCCATTTTGATCATCTAACTTGCAATTTCCCTTTCTTAGTTAATAATTAAGTACCTCTTTTTATGGGCTCATGCTTCATCCAAAAGTAAGGTTAATGGGTCTCAGGCTTCATCCAAATGTAAGGTAATGCTAAAATAATATAAGTTGCACTATATATGGGTATGGAAGTTTAAAAAATTTGTCAAATTGGGTAGTTCTTGGCAGATTAGGTTGGGTCGGATTGTAACACTTTATATATAAGTTGTTTAGTCTATGAATAAGTTGAGTAGTTAATCTGATTATAACACGGTAAATGCTCTAACAATTTGAAGTTGCTGGACCATATAAGGTAGATGGACGAATACCAAAAGTGACACCATAATATTGCAAGTTATAAGTAATTACTTAAGGTACCTTTCACTCTCATGTACTATTGCTGAGTTTGAAGGTTTTGAGATAAAGAGGGCTGAACTAAAGCTCATTAAAGGTTTCCAAGTAAATCAGTTTTGATTAGTTGTTTTCTCAATAAATTTTGTAGGTGACAAGTTTTCTCATAGCTAACTGTTGGCTTGATCTTCTAGATGTATGTAAATATATGTCAATCAACTTCATTTCCTTTCTTTTTAGAATCAAGGTAACAATATTGTAGGCAGTGGATTGCAGGATTACATATCATAATCAAGCATTGTGAGCAAATTTTTAGTAGATTATGGTGAACTGAAATCGTTTGCAGGACCACATCAAGGCATCTTGCTGATTTTTTAGGGATACAATGGTTAAAGACAAATGGCTATGTTGTTGCTGGTAACCACAAGTGAGTGATTATGTTAAAACTTGCTATATGAATTGTATTTATTTAATTCATTTTGTTTTGGAAAGGCAAAACTCATTTCTATATGATATTTGTAGTGTATATTCCATTCGCAATTTCTACCATACAAATATCGACTCTTGAGTGTAAGCTTTTTAATTCGTGTATATGTAAATACATGCCAATTAACTGGGTATTTGTACTGTGCATCATTTCTAATATTTATTGTATCAAATATATTTTTTTGTGCTCCATTTTTCGTGTTTATTATATCAATTAGAATCATCATTCTATGTGCATGAACCTTACAATATTAAGGTTTATTTTATGGCAGCCATATAACCATGCAATGCCCGGATTAAATACTAGTTACATATGATTTTGTTGAAACTAGCAAGAGAAAGCTACATCATACATTGTTTCTCTGCTACCAAGTGTTAACGATCACAATCAAGATTCTTTAATATGATTGCTATGTTTACCAACTATTTGCAGAAAAATAAATAACGAAAACAAAATCAGTTAAAATGAAACTTAACTGAATTGTTATGCAAACATATACATTATGGAATGTAATAAACTTAACTTAATTGTTCATATATATGGCTACCGACGAGTTGACTAAATTTTTATGTGTTAGACTTTCCATGTGGACTGTAGGATCATGTGAACTTTTAATCTGACCTCAACATTGTTTTTTTATTTTGCGAAAAACAATAAATAATATTAGAAATAACTCTCCAACAAAAGTTGATGAGCCCAACAAATTACATAAAAGATATTACAACAAGATGTAACTTAACCATCAACTAAATAAAACTAAATGACGGATCTCGAAAACATCAAGCATCCAAACCTATATTGTCACCCAAAGCAAACACATCTTGCTTGTCAAGACTCAACAGAAAGGAACCATGATGAAGATATGTGGCCAAACATCCAAGAAAAAATGAAAATGTTGCAAAAGATGGCAAGAAGATTTTGGGCCTCATAACCAAACAAGAATCTCAAAGCTATATAGCCTAAAAAGCTTTGACTCCAACAAAAGCCAGGAATGAAAGTTGACAAGAGAAACGGTGACATGG
This sequence comes from Helichrysum umbraculigerum, assembly GCA_949592205.1. Classification (NCBI taxonomy): domain Eukaryota; kingdom Viridiplantae; phylum Streptophyta; class Magnoliopsida; order Asterales; family Asteraceae; genus Helichrysum; species Helichrysum umbraculigerum. Next base: position 138,411,069 of record CATIUR010000003.1, on the reverse strand, counting down.
ATTTCAAAAAATAACTCAATGCAGCCCGAATTATAAGAAAATCAAGGATTGTTGTCACTTTCGATCAGTTAAAGCTTGAAGATCTCAACATTGTAATGTTGGTTACTTTCATATTGCGGTTGCCTGATTACAATTATATAACCACCCACACTTTTCTTTCCACGTGCTTCAAATTTGCGGGACGATTTAAGCTCACTTCAATTAATCTCCTGTAAAAATTAACACTAAATCGGGTTCCACCCTAAATCAACAACAAAACTGAGGTACCCACAAATTTTTATTTGTGCAAAACTTTTATTCCGTCAATTCCATCAACTATACTACCAATCAATTATTTTGGTTTGACTAACTGATTCGTTGATTTTGAGGTTGCAAGGGTACCGGATGGCAATTATGCAGTTTGAAGAAACGCGTATTTAACACAAAAAGAAGAAATATAATTTATTGGATGAGTCGAAGAGTTGATTTTTTGGTTAAGAAAAAGGTAATGGATATATCCTTTTTAACCTTAGATTTGGCATGTAGATTAGATAAATTATATATATCTCCTTTTCATTCAATTGTCAAAAACATTATACATAGGCATAACTAATGAACTATCTTATTAATTTTAGTTAGCTTACAATTGGATCTCATGTTTCTTATGATAACTTTGACTTAGGATTGGTTTCCTTAAGTATTTTGTAGAAGCCATAAGTAAGAGAATGGATTGACTTTCAACCCCCAGTATAGATGTGCAGGGGTTACTTTTTGTTTAATTATTATTTGTTATCTTTATTCTTTTTATTTATTTAGATTGATACTAACTTCATATTTGATGTGTGCTACATCTTTTTTTGGATGGCATTACCTTGACAGGAAAAAGCCATGGATTAATAAGTACCATTTATACATCTAATTAGTTTGCTAGCTGTAGAAGTGATATTGAATCCTTAGTATAAGTATTCCTTTCTTGAGTTAAGTTATTAAACGATTTATGGTACAGATTCCACCCAAAAGGTGGAGATTAAGGCGACTTCATTTGGACTTTTCAAGGGATGAATAATAGCTTCAAAAAGCTGGCAATCATGTGGTGTGAGTAACAAGATGAATTAGCGACAAGGTAATGATGGAGTTGCAGGTCAGAATTGAGGTATGAAACTTAAATCATCAATTGTAATGTTGTTTTTTGTCTATTCTTTAATTGCTCGATTTACTTCTTTTCATTGATTGATATAACAGGAGTTTGATTGATAAGATAGCGATGAATGTCCGGGCTGTTAAGTGTTACCTAACCACTTGGTGCCCATCATGCCACCTCTACCATTTTTGGGTGCTTAGGTGTGTAGATATTGCTTTATTCATTCTCAGAGGTTCTAATTTGAAATTTGTAAAAGTTACATGTAGTGTATGGTGTATTATGGAACATACGTCCCACTAACCTGTGCTTTATATTTGCAGCTTCCAAGAGCTCTAACATCATTGTTTCTTAGTGATAAGACTACCATCGTTAATTGGTAAGCTGAAACTTTAGTTGAAATAATATAAGTTCTTAGTGATGGTTTTTGTTATCGTTTTGAATGGGTTTTAATTGGCTGTACATTCAAGTAACACTTTTAGTTCCGTTTAAGATGTTTCCATCGGTGGCACTTTTGTCTACCGCACTCCACATGATATGATGAGTCAAATTCTCCTTGCAACCCAAAGTCGCTGGGAATTCAAGAAAAACATTAACTGCTTCACATGAATACATAAACCATCACAGATGTTCTTATTTTCAATTAACCATCACAGATGTTCTTATTTTCAATTATATATATTGAGACGTATCTGAATCATTAGATATATATTTGATATTATGTATGTGCTATATTGTGTTTTAATAGGTGAAGGCTGCACTTCAAGGAGATTGAATAAAGGACGTGTTAAAGATAAGTCTGCTTTAAGATAGGTAAACAAAGGTGTCCAACAAAGTAGAAGAGCACAAAAATCACATATTCTTCAAGGTAATGGATCCGAGTTTCATTACATCAACAGACAGCACACATTTGGCATCTTCAATTCTAACACCTAATTCACGCATTCAGCAACTACTACGATGCAATAAAAGCATTTCTGAAACCTTGACAAGCAAGCAGTGATGAAGAAAGCGGGTGCTAGAACCCTCTGCATCATCAGCATCTGCTCCACTGTCTATTCTGATAATCCCTTTATTTAAAAAGGTCATTGCAAATGTATTTCATATTATAGGGTTAAGTGCTATAACTTGGTAACCTCTAGGTAATATCCATATATAAAAAATAGTCAAATTTAGGATCATGATGAATGAGTGGGTATTTGTGCATACAAATGTAATGTAGGCTGTTGCTGATGATTTGCAGGAATCTGCGGTTCATTGGTGATAAATTCTTCAATGAATATGGAATACACTTATACACTAAGTGTGTGTCTTATGAGCTTGACCAAAATGCTTCAACAATTAGCTAGCTACTTACAGAAAAGATCATGCTCTTGTCTGGTCATCCCATTTTTGGCTTTTCTAATGACAACACTTTCCAGTTCAAACGAACCATCATTGAAGGATCTGCAAGAGGTGGCAATACTTTGATTCTCCAAGTGTAAAAAGATGGTTGAGCAAGAAAATACAAAAGCAAAAGCTGAGAGCAAAAAGAAGCAACATGACAAAGAGGCACAGTCTAAAGCAAGCTTAACCGCTTGCAAGGTTCTTCCTTACTAGTTTACCATATTTTATATTATTCTCAGCCTCTGGCCATTTTTAACATATGACACTTGATGATCGATTATTGTGTGGGCATTAAACTACCACTCTTTTTGGCAACTACTCAATGTGTGGAAGTACTTATTTGTTAAACAATCTACCGCTGCATCGACTGTTGTCTACTTAATTACTTCAATGAGGACCCCGGAGCTTACTTTGATGGTGTTGATGGCAAGGCTAAGGTTGATGAAATCTTGACTCAACTTGTAGAGTCACGCCTTATGGTTGATTATCCATTCATTATTGATTTATTCAACTATAAATTACATCAAGAGAAGATAGTAACATGTATTTTTTTCGGTTTTGTCAATTTTTTTGTCTGAGCCTTATGTATATTTCCATTTGTTGTAACATATTTCCAAAGTAAACCCTTTTTTGGCTTTATTATTATTTATTGAATTTGGCTATGAAACTATTTGTTCCGATTTTAATTTAGCAACGTTTCCTTGAAGTTTTGTGCCGTTTATAACATGATAGCATGAAATTATCTGATAACTTTTTGGTGATGTTTGACCTATTGACCTACTTGAAAATGGATGGGTTAGGAAGGGTTGGATAATGGTGAAAACAACTTACTTAATATAAAGTTTCTAAATATGTCAACGAGAGCTTTTGTTTAGTTTTTATGCCACGACACAAAATTACAATATCATATACAGTTCCTGCTTATTTATCTGTTTTAATAGGTGGGTGAATTATCATGATATAGAGCTATATAAACAACAAAGTGATAAATGAGAATTAAAAAGTTAGTACAAATGGGCCAATGTTAGGAAGAGGCTAAAGGTCAGAGTTAGCAAAAGGAAAAGGTAAATGACAAAAATCGGCTACGTACTGCCACCGGTTGTTCCAAGTATGCAATCTACCTATTTTATTGTCTAGGTATGCAACAAACTGAATGAACTTGTATCGATGTGAGTAACATGGTAACCAGTAACATGCTGAACCGGTAACTTTGATTATTTGGCATTTTTAATTTTATTGTAATGCTTACATGGCTTTTCTTTTTCTTACATGGCATATTATTTTTTAAATATTAATTAATTTATTTAGTAAAATATTCTCTCATCTTCGTCAATAACATTAACGACAGAATTATAGGAACAAGATCATCGTAAACACCCAAGTCATTTTACACCATCATAAATATAATTGTTCATGAAGATACAAATCATTTCACAATATAATAATAATAATCCGTTTAACTTGCACTGTACATGAAGATGCATAAGAGCACTCGGAGTGGAAGAATTCTCGTCGCCGTTCACCTCTCAGAACGCCGTGGGACGGCGTTCCCCCATTCTGGGACAACGTTCCCACTGGCGTTCCCGACTGCGTTCGGGTCCCGGCGTCCGAGTTTGGACGGCATCAAGTATCAACGTTTTCTATTTTTTTATGTTTTTAATTGTTTTTGGGCGACTGTGCAGGTTTTAAAAAAAATGTTTGCGTTTTGTTGTATGTGTATTTTATGTGTGTGTTACTGTGTTATGTGTATCTGTATGTGTGTGTTAAGAAGATGGTAGATATAAAAGGAAGATGGTAGGTAAAAGTTATTGAGAGAGAGAGGGGTAGATATAAAAGGAAGCTGGTCAAAATTATTTTTTCCATTTAATTTGCATTGTTATTTATATCAATGTATTTAATTTATTTATTTTTAAATATTAATTTATACATTTTATTACATTAAATAAACAAATAATAAAAAAAAAACTCCAGAACACTGTTACCACTCCACAAAATCCTCACCACAAAATTCTCACTCAGAACACTGTGTTTAGGCCGTCACCACTCCGTGTGCTCTAACAACCCGATAACTTGCAGACTCTAACCACCATCCACCATCACCTGCTAATATGGTATAATCACCGGGATTCACTCACCTAATATAATCCTTATAACCGTCTCTGTTCTCCACTGTTCTCGAAATCCTCCACCATTTCTGCAGGGGCGGAGCTAGGATATCTCGTATAGGGGGCAAAAAAAATTTTTTTCTTTTTTCTTATCATTTTGGGGGGCATAACTCCAAAACTGTCACAAATAACCTTAAAAAAATATTTTTTTTCACAATTTGAGATTTTTAGGGGGGGCGACTGCCCCCATGCCCACCCTCTAGCTCCGCCCCTGCATTTCTAGCAAACCTGCAAATTGTGAAAACACCACACTTTCTGGGGAAGGCTCCTCCCTTTTTCACCAAATATGACTACGATTGTCGCTACAGATCGAACATCTTTGTTCACTTATCAATCACACTCTCTGCCGATCAACCTCCACCCCTCGCCGGAAACCTGCAAGTTCCGGTCGCCCTTCCCTTCACCACACCACCGACTGTAACACCGTCTTCCTAACCGTCGGCATTAATCCCTTCATTTCCGAGATCAGATTTGTTGTACAAGGGAGTTCGAGATCAGCTACATTCTTCCTATTTTTCCCAAATCCGGCCACAACCCAACAATAAATTAATTTGGTGGAGTTTTTTTAAAGATGGAGGGTTTAGATCTGGATGGTATGTGTATGTTTGAAGATGACGGATTTGTTGGAACCAATTTGTGTTACAAAGTGATATATGTATGTTTCTAACTGATGACTAAAAAATGTTGTTGATTGAATTTTGGGTTTATACTTTAATGGAGATATGGTGGTGAAAATATGATGTGTACATCTGATGTGGCAAAACTGGTTATGTGGCAAGTGACGTGTACACCAAATCATCATTTTATAATATGAGAAGGTAATATTGAACTTTTGAAAATAATAACACGAAATTACCCGGTTGGTTGCATACATGAGAAATAAAAAGGGTAGATTGCATACTTGGAGTGTTCGCTGGCAGTACGTAGCCAATTTTTGTATTTTAACCAAAAGGAAAAGGGTGTGTTTCGGATATGTAGAAGTGTATGGGAAAATGGGGTTGCCAATTGAGGTCTTTAATTAATTGTGGGAGTCAATGTGGTGTAAATTAAAGACTTTTTTACACTGTTCGTTCATGTGGTTTGTCTAGAATTTCACTTGTCATCCTTGTACTTTTTTTTGGTACTGATCGTCCCTGTGGTTGCTAATTCTTGCACTCGTAGTCCTTATCACTAACGGCCGTTAGTTTTCTTCGTTAAAGGACCATCCGTGTAATTTTTTTTTTCAAATTTAAAGTTTATTTAAATATAATATTATTTTTAATTGTACTTAGCTAATTTATTTTTTGAATAATCTAATCAATTTAATTTAATTATTTTAATCAGTTTGTGACAATTAATTTATTCTATTTTTAGTGTCCCGATCTATATAAACCCACTAACAATATAAATAGTTTTAAAATATAATAGTTTTTTAAAGAGTTTATACTCTTAATTTTACATATCATCGTCGACTTCATGACTCCGTATAGACAATTCTACATTCCTACATATATATTTCTAATAGTTTTGTATATTATAAACGTACTCAAATTGCATATTATCAACATGTAACATTTGTTTTTGAGTTAATTGAAGAAAAAATTGTGAAATACTAAATTGCAATAACTACGTAACGTATAGTATTATTATACTCCGTATGTTGAATATTATGTATTTTTTCTTTCATATTACCGACACATATTAAATTATGTAAATTAGTAAAAAAATTATACGGATAGTACCTGATAATTTTTTACATTGTTTTTTTTTTAATAAAAATTATGGTATTCTTAATGGGTCGATGTAGATTATGACACTTACAAAAATTAGAATAAGAAAATATTTAAATTAATCAATTTAATTGTCAAAAATAAAATAACTATTACTAAAAAGGAAAATTAACTAAATACAGTTATTTAATACTATACGCTACGTAGTTATTGCAATTTAGTATTTTATAATTTTTTCTTCAATTAACTCAAAAACAAATGTTAAATGTTGATAATGTGCAATTTGAGTACGTTCATAATATACAAAACTATTAGCAATATATATTTAGGCATGTAGAATTGTCTATACGAAGTCATGAAATCAACGATGATATGTAAAATTAAGAGTATAAACTATTTAAAAAAACTTTTATATTTTTAAACTATTTATATTTTTAGTGTGTATATATAGATCGGGACACTTAAAAATAGAATAAAATTAATTGTCACGAAAAAAAACTGATTAAAATAATAAAATTAATTAGATTATTCAAAAAATAAATTAGCTAAGTACAATTAAAAATAATATTAAATTTAAATAAACTTAAAATTTGAAAGAAAAAAAGCATAGATGGTCCTTTAACGAAGAAAACTTACGACCGTTAGTGACAAGGACTGCGAGTGCAAGAATTAGCAACCACAAGGATGACCCGTGCCAAAAAAAAAAGTACAAGGACGACGAGTGAAATTCGAGACAAACCACAAAGACGAACAGTGTAAAAAAGTCTATATTAAAAGAAGAAAATTGGAGACTTGTGTAAATATATTAATTTGTGTAGTCAATGGACACTTGTGTAAATAATAAGCATAGCATGCGATGTTGAATATGGTCTATGGTCCTAAATCAAAGTCGGGTAATTAAAAGATTTGGGGTGATTTTTACGCCGTCAAAATTAATTATACATCATTAATAACATTTCAAATCATAATTACTTATGTATGGTTAAATTTTAGTAGTATACACATCACCACCCAATAAAAGTCAATGAGACGATATATATAAAGTTATAAACATTAGTGTATCCAATTTTGATAGTTTTTTTTAGTAAAATTTTGTATGTTGATACAAAAATAAATAAATAATACTCCCTCCGTCCCAATTTAATTGTACCTAGACAAAAAACACGCAGTTAAATAAAACATCAACTTCTCTCTTACTTTTTGATAAGATGACCATTTTACCCTTTACTTTTTATCTGTTTTTTTGTCTTACATATATAAATTAGGGGTATAAAAGAATTTTATATCATTATTTATCTATTTATGGAAGTGGACAATTAATTTGATACAGTTCAAAATGGAATACTGAACTATAAATTTAGGACGGAGGGAGTAGTTATTCTGGCATTGTATTATACATCTCATCTCATTCATGTATATGTAGATTTTATACTTATATAGCCCGTAATATAATAGTATAATAATAGAACATAACAAGTGCCATGAAAGGCTTTATCAACCCACTTGTTGCCCGAACAAATTAGTTTACCTTCCCACAATCCCACGTATCAATAAGAAATTATCATGTTATTCGGCCCATGGAAATTACTTAGATTACATATTCGTTCTTTTTTAAATTGATTGATTGATTTACCTACTTGCATTGGACTCCATATAAGTAGTTTTTTAGTTTGAGTCAAGTGGTTGATTGATTGTTACATCGATTGTTAGTTTGGTAACAGAGTGAAATACGAATATGTAAATTAAAAAGGTAAATCACATACATAGTCCTCATTCTCTTTCAGTTTTGCATTTGCCGTATGACTAGGGGTGTGCACGGTTCGATTTGTGGCGGTTATGACTCCAAACCATAACTGTAACCGAATATGGCAGTTATTGATATTAACAACTGTTGAATGACGGTTAATTGACGGATCGGTTACGGTTAATTGGATGGTTACGGTTAATTTTTGCGGTTAAAAGACAGTTAACCGCAAAATATTTGGATTTGTAAGTTCACCCAAACAATTATTAGTAATAATCGATTCATTAATTGCGTTAATAGCAGGTACCCGTGCCTCGTTACCCTTGTTTGTGGCTTCCATGTACAAATACATACAATATTAACAAATAAATAAATCTATATAAGCACAAAATCGATTACTTGATGATTCCACACACTAAGTTGTTTGCTCAAAATCGATTAAGATTTTAGATATAACGTCACCAATTGTCTACGTAACATGTATTTAATCATTAATGTTTACATAACTAAGATATATAAGTCAAAAAACACATTTAAGGTTTAATAAATTGATAGTGGTAAAATAAATAAAAATATATAAATATTTGAGGCGGGGCGGTTAATGGTGGATCGGTTATGGACATTAACCGTGACCGAACCATGATAGGCGGTTAATTCATTTTTCATAACCCTAATTGTGAGGTGGATCGGTTAAAATGGAGCGGTTTTAGCGGTTAATACGGTTACGGTTCCGTTAAACGGTTTTATGCTCTCCCCTTTCCGTATCTACTAAAAGTTATTGGGCTAAGTATTTGAAAATGTATCAAACTATGACAAAAACTCTATTGTGTGTATCAACTTTTAAAAACCTCTGTTGTGTGTACCCAACTACCGATTTATGCTAATTGTATGTAATTTTTTGACGTAGCGCTTTGCGGGGATGTCACGTGGGTATTATATATGGATGACACACTAGCCTAGTTACATACAATTGGTAATAATCGAAAGTTGGAAACATACAATAGAGGTTTTAATATATACAATAGAGATTTTGTCAAAGTTTGTTACATTTCCGAAAACTTATCCCAAAGTTATTTACATATTTGTCGTTATGGTTCGTTTTCTTTTTTAAACTTGGTCCTAGATGAAGTGGAATAACTAGTCTACCATCTTCTATATTACTCCGTATTGGATAAATCCTTTAAATTCTTTGTCCTAATCATTTATTATAGAGTTAAAGCTACAGATCGACAACGAACTTTTATGTTTATAACGAGTTAGGAAATGAATCAATTTTATTAATAATGTAGGCAGCGAACTTTCGAATTTTGTATCTATTTAGGTGATATGTATTACGTGGCATATTACCGTAATACCACGTATAACAATTTTATTAATGCCACGTAACATATATTAAATTTGAAAGTTCATTACCTATGGTGGTGGATGTACATGTTGTGAAGGGTATGCACATGCATACCCTTTGGGTTTCCACGTGTAGTACAAAAAAAACTTTTATAAAACATTGCTATCTTTTTTATTTTGACTCGTTTATTTTGTAATTTTCACTTCCCCTTCCCCTTCCCCTTCCCCTTTTTGTTCCTTTATATGTTCTTTTGCCTTTCTATCCCAATATTTGACTTAACCATTCGACAAAACTTTTAACTCTAACATTCAACTATTCAAAACAATCATTTTTTCTATTTATTTTCTCTTTTGTTTTAGAAAATCTAACAATAAAAATTTCTACAGGTTTTAAGGTTTTAATTTTCAAAGTGTATGAAAGTTAAAACCTTTTATTATTGCTATGAAATTCCTATTGTACGTATCTAGGTTTTTAACCGTATGTTTCTATGTGTTTGTAACCGCACGCTTATATGTTCTTGGCTATGCTATAAAAACGATTTTCTAGTTCAAGTTTGATTGACAAGTTAAAAAAAAAAAAAAAAAAAATCTAACCGGGAATTTGAATTGAAGAACCCAAAAAAAGAGAGCCCATTTTACATAGTTCGTTTATGCATACCCAACCTCATATTCCTAGATCCGCCACTTATTACCTACATTAGTAAATTAATGGTGTAACCATTCCACATATTGTAACTTCCCTACGAATACCCCTAGGGGATGTCCCCGCCCAAATGTGATCTAACGAATGAGCTGGCAAAGGGCATTCACTCCTCGAAAAACATTCCCTGACAGCAATATCCGTGTACAGTGTCACGTCAACATCAAATCAGTCCGAAGTCAACCCTCGATCTCGCTCCCCATTGACCGACAAATAGGACAAACAATTCCTGTAGCTTTCACAGCTTCCCATTGGTTATCCAATGGATTTGAGGTCGCGCCAGTCTACAACTCGTCGCAAAGAGATCAGTGCTAACGGCTCCATGACCGTTAGCCCAGCAAGAAAAGGGCCCAAGCCCACTTAATCTAACGGTCGACCCCTCGACGTACAAAAGCCCGAGGATATTCATACACCAGAACATAACAAATCACCCATCATTTTCTCATACATGATACACAAACTGATCGGAGTTTACCACCTGACTTGTTTAAGTTTGGGTTATACATCTAGTGTAGAGTAAATCTACGATCTCCATTCAACCCTCATCTCAATCATAGCACTCACGCAATCTAATGCATGATCAATAATAAAATCGGTTCAATACCTAATTCGGTAGATAATTGAAACTTCGTTACGTCGTTACCCAAGGGTAGATTTAACCTTTTGCTTTACCAAAAAGTATTAATAAATCTTTAGATAACTGAAATTTCTAATTTTGCCACTTTATCATGAGATTTTAATAAATCTATCATGAGATAATTATTAATACATGATATTTGAAATTATCATGATATTTTAAGGTTAGCTTAGTTTTTTTCACTTTAACTTATTACTAGTTGAAGGACCCGCGACAGCGCGGGTTTTTTAAAAAAAAATAAAAGTATTTTTTTTCTTTATTTTTTTATTGTATTGAGTACCCGCGACAACGCAGGGTTTGACATTTGAATTTGTAAATTGTGCACTTACAAAATTGAAGTCAAATGAAACTGTACTCGAAAAAAAGACTTTTAAAGAACATATTCATAGATTACTTACCCACTGAGAATTACACTACAAACAAATAATTTAAATCACCACAAGCTTGTAATATTCCAATGAAATATCACTCATGCATTTCATCACGACCACACTTCAAATGCAATTTGAAACAACACATTAATGTAACATCCTCTCTTCGGGTCTGGTAATTTCTAATTTTAAATTGCTATATTTAATTGTGTTAGAAAATTATTCGATATTATTTGTTTTATTGCGAAACTTATATAAATAAGTCCCAGAACTTATTGTGAATAGTAAATTATTGTTTGTTGTAATTTACTATAGTTGACGGTAAAATAAAATAAGTTTTTTGCAAATGGTTTTTTAGGTTCCAGGCAATAGATTAAAAGGGGACTAGTTTTAAGTGAATACGGGGTCGGTGTAAAATTTTAGCCGACCTATTTACTTTCCCTTTTAGGAAAGTTTTATCATTTCCTTTTAAACCAAAACTTAGAACTAAAAAAACCTAACTACAAGAACACAAATTATACAAAACTAGAAATCTTGAAATCAAATTCAATCCGTGATCTTGAGCTGTGGTCTTGAATCATACATCATCATCATCTAATTTGTAAGTTGTTTTTCATGTTTAAGTTCATGATCATAATCAATTGAAGTTTTGTATGAATTGATGCTAAATTGATGCATTAAACATGTTATAGTATACATATATGATGATATAAGAGTTGTGACCTGATGCTGGAATCGAACCTGTTATTATTTGAATTGTGGTTTTAGTTTTCTGGGCTGAGCTCTGCACGAACTGTGCAGGACTGATGAACACAAGGAATCCGGCGCATTCCTTATGAATCCGGTGGATTCAGCTGGTCAAACGGGTTCGGGAATCCGGTCAAAATGGGTTTAATCCGGCGGATTCATCAACCGGATTTGTTTTGTGAGCCCTGGTCCAAAGTTGTATCTGAAACACCTTTGAATCCGGCGGATTCCACCTATATGCAGAGAATTTGAATTTTGAACAAACTTCATTGAATTATTAATGTATTATGGTTACTTGATAAGTAGGTTGATATACTTAATAAATGTGCATATATTGGTAGTAATATACATGTTGTGAGGTGTAACAATATATGTTATATTCGAATATAAGTTATAATTTTAAGAACGTTGTTACTAACTTATATTTGATTGTTGATTCTCAGATTCTCCAAAAGATAAGTGACACTTGGAATCTGAGTTTGAGACGACGGAGGTATTGGTGAGTGGATTCGGAACTCACCATTTGATTTAGTTGTAACTGTTTGGTTACAACAAGTAAACGTAGATATGTTGTAGTTGCATTTAATATTCATTGTTGCTTATAAATCTACGTGCTATGTGTGGCCTTCGGGCATCAGTTGATAATGAGGTCAACAGGTTGAACTGGTTGGTTGGGCTAGTTGGTTGTTGTGTGAATGACACAAGGTCTTGCTTCATTTGTTGAGTGTATAGAACATGTGTCTGAGTATAGTAACCACTTGCCATCAGTCTCGTCCGTTATGGCCATACGGATATGGTTGGTTAAGTGTTCTTTGGGAGCCACCCGGGTATTATGGAATTCCCCAGAGCCACCGATCCTCATTACTATATCGTTGATTAGTTGAATCATATGTTTACGGTTGTTTGGTGTAAACAGGTGGTTATGCTAAGTTGAATTGTGTGTAATGAATTCATTCACTTAGCTTTGTGCTAATCTCTCAATTTACTTCCTGCAGGTTATGTTTTGGGATGTGGGTTACAGGATTATGACGCTTATGGAGCGGGGAGTGTTTGACTTGCCGTGCTACTCTGACATGTTTTGTAACAAAACTAAAGTTTGAATAATATAATACCCCGTTTGATGTAATGTTTAATAGTTTTAATTGGGTGTGTGTTTGATATGTAAACTATTTATGTACATTATCATAATGTACAGTGTTTTCAGATGTTTTAAATTATACGCTTCCGTGTAAATAATATAATATTGTTGTTTCGAATGAGGGGTGTTATAATTAATGTACAATATAAATTCTTGTATAGGACATTGAATACTCACATTTGGCTTCAAATATGCTCCTAGAAGATATATAAACTGATAATAAAAGATCAAATGAGGTTATACTTAATACCATCTCAGCAAATATGGACTTGTTCAAATTGGATCACCATGACAACCAAATCCAGCAGATTCCTGCACAGCAACCTACAACAACAACAGCTTATTCAAAGCAAATGGATGTTTGATTTCAATACGTTACCAAGATCTTGAATCTTCATTGTCTTGCTCTAAGGTCCAAATAATGCTAGAGGGATTATGAAGAAATTCACTAACGATACTCTAAAACCTACAAATACAAAAGAACTCAGGCATATATCTCAATTAAAAAACACTTCAAATGCATTACTGATCATAATCTTGATTCATGTGATAGTCTTCAACATCTCTATCTCTCTACTCCTTTCCCTTCTCACTATACTCTCTGTAACGGTCACTATTCCGATCACGATCTTTGTCAATCCCTTTCCCTATCTCGATATCTACTTTTTTCCATGTCAATGTCTCTCCTTTTTTCCTTATCCACGTCTCTGTTTTTTTCCCTGTCTCGGTCTCTGCTTTTTTCGCTGTCCACATCTCTGTTTTTTTTTTCATATCTTAGTCTCCTTTTTTCCTTATCCACATATCGGTTTTTTTCCTGTTTCGGTCACTGTTTTTTTCGCTGTCCATGTTGTGCTCACACCGTGTCGTTGTTTTTCAAATGATGATGCGAGCGCAGCAGGGGTTTTAAATTTATATTTTGCGGGGCTTAAATTAACCGTCTACCTACTTGATTAGTAAGCGGTAAGTATAACCTAAGATCGTTCTATGAATCCAAACGTGTGGGCGATTAAAGTTGACACTTTCAGTAGAGAAGTATTTAGGATGGTACAAAGTAGGTAGGTTTGGTGAAGGGCATTTTAGTCTTGAAATCTCGTTTTGATGCCTTGAATCTTCAAACGTGTGTGGAATCTTCGTTTCTCATCCGTTTTGCTTGATTTTTATCGTGCAACCTTGTTTTGACCATCTTGGCATAATGTTATTGATTTGTACTGTATTTGAATTAAAATGCCAAGAATCGTTCCAGAATGAGAGAGATATCGGTAGTAAAAACATGACTTTTTACGCGATATCAAGTATCCCACACTTAGAACTTTGCTTGTCCTCAAGCAAACTCATTCATAAAAACTTCTGGAAGGATTCTAATTGCATCATTTGCTAGAAATACTATTTTCAGAAAATATAAAATTATGGTTATGAAAGAGTTTTTTACTGGAAATTAAGGGTTTATAGAACTTGATACCTTCTTCGGGCAACTTATAAGGTGATCATGACTAGGCAATCCTCACAAGTGGGTCACTCAAATCACTCAAGTGTTTAGGGTTTCCTACTTACTAGTGTCAATCACTCGGATAGCCAGTCATGCAGCATTCTCGTCATAGGCTTGATCGAGAATCAAATCTCCATCACTTTTGATGAGGATGATACTAACCTTTCGAGATATCTTGGAAGGAATCGGGTTTTTGGTTTGAAGAAGGTAAGTGGTGAGGGGTATGATGGTTTTCCTTGTATTTTCTTGAAGCTTTTCTTTGAAATTCCTTAGGTTTTTGAAAGGAGTACATAGCCTTTCTTCTTTGGATTCTTCCTTTTTCTTGGCCCTTTCATGATTGTGTCAGCGTGATTCTTTCGATTTCTTTTCTTCTATTCTGCCGATCTTAATAATGTACTTCGTGGCCTGGAAGGATTTTAATGATTTGGGTTATGTTGGCTTTTCTTGCAAAGGTCTTAGGAATTCGGGAGTGTCTCTGAAGGTTTGCGGGTTGATGAGACTTCTGTAGGTTCAGGATAAATGACAGGAGATCTTTATTGGGTGTGAAGAGTGGGTGTTGAGTGGGTGAATGTTTGATGGTGGAAAGGTGTTTTGGATTCCTTGGAAGCTATCAAGATAGGTTGTACCTATGCCACGTGTGGCATTCATCGATGTGATCTCGAAATGCATTACAAGAGCAAGTTCTAATTCAAATGCATACATCGGCACACACATGAAACGAAAAGTGAAGCATTAAAGATGAATGCTAATTATGGGCTCAATCCTCACGAGTCGAATGTTTTGGTTAGTATGTGCCTAGCCATGTGTTGCCTTTTTCGTCCGTATCTTATTCTAAAACAGTTTTGTTTCTTTGTTAAAACTCGTTTCTCGCTGTAATTCATAGTTTTAAAAGATAGGATTCCTAAAGAGATGTTTTTGAATCCGAAAAATTTGAAATTTTTTCCATTTTTACCCTTTTGATGAAAATATTGTTTGGCTTACGGACAAGAGGTAAAACTTGCGGTTGTAGACCGAATATCCCACACTTAGAGGAACATTGTCCCTAATGTTCGAATCTATTTGTTGAACACCTCTTGACGAAGTATCCCACACTTAGAGATTCTACTTATCTTTGGGTTGTTTCATAAGTATTGTGTGGTATTAAGGATCCCACACTTAATGTTGGAATATCGGGTGAGATAATCGAAGCTTTAAACGGATAGAGGGTTTTGGAACGGTGTACCACTTTTGCTGTATGCGGTGTTTGCTGATTGCCAGGAGTTTGCTAGTCTGCGGCTTGTAGCTTATGGCTCCAGAATTCTCCACTGTGGGGGTCTATTGCTTCCTTTGATCCGGTCTTCGATAAATAGTTGTTTGATCAAACAAACAATCCATTCAACAATCAAATAATAGTTGCTAATAAGAAAAACAAAGTGAAAGCATAATAAAATAGTAAATAGATAGATGTGATGTCGAAGCATCAATCGTACATCAATACAATAATAAAATAGTAAATAGAGTTTTGGTAGAAAGTAGAGAGAAGTCAGAAGGTGGAGCAATCCATTGCTCTGCTGATGATCATGCTGCTACAGTAGATGTGGTAGGTCTAGGAGAAGTCTCATCTGATGAAGAGTCATCATGCTGATCGTTGGTGCCTTCGTTTGATGAATCATGGATAGCTCCTTCGTCTGGCATACCGATTGTAAAAGCTCCTTGATCTACTAGCTGATCGATTAGTGGCCCGGATGGTATTTCGAAGCTGTCGAATGGGAACATGGCTGATCCTTGGTGTGTGTTGTCTTGGAAGAGATCTATCTGTCTGTGAGATGAGACCGGCACAGGTATAGTAGCTGAAGGGATGGTATGTCTGCCAGTCCTGGGGCTCTGAATTGTGACAGTCCGTGCAGATACTCTAGATGTCCTGTTGCCTCTCGATGTGTGTACTCTAAATGACCCAACAACTGATGGAATAGTCTGTCTAGTGACTGGGACCTGCACTGGAGGTGGCTGTGGTCTAGGAATGATGATCCGAGGTGGTATAACATTCCCACGGCCTGGCGGTGGTCGAGGTGCTGGAGTAGGGACTACAGGTGGATATATGTGTGGTGGTGCTCGGCCCATCCCACATGGTAAGTGTGGTAGTGGAGTCATGGGCATCCCAGCTGCCTGCTGTCTCATGGTTGTATAGATCCTAATCTGCATCTGCATAGACCAATACCAATAATCTGGACCTGGAGGTGCCCCGTAGTGGTAGATGTATGCGGGCACTCGCGGTCTTAGGGCAGGAGTAGAAGGTCCTGTCCTAGTATGTGGTGGCACCACTGGTGGTGGTGGTGGGATGTCATCATCATCGTCATCATCCATATCATCATCATCCTCGTCATCATTATCATCGTCATCTGTATCTGAATCACTAGGTCCTTGCTGGCGTTTCCTTTTCTTTGTTTCCTTTGGCAGAACCAGGTCTGGTATCAATGTGTCAACACTGTCAGGATCCGCTGCCCGTGCTGTGATGTAAACAGCACCATCTTTTGTGACCCGGAGTACTTCCATACTCCTAAGAAAATGGTAGTCGAGTGGCTTAGAGCTCCATCCTGATTTAAATCCCTCGACATCCTTTGTCCGAAGTAATCCCATCTTTCGTATCAATCTAGTGATTACTGAGCCCAAGTACGATCTTTTCTTTCCAAAGCCTTTTTCTTCTAAAATTCGCTGAGCAACTAAATAAGCAACCTGCCTGTTTCTCTTGTCGAGAATACATGCCATAAGAGCGACATCAAATCCAGAAAATCGACCGCTAGTCGTATGCTTCCCGTCAAATGAACAAGCTATGAGCTTGTGTAGGATCTGTAGGACTGGGTCTCTGAGTCGGGTTGCCTTAATACCTGAGAAGTATGGTGTAGGTGACCATAGACTCCATGCTTCAGCGTGTGTTGTTGCGATGGAAACAGAGGTGGCTCCAGTGATGAACAGAGGTGATTGTATCTCTTCTGGTGTGTACAAATCTAGGTGGAGCGAGAACTGGGCGAGTGATAAAGTGTGTGGGCTGCCCATGTACTGAAATGAGATCGAACATTCTTCAATTCTCTCCTTCTTCTGAAATTTGAAGGTGGCCATAAATTCAGTAACCATCTCCACATATACTGGCTCATCAATACTGAATAACCTCTTGAATGATTCAAACTGCTGCCCATCAACTGTATAGGTAAGTATGTTTTCGAGTCTTTGCTTAAATCCTAATGCTTGCATAATATTCCAGTCAATGTGCCTGAGACACCCAAACTTCTTGTCTCTCCAGATACGTGCCATCTTGTCATAAGCTGGTGTGGCACTCATGTATTCCAAGGATCCTGCAAGGGGTCGTGCTGGGTTTAATTTCTTCTTTCGTGCCATTGTACCTGAGAACATTTAAAGTAATGGATCCTTTGAGAAAGAGAAAGTTTAAGCACGCTTCGAAGAATTTCGAAGTGAGGGCTTTAATTTCTAGACAATCTAAAGATAACATTGAACATACAATGTTCTCAAGCAACGAACAATTAAATCTAACAAGGTAATATCATCATTCAGAAAAATATAGTCATGAAATGGCAACTGCTTTATTGTGAAGTATTGCAAAGCTTGGCGTTTACCAAGTTCGAAATGTCAAGAATTCACAATTAATGCTAACATCATTATTGGTAGAGGGGTTTGACTTTGGGAGTACAAGTTGAAGTAAGGTTTTTTTGAATAAAATATGTTGTCTTAAAATTTCAATACTTCAAGTTGACTTTTTAGGTCAAACTTCTCTTCAAATGATATTTTCAAATATCCGCATGCTATGATTGTAACCTATACATGATCTAACTTATTTCAAGCATTCCCTAACTGATAAACAAACTAGGTTGTGCACAAAAAGTTATCATGCCCATGTATTTGGTGTGGTCCAAGACTTCATATTCAAAGATGATGGTTCTCTAGTTATATTGCCTAGTTTGACTAGTCAAGCAAGTATAAGTGTCCTAGTAAGCAAAGATGGTTAAGCAAATTCAACTTATCATCTTTTTTATGCAAGCTAGCCAACTTGTTGATGACTTTCAAAAGTCAAACTTACTAACCCTAATTTGTTCACATAGAGCAATTAACATAGAGTGATTATACAAAACACCAAAATTACTAAGACACTTAGCATACTAACACTTAGTCAAGCAAAGTTCTAGACTAAATCAATTGATCAAAGTTATTTCTATTGAAAAAGTCAAACATATGGGAATTCGCATGGGTAAGTGGTAGGAAAATGTAGTACCTAAGCATTTAATCAAGAAAAGCTCTATTTCCTAGCTACTAACTTAGATAACTACAAGAAACAAGTTCTTTCAAATTTGAAGTGGGTTTTGTGATCATACCTTGCTTTTAGTGAATGAAATGCAAAAACGAAAGTACAACCGAGAAGTATATGCAACAAGGAGCTCGGAAGGACACAAATTTACATGATTTAATGAAGTTTTGATGGTGGATTCATGGTGGTCATGGTGTGGCCGAATTTTTGGAGAGGAAAGGGGAGGAAGAAGATGTTAGTTGGTTGATTTGAATTATGGGGAGTTAAGGAGGCTCATAGTGGTCCTTTAGGGTACATGTACTTACCCTAAGTACTATGGTACTCATATGGTCCCTAAAGTAAATTAAATGTCAAGTATTAATGTCCTAGGTTAATTCCTAATGTCCTACTAATAATGGTGATGAGTCTTAAATGTATTACTTGTAACTAGTTACTTGTTAGTTTCTTGTTACGTTATAAATAATTTAAGAAACGCGCAAATTTTTGCGGGACAATTGAAATCAACTTAAAATATTAAACTTAAGCTATTTTTGGTGTTTAAAAATCTTTGTCTGACGCGGGTTTATAGAATGTACAACTATTTAGGCAAAATGCTTTAAGAGGCGTACGTTCTTTTAGACGCGCGTGTCTTCAGACAATAATTTAAAAACGTTTTCTATTAGGGGAAACTTTCAAAAATTTATTATATATGTATGTATTAAAATATGCTCATTTAAAGTCGCGAGCCTCGACCTTTTCGGAGAGAATGGTTTTATGATTCGTTCCGATCCCTCCAAAGGGAAAGGGTCGAAATTTGCTCCCTTAAGTGAACATGGTTAGGCACAAAACATTTTGAAAGTTCCAAGATGACATTGTAAGTTAAATGGTAATGAATGTTCTCTATGTTCCCTAGGACTTATCGTTCTTCGTATCCTAAATTGACAAGATCGCTAATTAACCTATTATATGCCTTTCTTATCTTTTTAGGGTTTGACAAACCGTCGCGTGGTCCTTGGTCTTTATAATTGAGATTGTGAGTGAGTTTATCGATGACTTCCAGAAATGCTTTCTCTTCCGGCGAATCAGGGTCTCCGGTTGTAGAATCTACCATCTTGAAGAGGTTGCTGATTAGTGCCTTTTGTGAGGAAGTGAAAGGATATTTGGTGAAGGAGAAGATTCGAACAAGCTTAACGTGAAGGTCTTTTCTCTTGGTGAAGAGGGTTGTATTGGTTCTTTTCTTGGTGGGATCAGGAAAAACGTCTCGCAATTTTGAGATCAAGTAGGAAGCGGGGTCAATAAAGAATGGAATTTTACCAGAGATGATGATAGGAATCATCGGGTCCCGTTCTATCCAGAGCTCGAGTTCATTGATCATCTCGGTGACATTGTGATGGATTAATATCATGGATATTGGAAGGAAATCCATGTCGGCAAATGATTCAAAAAGTGGATCTAAATCCGCTATAAACTTTAGCTCTTGGTCTCTGAAATTGGTGAGAGTGCTTTCACATTCATAATTTGACAGGCGAAATAGAAATTCTACTTGTTCGCTAAGATCGGTGATCTTTTCTCGTTGTTCGTATGAAAAGGGAAGATCAGAGGAGTTTAATTTCCTAACGAATGTCCTATAAAGGTCTATTCTACGAGAAAGATTGAAAGATGCGCCCAGGAGGCGTTCTTCAGAACAAGGGGTTTCTGGCTTGACTGATGGAACTTTGTCCACCACTCGATAAATGGTGTACTTGTGTCCATATGAAAAGAATGGAGAGATGCCGTCATTATGAGAATTTGACAAAGTGTTTTCATACACTGAAGTTTCAGGAATGAGGGTAATTAGGTCACACGTTTTCGGAGGTTCTACTTCATGATTTTCTTCGGGAAGATAATCGAAGTGGACAGAATTTGGTAATTCAGGCAATTGCAAAGTTGGAGAGTGATCTTCTGGAGATGATGCTAGGTCAGGTAACAGATCCGTATTATCAAAGTCCAGGCAATGTTTTGGAATAGAAGGTGAGGTCCTAAATTCTTCTAGGGTTTCGGAAATTTCTTTAGCTTTAGAGGAGGAAGGTGAAAAGAAATCATATCCTAATTCTCCTACTAAGTAGTCAAAGAATTTTGTATCGTCCATCGCCATCAGTTCGTCTTTTGAAATGAGGCAAGAAGTGGGTTTTCGAGTTGTCATTTTCGAAATAATATTATCCTAATTAACTAAATTAACATTAAATTAACTAAGTTACTTAAATTAACTTTCGAAAGATACCCAAAAAGGTTTCGTTCGGAAGGGTCTCCTAAATACTTATTACTTAAGGTGGTTTTAAATCTACGTTTGTGATTCCCGGCAGCGGCACCAAAAACTTGTTGTGCTCACACCGTGTCGTTGTTTTTCAAATGATGATGCGAGCGCAGCATGGGTTTTAAATTTATATTTTGCGGGGCTTAAATTAACCGTACTACCTACTTGATTAGTAAGCGGTAAGTATAACCTAAGATCGTTCTATGAATCCAAACGTGTGGGCGATTAAAGTTGACACTTTCAGTAGAGAAGTATTTAGGATGGCACAAAGTAGGTAGGTTTGGGGTTTAAAGACAGATAATTAAAATGCAGGAAAGTAAATTGCAGGAAAATAAAGTACAGGAAAAACAGATAAAGATAAAGATGTGATTGCTGAGATTTCGATAATTAATATTTTCAGGATGACAGAACAAATAGGGTTGATACTAAATGTGGCAGTTAAACTACTAGGTGTAAACTCTAGAACCCTACCAACTCAGTTTCCCATTGGCGTGTCACTTGGAACCAGGTTATCGTGATTCTGATCGGAGCAATACGCAAACTTCCAATACTCATCTAGTTGAAAGATGAGCAACCTATTTTGGTGTTATACCGAGGTGCATGAATCAGTAGCGTATCGTCTCATAGGTCCGACCGTTCTTAACCCCTAAGGTAGTTTACTACTCTATTAGCACGAAGATTAATAGCTTTGTATGTTTGGACCGCCGATTATGTAAGGCTTAGTGTTTTAAGGATTCTAGGTCACTAGGACTTTACTCTTATTCCTAAGTCTTGTTTTTGTTTAATTAAGTTCTAATTACTTCGACTTATGACTTAAGTTCTCCTTTTCAAACAGTTATACATCTCCAGATTATCCGCAGTTTGATAAAACGTGTTTCATATGAGGACCATGCCTTTCAATAATAGACAGTGTACTTTACATGAGATTTCCACTGCTTCTTATATCCAACACGCGGTCAAAAGTAATTGACAGTGAAGGTGACACTCTAGCTAATTAAATGTAAAGCAGTGCGAAAAAGTAAACCTAATATATACAACGAGTGATTTCACTGTGTCTTACTTATTGCGTGTCATGGGCACAGATAACTACTTACCATAATTAAGGTTGATCAGGTCCTAATTACTAGGTTGCAGTCACGTGGATAACTGGACAGGGTGCTCCATAAATTAAACTTAAATTCATAAAGTCCTAACATTACAAGGGTTATTATCTCCTATTTTATCTGAACGTGTTTTACGAACATTATTTTATAATGCATTGATTCTCGTAGGATACACCAGTTAGTTGTGTAGTTGTATTATCCTTTCGGAGTTCCAACTTTTGAACCAGAGCTGATTCCAATGATATAACTACCTTCGGTCGTTTACCGGCTTCCGTACGTTTGTACTTTGCATAACGCATTTCCAGCACTATACCGAATAAACAGTTGAATAGGGGCCGTTATGTCATTTTACGATTATCGTGCACTGACTGTGTAATGACATCCTTACTTATAATTATCTACATCATCAGCAATCACAATAATAAACTACTCGCAATTCATGGCAACAAATAAATCACATACCAGGCAATAATACATATTCAAAATATGAAATGAGACAAGTATAATAAAAGTTTAGATATCACCCGGAATTAAATGCGTAGCAGCGTATTATTATAATTGACAAACTCTTTCACACGTACAAAGATTGATCTACGAATCTCTAGCGTTCGCCCTAGCTCCTATGTTAGTCCGTGGACTAATTACAATATTCCTAGAATGAGAAAGACTAAAAGACTACGAAAGATTTTCTAGTGAGAAAGAAAGAGTGAAATATGCTAGAATGTGTGCATATGTGGTGTGTGTTTCAAATGAACCTAAGCCTCCTATTTATAGGTGAGCTTTGGCTCACATTAGCACCAAGAGGTGCATGTTAGAAAAAGGAGGTCAAAAGGGTGCACCAGGTACCGTACAACACGAAAAGTAAGCGCACCGGGTACTGTACAACACGAAAAGTAGGCGCACCAGGTACCAAAAGTTACCAAAAACGGAAACCGAGGCAGGGCAAGGGTGGCCGGAGGCACCCCAAGGGTGGCCGGCGGCGGTGGTGTGGTGCCCGGCGGCGGCTGGCCCACCCCAGCCCCGTTTCGCCGTCTTTTGCTTCGTTTCTCGATTCGTGCGTGTTTTCTTCGTTATGCGTCCGTTTGCGTCGATACATTTTTTGTTGGATTCGTAATTAAAAAATGAAGATTTTGACATAAGATAGGTCCTGAGATGAGGTTCCTAGCTCCAGATATTGCGTACGAATCATTTGGATCTTCCGGCGGGCGTAGAATCTTCATTCTTTATCCGTTTCAGTTGATTCTTCTTCTGTTGGATTCGTATTTTGTAAACAAACATCTTGGATAGAATGGATGTTGGTGAAAGGCATTTTAGTCTTGAAATCTCGTTTTGATGCCTTGAATCTTCAAACGTGTGTGGAATCTTCGTTTCTCATCCGTTTTGCTTGATTTTTTTCGTGCAACCTTGTTTTGACCATCTTGGCATAATGTTATTGATTTTTACTATATTTGATTTAAAATGCCAAGAATCGTTCCAGAATGAAAGAGATATCGGTAGTAAAAACATGACTTTTTACGCGATATCAGTCCACATCTATGTTTTTTTTTTCATATCTCAGTCTCGGTCCCTCTCAGTGTCATGGTCCTTAACCAAACCTCTTTCCTTGTCCCTTGACTTGCTTTTGGAGGACTTCCTTTCATGGTCATCACCATTTTATGAAGTCAGACATATACATGAAGTCAGACACATACAATAATAATTGTAATACACATAATAGAAGTTATGAAGTCTAATTTATACTACAGATTTTCAGGTGAAGTTAAATACGTATAAAACATTTAATCCTTTTAACTAACCCATTTCATTATCAAACGCAATTGATTGGTTAAGTCATTATAACAAACAGGTGATGTGCATCAAGAATACTTACATGAACATGGGGTTCGATATGCCATACACGAGCTGTTTGATCTACAAAACCTGAACCAAGCTTCGTCCAATGCAATTCCTTGCTACTGAATGTACCTATTTATTTCAATCGTCAGAAAAATAATAAACTTCAAGATAA
The DNA here is from genome assembly GCA_949592205.1 of Helichrysum umbraculigerum. Taxonomy (NCBI): domain Eukaryota; kingdom Viridiplantae; phylum Streptophyta; class Magnoliopsida; order Asterales; family Asteraceae; genus Helichrysum; species Helichrysum umbraculigerum. The sequence continues at coordinate 138,386,848 of CATIUR010000003.1, read as the reverse complement.
GAGTTTATATATAATAAGATGAATAAAGTAGTGGTTCATTGAAATGATGAAATTGAACCTCTTTCTTGTGGCCTTCGTATTCTCTATTGTGGAGGTTTTTGAAAGCGATATTCTAAACTACCTCCTCAGCCAGTTTTGTCAAGTTTGCCAGAGGTTCGACCTCCAAAAACAACACCAACGGCTTGTGCACTCTCACCAACCATTGGAATCACCTAGTTACAATTATAAAGAAATAATATAGAACAAAATTAAAGAACTGCACACAATGATCATAAAATAAAATATAAACAGATATTGTATATTGGCTTGCCTAAGTACGAATGTTAGTGGGATCAGCTCCTACATTCTCCAGAACACGAGCTGCAACACCTTCACCCTCTCGAAGCAAACCAAGTAGAAAGTGCTCTGATCCAATATAGTTGTGACCTACAAGATTGATCCTTTTTTGTAATCATATTTCTTTCTTATTAGTCAGCTCAAATATTAATAATAAAATATGGTCAACATGAAGTAAGATCAAATTTATTCCCATAGGCTTCAAACCCTTTGCAGCAATTCCACTTCACTCACCAATAAGAACTAAATTTGATCTAATAATTAGTTCAAGCAATAAAAAACGTGATATAGAATGCGAAATACAACCTTATTGTACACTTGGACATTAATAATACTTCGCATTAAACATAATACATAGACGTACAATGGTGCCAAAATATCATTGATACCCACATCTCTCCATTTAGACACATACATAACATTAACATATGCACTTTTCATCATCAATTTGTTTAATTAACTTCATTTGACCAAACAAACCAAATATTTGCAAGTTAAATTTAAATGGTGACATCTCTCCATTTAGACACATACAAAACATAAAAATGTGCACTTTTCATCATCAATTTGTTTTATTTACTTCAATTGACTAAACAAACCAAGTATTGGCAAGTTAAATTTAAATCGTGATTATGCAAGTGCATGAACTGTGCTGTCTGTGCCAACAAATTATGACCTGAATGTCGTGCTTCCTCTTGTGCAAACATTATTACTTTTATAGCCTTAAATGTAAATCGCTCAAACATAGCTTTAGCGAAATTCGATTGCTAACCTTTCGTTGACGAACACAAGTCGTCAAAGCAACCTTAGACTCCTCCCAACAGTGACTAACTACTGACGCGTCAGTTCGTGCCACGTCTACACCACATCAGCTTTTTCCACAACTGACATTTACTAACATTTCACTCCCTACAGTAACATCACTTCTCTTATTTTCAGGGCCCCACACACTATTTCCTTTATTTATTTAATACACAAACTTAAATAAAACTTTTTCAATATAAAATAAAACATTACATAAATAAAATAAAACATTTTATTAAATAAATTAAAACATTTCATTAAATAAAATAAAACATTACATTAAATAAAAAAACATTACATTAATAAAATAAAAACATTACATTAAATAAAATAAAAAATTTATTAAAAAAGAAAATATAACTAGCTAACGCGCTCGGAAATTTGGTGGGAGGCTCGCAATGTGTGCGATGAGAGCTTCGCGAAGTCGATGATGCACAGCACGGTCACGCAATTCCTTATCCATACGTATGTGTGTTTCAACCCTTTCTTCCCACGATCGTTGAGGTAAATTATCCGGGTTTGCCAAATAGTCTTCCTCATTTGGACACATATTGCGCCCATTGTCTTCGGTTATCATATTGTGTAAAATAACACAACAGTACATGATTCGACGTATTTTGTTGACGCTGTATGGTCGAGCAGGGTTTTTGATAATTTGCCAACGGCCCCAAAGTACTCCGAATGCCCGTTCTACGTCTTTCCTTGCAGATTCTTGGTATCTCTTAAACCGTGTCTCGGCTTCTGATATCGGATACTTAAATGACTTGACAATCGTCGCCCACTCTGGATATATTCCATCGCCAAGATAATACCCTTTGTTGAATTGTTGACCGGCAATATTGAACACAACTTAAGGAGCTCGGTCTTGTAGTAAGTCTTGAAAGAGATCAGATTCATTAAGTACGTTGAGGTCGTTGTTTGATCCGGCAGGTCCAAAGAAAGCGTGCCAAATCCACAAATCATAGGAGGCTACGGCTTCAAGCATTATTGTTGGATGGCCGTGATCACCTCGAGTGTATTGACCTTGCCATGCCACTGGGCAATTTCTCCAATCCCAGTGCATGCAATCTATACTTCCAAGCATCCCACGAAACCCATGTAACTCCGCATGCCGTTGATGCAACCGTTGCACATCTTGGAGTGTTGGCCTTCTTAAATACTTAGTTGAATATAGATGAAAAATACACTTACAAAAGTTGTCCAAACAATCATACGATGTTTGTTGACCCATATGTAAGTATTCATCAAATGCGTCGGCGGCGCAACCGTATGCCAATTGGCATAAGGCTGACGTTACTTTTTGGAAAACATTAAAGCTGAGTTTCCCGGTTGCGTCGCGACTTTGATGAAAAAAGGAAAAGTAAGAAGGTAACGGAAGGTGAGAGTACGATATTATACCTTGACATATACGAATAAATAATGGTCGACTCATCCGAAAGCGACGCCGAAAATAATCAAGTGGGAATGTCGCATTCTCGGCAAAATAGTCTTGATATAATCGTTGTCCGTCACTATAACGATCTCTAGGTAAATATCGTCTCGCTCGTGAAATACGAAATGTAAATTCGGTCGCCGCGTCCGAATCGGATGACGAATCTTCTTGGTCGAGACGGTTTATCCTAGCGACCAGATCGTATATGGCAATGACGGCATTAATATCATCTTTATCGGAATCGGATGACGACATTTTGAATGAGAATTGATTGTGTATATTTTGATGGTTTGGAATAAGTATTTTGTTGGAGAATATATGTATTTTGAGGGAGTAAATGATATTTGATTGTGTGTGAAAAATGAGTTTGAAATAGGAATATATATAGTGTATGGGAAAATTGGAAAAAGTGAAAAAAAATTAATTTTTTTTTTGGCCGTTATCCTCCAACGGTTATATATATATATATATATATATATATATATATATATATATATATATATATATATATATATATATATATATATATATATATATATATATATATATATATATATATATATATATATATATATTTTAATTCGTTGCACACAAAAAAAGGGGAAAAAGAAACCGACGTGGGCCCCCTATTCTCTCCTTCCGTCGCCAAATCGAAGTCGGCAACCGACGCCGACCAACCGACGGGCCGTGCCTATGGCGTCGGTTCCGTCAGTTGGTACCGACGTTGGTACCGACGGACCGTTGTGAGCTGTCTTATAATGGAAATCATGGCCTGATTCATAATATTATCCAAAGCATTAGATCAGGTTCTCATCTTCATTGGAGGTGCATATGGACACGACATCATTTTAACCATTCTTTCCACTTCACGGTTCCATTTGTCTGATGCATCCTTTCAGAGACAGGAAAGCATGCAACATTTCAAGACATGTAATATCAGTCAAAATTCTTATACATCATAAACAAATGCAAAAATGTATGATTAATAAATTCATCAAGAATCTACCTTCAATGTTTGGGCAAGTAACGGAGCTGTGATTTGTTGTTGCTCTATATAGGAGCAACCCCACAATAACGTCACTAAGGTGAACTATTAAACCTGTATATGTAAAGACGGTCAATACAATTATTTTAAAAAAAAGCAACACCACAAAATTTCTACAAATGAAAATATATAATTAGTAAATTAGTCAAAAAATTTCACATTACATCGAACATCTTGTGTTCGTCCAAGAAACTTCAAAGTCGCAAAACATTCATGAAAATATAGATATGTCCTGTTTAGACATTAAAGAGAGTTGACCATGGTATCCAATTCAACAAAACACCAGCAAATACAATTATGAAAAATAAAGACCGTAGAAAGATATATATGTTACTGAAAAATCAAAATCAAAAGTGAATTAGAATACATAGCTGTTGTTGGAACTAATTGATGTGAACCATAATAAACTAAAATCTACATACATTGAAAGAAAAAAACATAAATTTCAACCAGAATATATATGTATCAAAATTAAACCTTATACAGAATTAATCATCAAATCATTAGATGTAAACAGAAATTGAAGGAATGGATACATACAGTTCTTGTGGTTGCTTGTGATTGCGGCAGTTAATTCGATGTAGGGAGGATGGATGCATACGGACTACGGAGCATTATTTAGGGTTGTTATTTTAGTGATTTAATGTATTTAATATTTAATAATCTAATATATATTTAACAATTATTATTATTATATTTTAAAAGTATAGGGAGGACGGAGCATACGAAGTACGGGTATTATTTAGGGTTATTATTTTATTGATTTAATTTATTTAATAATCTAATATATATTTAACAATTATTATATTTTAAAAGTTTAACAAATAATTAGGGGTGCAAAGTGTAATTATAGTGAACTAATCTAGATCGTTGATTGCTAATTGGGGAGACTAATCAACGATCAAAATTTCTTAATGGTATCCTCTTTTAATTATATATAAAAGATCTCCACTATAAAATGAGATTTAATTGCCATTTTCTAGCAAAAACAATTGCAAATAACTTTGATGGTGTGTAGATGTTTCGGGTTAGAAACTTAGAATATAACATTTTTAATCTTTATTTAACTCTTAGTAAACACTTATGAAATGTATGCTTGGATGGGGTTCAAATGAGAATAAGAATTTATGTGAGAATAAGGGAACCAATGATATTGTGTCATATGTACAAAGAGAATGCTCCACATGTACAAAACTCATTTACCTCCAACATCAATTATCTCACAAACGACAAATCGAAAAATTATGAAAATTGCACCATTAGTTTTTTTTCCGCCCCGAAACCCAAACCCCAACCCTAACCCCTAAACCCTAAACGCTTTACAAAACTCTAAATCCTAAATCATACTAAACCCTAACCCTAAACCCTGCTAAACCCTAACCCTAAATCCTATATCCTAAATCCTAAACCCTAACCCTAGCTCTAAACCCTAACCCTAACCAGAAATCAAATGTAAAACCAATCACTAACACATGTGTTACTAATTTGTAAAACCCACTAAAAAATGAAAGAAAAAAAAAGTTGTCAAAAGTATGCCTTGAGGGACGGCAAATCGAAGAGGAGAAAACGCTGAATTTTATGGTGCAATTTTCATGATTTTCCGACTTACCGTTTGTGAGATATTTGAGTTTGAAAAATGTGGGGGAAATGAGTATCTGATGAAAATGAGTGGTTGAGATTGATTCCCCTATTATCACTCAAAATTGATGTACTCATTTGAACTCTACTCATTTATGTTTATCAGTAAAATTTAAGTTTACTTTTTTAATTAACACCTTTATGAAAATATTATTTTTTTTACAAATTACACGATCATGGTTATGATTATTACTCCAAGAGAGTTAATAGATTGACTTTTTTTAATTTGTTTATACTTTGTATCCTTTTTGTTTACTCTTATAACCATCTGGTTAACCACGTATAATCTTTTTTCTAACTAATATGTCACAAATTGGTCCTAAAATATTGAGTGATAATCATAACCATGACATTGTTGGCTTGTTGCCTTTGTTAACAGGAACTATAAAAGTTAATAGCAATTATTCATTAAAGCTCATCAAATTTAACTAGATTTAATATTATCACCTATATAACTTTTAATCCCGTCGCTTGCAACGGGATACAAAATCTAGTTTCATTCAACACAAAAAGTGTGTCTATGACATATATTAGAGGTGGCAATTTTAGACCCATTAGTTAATTATGGGTCAATTTGGTTAATTTTTAGGAGCGGATGAGTTTGTTGGGTCTCATCCCTATTTTTTGGATGGGTCTAGATGGGTTTTTCAATATAACATATAATTGTGTAACAATTAACCAACGGGTTTAGACGGGTCTAGCGGGTATTATTTTTTTTTCCACCTCATTTCATTTTTCACTCAAGTAAAAATAATAATTTGTGAACCCGATGACCCGACCCGACCCGAGACCCATTTGACCCGGACCCATTTAGATACATCCTTCTAAATGACCCATCTAGACTCGGACTCATTTAGACCTAAACATGTCTAGACCTATGACCCAACCCGACCCAATTCATTTTGTCACCTCTAATATTATATATGATACCCGATAACCATCAACATCTTCTCTTTTACACTTTTAGTCTATACTATTTTACAATAACCCCTTAATTATACCAACGGGTAGGTTAAAATCAATAAGTTAGAGACACATATATTACATATAGACTGTTGTATATTAGTGGGTATACCTATAAAATATTGACGGTAAGAACATTTCATATTCGAGCATAAAGCCAATGGATTACATCTCAAATATGTGTATATAAGTGGATACGTATTCTTAGAAATACACAAAATCAAGTATAGATTCACAAATTTATATTAGTAGCACGGTGTATTGTGGTCGATTGTTTTTGTTAATTTTATGTGTTTATGTAAACCTTATTTTTAAAATGTTATAATAGTGTTTCATCGTTCCATACCTCTATATGGGTGTGTTTGGTAAAAGTAGCTGGTAGCTGGAGCTTATATTTAAAGCTAGAAGCTTGAGCTTATCTTTTTTGTAATGTTTGGATAAAACTAGCTGGAGCTTGAGCTTAAAATATGTAAATTGACATAAAAGGACAAACAAATATATGATAGATAATTATATAAAAGGTATTTATGTAATTTTTCATTACATAAGCTCCTAGCTTAATTTAAAAACTAGTTCTACTAGCTTCTTTTTAAGAGCTTATTTTTTTTAATAAGCTCTTAATAGTTTGTCTACCAAACAGCTTGAAGCTGGAAAAATAAGCTTAAGCTTCCATAAACTCCCATAAGCTACTATAAGCTCCGTTGTCAAACATAGCCTATCTACCAATGCCATCGTCAATGTAGATTAATTTATCAAATACGGATTAGCTAGTACTTCTGGTATGAAAAGTTACTGCAAAAAAACAGCTCAAGTTACCCTTTACATGTAAAAAAGTTCACTTGGTAAACGTGTAAGTACAACTTAAACACAGAGTAGGTAATGAAGCCCATATAATTTATCGAATTTTTCGGATAAACCCACTGAAAAAGTAGGTAAGCTTGAAACTTCAAATCCTCGTACCAAGTGTAGAAGAAGGTCGCCATAAATCAAGTTTGAAGTTTGGACTCGTAACATTGTTTTGACTTTTGAGGGTGGGATATATTGACAAACTCATAATAAGTCTTCTTTCTTTTTTTCTTCTTGATTTATAAACATCCTAACTTTTTGACTATTATTCAAATGGATAAAAAAAAAAAAATTAACAGCGACAAAATTTGAATGTATATTAATGTAAAGGTTAAAGATACAATACAATAAATCATCGCTCTCAATCTAATCTGCAAGTGATAGATAGAGATTGAAGGAGATGACTACATGATTGACTTAATTCAACCTAATAGTCTATGAAATGAACAATGAAAATTATCTCAAAATTCAAAGTCTTGAAACTTCTAGGCTTTCTAGCAATTGAATTCTTTTCACCAATTCTTTTGAGAGCTTTTATCCGTTGCCTACTTCTATTGGAGATGTACACCATCTCATCCAAGATATGTTGAACTTTTTCACCCTATGTGATAACCAAAAATATGATAAGACTTGGACTTCGATCCGTAAGTAGATAAACTTTATTAGTCTTTTTATTGTTAAATATAACACCATTTCATGATCTCCAAATAAGATATGTGGTAATCCACACTACCGCTTGCCATATCATCTTTCGAAAACTTGACATAGTCACGTTTCCTTCATATTGAATCAACTCCTCAATCGAACCCATGTTAAAACTCCGCATGATCCACAAATTAAAAATCTTAGCCCATCCCACTTCTACCCATTTGCATCTCAAAACACAATGATCAATTGTCTCAGTTACATCTTCACAACACGGACATAAAATTGAGTTTAGGTCCATGCCCAAGTTGTCAAGAACCACTCGAGTTGGAATTCTTCCTTGAGCTAGCCGCCACACAAATATGTAAACCTTCCTTGGAATTGCTTTAATCCATGACGTCTCTATGATGGAGTTTGATGGACCAAGAATTTTTTCATCTATAAGTTGTTTGAGACCTTTGACCGAAAATACTCCGTCTTCATCCAAAGTCCATCTCCATTTGCCCCTACATTGTTGGTTAGGATACAAAATATGAATTAAAGATAACATTTCTTCAAACTCGTTCAAGGCCCTTTCTTTTAAATCTTTCCTCCATCCCCAAACCCAAATCCAACTTTCTTCCCTTCAATTGCTCTTTTGTATATATAATCGGATTATAGGTGTTAAGAGTTAGCCAGTCAATTACATGAATGAATAATAATATTTAAAATGGGTTACAGTATTACTGTTAACATTTCAATCACTTGGCAAGTTGGTACATATATGTTATGTATTCCCTCAAGTTACAAGTATACCAATGAACGACTAACAAACATACCCATATTTAATTAAATATCGATACCCAGATGTGTAGGTAGCTGCATCCGTGACACTAGACTTGTGCTGAATCTCGACCTACAACTTATTTCAATGTAATTATGAATGAATTGAAGCGTGCTACGTTCACATCTTTTGCAAAGAATTTTTAACAAATTGACGTGTCATGATTACCTGTACATCCACGTCACTTTCACTCTCTTTCTTATTTTTTACAAAAAAAAAAACAGATAAATATATTGCTATAGGTGATTAAACCGCTAAAGTCGGTTAACCATATTTAGAAACCGGTCGGTTTCGGTTAATTACGGGTCGGTTAATCGTCGGTTTTGAGAGAAAAAAAGAAACATAGGTTGGTTGTCGATTATTTCCTCAGCCATTTTTTTTTAGTTATTGGATTCGCAGAGAAATATGAGAAACACGGGTCCAAGACCAACCTCATTTACTGCTCCGTTATAATATACTTATATTGTTAAATAATAGTAATATTTGTTTACATAACGTCACGAGAAATTACTACCGACTTTAAATAAATACAATAATAATATATTAAAATAAATTGATGCATAATATAAATCATTATTGTAGCATAAAAGATAAATGATGATACATGGATTCACAGGCTCGGGTTACGGGTCATGATCTCCGGATCATGGGTCATGATCACCGAACACCTAAACGTGTTTATGCTCGTACCACTCATAAGATTAGAGATATTGTTAGGACGAATACGGAATGGAAGAGGTTTGTTGTTTCGGGTGGCGATTCCCTATTTGGTAACTCGCATTACACTAACTTGAGTGTAATCGGTTTTACGCCACTATCTCTAGAATTAGAGCCGAGCAACTTCCTTGTAGAGAGTCGTGAGATCACTGATCTCATTTGTATTAGACTTGTGCAAATATAATTGCAATGGTCTCATGAAGATGAGTGCTATATCATAAGATTATTATATGATCTTTTTTATAGATGGTGTAGTAGAGAGATATAGATGAATTCATATGGAATATAGAAAGTAATAACAGAGAGAGTTGTAGATACCTTGTGTGTTCTCCTTGACTTACATTGTCTTCTATTTATAATAGTTGTTTGTAGCTTTGTTGGATGATCAAGCATAAAACGTCCCCTGCCTTTAAATAACGTTCCCTGCCTTTTTGGTTGGTTCCTTTTATTATTTTATTATAATGTTATATATGTTGGATGATACTCATAATAATATAATAATTACTCATATGTTCGATCATTTTTGTTGGTTTATGTCTTACAAACAATATAATAATAATATTATCACAAATACGTTGGATCATTTTGGTTGTAATAAAATAATTGTATTTGCTAGTTACTCTATTAATAAACAATATAGAAAATGGATGCATAATATACATCATTATCGTAGCAGATATGTATATATATAATGGCGGTTAAAGTCGGTTAATTTGGGTCGGTTAATTTACGTTAGCCGTAACCGACCCAAGTTAGTCGGTTAATTCAAAATCTATAACTGAACCGTCGGTTAATGAATTGGGTCGGTTAAATTGATTCGGTTAAGTCGGTTAATGTTGGTTATGGTTCGGTTTCGGTTTTTGTTGCTCACCCCTAGAATAATAATACCTTTATATTACAAACACAAACTACTTGACTAATGACCAATACCACCAAATCTACTGACTTGAACAGTAGATTTCAAAGAATGCACACTTGACTTCTCATAAATGATGGGCACGCAAAACACGTTACAATCTATTATATCTATATGAATGGACTGCTAAATCATTTTAAAAAGAAGTTTTAGAAACTTCTAACTACCAAGTTGCCAAAAGTGTAGAGCTATTTTGTGACATTCACCTGCGGAAAACTACAAGACATTCACTATACTTTAAGCGGATTAGAGTTTCATCATTCAAAAAGAAACTAGAGTAAAGACTAGTCAATCAATCATACACTAAATTTCATCTGCAGTTTCAAAAGTTAATGAAATTTGTGATGAGAATCATTCCATTCAAAAGTACATTACAAAAACAGAAATCAGTTCCACACCTTCATCAGTTGCTCCTTGTTACCATTTCACCTCCATTCTTAGGTATATCACCTAGATAAATGGGACCTCAACTTGAACATCCGGATCATGAAACACCTTCTTGGCTGACTTTGGGATAAAAACCAATATCGAGTCTCCCCCTTGGCTTGCCCGAACCTTTGAAGCTTCAAAGTATTCGGTAGGCACCAAAGCGGGAGTGTTTCTCACCTTCCCGGTGTCATCTTTGATTGTTAAGATTGGCCCATTGAGAAAAACTTTAAAGTTTTTCTCACGGTCATCAACCGACAACCGTAAAGTACCGACCATCGGCCCACCAACAAACGGGCGTTGAAATTTGACAGTGATCATTGGGTCTTTCTCAACAGGCTTATCGCCAAACAACATGTTAAACAAATGAAGAGTGTGGTCTCTCAACTCTGAAATGAAAAGCGACAGATTTATCAAAAAAAAAAAACCAAAGTTACAAATCATTTATGCATGGCATACAAACACCCAATAATATTTTCTAACCATCCCTGAACTTGATCCCCATATTCACAGACTATAATAGCAATTAACACATCAATCAATACATACATTAATGTAATTAATACATATAACATATACTATAGTAAAACATCTAACATTGAACTTGATCCCCATATTCACAGACTATAATAGCAATTAACACTTCAATCAATATATACATTAGAGTAATACATCTAACATATACTATAGTAAAACATCTAACATATGCATACGTTATAGCTTCAACCAACTAATTTGTAGACCAAAATCACTAACAGTAACCTACCGAAAACAGTAACACATACCTGGTATACCCAAAAGATCCGAAAGTGCATCTTGTACCCTAGCTCGAAATGCTTGATCCACCACAGTTCTCTTGATAACAGCATAGACAAATTTGTAGTGTTCTGGATTTTTCGCTTCATGTAGAATATATCTCACATAAGCAATTGCTTCCTTCAATTTGTCATTAGCTTCTATTAACAATTAACAATTAACAATTTAACAATATACATTATAACAAAATCATTAAGTTGACAATATACAGCCTAATAACAAAATAACAAAGTTGGGCCTGATAACAGTGTTGAGAGATCATACCTAATAACAAAGTAGAAATAAAATATCCGGGGTTCCCCAAATTAAAAACTCATCAATAATTTGTTAACATTTACCAATGTATTCTGTAAATTATTATTATCATAATCTTAAACAAATTATTCAAGTTCTCATTTATTGAATGTGATTCATATAGTAGGCTTTATATTCATAAAAATCACCACATTAATTAATAGGTACTACAGAGTGTAAGGTCGATTTAGATGTCGGTCATCATAATTTGAGGTGGGCCAAAGTACACATAAACACAGATTTAGTTATATTAATAAGATAAATATGAGTATTAATTATTTACTCCAGGCCCAATTACAAACATAAGTACGGAACAAAACAACAAAATCTTAATCTTAATACATACTGTATAATATATGTGCAAAGAGAAAATAACCATACTCTTGTAATCAATCTTGTGAAGAACCACCATAAGTGCCACCGCTACAAAAAAATAAACGAAAAACCATTCAATAATTTCGAACTAACAATTAGCTAGCACTTATTATAATATGTATCTCGTTTAAGGATTTTGTATCACATGAACACTTACCAAACCAGTATTCGTTCACATTGTTAGCAAGCCATGTCACTACAGTAACAGGATCTATTTGTATATCTTTTACCAAAGCTATAACCTTGTTTGTTGCTCCATAACCTACCATACCAAGTGGAATAACATACTTCGAGCCTTGTACTATTTTCTGAGCAAGTTCTTCTGCTTGTTGGTCTCGTTCATCCTGTGATTTGTTGGGTTCTTCACGATGTGACGACTTTGATTGTGACTTTGAGGAGAACACACAAATCTGACTTTGTGTTCTCCTTTTCAAGAAAAGATCCAACATTGCGCTTTTTCTGATCATTTTTTAGGGATTTTAGAACAGTTTATGAAGGAAGAATGAGAAGAAGAAAAAATGGGGTGAAAAGGTTTTTAGGGCTTTTGAGGAGGGAAGGTTGCAGAGAGAGGGTGAAGTTTTGCAGGAAGATGGTCAGCATGAGAGAGGAGGTGTTATATTTTAATGTGTTTACGAAATTACCCTTTCACATTTGGAAATGACAGTATAGGCCCTTGATATATTCTATAAACACGAATTTATTTACCGGATGTCTATTTATGTGCATGTTATATGAGCCAAATTTTTCTTATTCTTTTAGAAATTCTAGATCTTAAGTCCATAGGGTACATAGTGTGTATTATAAAATAGTGGTGTTTGTAAAAATCAAATGTGTTTCATTAGAAGGACGGCACGTACATATTCATTCTCAATATATTTTTCATTAGGTGTTTTTTGATTTTGTATGCTCATTTTCCTTAATATATTTTTCAAGATATGAATGATATACTAGATGAATATAAACACTACTGATTGACACTAAACGGACAAAAATGTTAATGAAAGTTCACGGACCTAAATGAATTAGCGAAACTCATGTTCATTTTTGTTTACTTAATTAGATGAACATCTTTATATTGTTGATGTTTGTTAAACCTATACTAATTGAGCAAACATAAACGAACTTTATGCGGTTATAATATTCATCGTTGTTAGAAGTCTTGTATTAGCGATTCACCATGATCAAATGTTTATAATTTATTAAAGCAACATTGATTTATGAAAGTATTGTATTTGAACTTGCAATATGAGTATGGTATATATTAGGTGTTGAGCTTGTGAAGATTAATTAGTTGAGCTTCACTTAACAGGCGTCATTGGCACCGCTTCTTCAGTTGGCCGGGCGTCTTAGTTTTTTGCTTCGGTATGGCGACGAGCAAGTGACGGAGGTGGGTGGGTCAGAAGCATTAAAAGATTATACTTTAGTTTTGTTTTGTTTTTTACTGTATAAAAATGAATGTATATTGGTAAATGTGGCTTCCAAAAAATTGAATTGATTAAACATGGTTTATACTGTTTAGTTAGTTTGAGGAAATGTTAATATGGCGTCAGTTGACACCAACTTACCGATGAATTTCATCCGTAGTTGGGATTTGTCGAAGGGAATCCATTTGCCTTTTCATATCACAAATTTAGCTTTTCACAACTGTTTTGCAAAAGCATATAATGAGTATTTTAGCTACTTAGAGCACCTCCGATGAATGTTTGTTACATAGCTTTTTTGAAGAAAAAAAAAACCTTTAGGAAAGTTTTTCTTTCATTGGAGGAGCAACTTTTATTTTCAAACGCTTGAGATTTTGAAGTAAAGCTTTTTTAGATGTTTGTGAGTGTAAAGCTTTTTTAGATGGTGAAAAGCTTTCAAATTTTTTATCGTTGAAGTTAAAACTTCTTTTAAAGGTTTTTAACATTTGGGATGCGTTTGATTAGAAATTTAGAATGAGAGTGACTAAAATGTAAAATCCCATTACACTTATTTTATTACAGTATTAATTAATATTATATTATTATTGAAAAAAATATAAATCGTCCGCAAAAGCAAGTGATATAAAATAGGTAGCAGGGGTCAAAAAACGTGTCAACGTATTAGAGGGTAAGTAGTCACTTTTGCCGTCAGTGTGCAAAAAGCATGAGATACACATATGCCCATGTATATTTATATATATATATATATATATATATATATATATAAATAAATAAACATACATACACCGTTTACTCCTTTACACACTACATACATACAACTTAAATATTTTGTAACAACAATAAGGACATGTGAGGGAAGTTGAGGACCAATAAAAATGAATTCATTTATGTTCCTTGCAAAAGCAATTCCCTGCAAAAATAAAATCCTATTTTTATCTTATTTGAATAAAGGGGGACATAAACCAAAGCTGGTCGGTTTGTACGATAGGAACCATTAATATGGAAGGATGCCCAACTTTGTAAGTTTAAAAAAATCATATAATGGGTAGATAGATCATAGATGATAGAAAATGTACAATTGTTTTAAATTGATATTTGATGATTTTATACTAAAGAGTAGTATAATATTATTTTATGAGGGTAGGGTTCAAATGAGAATAGGAATTTGTGTGAGAATGAGGGAACCAATGATATCAAGCCATGTGTACAAAGAGAATGTTCCACATGTACAAAACCCATTTACCCCCAACATCAATTATCTCACAAACGACAAATCGAAAAATTATGAAAATTGCACCATTAAATTCGTCGTTTTATCCTCTTCGATTTGCCGTCCCTCAAGACATACTTTCGAAAAGTTTTTTTTTTTCATTTTTTTTGGTGGGTTTCACATTTACTAACACATGTGTTAAAGTGTTGCGTTTAGGGTTTAGGGTTTGGGGTTTAGGGGTTAGGGTTTAAGGTTTAGGGTTTGAGGTTTGGGGTTTCTCCCCGAAACCCCAAACCTCAAACCCTAAACCCTAAACCCTAACCCCTAAACCCCAAACCCTAAACCCTAAACGCTTTACAAAACGCTAAACCCTAAATCTTTCTAAACCCTAAACCTTGAACCCCTTCTAAACCCTAAACCCTTATAAACCCTAAACCATAAACCCTACTAAACCCTAAACCTAACCCTAAACCCTAATCTTAACCCCAAATTAAATGTACAACTAATCACTAACACATGTGTTACTAATTTGTGAAACCCACCAAAAAATGAGAAAAAAAAAAAGTTGTCAAAAGTATGCCTTGAGGGACGGCAAATCGAAGAGGAGAAAACGCTGAATTTTATGGTGCAATTTTCATGATTTTTCGACTTACCGTTTGTGAGATATTTAATTTTTAAAAATGTGGAGGAGAGAGAATAAAGTGTGGAGGAGAGAGAATAAAGTGACACATGGCAGAAATCTGTTGGTTCCCTCATTCTCACTCAAAATTAGTGTACTCATTTGAACCTTACTCTATTTTATGATCACTATGAAATTTGAAAGTTGTACTACGCACAATCTACCATGATAAAGTCAACGTAAATACAATCGTGAGATGAAATCAAAAGAGTAGCATGTATTTGAATCTAAAAGAAAAGAAATGAAGTAATTTTTACAATTTTGGCATTTACCAACAAAATAAACGACTTAAATTATATCACTCTTCCCATTATGTTGTATAATAAAATGTTACAATTAACACCGTCTTTCATATCGCTTAATAACTTCAATTCATCCCCTAAATGTATTGTTTTTACCGTTTTGCAATTACTACAACTTATCAAGTTAATTTTAATAACTCGAACGAGGTTAATGCCAAAATGAGAATAAGCCACATCAAATAACACAAACCACTTTACTATATATAAGGGTTGTATAATGGATATCAAGGTCCGATAAAACCCTTACTTTTAGGTATCCTAAATCACATTTTTAATAAATTAAAACATTAACAAACAATCATTTTCATTTCTCATCTCCCATTTCAAACCCCATTGTAAACAAACATACTAAATACTAATACAATATTATGTTAAACACACCTTAAGAGGTGGATCATCATATTAATATAACACATTTCTTTCTTTAAATAACTGGTTAACATTTTGTATACAGAACAATTTTTGTTAATATAACACGTTTCTCTTACGTATTAAATATGCATTTGTTAATATAACACGTTTCTCTGATGAATTTGTTAATTTTTGTTTATATAACACGTTTCTCTGATGAATCAAAAGATATAAAAAAACTTCCTCAAACAACACCTTCCGAAGATGAAAGGGAGGAACAAAGAAATGAGCAAGTAAGAAAAGGATCTGAGAAACTTACAAACTTCACTAAAGATGGTATTCCTGCTGGATCTATTGTTTGGGCTGCAAGTGAGCAACTTTCACCTTACGTGGAGAAGATGTTCATTATACGATTCATTCAAATTCCTCAAAATCTTACTGCATTTTTTGCTAATCAAAAACCATAGAAGAAGTTCATTCGAATATTATAAACACCAAAACAACTTTAAATATTACTGTAATATTTTAGGAACTAACCAAAAACTTGGGTCATGTGGTTTTGAAGGATCCAATGACTAAGGTTTAACGGATCAATCTTCTCCACGTAAGGTGAAAGTTTCTCACTTGCAGCCCAAACAATAGATCCAGCAGGAATACCAACTTTAGTGAAGTTTGTAAGTTTCTCGGATCTTTTTCTTACATGCTCCTTTCTTTGTTCCTCCCTTTCATCTTCGGAAGGTGTTGTTTGAGCAAGTTTTTGATATATTGTGCTTCATCAGAGTCAGAGTTCGTGGAGAACGCCACAATGTGTGGTGTTCTCCTTGGGAAAATAGGTTTCAGCTTGAGGGAATTTCGTAACATGGTTTGTTCACCAATGTGGGGGGGGTGGTTTGGGGGGAGAATAGGGGTGGCAATTCGGGTTGGGTCGGGTTGTCGGGTTCGGGTTGTCGGGTCAGAAATGGTCAACCCGAACCCAACCTGATTTTAAAATCGGGTTGGGTATTTCAACCCAACCCAAAACCCGACAACCCGAACCCAACCCGACCCAACTCGAATTGCTAATAATTCAACAAATTTTCACTTTATTTTCGAGTTTTCAGGTCGGTTTTGAACTTTTGGGTCAGTTAAGTCACATTGATCAATCTTTTGAATAAAATAGCTAATCATTTATAAGCATAAATAATTATAAAATTTCAAATTTTATAAAAAATAAATATTATATCAATTTGAATTGATCATCAAAACATCATTAATTCACTAACTTATATCAAAACATAAAGATACCAAAGAAAAAAATTATAAATTAGTAACTGGAAAGGTCTAAATTATGTATCATATTTAAATTAAAATAAATTTATAATGATATTAACGGAATTTCGGGTTGTCGGGTCCAACCCAAAAATGCATTTGCTGACCCAGACCCGACCCAAAAAAATATCGAGTTGGCGGGTTTCGGGTTGGCGCCTCAAAAATCCCGACCCTAACCTTATAATATTCGGGTTGGGTTCGTATAACACCCCACTCGAAAATACAAGGATAATTTTTTTTTTTTTTATAAAGGAAGCGCAAGTTTAGATACAAACCATTGGATTGCATATTTTCATTTCAAAATGGCAATCCAAATACATACAGTCTTTAAACTAGATTATCCTATACATTACACACGATAAGTTTAGTGTTATAGAAATCCGAAACATAATGTCATAGTATTAACATAGTTAACAAAACAGAGTGAGCTTGTCAAACATTCCATTCTTATAGTACTTCTTGCCCACCCACATACCAAAGTAAACCTGCAAGAAGTAATGAGGGGTTAGCACGAAGCTAAGTGAATAAATCTCAAACTATCAACTAACTTAGCTTAACAAATGAATACAGCAAAGCATAGCAACAGTTAATCATGAAGGATCGGTGGTCCTTGGAGTACCCTCATGCCGCGGTGGTTCCCCAAGTAACACTTAAAACCAACTGAAGGCCAAATCAGTGGCTAAACCGATAGTTCGGTACTATTACTACTTACAACATAATTTCAGTGAACAACACATGTACAAAGCACTTATGATGTCCAAAGTAATAGTACTCAAACCCAACACACGTTGACCCCCGACATTCATATAGTCCACAACCATCATGGAAATCAAGGACACCAATAATTAAGCTAAATATAACCATCATGGCAAATTATTAACTTAACGATGAAAACAGTAAATTCACATTTACCCGTTGTAACCATATTGTTACAACCAAATTAGACTGAGAGTCTAAGATCCACTCACCCTTGACGAAGATGGTCACCACTCAAAGTTCTAATATTATTGAGTCTTCGTCGTATCTGAAATCACAACAAAGGTTACAAGTCAATAATTCATTTCAAATATTCTTCACTTGATATAAATGTACTATTGACATCAAGCAGGTTAATTAAGTTTACAACACATCAATATGTACATAATTTCATATATTAATATGTCATGATACTATATCGCAGGTTACTAGATCTTTTAAACATATCATATGTTAACCCAAAAAGAATTTAGATCAAAGATTGATTTGCTGAAATCGTGCCCGTAGCCGCCGGCTAGGTCACCTGACCCGCCGGGTACCCACCACTAGCCGCCGGCTTCTAACTCAGCCCGCCGGGCAAATTAAATTTTTCACAAACAGAAACATATTGTATTTTAAAGGTTTTATAGGCCGCCGGTTAGAGTACATGTGTAACACCCCCAAATTTGATGATTTGCGGAAGCTTGATTTGGGTGTTACTAATCAATAACAAAGCACAAAGATAAATAGCAAACGACTCTATATGCGTCGTTTTAACAGAATATATTGATAACTGAAATGTTTACAACATTTAAAAGCTTTACATAGCTCAAGTTTAATAAAATGAGATTTCAGTACATAAGTACTAGTACAAAATATACTAATGCAAGAAAATCTCAATCGTCTGTATGCTGACTCGAGCTAAAGTCCTGTAGCAGAAACATCCTACTGCTGGGTACCTGCGATATATGCTAAAAGGTCAGCTATAAAGCTGGTGAGCTCACAGGTTTGAAATCAAGTGCCTCGAGCTGGCCCGTACCCTACTCACTATACCTTGCCGGCCTTAGCCGCTAGGGTGAACCAACACGAGCAACGACTTCGCACCATGGATGTCGTGTTGCAAGAAATCAAAGAAATCTGGCGAATTACATCTCTTGAACGCATCGAACAAGTCACCGAGGATCACGAAACCACCGTTAATAATGTGGACATTCTTTTCAACAAAGTGGTGGAGATAAGCGTGGAAACCGCTCTTTTGAAACACAGACTTGATGAGTGTGAACAACGATCACGAGAAACGGAAGAGTATGCCCGTGGACTAACCCAACGATTAGCAATAGCTGAAGACAACGCTCGACAAGCCAGCCGGCTTGCAAACACTGTGGACCGTCTTGTCACGATGATGGAACAAATTAATCTACGTTAAGACTAGTGTAGTCCTTGTCTTGTAATCTATCTCGTAATCTAATGACAATCTAAGCACTACTCTATAAATTAGTCGGATGTAACGATTCCCGACAGCTTTTGTAATAACTCTCGCTAATCAAATTACGTTTGTTTAAACGCACTCAGACTCAGGTGAGTCTCATGGCCCCTCTTTTTACTATTTTACTCAGGGGTGTGATATATTGCTCATTTTTAACATGTGAACGCAAGTACAAACATTTCATATACTACATGAGTTTTTCACAACTAATCATTTAAAGTCCTCCGTCAGCATAGTTGTTAATACGTTGTAGCGTGAATATTAGTATATGGTACCATATAGGATTGACCCACCTCGTCCGGGTTAGCAAGCACTAACCGGGTAAACGGACGTACTAATATTTGGGAAGACGAATGTGGATTAGGCATTCGTGGAGGCAACCTCGCCCGGAATTCTCTATAGGGGACCCGGCCCTCGAGTTAAGCTCAACTATGTGCTCATGGCTGTATACACGATGATTATCATTTAATTGCTGTATGCAATTCATTATTTAATTGCTGGATGCAATTCATTATTTAAATCTTGCGGTTCATACAATATTACTTGATTTCAAACCTGTGAGCTCACCAGCTTTATAGCTGACCTTTTAGCATATATCGCAGGTACCCAGCAGTAGGATGTTTCTGCTACAGGACTTTAGCTCGAGTCAGCATACAGACGATTGAGATTTTCTTGCATTAGTATATTTTGTACTAGTACTTATGTACTGAAATCTCATTTTATTAAACTTGAGCTATGTAAAGCTTTTAAATGTTGTAAACATTTCAGTTATCAATATATTCTGTTAAAACGACGCATATAGAGTCGTTTGCTATTTATCTTTGTGCTTTGTTATTGATTAGTAACACCCAAATCAAGCTTCCGCAAATCATCAAATTTGGGGGTGTTACAACATGACCCGCCGGTCACATAACACAAGCCGCCGGCTAGGGCTTATCGCCCGCCGGTTCCCTTAAGGGATGAACAAGCCGCCGGTTGGGGTACATTACCCGCCGGCTAGTTCATCATTTCCAGCACCTGCTGGTGCAGTTCAAACTCAACACGAACTCATAATCACCAAATCGACATTTTCAGTTACAAGCCACGATTTTGACCATAAATTTGCCCCAAGCAATACCTATGAACATGTATTAACAACAAACAAGGTTCATCACACTCCTAAATCCACACATGCATCAATTTTTTTTTAAGATATTCAAAACTTAACTTAAATCCATATTTACAACTCTGTAATTGCAACAATCTGTAATGCAAACACAAAATCAGTTTACTATGTTCATATAACACATTTCAAGTACGAATTTAACTCAATTCTTTCATCAATTCACCCAAACTCAACATTTCAAGCATTATATGAAAAGAATGGGTATTTCACTTACACTTTAGATGAGGAGGTTATAATGAGAGTGAAGAACAAGTTGCAATCAAAATCACAGCTTCAATGTGCTAGAATCAGATTATGATTTTCATTTTCTTTGAGAGTTTTTGAGTATGTGTTCTTGAGGTGTAAGCCAAAATCAGTGAATGAAGAAATGAGACTAATTAACTCATTTAACTCAAGCCAATACAATGTAAATTATATCCGTCCTAAATCTATTGTCTGGAACCTAAAAACCATTTGCGAGAAATAAGTTTTTACTATACCGTCAACTCAATAAATTTAAAACAACTAATAATTCATTTATCACAATAAGCCAATTGACCAATTGAACTATTAATTTAACTAACGAAATACACCAAGTATTTAAAAATACAATTTAAATAGCAATTAAATTAAGGGAAATACCGTATTTCAACTAGGCCAGTTTTGAGGATGTTACAAATCTTCCCTCCTTAAGAAGATTTCGTCCCCGAAATCTCGCCACGCTCAAAAAGATTGGGATAGCGCGTCTTCATGCTAGACTCGGTCTCCCAAGTAAGATTCGGACCCAAACTATGATTCCACTTAACCAATACCATAGGGATTTCCTTCTTTCGAAGTTTAGTCACCTTACGGTCCAAAAGTTCTACGGGTTCTTCTACAAGTCTTTGACTTAGGTCAACACGCAAATCTTGCAATGGAAGAACTTGGGATTGGTCCTCCACATTGCATTTTCTTAAATAGCACACATTGAAAGTATCATGAATACCCGACAATTCAGGAGGAAGATCTAATGACACCGTTTGATCATTGACGACATGTCGAATTTTAAACGGTCCGATGTATCTAGGAGCCAGTTTACCACGTTTCCCAAACCGGATAACACCCTTCCAAGGTGAAACTTTCAAATAAACCAACTCACCTTCTACAAACGAAACTGGTCGATAACGTGGGTCAGCATACTGTTTCTGTCTATCACGGGCAGCTTTTAATCTATCTCGGGCAATAGCTACCTTATCGGCTGTAATTTGAACTATGTCAGGACCCGCAAACTGCTTTTCACCCGCCTCTAACCAACAAGTGGGTGTCCTACACCTACGACCATACAACATTTCGTAGGGTGGCATGCCTATACTAGAATGGAAAGAATTATTATAACACCCCTCGTTAATTGTAAACAATCATATAATATTGGTGACACGGAAGCGTATATTTAAAACATTTCTATCAATGTACTCAAAATGTCAATAAACTTTTTCAAAGCCAAACACCTGACATTTCAACAAACTTGGTGTTATATAATTCAAAACACTTTTTAAAGTTATAAAATTTACATCAGAGTAACCGTCTGTCAAACATTCCATCCAGTCCAACAACTTCCTGCCCTGCCTAATATGTCCCATCTATTTCAACCTGCAGGAAGAACTGTGGGAGGGTTAGCACAACGCTAAGTGAGTGAACCAATAACAACAGTCCAACTCAGCATAACAATCCGTTTACATCAAATAACAATAAACAGAAACTCAATTAATCACTCGACATCCAATCAATGTCAAGCTACACCAACCAAGCATTATCAATCGTCATGAGGACCGGTGGCTCCTGAGATACCCTAATACCGGTTTGGTACTCAGGGAACCCTTATCAATCATCTGTATTGGCCTATACAGAATTACCGGTAACCAGTTGTTAATCACACACGACCTAGATCTCTAAACCAACATTTCAAGTTTCAAGATCTCCTGTCGTCTACAATAACAACCAAGTCCAACTGTCAAGTCAAGTTGACCTCAGAATCTTACATACTAGCTCAAACAGCCAAGTAAGCAAACCACCTAACTAACATGGCAAGTTATCTCAACAGATGCATCATATCAAAGTAATACTATAAATTACTTGTTGTAAATCAAATCATTACAACTAAATCACACTGAGGTTACAGATCCACTCACCGACTACCTCAGGCCTCCACTCAGTAGTCTAATATCACTGAGCCTTCTCCACATCTGAGAATCAACAATCAAATATAAGTTAGTACTCAAGAATATCAATACTTAACTTATATCAATCTTTAACATTAGGAACTTAACATAATCAATATCAACATTACTAGTTCCTAATCATGTATTAATGATTACAACATAACCATTATCATATACTATCATACAACAAATACAAATCATATGACAATTAACAAGTTATAAGAAAGGATGTGCTATCCCATCAAGCCGCCGGCTAGGGTCTCGGACCCGTCGGCTTAAGGTCACCACCCGCCGGCTACATGTACCCACCCGCCGGGTATATTACCAAATGTGGTAACAGAACAAAACCACGTTTTAAAGCCTACACAAGCCACCGGCTCAATATATTAGCAGCCGGGTTCCCATTCGGTCACACTACCCGCCGGCTTGGCTCTTCAAGCCGCCGGTTTCTAACAAATCACGACTACCCGCCGGCTAGATCACGAAGCCGCCGGGTTCTACCTTCGTTCCAGACCTGTGCGATCTGCTCAAACCCTAACTCGCGGATTTTATATCAAAATCACCCAAAACACGATTTCAAACAGTTATAAATCACTAGAAACATCATATAATCCGCATATAACACTTATAACATGTTTCTAACATCCAATTCTCTCAAATCATCAATTTACCCAAATTTAAATCAAAAATCAAATTCTTAAATACTCAAGAATACTTACTGATTGAAGAATCTAACGATGGTAATCTGATGATTAGGAAGTTTCACGAGAATCACAACTTCCTGATTTGATTTCTGGATTGATTTGGAGGTTTTCAGAGAGTTTCTGTGAGTTTTGGAATAAAAATGAATAACTTTCCTAAATAGGAAAGGATATATATAAGTCGGCCTCACGAACCGCCTTCAATATACGGGTATAATTTAATACCCCATCTCAATCTATTGTCTGGAACCCGAAAACCATTTGCGAGCCCAAACATTTTATTGCACCGTCAACTATATTAATTTACAACAATTAATATTTCACTTATCACATTGGAATATTCGGATCCTATTCCAATTATTTCAACTATTTCAAACAATATTATTTCCAAACACATTTAAATATTAATTTAAATCAAGAAATAATACATAAACAACTAGGTCCATTTCGAGGATGTTACAACTCTCTCCCTCTTAAAGAGATTTCGTCCCCGAAATCTAACCTCAATCAATCTAACTAATGTGATATAATCACATATTTCGTAGCATACATTTGTCCTCAATAGCAACTTACAACTATTCTTGGACTAGTTGAATTCTTTCCACATGCACATATCCAAATGTACATGCTTCTATCTTTTCCTATGCACACTTACAGTGCATCCATCCAACATCTCATAGGAACCAATCATCTATCTAATTCCTTTATCACCAATCAGATAAAAGTTTAAAGCACCCAATCACTTTAACCAACAACAATAAGTGAAACCTAACATTATTTACTAGGTCTACGCAACCAGAAATTAGCAACATGCTAAAATCTTTAACCTATTCTCACTGTTCATCACTGTTAACAATAAAATAACAGCACCAATATCACAACAGTGGTTATCAAACCACAATGTTCCTAGCAATATTGAAATAAAATTCAACTCACGACTTACAATCATTCTACTAACAGATAACAATTTCAAATCTCTACTATCAAAGATTTAAAATTCAGATCTAGGTCAACTTTTCATCCAAAAGTTTCATACATATACTCTTGTGAATAACCTACCATATTCACATATCACTTTAATCATATGAAATCCTTTACTTAAATTAATCCAGATTCATATCACCTTAATAAGCACAGCAGAGGTCACACTCAGTAGGTAAAACTACAATCAACAAGTACTTTGCTCAATCAACAATAGTACCACAATCAAATATTACCTACATTCAACCAACCTCTACATTGACTTATTTCCATTTGTAACTCCTTTCATTACAATCTATCAATTGTCAACAACAACCAAGTCGGCAACAACTACTGCTTAAACAATAATCACAACACCTGTGATTATATTCTACAGTACATCTATCAATACTTACTATTTATTTCCAAAGTCTAACTAACCATCAAGTTAGAATTTATTTATTACTTAAACTGGTAAGACGTCAACAATCTTCTCTTAGCAACCAGTTATTTCTATTCATATTCTTAAATCTTAAACTACTAATCACAAGCAATTAGAAGTTATACAACTTTAATCACATAATCACTTAGTACCACTTTCCATCAATCTAGCAACTAAATCAATCCTAATCAACATTATGATACCACAATTCAAGTATCACAATATCACAATGTGTTACTTTACAACACATTTCAACAAAATCTACATCAAGTTAATCACAATTAACTAACCTCCACATATCTTATGGCACATTTTAATTCATTCTATTAAAACTTATCATGCCATTTATTATCATGTATACCACACATACATGCCTACACAATTTCAGGTATTTTCTAAAATGGACACATACACATCAATTCCATTTCATCTTACCCCCTAGGCCATTCAGACTGTTAAAGTCTTTATCAAGCCTTCTCAGTACTACTAGTCATCACATATCCATACTACAGAACATGGAACAATCACCAACTCTAGGTTTCATTTATATACATAATACATCGTATATAACTTAAACAATTTAATCTACACTTTACAATAAAAGTTTGGTGAATACAATCATCATCTCTCAATTTCAAGGTTTCCCTTACTCCCTAATACATACAATTTCTTAAAATATGAACAACCTTCCAATTCATATTCCTCGATTTATCGAACAAGAATCAACTAAACCTTTAATATAATTCATTTCCAGATATACCTTCATATCTTTTCTCCTTATTTGGATCTAATCCCAATTTACCACTTTATCACTTACGTCATTTGTATACAATCAACAAATAACTAAAGAATCCATTCAATTCTTTCAATATTTAAGTAACTCACCATGAGGTACCAATCAACCTATACAACTAATAATAATAACCTTCAATTATTCATCATCTCACAGTCTTACCCAATCAAAGCTATCATCACAAGCCTCATACACTGGTAAGACTTTCCTATCACAATTCTAATCAATGTGATTTAATTATTCTAACATATCTTAGCAAATTATAACTGTCATATCAAACAATGACTTCATATCTGTATAATTCTTCAACACCTATTCAGTTCAAATATCAATCATTGCTTAACTGAATACTCAATTATACTTAACACTATTTCAATTACTTAATACTAGCTTTAAGTAATAACTCAAGTTTTCACAACTTAATACAATTTAGGAATTCAATCATATTCCACACAATCATAACATTACAATCTATGTTATACTATTTCACACACACAGTTAACTACATGTCAACTCTGGTTTCAATCAACCAATCAATAAAATTCTCTAACTGCTTTTCTCAAGTTTGACCCAAACTCAAACCAATCACAAGCAATTAATTTTATACACAATTCTCTATTCATGGTTTGACTTTCAAAGTTAACATACCATCAAGCTAACTCCCAAACCATTTCATCTTATATGTTTACTCTCAAACATATATTTCAAATTATTACGTTCAATAATTTTATCAATCCTTCACAAGGACAAAATCAACCTACCTCAACTTTTGGCTCCATACAAGCCATTTCATATTGTATGTTTACTTTCAAACATTGACTTCTAATTATTACATTCAATAATTACTAGGAATTCCTTAAACCAAACAATATTAACATGTATCAACCTTGGCTTCATACAAGCCAGACACAAAATAGTGATTCATTTAAATACTATCAAATTCACCTAAGGTCAATGTAACACAATCAGTTACAATTACATATTCAACAAAATCAAATTGGTCAATTAGGTGTATCATCAAAACCTTTATCAATGACCATTATTATTTACACTCTCACCTTTACAGTCTAAAGGTCACAGTTCTATCAACCAATTGTTTTCTTATCAAAACAACTATTAAACCACTTAGCATACTTTCATGTTCAGTTTTTCTAAATCACATTACATTTCTTTTATACCAAGTAGCCTCAACAAGTTCATGTGATACAACATAATATAACAACGGTGATCAGGCGTTGCAAGATTATGCTCCTCACAATCCATTCTCAGGCTACTCTACATTATAATTATTAATGTGATCCACTCTCACCTAAACACATATCAAGCAATGTTCTGGTTTTTTCAACACTACCAAAATGTTTACTAACTTTAACATCCACCTATGATATTTTATCAAACACAAATATCACACCCTTACGTGTAATACCACACACGTATAATTTATTACCAAAAATCAGTACAAAATACCATATCATGTACTAATTCCCACTTCTTTGACTATCTAAGTCACATTCAATCATTTACACCAATCAATGTCCTTATTTACTCTAAATTTTAGAACACATCTTAATTAACTACCATTACTTTGACATATGCTTTACTATCAAGCATCACTGTCACAACAAGCCTACTCAATCATGTTACTATAAACATTTCATTTACTAATTCACAATTGACTAGAAAGATCTATCACTTCCCAATCAATTTCACATTATTACATTCTACATTTCTCTTAAACCTATCAGTCATGGTTTATATCAAGTGTTTAACTATAGTCAACACATATCATATAGTCACATAAACACATATTTTCTCAAATAGCAGTCATTATCAATTCAATGACACGACCTTCCTTAGCAAGGATTTAGATCACACCTTGTGATTAATCCATTAACATAATATTATCAATTATCTCGTCTCACCAATAAAGACACTCCTTAGGTTCTAACATCAATCTTGCTAAAACCTTAATCAACTCTCTGTCTACTTAAACATATTTCTGCATTTACAATTCAATCAGAAATAATCACAACAATGAACAACAATGAGCATCTCATTCAATACCTCTATCCTCATGTCAACCTATAGCAATCAATAGTTGACTCAACACTGGGGAATCATATCAGTCTGACTCAATTAACTTCATAACAAGGCTTACTCAACATAACAGAGTAAACAATTCAAGTTAATTTAAATTAACACAGGCTTATCGAAGATTACCTGACAATCTTAAGCCCACAAGCGTTGAGGAAACATGAAATATACTAATCAGATACTCATGTTCCTCCGTCTCTGCAATCAAACAACACTTCACAACTTGTTAAAGGTTAGTACATATTCAACTAACTACTTTCTCACACATTCACTAATCAACTAAGCCCACACCTTCTGGAATGTTTGACTCAACTCAATCAAAGTTTAGGATTGAACATACTATCATGCTCAATTCACCCAAACTATTGCTCTGATACCAACTTATAACACCCCTCGTTAATTGTAAACAATCATATAATATTGGTGACACGGAAGCGTATATTTAAAACATTTCTATCAATGTACTCAAAATGTCAATAAACTTTTTCAAAGCCAAACACCTGACATTTCAACAAACTTGGTGTTATATAATTCAAAACACTTTTTACAGTTATAAAATTTACATCAGAGTAACCGTCTGTCAAACATTCCATCCAGTCCAACAACTTCCTGCCCTGCCTAATATGTCCCATCTATTTCAACCTGCAGGAAGAACTGTGGGAGGGTTAGCACAACGCCAAGTGAGTGAACCAATAACAACAGTCCAACTCAGCATAACAATCCGTTTATATCAAATAACAATAAACAGAAACTCAATTAATCACTCGACATCCAATCAATGTCAAGCTACACCAACCAAGCATTATCAATCGTCATGAGGACCGGTGGCTCCTGAGATACCCTAATACCGGTTTGGTACTCAGGGAACCCTTATCAATCATCTGTATTGGCCTATACAGAATTACCGGTAACCAGTTGTTAATCACACACGACCTAGATCTCTAAACCAACATTTCAAGTTTCAAGATCTCCTGTCGTCTACAATAACAACCAAGTCCAACTGTCAAGTCAAGTTGACCTCAGAATCTTACATACTAGCTCAAACAGCCAAGTAAGCAAACCACCTAACTAACATGGCAAGTTATCTCAACAGATGCATCATATCAAAGTAATACTATAAATTACTTGTTGTAAATCAAATCATTACAACTAAATCACACTGAGGTTACAGATCCACTCACCGACTACCTCAGGCCTCCACTCAGTAGTCTAATATCACTGAGCCTTCTCCACATCTGAGAATCAACAATCAAATATAAGTTAGTACTCAAGAATATCAATACTTAACTTATATCAATCTTTAACATTAGGAACTTAACATAATCAATATCAACATTACTAGTTCCTAATCATGTATTAATGATTACAACATAACCATTATCATATACTATCATACAACAAATACAAATCATATGACAATTAACAAGTTATAAGAAAGGCTGTGCTATCCCATCAAGCCGCCGGCTAGGGTCTCGGACCCGTCGGCTTAAGGTCACCACCCGCCGGCTACATGTACCCACCCGCCGGGTATATTACCAAATGTGGTAACAGAACAAAACCACGTTTTAAAGCCTACACAAGCCACCGGCTCAATATATTAGCAGCCGGGTTCCCATTCGGTCACACTACCCGCCGGCTTGGCTCTTCAAGCCGCCGGTTTCTAACAAATCACGACTACCCGCCGGCTAGATCACGAAGCCGCCGGGTTCTACCTTCGTTCCAGACCTGTGCGATCTGCTCAAACCCTAACTCGCGGATTTTATATCAAAATCACCCAAAACACGATTTCAAACAGTTATAAATCACTAGAAACATCATATAATCCGCATATAACACTTATAACATGTTTCTAACATCCAATTCTCTCAAATCATCAATTTACCCAAATTTAAATCAAAAATCAAATTCTTAAATACTCAAGAATACTTACTGATTGAAGAATCTAACGATGGTAATCTGATGATTAGGAAGTTTCACGAGAATCACAACTTCCTGATTTGATTTCTGGATTGATTTGGAGGTTTTCAGAGAGTTTCTGTGAGTTTTGGAATAAAAATGAATAACTTTCCTAAATAGGAAAAGATATATATAAGTCGGCCTCACGAACCGCCTTCAATATACGGGTATAATTTAATACCCCATCTCAATCTATTGTCTGGAACCCGAAAACCATTTGCGAGCCCAAACATTTTATTGCACTGTCAACTATATTAATTTACAACAATTAATATTTCACTTATCACATTGGAATATTCGGATCCTATTCCAATTATTTCAACTATTTCAAACAATATTATTTCCAAACACATTTAAATATTAATTTAAATCAAGAAATAATACATAAACAACTAGGTCCATTTCGAGGATGTTACAATTATTATAGGCAAACTCAACTAATGGTAAATGGGAATCCCACGACCCACCAAATTCTAATACACATGCCCGCAACATGTCCTCCAAGGTTTGAATGGTGCGCTCCGACTGACCATCCGTCTGAGGATGATAAGCCGTACTCAAGTTGACCCTAGAACCCAATTCACGCTGTAAATTCTGCCAAAAACCCGAGACAAATCGAGAATCTCTGTCTGAAACAATCGACAACGGAATCCCATGTCTAATAACCACTTCATTAATGTACAATTGCGCCAATTTACTTAATGATGCCGTCTCACAAGTAGCAAGAAAGTGAGCACTCTTGGTCAATCTATCGACAATTACCCAAATCATATCATTACCCTTAACAGTTTGAGGTAATTTGGTCACAAAATCCATGGTAATATGTTCCCATTTCCACTCGGGAATCTCGAGTTGCTTCAAAGCTCCGTAAGGTTTCTGATGCTCGGTCTTTACTTGAGAGCAAATATGACAAGATTCAACAATTCGAGCTACATCTAACTTCAAAGTAGGCCACCAATACAATGGTTTCAAATCATGATACATTTTGGTGCTTCCTGTATGAACCGACAATCTAGACTTGTGAGCTTCCAACAAGATTACATCTCGAAGACCACCAATGAAAGGAACCCAAATACGAGACTGAAACATTTTCAATCCACGAGAATCCTCGATCAATAAGTCTTTTCTTTTAAGCATAACCTCGGATTTTAAGTTATGATCCAATAATGCCTCCATTTGTGCCAATTTCAATTGATCAATCAAGTCTGAAGAAATTTCCAAACGCATTAAACAAATCCTTTCAGATTTACCTTTTCGGCTAAGCGCATCCGCCACCACATTTGCCTTACCCGGATGGTATCGAATCTCGCAGTCATAATCCTTAATCAATTCTAACCATCGCCTTTGTCGCATATTAAGCTCTTTCTGAGTGAACATATACTGGAGACTCTTGTGATCCGTACAAATAACACACTTTGTACCATAAAGATAGTGCCTTCAAATTTTCAAAGCGAAAACTACAGCCGCTAGTTCTAAGTCATGGGTAGGATAGTTAATCTCATGAGGTTTCAACTGTCGCGAAGCATAGGCAATAACACGGTCTCGTTGCATCAAAACACAACCTAAACCCGCATGTGAAGCATCACAATAAACTATAAAATCATCGGATCCGTCAGGCAATGCTAAAACCGGAGCCTGACAAAACAATTGTTTCAAGGTCTGAAAAGCCAATTCCTGTTGATCACCCCACAGAAATTTCACATCCTTACGAGTTAATTTAGTCAAAGAGCCTGCAATCTTGGAGAAATCTTTAATAAATTTTCTATAATAACCTGCCAAACCCAGAAAACTCTTAATCTCTGACGGAGATTTAGGTGATTGCCAATTCATGACAGCCTCAATTTTTGATGGATCCACTTTAACCCCATCTTCACAAATAATGTGCCCCAAAAACTGAACTTCACGAAGCCAAAATTCACATTTCGAAAACTTAGCATACAATTTCTCTTTTCTCAAGGTGTCAAGAACTAAACGCAAATGTACTTCATGATCAGATTCAGATTTAGAATAAACTAAAATATCATCAATGAATACAATGACAAATTTATCGAGAAAAGGCCGACAAACCCTGTTCATCAAATCCATGAAAATTGCTGGAGCATTAGTCAACCCAAAAGGCATAACAAGAAATTCATAATGACCATAGCGAGTGCGAAAAGCTGTTTTAGGGATATCCTCCCCACAAACCCGGACTTGGTGGTAACCCGATCTCAAGTCTATCTTAGAGAAAAACGAAGACCCTTGCAATTGATCAAACAATTCATCTATTCGGGGCAAAGGATACTTATTCTTTACGGTCCTCTTATTCAACTCTCTATAATCAATACACATACGGAAAGTGCCATCTTTCTTTTTAACAAATAATACAGGAGCACCCCAAGGAGAAGAACTGGGCCTAACAAAACCCTTATCTAATAATTCCTGAATTTGATTCATCATTTCACGGATTTCGGAGGGAGCTAATCTATAAGGTGCCTTAGCTACCGGAGTAGAACCAGGAATTAACTCAATTTTATATTCTACTTCTCTAACCGGAGGTAAACCAGGCAATTCATCAGGGAAAACATCTGAATACTCAGAAACAACTCGGACATTACAAATGGCTTTCTTTTCTAGCTTAGCATCGACAACATAGGCTAAATAAGAATCACACCCTTTAGCTAGAGATTTTCTAGCTTTCATCATAGAGATCAAAGGTATACTACCCCTCTCCCTTTCCCCTCGAGCCACGACATATGACTCGTCCGAGATTGGGATTTTTATCAGCTTCTTATGACAATCTATATTGGCTTTATTACGACTCAACCAATCCATGCCTAACACAACATCAAACCCATGAATAGGCATCAACAGAAAAGAAGTAGGGAAACTATGACCCTCAATCAAAATACTAGCTCCAGTGACCGATGTGGTAACCGAAACTAACTTTCCATCCGCTACCTCAACCTCAATTGGTTGTGAAATACATGTGGGTGTCAATTTAAGTCTATCACAGAATAACAAGGACATAAAGGAACAATTTGCCCCTGAATCAAATAAGGCGCATGCCGGTACTGAATTAACAAGAAAAGTACCAGTTATGACGTCCTTAGCTACCACAGCTTCATCCACGGTCATTCGAAAAGCCCGACTAGTTGGAGCTGGAGGATTCTTTCTTTTCTGGCCAGAAGATGATGATGACCCTCCGACCGTGCCCGATCTTTGCTTCCCCACTTCTGGACATGCACCCGAACGATGTCCTTCCTTGCGACAATTCCAACACACTGGCTTAGGGAAAGGACAATCTTTGATGTCATGACCGAACTGACCACACTTGATACACCTAGCAGTCTGAGGTGTACAATGTCCCGTGTGCCTAGACTTGCAATTCTGGCACCAATTTGATATATCCACTGAACCACCAACAACATTTGGTTTACGGTTATTACTATTACCTTGCCATTTCTTCTTCCCTTGACCTGAGGTAGATTCACCTTTGGGTTTCAATGGGGACTTGTCTTTAATTTCCAAATCATGAGCTCTAATGTCACCGTCCACAGAACGAGCCAAATCAAAAGCTTGATTAAGATCACTTGCAAGTCTCACAGTAGTCCGATAAGTATGGGGTAACATTCCAACAAAATGGTCAATCTTTGTCCTTTCATCCGGTACCCATTGATGTACAAATCTCAACTTATCGGTAAACTGGGAGATAAGGTCCTCCATAGTCATACTATCAGTCAATTGCATATCCAAGAATTCACGCCTAATGCGAGTCATGTCATACCCGGAGCAATACTTCTTACAAACCGCGTTATGGAAATCGGACCATGTAATGGAAGCTTTTTGCTGAGGTGTTAAATGAGATGTGATAGAATCCCACCATCCCATTGCCGGACCCTTTAAAAGTTGTACCGCATAAGTTACCTTGATCTCATCCTCACATCGGCAAACCTCAAATTTTCTCTCGACATCCCTTAACCAATCCATGGTCACAGAAGGATTTGTACTCCCAAAGAAATCTGAAGGTCCACTAGACTTAAAAGTCTTAAATGAACATAATTTTTGCTGAGATGGAGGAGGAAATACCGGAAACTGAAACCCAGAAGGTCCTGAAGAAGAAAAAGGAGCTGATATCTGGTAGGAAGTAGGCAGTGGCATAGAAAACTGTGATGTCACTAACGGAGGTGTAATCGTACTAACAGCAGGAATCTGCCGGGATGTTCTAGCTTGTTGTTCAAATAACTCCTTATATTTGTTTAACTCATCCTCTAAATACAAAGTGTACTCATCACGGCTCAATTCACTTGCAGGAAGTGTAGTAGTAGTCTGACCTTGGCTTTGAGACTGAATTTCAGGAGGAGAGTCTCTCACTCCAGAAGCATTGATCGGGGTACTGGTCGGAGCATTATTTTCTGCCATATCCTGTATCACAACACATCTCATAACCCGTTAATTGTTAGTATCTAGCAATACTAACCAAATCATATTCACTAGCTCAATCCCCTTCCAGGAATGTTTGACTAACACCAATAGATTTGGGATTGAACAATTAACCCATGTTCAATTCACCCAAACCGTTGCTCTGATACCAATTTATAACACCCCACTCGAAAATACAAGGATAATTTTTTTTTTTTTATATAAAGGAAGCGCAAGTTTAGATACAAACCATTGGATTGCATATTTTCATTTCAAAATGGCAATCCAAATACATACAGTCTTTAAACTAGATTATCCTATACATTACACACGATAAGTTTAGTGTTATAGAAATCCGAAACATAATGTCATAGTATTAACATAGTTAACAAAACAGAGTGAGCTTGTCAAATATTCCATTCCTATAGTACTTCTTGCCCACCCACATACCAAAGTAAACCTGCAAGAAGTAATGAGGGGTTAGCACGAAGCTAAGTGAATAAATCTCAAACTATCAACTAACTTAGCTTAACAAATGAATACAGCAAAGCATAGCAACAGTTAATCATGAAGGATCGGTGGTCCTTGGAGTACCCTCATGCCGCGGTGGTTCCCCAAGTAACACTTAAAACCAACTGAAGGCCAAATCAGTGGCTAAACCGATAGTTCGGTACTATTACTACTTACAACATAATTTCAGTGAACAACACATGTACAAAGCACTTATGATGTCCAAAGTAATAGTACTCAAACCCAACACACGTTGACCCCCGACATTCATATAGTCCACAACCATCATGGAAATCAAGGACACCAATAATTAAGCTAAATATAACCATCATGGCAAATTATTAACTTAACGATGAAAACAGTAAATTCACATTTACCCGTTGTAACCATATTGTTACAACCAAATTAGACTGAGAGTCTAAGATCCACTCACCCTTGACGAAGATGGTCACCACTCAAAGTTCTAATATTATTGAGTCTTCGTCGTATCTGAAATCACAACAAAGGTTACAAGTCAATAATTCATTTCAAATATTCTTCACTTGATATAAATGTACTATTGACATCAAGCAGGTTAATTAAGTTTACAACACATCAATATGTACATAATTTCATATATTAATCTGTCATGATACTATATCGCAGGTTACTAGATCTTTTAAACATATCATATGTTAACCCAAAAAGAATTTAGATCAAAGATTGATTTGCTGAAATCGTGCCCGTAGCCGCCGGCTAGGTCACCTGACCCGCCGGGTACCCACCACTAGCCGCCGGCTTCTAACTCAGCCCGCCGGGCAAATTAAATTTTTCACAAACAGAAACATATTGTATTTTAAAGGTTTTAGAGGCCGCCGGTTAGAGTACATGACCCGCCGGTCACATAACACAAGCCGCCGGCTAGGGCTTATCGCCCGCCGGTTCCCTTAAGGGATGAACAAGCCGCCGGTTGGGGTACATTACCCGCCGGCTAGTTCATCATTTCCAGCACCTGCTGGTGCAGTTCAAACTCAGCACGAACTCATAATCACCAAATCGACATTTTCAGTTACAAGCCACGATTTTGACCATAAATTTGCCCCAAGTAATACCTATGAACATGTATTAACAACAAACAAGGTTCATCACACTCCTAAATCCACACATGCATCAATTTTTTTTTTAAGATATTCAAAACTTAACTTAAATCCATATTTACAACTCTGTAATTGCAACAATCTGTAATGCAAACACAAAATCAGTTTACTATGTTCATATAACACATTTCAAGTACGAATTTAACTCAATTCTTTCATCAATTCACCCAAACTCAACATTTCAAGCATTATATGAAAAGAATGGGTATTTCACTTACACTTTAGATGAGGAGGTTATAATGAGAGTGAAGAACAAGTTGCAATCAAAATCACAGCTTCAATGTGCTAGAATCAGATTATGATTTTCATTTTCTTTGAGAGTTTTTGAGTATGTGTTCTTGAGGTGTAAGCCAAAATCAGTGAATGAAGAAATGAGACTAATTAACTCATTTAACTCAAGCCAATACAATGTAAATTATATCCGTCCTAAATCTATTGTCTGGAACCTAAAAACCATTTGCGAGAAATAAGTTTTTATTATACCGTCAACTCAATAAATTTAAAACAACTAATAATTCATTTATCACAATAAGCCAATTGACCAATTGAACTATTAATTTAACTAACGAAATACACCAAGTATTTAAAAATACAATTTAAATAGCAATTAAATTAAGGGAAATACCGTATTTCAACTAGGCCAGTTTTGAGGATGTTACAGTTCGTGTCGGGTTTCGGGTTCACGGGTTGGTTGCCAACCCTAAGGGAGAAGATGAAGTTGGTGATGCTTTATAGAAATGGTAAGATAAAGTAAGTAATAATTTTGAATTGTAAAATGAAATTAAAAAAAGGGAAAATTGGGTGATTTGGTATGGTCTCTGCATTCTCGCATGGTTGGTCACGTGGGGAACATATCTGTACTATGTAGTACATATTCATTCTCAATATGGTGTTTTTTTTAGTTGTATGCTCATTTTCCTTAATATATTTTACATGATATGATTGATATACAAGATGAATATAAACACTATATAATGACACTAAATGGACAAAAATGTTAATGAAAGTCCACGGACACCTAAATGAATTAGCGAACTCATGTTCATTTTTATTTACTTAATTAGATGAACATCTTTATATTGTTGGTTTTTGTTAAACGTATAATAATTGAACGATCATAAACGAACTTTATGCGGTTATCATATTCACCGTTGTCAGAAGTCTTGTATTAGCGATTCACCATGATCAAATGTTTATAGTTTATTAAAGCCACGTTAAATTATAAAAGTATCGCATTTGAACTTGCAGTATGAGTATCATATATATTAGGCATTGAGCTTGTGAAGATTAATTAGTTCAGCTTCACTTAACAGAAGTCATTGACACCGCTTCTTAAGTTGGCCGGGTGTCTTAGTTTTTTGCTTCGGTATGGCGACGAGCAAGTGACGGAGGTGGGTGGGTCGGAAGCATTAAAAGATTAAAATTTAGTTTTGTTTTGTTCGGTGTAAAAATAAATGTATATTGGTAAATATGACTCCCATAAAATTGAATTGATCAGACATGGTTTATTCTATTTAGTCGGTTTGAAGAAATGTTAATATGGCGCTAGTTGACACCAACTTACCGATCAGTTACAGTTGTAGTTGAGATTTGTCGAACGGAATCCATTTGCCTTTTCATATCACAAATTTAGCTTCTCACAAAAGTTTTTGCAGAAGCATATAATGAGTATTTTAGTTACTTAGAGCACCTCCGATGAATGTCTTTTACATTGCTTTTTTGTAAAAAGGAAAAAAATGAAAAAAAAAAAAACCCTTTAGAAAATGTGATATACATGGTGAAAAGCTTTCAAAAAATTTATCGTCGAAGTTAAAACCTTTTTAAAGCCTCTTATGAAGATGGAGATTTGGTATTAAAAAGGCTATTGAGAAAGCTTTTTAACATTTGGGATGCATTTTATAAGAAATTTAGAATGAGAGCGACTAAAATGTATAATTCCGTTACACTTACTATCATTAATATTATATTATTGAAAAAATATTAATCGTCCGCAAAAGCAAGTGTTGTAAGATAGGTAGCAGGGGTAAAAAACGTGTCAACATATTAGAGGGTAACTAGTCACCTTTGTCGTCAGTGTGCAAAAAGCATGAGAGGCACATATGCCTATGTATATATACGGAGTATATGTGTATACATACACCCTTTACTAGTTTAATCCTTTATACACTACATATAGACAACTTAAATATTTTGGAACAATTTTAAATAGCGTAAAGAAAAAGAATGTCGATAAAAATATAATTTGGCTAAAATATAATTAGGCTAGTGAAAAAATTTTAATGTAGAAATCTGTCATTGGTTTATATAAACATCGACAAAGCTATTTACCCATAATGTGATCAATAAAATGAACGAAAAAACTATATCTACTATCGTTTGCGTTTGTTAAACAAAGCACTAAAAACCAAAGAGTCATTTCTAATGGTAGTTTTTTTTTTTGGGTAATGAGTTTGGCGTAATCAAAGTATTGTTTAATAGCACAAGGAGCGGTGACTCTTTTTCAACAAGATTACGATTTTGAGAAAAAATAGTTTAGTGTTTTTTCTTGAAGTTAAAATGGGCCGTGAAACTATTTCCAACCAATTAATAAAATGATAAACAAAAGTAAAAACCAAATATTTTAACGTACTAAGTGAGATGGTGAACAAAATACTGAAGGGTCAAAGGACAATGAAATGTCAATATTTGAGATTGAGAACGGGGATGTCATGTCAGTATTGTGCTCTAAGCCTCTAATGACTCAATTTAAGATATATGTGTGTAATTTTGTAATTGAAAGGAAAAAAGGAAAAAAAAAAAAAGCAAAGTTTTCGTATTAAAGTGTACAAGTTTTTTCATATTAACATAATTAGTCAAAAAAAGTTAGTTGAATGTAGTTTTGTAGTAGAGGTGTTCTAAAGCCTAATTATAAGTAAAGAGCATTAATTACGTTTATAATATTTATATGTATAAAATATATATATATATATATATAGGGTCAAGTTCAAATGAGAACCAACTAAAAGTTGAGAACCTTGAGAACTACTAGATTACATGCTTGTTCACATGTGATTAACTTCATTCACATGTGAACATTGATTTAGGTTATATTGGAAAAAAAAAAATTCAAAAACTACGTCTTAAAACACGTTTTACCTGATTTGTTCACATTATCGTCAAATGTGAACATATATTTGTTTTTTGTGTTTTTCGCTATAATTTAGGATTTTTTTGAAATTTTTCTTTTCCAATCTAATCTAAATCAATGTTCACTTGTGAATAAAGTTAATCACATGTGAACAAGCATGTAATCTAGTAGTTCTCAAGGTTCTCAACTTTTAGTTAGTTCTCATACGAGGGATATCAAAAAACATATTCCAATTCTACACATCATCGTGTGATTTCAAAACATATAAACAAAATTCATAATCGTAATACTATTCTAGAGGAGTACAATTCATAGTGCTTGAGATACAAGTGAGTAATGCTTATTGGTGTGATAAATTGATACTTTCATCAATAGGGTAAAGAGTTGGGGATTGACTATATTTTTAAAATACCAAGGTTGATCCCAGCCCTGCTATTGACCAAAGAGAAGTTGTCCTCTACACAGCAGTAGTAGTAATTCTTAACATTATTTTCCTTTAATAGAAAAATAGTGAAATAGTGTAGGAACGTAACACATAGAGCTTACTAAGGTACTGTATTACTTTATGATGGAGTATCAGAATTTACACAAAAGGGTAGTAGGGGACATTGATTGTACGTCCAACCGCACAAGTGCTCCGAGCTCCTGTTTCTAGCTAAGAACCTCCGACCAGCTGAAACCTACAGCAAATACGCAGACACTAAATCACCGTGGAGCACAGGGAAATCCCCTGTAAACCACCTCCGGTGTGAGAATGAGTTTCTACAGTATTAATGGTGAGTTTATGAGTGAAGATTAGGGTTTTTTGGAGAGGATGAACAGTACCTTAAAATGGAGAATGAGTGCTCCTTTTATAGTTGTTGTTTCTTGGCCCCTACTCATGTATTGGCCAATCATCTTTGAGCACTAATAAATGATTCCCTATGATTTAATCTGAGCCGTTTAGAGAGATCTCCTGAATATTTTGGATTGGTCCCCATTCTACATTCTGTTAGTCTTGTGAAAGCAACGCGTAGACCTCTGGGTGGAAGTCGGAAGAATAGATAACTTGGTGGCGATTCCCTAGAAGGTAAAGGACACCTGACGGGTGTCAACTGTTACGCCACAAGATCAATTGACGATCTCCTTCCATGTGGAAGCAAGTGTATTATTCTATTTATTAAATATGGAGACCTCTAGGTGGAGGTCCGCAGTATGTGGGTGTAATATTGGTTACACCATTAGACATAAAATAAGACCAAATCAAGGACCCATATTTTCATGTTGTAACCTTCATTCTTGTGTACTACGAGTATATGTTACTACTAGTGTCTTTGTACCCGTGCAAAGTGACGGTGGCAAATAATTCGTGACATTTTTTTTATATCTTGCAAAGTTTTAAAAGCGTCTTAATTATACCGATTCTTTTTTTCTTAAAATAAATAAAGTTTTTTAGTCCTTGTTTATATGTTCAAAAATCTCATATATAAGATCACATATCACATATGCATCGTATCAGATTGTTTGTCTATAGTTCTGGTAATCGATCGGTTTTTGGGTCCTTGTACAAGTGTTCAAATAAAGGCATATCTCATATCTTGTTAAAAATACATCCAACTTTGACTAGAAAAGGGAAAAAGTAAAAGTTCTTATATGATATTGGCATTTTTAGAATTTAACATATTTTTAAATCTTCTTATTTGCAAGTGAACGAGACTACTCATTTTGTATCCATTAATCAATGTTTCAACCATTTATCGAAATCGTGAAAATCTATTATAATATCATACTAAAAGTAAGCGTTCCGTGTGTATACACGAGTCTCATAGCTAGTTAATTACAAGATAAGATTAGCATTGTTATTATGTTGATCGTAAGTACAAATTAAGAAACTACATTTGGGGGTGGTTTGAATATGAACACTTTTCTATTTTGGTTTTCATGTTGATCGAAAGGTTTCTGCAGCTTGCTTTTTTAAGGTATACAACTTTCTCAAAAAAATGACACCTTTAACTTTCTAGTGAAATTAGTTCCAAATATTTAGTCAAGAGAAAATTCCATAAATCATACTTGTGGTTTACACACATTTTCACATATCATACCCGAACTTCTTTTTTCAGGTTTTCGGTACAATAAGTTTCAAGTTTGCTCGCAAATAGTACCTCCGTCCAACTCCATCTATTTTTGTCGTTAAGTTTTACTAATTCCGTATATTTTTAATACAATAAGTTTCAAGTTTGCTCGTAAATGGTACCTATAAGTTTCAAAATTGCTCGTAAATGATACCCGTGGTTTACACGCATAACGGTGAACATTAACGGATTGTGACGGAGGTACCATCTATGAGCAAACTTGAAACTTATTGTATCAAAAACCCGAAAATAAAAGTTCGGGTATGATTTGTGAAAATCTGTGTAAACAACGGGTATGATTTTTGGAATTTTCTCTTTAGTCAACGATCAAAAGCTAGTTACATTCGCAGCCAACTAGTATAACAACTTAGAGGGTGTTTACTTTTAGTTTTGAAGGGTTTTTTAAATTATGTGAAAGAAAAGGAAATAAGAGCATGGTATGACATCCTACGACTATTCTTGGTAAAATCTGAAATCACTTTCAGATAATACTATACTTTTTGACTTTGTTGTTGATTGAATTTGAGTAAAAACTTGGTAACCGGCCTCACCCAGCATTTTTACCTAAAGCTAAAAGAAGTCATATACCATTCTACTAATTATAGCTCCAAAACTATCTTAGAGAGCTGATGATCGATCAGTGTAATAGATTAAATTTTAAAGTAATCATCAGTAGAGTAAAAAAGTTGGAGTATTTTGTTCAAAAAATAAAAAATAGAAATAAAGATGGAATATAATAATAAAGTGACGACGATGTCCGATATGGGTTAATACAAAGTCTGAACATTAATGCTTTCCATCTCACAAGTACGCTCTAATTGTTGACTAAATATTTGGAACTAAAATTTACATCAAATTTGGTGACTTGGTTGGAAAAGTATTTTTACACCAAAACACCAAATTTGATGCAATAAGTGACACATCGGAGATGGCCATAGAGCACCTCCGATGAACGTTTTTTACATAGTTTCTTTGGTTAATATAACACGTTTCTCTTATTAAATATGCATCCATTAAAGATGAAGTACAAATCCGTATTCATACTGATACAACCGATTCGAGATGGTTAATCTCCCGACTAAAACTAAACTAGCAAATAAACAATGGACAATACTTGCTGCAATTTTGTCTTCTATTTCTCAACATGAAGTACGTACAGTATTTATAATGAAAATAATGGAACGTGCTTGCTAAACTATAGGGACATGGCATGAAATGGGAAACGTGATTCTACATTTCTACCTATAATATTCTACCACTAACTACTAGATACTAGGATTTTTTAATAAAATGAAAGATGTAAGTCTTCTTGTACGTGGGCGAGCATATATTTCGGTTACCAATAGACGCTGGGTAACCCATTCACGTATCACGTACACTAAAAATGTTATTAAGAATATTAGTTAGAGCTTCGCTACGCATTTTTGTATATTTAAGTTTAGTTGATATTAATGCAATACGAAATCCTTTCAACATTGTTAGGAATATATATAGATTAAATTTGTTAAATCCGAATTATTTGTTTAAATATCTGATTTATTTATACCTCCTTTCTCATAATATATATTTCAAGTCAATATATAACCACAATTTGTATTTTAAAGTTTTAAATCATTTTTTATAAAAAAAAATCTTAACACATTTGAAACTTGAAAGTTTCGTGAAACTTCCACAAAGAAAACAACCTCATTATTAAGTCAAAATAATTCAAACCAAATAAGTTTTTTTTTTTGTGTTTTTTTATTTTTTGAAATGATAACTTCAAATCACTAAATTCAATCAAAATACACCTACTAGATTGAGCAATACTCCCTTCATCATCCTATACATTTTCAAAGTTATGTCACTCGTTAACCATATATATATATATATATATATATATATATATATATATATATATATATATATATATATATATATATATATATCACGGATACAAAATTGATTATACTTTTAATGGTGCATTATTACTACTTCTTTAAAGTGTTGCAATTATCACTTCGACATTGATCTTTGGTTGAGTGTAATACAACGTACTGTTAGTCTATTGAATAGTTTGTGGATATACGATTTTATACAAGTCTTTAATATTTTATAACTATGATAAGATATAATTGCTAACACTCTAAAAGTATGGTTATTGTTCCTATTCATGAAGACACATGATGGTTGTGAGTTGGTAGAGGTACACTGCTATATGTGATGAGTAGGATGGATGGATGGATGAAACTAAAATAATTTAGAATCGTTTTCATCTTTTAAATCATGGATTCTAAAATAATTTAGAATCGTTTTTGCTTCATCAATTATATTCAATGTTGGAAATATATCTCTTAGAAATTTTATGCATATAATTACTACTACTTATTAATTATTAGTTACAAGCGGGTGTATATGATTATTTTCCCATATCTAATGTATGTGAAATGATCGACACATATTTAGCTGTCTTGTTATTATCATGTTATACGTCGAGTTATATAAATAAGCATTTTTAGGTTTCATTGTCAAACTAACGCAAACTCGTAGATGGAAGTCGGCCATTTGAAATTGAACTTTGTTGTCCCCTCTTCACAAATCAATGACTTTGACAATCGACGATCCTTGCACAAATAATGGAACCACTAAGCCTAAAAATTTCGATTAAAATTTGCACAATTCAAACTAGGGGTGTCGGAAAATTTCCGAATCCAAATAACTATTCGACTTCAATTGGATTCGGGTTAAATGGATTGAATTATTTCGGTTAATCGAATCCAAATAACCCGAATCCGAGTAACTCGAATCTTATTTGGATCAGATTACAAATAAATAATTTTAAATTTGGTTAACCCGAATAACTCGGAAAAGATACTGAATATAGAAATATACTTTTATATAGATTTTTTTCATGATTTACATTTACATACGTCTTCTCATTTACTTTGTAACGTAAAAGAACTATTTGAGGTACGTTTTTTTCCCCATATGGCCATATGCCCATATAAGGGCCCAAACCGATTAACCCGATGGCTAATT
Organism: Helichrysum umbraculigerum; assembly: GCA_949592205.1. Lineage (NCBI taxonomy): Eukaryota > Viridiplantae > Streptophyta > Magnoliopsida > Asterales > Asteraceae > Helichrysum > Helichrysum umbraculigerum. The sequence goes on along the minus strand of CATIUR010000003.1, from coordinate 138,342,689 downwards.
GGTTGGTTTGGTTTTGCCTACATTCGACTTGGGTATTGAGCGGTTCTTGCATATTCTCAAAACTGAATAACCCGAACCGAATAAACCATATATACCGATAACCGACCGATTGAACACCCCTACTTGAGATACTCAATATACTTTAGCATGATTAATCATGAACTTTTATCAAAAACATCATTTAAAATATCATGATAATATGAAGAGTTAGTTATTTGTCAATTACAATAACGAATACGGAGTATTTATATTGAGATGCGCTTCAAAAAGCGTTTGCACAAATGAAAAGGAGACTATAAAAACGGTTAAAGGTATTTATGTCATTGCAACTTCCATTTTGAAACGTCCTAGCTAGGCTATAACAATATGCCATTTCTTATACTTATACAGCAGGCCAACTCACATTGTCATTACAAATAACAAAATTAAAATTGTATTCTATAAAAATCAGTAAATAAAAGTAAATTTGATGGCGATCATATTCTGTTGTCATAGGTAGCAACTTACGTTTGCAATCAGATGTGCTTATAGGATGGAAGTGTAAGCATTTGGGATCAACATGCAAAGAACTAGGTGCATAAGGTATACCAATCCGATCATGTAAAGGTATACAAAGAGTACATATTTCGGAACGATTTCTATTTTTGATGATGTAACGAATCACATCGCCCTCCCATCTATTGGCTATTTAAAAATCCACCTAAACAAACACAATTTCTTTCACAAATTTTGACCACTTAAGATCGAGATTATGTAGGGCCTTCGTTGCTACAATGTACCTCCTTTTGGACAGCGAATTTTAATTATACAAATAAGTCCCACCGCAACTTCACCACTCGCAATCAACCATTCGATCAGAATCGAGTCACATTAGTATCCAACGCGTCGTAAGTTATAAAATTTTTCTTTTGATATTCTACACGTACGCCTTTTGCGACTAATCTGAACTAAAAAAATTTCATTCCTGTACCTGTTATAAAAATTGAACATTTTAATTAAATTTGTTGACACACTTGGTTCGAGTCTATGATACTCTATATGATTGTGTAATGTGGAGTATGAAGGATACAATTATTAATGTATTATAAGACATAACATATAAATACGATACTCCGTATAAAGTATTATTTGTGAATCTAGACTTTATAATTTTTTTGAAAACTATACTTCTAAATCTAACACACGTGATGATGCAAATACAACTATAGTGTGAACGAGGATTTTTTAACCCGCGTGTTGCGGCGGTAGTTTAAATAGTTACTTTGCACGACGTCGATTGAAATATATTCTTGTATATTCTATATGAGGATGTACAACAACTACTATGCATCACAAATTTTGTAATAATACGGAGTATATTCTATATGAGGATGTATCAGCAACATAAAGTAGTATCAATACACATATGAAAATGACAAGTCTACCTATAAGTGATAAGTCCATAGAGTATTAAGAAAGCTTGGTTTGAGGTTCTAATTGGAACTTATTCTAATAATATAATCTGAATTCTTAAAAAAATTTAGGTGAAAACCTAAAAATAATGCATATGATTTGGATTTCTGGAAAGCTCATAAAATAACGTGACACGTCATATGAATCAATCACATCCATCATAACACTTTTTCTTTCCATCTTTTTTTTTTCCATGACGGTGTAGCCCATTGTTTAGAAAAAATTGTTTGTTAAATTTTGCGAACACTCTACCTCATTCCTTTCAAAAGCACATGTCCGTGATAATTTTACCCTCCCTAATTTAAAATAAATATAAAGGCACAAAGAGTGGTGAGACTGTATTATTGTCTTGAGAACACTAAAGTTCAAAAAAGTGAAGGATGATGTTGATTTACAGTGTTCATAAATTTTATTTAAGTTTTTTTAATTGATGTATGTGTGTGGGGAAAAAAAAGGAAATTTAACAGCGTTCGACGAAGAATACTACTTCAAAACGCCATCGCGAAGTAGAAAGATGCTATAAAAAAATATTTTCGACAGAAAATGATGATGGGAACGATTCCACCCCATATTCTCTTATACCAAAAACTTAACTAGAATTTTAACCATTTTAGTTTAAACTGCTTAAATAAAATTACTCATTGTACGTTCATACTTCACATTAGATGATTCAAATACAATATTCAAATTTCAAAGCAAAGGAAGTATAAATTTTGTCTTATATGCCTGCTAGTGTAATATTACATGTACCCAAAACGATGTCGTACCGTTTGTACACTACAACCATATGGGGGGCAGATCAGTAAACTACTACCAAATAGGGAACCAACATATCCATTCGTACTTGTTATTACAAAACCACGTGAGACGCGGCACATATGCGCCACTTTCTCTCTCTAAAAACCTTCTAATAAAACATACTCTCTCTCTCTACTCTGCAGGTAAACACCTTTATTTCGTACAACAATGGCAGTTTTCATCTAAATTTGTGATGGGGGAATATGTGATGCATAGTAGTTGTTGTACATCCTCGTATAGAATATACTGTATTATTACAGAATTTAATAACGATTATATCCACATTATTAGAGTTACAAAAATTAACAAATAGTCTTATAATATTATTTTTCATCACACCCGTGTAGTTACGGGTCAATAAACTAGTATAATAAATTCCGAGTATTTAATAAAGTTTTAACTTTCTATGTTTATAATGAATCATAATGTCACTTATTAAATATAATTCACAGATTTCAACTTATTTTGACAACATTGTTATGTAGTAAACTTGTAAATATTGTTTATTTTATATAAATTTTCCTTTTAGAGAAGGTCAAAACTTGCCTATTTTGGCCTTAAAAAAAAGAGAGACGATATTTACAAATTCAATACATACAATAGAAGTTTTTAACGTTCAAATAATACAATAGTACAATGTGTAAAGTTTAATACATAACGAAACAATAAACCATTCGATTTATTGTTTTTAGATTCTTTAACAATGATAACTCTTATTAAATTTTTTCTCTTTTATTTTGTTTTTGTATTATTGGAAATTTAGTTTGATCTTTATATTGTCGATTCAAGGTGATGAAGTGAAGAATGAACCAAGAAAAAGTCCTAAAGGTTAATGTATGACGGTATACAACTAGCGTAAGACTTTATAGTTGAAATTTTATACTGTACTTCGTACTAATCTGTCTAATATTTAATTGAATGGGCATGGTATAACACCCCTTACATTCAAGCCATAAATTTAATGTATTTAACGCGGAAGCGTAGAATTTAAAACAATTCTCTTTAATATACATCATATAAATGTACATACGGTTTTCAAAATACAATACACAACCAGATAAAATTGTTTATAACCAGATACAACAAACTAGGTGTTATATAATTACAACATCTTTTTATTATCAAAAGTATATCAGAGTTTAAAGCGAGTCAAACATCCTTTCCAAAACATCAATTTCCTGCCCGTCCTTTATACACAACACAACCTGCAGGAAGTAAATTAGTAGGATTAGCACGAAGCTAAGTGAATGAATATGTCACAAACAATTCAACTTAGCATCACTATCAGTTTACATCAAATAACAGTAAACACACTTTGATCAATGAGGATCGGTGGTTCTTGAGAAACCCTACAACCGAGGTGGCTCTCAGAGAACACTTACCGTCCATCTGTATGGCCAATACAGAAGAGAACGATAGCTACTTGTTATTATTATCAAACACATGTTCCACACACAACACAAGTACAAAATCCCTATGTAAACACATAATAACAACTATCCCAACAAATATGTTGACATCAATAACAACTGATGCCCGAAGGCCAGATAACAGGTAGATTCATAATTAACAATTCAGACTAAACAGTCTAACAATCACATCTACGTTTACTTGTTGTAACTAAACAGTCACAACTAAATCAAACTGTGAGTTCCAGATCCACTCACCTGTCAATCTCAGTCCAATCACTCAGATGTCTAATATCACTGAGTCTTCTGCTGATCTGAGAATGAAATCAAATATAAGTTAGTAACTTGTTCCATAAACACTTAACTTATATCCATACATAATTTAGCACTATCCGGTAGGTAAGTTTGTTCCTTGGTAGATGCGTTACATGTAATTGAACGAATGGTAGAGCAGATGTTCCACCAACAGCAGCTCCTACTTTAAAATAAGAGGGTAGGCATCTTTATGGGTTCACCTTAAGACCTGTAAAATGATGACCATCGTGATCATGGTTATTAAACACGCATCCATAAATTGTTACATCAATTACAGTTGGTGTTGTTAATATCAGCTGCAGATGCAACCAAAGGTGAATAAATTAAGCGATTGTGTAACCAATCAAGGTTATTCGTACCTTTTGTTTTATGCAAGTTGGTCTAGATGTAGGAGTTGCTCTTCCAAGATTTATGTTCACTGTTCCACTGTTACACAAATGCATAAAAGTTGAAAGTCTGATACACAACTGGTAAAAATGGTTATAGAACTTCTGCAAAGCGTGTTAAGACATCTGCATAAGTGTAACCATATCCAGATGGTTTGGTACAAAGTCACTGCAGTGAATACTCAATTAAAATAACAGAGGATAGCAATACCGAATCGGATTCGATAATAAATTTCCAAAAAATCCGTATATACATATATATGGTAACTGCGTAGAGTAACATGTGAAAAAAATATATGCAGAGAAAGGATATTCGTTTCAGCTTGGAATTCAATGAATTAAGAAGGTGTTTCCAAACAAACGAACAACTTGTAAATGAATAAGCATGAAGTAAGTTGATGTCTCCAAGTAAAATTGCATAGCAATATGAAATTGTAAAAATGAATGTAACGACATGGCCTTAAACAGGCAAAACCATGAAAGTAGATATAACGACATAGTCTGAGATAGGGAAAACACTAAACGTAGACATAACAAAATAAATGTTCGGAGTAAGTTCGAAGAATCAAAAGAACAGTAAATCTGACATGAGTCATATGGCATCCATTTTTGATATCATCTTCTCCAATCCCTTTCCAGTTACGGAGGTTGATCCAACGCTGGGAGGTTCACCAGGGGGAGACTCAGTATTCCTTTTCAAAGAGAATGGTACTGATGTGATGACTTGAGCAGGCTCGGGGGAGAAAAGATGATCATCATCGATGGAACGGATCTATTGAAAAAAAACGGACAGTTATAGGTTGTCAAGTAGAGTAATGTTTGTGAATAGTGTTATAAAAATGTTGTGTACCTTCCCCATAGGAGTAGAAGTTGCTAAGTCGACAATAGCAGGTTCATTTTTAGCATCAGCAGCCTTAGTAGGGACTGTAGTGATGACGTCTAGATCAGTGGTCCCACGACTAACAGTATATCCAGGGTATCCACGACTAAAAAATATTCTCAGCATTCAAAAAAAAAAAATCAGTTCAAACATATTAAAAATACATATTTCAACAATATATACCAAAGCAATATATAAACTCTCGGTTGCAAAAGTAGCAACATGCATTCGGGTTGCACAACATCCAGCTAATGGTAATATTATGTATCTGATAATAAGTAAGAAAAGAACATACGCCAGCTTTGCTAGATATGTTCCAAAAAGACGTAAATCTCTTGAAGGTATTTCTGCAGGTGAAGGCAACTAAAATTTGGGTCCGAAATAGAATTGGAATCTATTTACATTGCACAGGTTCTGTTATAATTAGCTGGATGGGTGACACTACTACATAAAAGTATCCAAATTTAACACCCTTGGTTATTTGGACCGAGGGTGAGAGCCCAACTTTATGGCATTACACGTGAAAAAAAAAAACGAAGACACTACCTTATCTGTGTAAATGTAGGCCAACTGGCCAAGTGCTACATATATATGACGATGACTTTTAGTCATTTAAGTCAAACTTATTTAAATCGACCTTACCATTTAGGTCAACGACTTGGGAGCTCCAAGAATGTGATATTATAACATCATGATATTCAAGGCTGAACAGGAAAACAGAACCTGGATATACCATGAAAGTAGAAATAATGACATCATGATATTCAAGAAAAACAGAACCTGGATATGGCACTTTTGCAAGTGTTGAACAACTAACCATGAAAAAGCGCAGGCGTCTGCACAAATATAAGCAACAGTAAAAGGGTGGATTTAAGCTGCAAAGGGTGATTGCAACTAAAGATATATAAAGCCGAGAAATTGGAATCTATTTTACATTGCACGGTATCTGTTATCATTAGCTGGATGGGTGTGATGTGTAAAATCTAGTTATAAAATTAAACAAAGAAATACTGATCGTTTAATATTACACAACTGAGGTAAGTATACCCTATCGTGTATAGTATAGCTACAGTAAGTCCAAGTTCGTTCCTCAGGGATTGTGAATTTAAAAATTAAAACTAAAATTGTAATTAACTTAGTACAGAAAAGACTTGGGTTTTGTTGTGACCGAATTGTCACGTTGCTTAACAACTAAATTTAATAAACGAAAGCAAGTGGACTCAGGAAGAGTCAAAATGATTTGATTTGAACTTTATCAGATATTAAAAACAACACTTACTTGAACTAGCTCCCTAATGATTTCGGGTTGTATAATAAAAACCAGGTTATCTAGCAATCAATGCTCATCTTAATTTAGATCAGGTTTAACGTTCGCCATGACCTTCACATAAATCTTAATTAACTAATTAATAATTTAATTTAATGAAAGACGTTCGCCAATATCATCACTTTATACATTTAAGTTTAATTATTTAACTTGTACCAAATCTGCGTCCGCTATCATTGGATTAATCATACATAGACATATAATTAAATAATGAAATAACTTTATGACAAACGTTCGCTATAGCCACTAATTAAATCATTAACAAGCTTCAATAATATATAAAACTTAAATACATAATAGTTTCAATTAAACATTAATTAAATTGCGATAGATAATTTAATTATGTTGAATATATGAATCTTAATTAAACTAAGATTAGTGCGTCCACTTAACCTACACCTTAATTTCGATTCAATAATTTAAGATTTAATCTAGTGAATAACTTCCGTCAACTTCACCTACTTACACATTAATGTTTAAACGATTATCTTGTTTAATATCTGCTTCCGCAATCAATTAACAATTATTCATAGACAAATAATTATAATAAACTATTATATGAAAAAGCTCCCGCTAAATTGATCATATAATAATTTACCAACAAGATAAATCAATTAATATAAACTCGAATACATAAGGTTCACGTTAAACAAAAATAATTCAACATAAATATTAAAAAATAACAACCCTAATCATTAGATCACTTCATTCAAGTAAGTGTTAAAGGATTTAACTACGCATAATCACGTTAAAATAAACACATATAATAATTGAAATCACCGCAAACATAATTATATTGAAAGAAAAGAGTAAACGAATGATTACAATGATTAAATGATGATCCGTAGTAGCCGAATGATTGAAACAAATGAACGATCTTCAAAAGTATGAAAAAACCCTCAAAATGCAAAAATAATTCGTACCCTAATTTTTATTATGTGAAAAAGTATATATATCCGTGACAGAATGAAGGCTGCTATTTTTATTTTTTGGGGCTGCAATCCATACGGCGTATGGATTTTAATCCGCCGTATGGATGGTAAATTTCGTAGACTCCAAGATAAAGCTGCCGACTTGCACTGTTTCTGATTTGTTGACTTCTTCGCCAAGCCCAATTGCACGCAGGTTTTCTGACTTTGACTTGGGCCCTTTTCTTTCTTCCTACGTCCACGTGATCATCACAATCTACATATTATTAACTTAATTGTTACTTTATTACTAATGTAACAATCGTTAGTTATTATTAACATTATTATTATTATTATTATTATTATTATTTCTTAATCTATTAATAACTATGTTATTATATTATCATTTATTTATTATTATTTAGCCCATATAATTATTTGGTTCAACTCATAAACTCCAATAAATATTCAATCTAATTATTTTCGCTCACTCTTTTTAACTTTTTCGGACTCAAATATTTGCAAACTTAATTTATTTTCTTTACTCTTTTAACCACTTTGTCCCAACTAAATTTATGTACAATTAACTTTTATACAAAAACTACTTTATTTGACTCATTTTCATTCTATACTAATTCAAACTCCATTTCTACCTATTTTGTGAATATGAACAAAATAATTAACTTTTATCAAATAATTGTAATTAAAAGTATATAAAAACTATAAAATATTACTATACAAATATAACATTATTCAATGTTATCAGGGTGACACTTATGCAGAAAAGTACCCAAATTTAACACCCTTGGTTATTTGAACCAAGGGTGAATTTCAATTTCCATGGTATTACACATGGACTAAGCAACAAATACATCACCTTATTGTTAACAGTGTGCCTTCCTAATCCATATTTCAACAACATATATCAAAGAAGAGTAAAAATTGTTGTTAATAGTGTTATAACCATGTTGTGTACCTTCCCCATAGGAGTAGAAGTAGCCAAGCGTACAATATCAGGTTCATTTTTAGCATTAGTAGCCACCACTCAACAACCACAGTTGCACTATACAACCACCACTTGAACATGGTTATGCTGTTTCAATGTACCATGGCACATTGAAACATCAATGAATGGGAATCTGCACGCCTGAGTTTACATTTAAACATTTTACTATGTGAACAAATAAGATAAGCATGTGTATGTAGCTGAAGCAATAAGTAGTATCGGATCACCTTCTCCTTACCCATTCTAGAAAAACAGAACATGGATTTGGCACTTTTGCAAGTGTAGAACAACTAACCATGCAAAAACGCAGGCGTCCGCACAAATATAAGCAACAATAGAAAAAAATTAGTAAAAGGGCAAGTGGTAGTACACCAATATTGTAAGGCATGGTAATATAGCCTATGTGAGCACATTTACTAAAGATATAAAATGCTAAGAAATTGATATGGCATAACCTGTGCAAAGCTAAAATTGAAACAGATTATGCAGTTTACAAAGCAAAGCAAAACAGAAATGTTAATCATTCATCCAAGAAGGCAACAAAGCGATTATACCAAAAAATAAAACATAGACATAAAGAGGCATGGTTAGGGTATTCAACAGTATTAGATGCTGTATACCAAATTTTTTCCGAGCTTTATAAAAAAAAGACAGATGAATTCTAATATGGCACAAAGCGAAGAAGATTTAATCAAGGAATTTTCACATGACCAAACTCTTGTTTATGTATGAGTACCACGGTTCTAAATATGTAAAACAGAGAGAGCATACCTGGATTTGGAAATTTTGCGAGTGTTGAATAATAAACCATGTAAAAACACAGTCGTATGCAAAACGAAAAGCAACAAAAAAAATTAATAAGAGGGCAGGTTTTAGTAAACCAATATTGTAAGGCATGTATGAAATCTATGAAAACGTAAAAAAGTGTGGATGCTTTAGTGTGCACATAGAAGGACAATATAACATCAAACTAATGGGTTAAGTTACCAATAGAATCTGTCATTGCATTATCACCACGTATCTGATGCGTTATGATTCCGGATTCGATTGATTCCTTCAGGTCACAAAATCCAGCGGATTAATTAAGCATTCTGCTAATGACTGGGATGTGTTTTCTATTGCTGCTAGAATTAGAATTCCAATTCGCCTTTAATCCAATAGAAGCCTGACAAGAATTCAAATCCATAAACACTATAATCTTGTTTTTGTATGTAACATATTGGTCCAATTTCAAATAACACAAGTCATATTTTAATACATCATCATAGACGATCAAATCATTAGCTGTGTAACTTGTGAGTCGATTATGTAATGAAATTCGGACACCAATTCGGTATTCACTTCTATCAAACCCTACAAGAATGGAGAGACAAATACCTGTGTTACAATCGACTGCCGGGTCTGATGATTGTCCACTGCCAGTCGCCGGTGTCGCCAACCTACAGCGGCGGTTAATGGATTCTTGCATCCGTTGCTCTTCCGCGGCCACCTGCGGTTGTTGAAGGTCTTGTTGATCGTAATTTCACCCCTCCGCCGGCGCACATGGCTTCTGTTCAAGAGCAATTGTTAGGTTTTCAGCAGAAATTGAGATGATTAATTGGTAGACATGGAGAAGAATAGATGAATAAATTTTCATTGGGGATTGGTTGATTTGCTTGCTTTTGTGTGTGTGGATTGGGCGGCTGTAGGTTGCCTGGTATTGGTGGATACGTTTGAAACTAAAGAGAAGATACGGGATGTTGAGTTGAGGGTAAATTTAGAATAAATTAGGGCAAAAAATATTAAGATTAATTAATCATTTTACTAATGACTATCAATGGCTGAGATTATATAAACTAAGTCAATGTAAGGTGAGGATTAGCTTAGTAGGGTTATTTGAGGAGGGGATTAATTAATATAGGCTCTCTTATATTAGATAAGAGAGATTATATCTCCGATGATTGTAAAGACATCCTCTGCACGATATTCGAGAACGAGAAGCTTCCTATAATCGACGTAGCACGATCTACTTGTGTATGTAGGTTATGGAGTTCAGTGGCTTCTTATAAGGAAATTTAAAGATTAATTTTGGGGTGTTCCGGAGAGATAATGGTTTAATTGGTTTGCGATTTTGCATTGGCTGATTAGGGGAGATACTGCTATTAAGTATTCCGTTCAGGTTAAATTTGTGTTTTTGATTGATTAATTGATTGACGATTTATGTAATTGATGTTTATTTATATTTGTGTTTGTTAAAAATTATAGATGAAATTGTTTATCATAATTTGGATATGCGGAACTATATTATCGAGCTTAAGTACGTAATACGTAATATGAATTTTAAAATGATGCAATTTCAGCACCGGTAGATCATTCAAAATGGTTTTTGTTTGTTTTAGCCATTAGTATAAACTCGGAAGAAATTATGAGGCTCAAGCTTTCAATGAAAAAAAAAATGATTGTAAATGAAAGACACGATTACAGATTATATACACTGACGACAAAATTAACCGCTATCAACTAATCTCAACCAACTTAACAACCTGATCTAACTTAATTTATTAAATTAATTTACATTTCTGGTCCTGAAGTTTCCCAACTTGTCATTTTGAGTATAAAGTTTTGGGAACTCTTCAATTAGTCTATTACGTAATTTTGAGATGATTATTATTATTGTTAAAACTTCATTAATACATATTTGAAGTAATAAAAAAGTTAGTTGAGCTCGAGCCAAATGATATTCTTTTGGACCGGAAGGCTTGATGGTTTGTTACCATTTGAGCGATATATAATGTGTGCACATGTTTAACAGGTTACTTCACAATATATATGTTAACTATAAAAATGTTCCAACAAAATCAAAAAACTTGAATATTAAGCAAAATTAATTGGCATGTTTTGTAAGTTCTTGACAAAAAATTAATGATTTGCAAGATAAAACTAAGATATATCTAGACTTTAGTTGTAAATGATATAAAGTTAATAATGGTATAGTATGCATAATGTTAAGTGATTAACTTTATTAATTTGTACACATTACCAGAATATATTACTATTCGGTTAATTTGGACTATTCGGTTTTTATAATGGTAACCAAAACCAAGCCAAAAATTAAAAAAAAAAATTCTGAACCAAACCGACTAAAAAAACCAAATTATCCGAGCCGAATAGTCCAATCCAAATTGTCCGATTGAAGAATTCGATTTGTCCAAATAATGAACACCCCTAACTTCTTGGACTAATCAACACTCACATAGTCACATGGGCTGCTAGGTACTTCACCATTAGGCCCAAAAAATGCTTCCATGTTTTAAGCGGACCCAAGTTCCCAAGCCCAATACATGGCAGACCCTTTAGCTTCTGTTTATGTTGCATTGTTGCTGACACAAATCAGCAGGCCCACCAGAACCCCTCACTTGCTGCTGGATCAAATACTTCTCTTCCTTATTTATTAATAATAGTCGTGTGCAAAAACCGGTTTTAGCCCAACCCGACTCGAACCCGGAACCCGAACCGGTTTTGACTCAACCCGAACCGGGTTGTTGACTGGTTTTTTGACTTTTTTCCGGGGTTTTTTCGGGTTTTTTCGGTTTTTCCAACCCGACCCGGTTTCAAACCGGTTTCAAAAGCCCATATCCCAAACCGGTTTCAAAGCGCCGGGTTCTAGAAAACCCGAACCGGTTTTGGTCAAAACCGGTTTTGACCCGGTCGGTTTTGGGTTAAAATCGGGTTGGGTCATGGAAACCGGTTTTTTTGTGCACCCCTAATTAATAACACTATCACTTTGCAGGAATCAAATAATTTCAAATGGATGGATACGGGAGCTACAGATCACGTTCACTCAGATGCAAACATACTAAAGACCATTTCTAATTATAACACCCCATGATTTAATACATTTTTTTTTTTTATTGATTTCGGAAGCGTAAATCCCATTCATACCAATATAGATATAACATTATATATATGACATTTAGTCATACCAAAACATTACAAGTTTATAAGTATTAAGTATAATTACGACGCTAATACAATAACTGGGTGTTATGTTAACAAAACATGATTTATCCAAAACGATCAGAGTTCCCATTGTCAAACATTTCTTCAAAACAACACCATTGCCTAATCATATCCCAAAAGTTAACCTGCAAGAGTAGGTGGGGAATTAGCACAAAGCTAAGTGAATGAACTAAATCTAACAATCTAACTTTGTATAACAACCAATTCACAACAATCATCTAAACAAACAATCAAACAGAGGATCGGTGGTTCTTGAGATACTCTCAGTCCGCGGTGGCACTCCAAGAACACTTAATAATCAGCTGCGGGCCAATACAGAGATTTTTACCGATAGTTTATTGCTATCTTTAACCAATATGGATTAAATCACAACGAATGTTCATCCGACCCATAAAGATTAACCTATAGCAACTAAACCCAAAATTGACCTCTATCATTCCAACCTATCATGGAATTATTCACAAGAAATCAATCCATCCATCAAACCACAAGTTTAATCAATAATCCTATCATTAACGCAACGATAAATCAGTCATTACAAGCAACTTAAAATTGATGCAACTAACTGTTAACACCAAGATTAAATTGTGAGAATCAGTCCACTCACCTGTCAGTCTCAGTCTCCAAACTCAAAAGTCTTATTTTATTGAGTCTTCGGTATCTCTGTAAACGCAAATTAAAACACAAGTTAATGACTTGTTTCATAATTTAATTATGACTATACTCAATTACATTCATTGATAATCAAGAAATATCGATAACTAAACAACATAAGGGTTAGATTCACATAAGTTCACAAAATCTCAAATTCTTCAAAATTACAAAGGAAAACGCGATCCAGCTAAAGGTGGTGGGATCGCGTTCCCAAGAAGAAAACTTTCTGTAACCATTTTACACTTTCGAACGCGATCCGGGTTAAGGTGCTGGATCGCGTTCCTTTGAACAAAACCAACCCGACTCAAATAAACACTGACTAACGCGATCCGGGTAGCTGTGGCTGGATCGCGTTTGAATGAACTAAATCGTTCTTAAACCAAAAATTCACTATGGAACGCGATCCGGGTGATGGAGCTGGATCGCGTTCACACGTTTTAAAGCAGAAGTTCAGACCTGCAACTTTTCAGCTCGAACCAAAACCCAATTTTCTACCAAATGCCATTGAAATGTATGGTTTTTACCAGCAAATAACCTCACATAACATGTAATAATATGTATTAACAACAAACAAACATCATCCAAATTATAATTACTAACATGCATCAATCTTTCAATCTAATTTAAACCAAAACCCACTTTTATACTTGAAACCTAAGAAATTTGCATTTAAATCAAGAACAAGAAGATGATGATGTCAATTTCAGTAACTACAATCCATTCAAGTACAATTGATCATACATGCATAAGTTTTCTACTTAATTTCACTAATTGAGCTCAAGAGCACAAAACAATTACTTACAATGGAAATGGAGAAAACTAGATGAACAAGAAGAAGAAGAAGAAGAAGATGAATTCAGTAGCTTCAACACATTCACAGCTCCAATTATGATCACATTCAGATTTTGCAATTTGTTTATGAGTGTGTGTGTTCTTGGAGATTTTTAACCAAACTCAGGAAATGAATGTAATAAAGGTCGACCATCACTCTTTAACCTTACTCAAATACAGTGAAATATTATACCCGTCCTAAATCTATTGTCTGGAACCTCAATTTCAAATGCGCGAAAAATTATTTTATTTTACCGTCACCTAAAATTATCTAAAACAGTTAACATTTCGATAGTCACAATATTTCCTGAGGCTCATTTACCTATTAAATTTAAAATCAAACACAGGTAAAATTATAAATCGCATAAATAATTTAAAGAAAATACCTTTTTCTTCTAGGCCCGATTTGGGGATGTTACACTAATAACCATGATACTCACTCAATTTTTGTTGGTGATGATTCCTCAATTCCTGTAACGACCACTAAGCACACCGACCTTCCAAGCCTATACCGTGTACTTTACCTTAACAACATCCTTATTACTCCTAAAATATTATTTTGTTTGTCAATTTACAAATAATAATGTTCCATTGACTTTGATGCATTTGGTTTTACTATGAAAGATTATCGCTCCTGTCAACCTCTGATTCGAAGTGACAGCACTGGCTTGCTCTATCCCGTGACCTCGTCCACTCCACAAGTCTTCACTACTTCCAGCTCATCTCTTTGGCATCAACGTCTTGATCACCCCAGTGACCATGCCCTTCAATATTTTATTTCATGTCGATTTATTTCATGTAACAAAGTCATGTGTACTGTGCACTCTCGATCATGGTCTTTAAATTCACGTCTCATCTGTAGATGGTCTAGTTGCATATTCTGATGCTGATTGGGGTGGGTGCCCCACTACATGACGATCTACATCTGGCTACTGTGTCTTCCTCGGTGATAACCTTCTCTCATGGTCCTCGAACCGTCAGCTGGTTGTATCGAGGTCTAGTGTCGATGCCGAATATCGAGGTATTGCCAATGCTATTGCTAAAACGTGTTGGTTGCATAATCTTCTCAGAGAGCTTCATACTTCACCGGCCAAGGCCACCATTGTATACTATGACAACATCAATTCCGTGTATATGATTTCCAACCCTGTTCAGCACCAAAGGACAAAGTACATTGAGATTGATATTCCTCTTGTTTGTGACTAGGTGGCCTTAGGTCACATTCGAGTTCTCCATGTCCCCTCTCACTCTCGGTATGCATATATTTTTACTGAAGGGGTTCCGACATCTTTATTTTATTGATTTTAGATTCACTTTGAACGTTTGAATTGCTCCTCCCGATAAAACTGCCTGGGAATCGGGGATGGTAGCATATGTAAATACGTATATGTATTGTATGTGTAGCATTGTATTGACCTAAATGGCCCCATTGTATCATCGGCTCATAAACCGATTACATGTATTATGTATTTGACAAGCATAATTTTCAATGGGAATGGATATGTCCACGTTCCACATTTTCAAAAATAAGTATTCACAAACATATCAACCTGGTCACCAGGATGCAAAATTAGAATAGAAGGCGGCTTCTTTAACAGAAATAATATACAATTAAATTCATCTACAGATTCTG
Source organism: Helichrysum umbraculigerum (assembly GCA_949592205.1). NCBI lineage: Eukaryota > Viridiplantae > Streptophyta > Magnoliopsida > Asterales > Asteraceae > Helichrysum > Helichrysum umbraculigerum. The sequence continues at coordinate 138,327,091 of CATIUR010000003.1, read as the reverse complement.
TAGTAATTAATTGAATAACCGACATCAATGTATTATTTCATTTGGTTTGATTATTTTGGCAGAATGGGCAGTTAGTATTGCACATTACAAAGGTTAATTTTGGTAGGAACCAGTTCGAGTGCTAGTATGCGACCAAAACATGTTTTCTCCAATTATATATGTCTGACCATTGCTTCCCTTTGGAAGCAAAACAATATACCTTGCTTGATAAACTGTACAGTAACCGCAAAGTTTAGGGAGCGATCAAACATGATAATGAAAGCATTCTATGATATCATTGGGAAATGAAAGAAGCCTAACAAGTTCACAGATTCAACAATTCCAGAAAAAAAAAATTATAAGAGGATACCTGTAACTTGATTAGGTACATAAATGTCTGTTAAAGTAAACAATTGATTACATAATTTCTTGATCATAATACCCCATGTGGATGATACCAAGCAGGCAAGCAAGAAAGTACATAAAAGAGAGCTATGAGCTAATAATAACTAATAAGCATGTTGTTATATAATTAGCATAAAAAGAAGGGTAGGCATCAGATATATCCCCATACATTTCATAAAATTGAATAATTAGTTAGTTAAGTAGCCCTTGTGCTGGTTCCTTCTTGACCACTTTGGGGATAGTTACGAGTAGCCCTCCATCTTTCATCTCTGTCTTGATGGGCCCGCAGATATCACGTGGTGGTAATGGTAACTCAACCCTAGCGTCGCAGTACTTACGAAGATCCTGTTTCTGCACGTAGCCGCTGATTATCACAGCGTTTTTTTTCTTCTTCAATTTGGCTTTCATCCTGTTGTGGTCAATATCCTCCATTTCCAAATCTAGGAATACACGTAGTTCTTCATCAGTCTCCGTGGTCTTCTCGATTCCAGGGATGGTTAGGAAAGTCTGTAAGCGATCGTCACTTATGATTGCATTTCGATTTTCATCTACCAATAGCTCCGCGGGCTCGTCACCATTACTTGTAATCTTCCTCATCGAACATCTTGTGTAAGGTACGTTGATGTTTAATATCCACACCAAAGCCCTGTGAGCTAATTTTTTATCAGCTAGCTCTGAAATCATTCATCATAACACCAAAAATCAAGAATTAATGTACGTAAACAGACCAAAATTCATCTATATATAATGGCACATTACACATATGATCATGCTCTTTTATTTTTTCCTTTTGCGGTAGGGTGAGCAACATACATTGATTCACTAACCTTGATTTTATTTGATATTTTAGATTCCCATTCACATACACGAGGGAACCCAAAATTGCGTTTTTTTGGTATACAATAAAATATAATCGGGTGTATTCTGATAATAATTAGATGTTCTTGCCCCAAATTAGGAATGGTAGGAATGCACATATTTATTACTTCAAAATACAAGTAGATTATAGATTATTAATTATTTGAAGTAAAGTAAAGTAGCAGTAAGTAGGTACCAAGATGGGATTTGATAGCAGTGATGAACGGGCGTGGATGATTTGGTGGACGTCGTAAATAAGGAACGGCAACGGAGGATAATCTGCTACCAAGCTTCTTCAAAGCCAATGCCATCGATTTTAATTTAATTGACAATAGAGGACTCAAAGTCTGTTGTTTTCTTTCTTGTTCTTGTTTATATTAAACTAAAATTCTTGGGGGAGAAGACAATAAGACAATACCTTTTTGTTTCTAGGGCTTCTTTGTCACTCGTTCCTTCTAAAATACATCCTTTTATTACTCTATCCATCCTAAAATTATTTTCCAAGAAATATAATTATTGAAATATAATTATTACACTATAACTTTTCTGTATTATAACAGTGAGTTGGGATCATTAAAGTATGGTTTTTTTCAAGAAAATGGAAGAACCAATCATATTTCATCATTCTCATTAAAGGTGGTGGGTTATTCTAGTCATTTGCAAATTACTCCAGAAAAAAAAGGAAAATCAAAAAATATAAAGAATACTCAGATGAACAATTCACGCACGCAGAATGTTTTAGGGTTTCACATCTCGCCATTGATGAATCTATGGTTTTAGAGTTCAAAATCGAGTGAAGAAACCAACAATTGAATCAACAACGATCCACATTCAACTTACAAACATCACATTACAGTTAATTTTGCTGAGATCGGACAATTTTTAGGGTTTCTAAACTCTCAATTGAATAATCTATGGTTTCTGATTTCAAAATCGAGTGAACAAACGAGCAAGTGAAGAAACAACGATTTAGATTGAACGTACGAACATCACATTACAGGTAATTTGCCGAGATTTTGCGTGAACAGAGCTGCAATATTTCTGTTATTAAGAACTTTAATTTCATTAAATCGAAGCTCAAAAATTAAGAGATGTGATATTATGTTATTTGTGATTTATGATATCTGATCATTTATAGTTTCGCTTCTGTACTTATATTTCGTACTGAAAATGATTACGGATCCGACACATTTGTACTGCTGTTATTGATTGAATATATCTGATCTGATCACTTCTGTTTTAATTAATTTTAACCTATTTAATTAGTTATTGATTGAGTGTTGTAGTACTCACATAGTGATGATACGTTAGTGTATGTTGTATGAAATCGACTTTGATTTGAGTTAGATTTAACTTACTTCGGTTTAATTTGACTCGATCGTTGACTTAATCTATAAAGTTCGTGAGTTTTTATGTTATAATGTTATTGATCATGATGACCTAGGGTTTTTGTGATCCTATATGGTGATTATCGAAGAACATGCTCGACTTTAGTGAAGTTCTGTAAGAAACGCGTGATCAGCTATTTTTATATTGAGTTTGAATGAGATAAGTTAGATTTGATTTTGATAGATTGTATGTTGATGATATTAGTCTGCCAGCTCCACTGAGCTTGTGTTATGTCACTATGTGACTTTGATATGTTGAATCAAAATTAGTCCTTTAGTAATTTATTTTCTACTACCATCTAAAAACATTGTTGTTGCTCACTTGCTCTAGATACAATTATATTTTTCATTGAATTAACATAAATTGTGTTGATATTTCTATATCTCAGTGATGGCAAGTTGGATGTCTTTCTTCTATCTTTTTGTTTACTACCTACAATTTTAAGAAGGTTGACACAAAATGCAAGGCGAGTTATTCCCTTTAGATTAACACAATCAAAAATGGTAGAATTCAAAGAATACACAGAAACTTTGGATTAGGAGAATATTGAAGAGGAGCCTTTTGAAAAGAATGCTACAGGTAACTTCAGAAAAAATATATTGCAACATAGCTTGTGATGATACGTTTATAACACATGTGTTTTTAATTTTCTATTAAATACATATGTTACTGAGAATAATACATATCTTAGTGTTAATAACACATGTGTTAAGAACAACGATTACGCCTACGAATGGTAATTTGATGTGATTTTGATAAAGTTGCAGACGCGATTTATTCGAATAAAGTTGCATTCTCAGGTAATTGAAGCTTCTAATTCATGTGATAGATATTATGTGATTTTATATGAACGAAAATTTGAATTTGAATTGTTTAATCAAGATATTATTTGTAGTTTCTGCAAATTCATAGCTGATATGCTTTAAAAACGAATAAATTGTTACGAACACGTTTTGTAGTTTCTGAAAACATTGATTGTACGTTCATTAATGAACAAATTTCAATTGATTCAGAAAAATACATGTGATTCTATGTAATCCTGTGATTTAGTTGATTGAGATACACATTAAAGGCAAAAATATATATTCATCATCAAATTGTCTAGGTCAGGTATGTAAAGGCAGATCAAAATATACATTATATATATTCTTTATAAGTGTGCCTTCTTGAAGGGGGCTGTGCGTGTAAAGATGATGATATTGTTTTAGGGTGGCAATGAGAGATCGGTACAAAATGGTAAAAATTTCTATTTATGTTACTCCCTGATGTATACTAGGTACACAAGCAAACATAATTTATGCAATTGCAGCCTACTGAAAGTTCATTTTTATTGTGTTCCATTTGTTATGCACACTCGGTGTTTGATTATATGCCTAGCTGAATTTCGTAGAATCCTATTTACTGAATGGATGATAAAAAAAAAGTCCATGAATTTATATAAATGTTGATTTTGAGTTTTTCTCATGATACAAAGGTTGCGCAAATGATGGACCGTCGGAAGGAGAAGGCAAGAAAGAAGAAAGGAATAAAGCCCAGAACGTGTGGAATATGTGGAATGACGGACTATTACAGACGATAATGTAAAAAGGAATCAAGAAGAGTCATTGTGTATCACTTTTTTAGTTTTATATTTTTAAATATACTCTAGGTTTTCAGAATGTTCAATGTGTATTACGTCAATGTGCATTGTGTATCACTTTTTTAGTTCTATATTTTTAAACATACTCTAGGTTTTCAAAATGTTCAATGTGTATCACGTCAATGTGCATTATGTATCACTTTTTTAGTTTTATATTTCTAAACATGAAAGTGCATTGTGTCTCACTTTTATAGTTTTATATTTATAAACATACTCTAGGTTTTCAGAATGTTCAATGTGTATCACAGATTTATTTTAATCAGGTTTTCATAAATGTTCATCACGTATCATGTATTTGTTTGTGATGTTTGGTTTTCAGAATGTTTATTGTGTATCACTTTTATACTTGGTAAACACATGTGTTATTCAATGGTAACACGTGTGTTAGTATGTGTTAGTGTTCTGTAACATGTGTGTTATGACTATCAATGATACGTTACTATTAAACATGTGGCATATGTTACTATTAAATATGTTGCATATGTGTTAGTGTTCAGTAACACATGTGTTAGTGATATGTTAACGCATGTGTTAGTGATTGGTAACACATGTGCTAGTGATTTGTTAACACATGTAATCTATAACATACAACATCAGTAAAAAATAAAATTAATGAAACATAAAACCATGTTGTTATGAACAAATGTACTTGAGTACATCGTATGTTAACACAATTGTTAGAGGTTGGTAACACATGTGTTAATGTTCTGTAACACATGTGTTAATATTCCATAACACATGTGTTAGTGGTTGGTAACACGTGTTAATGAACTGTTAACACATGTGTTACTGCTTGGTAATACATGTGTTAGTGATTGGTAACACATGTCTTACTGACTGATAACACACGTGTTACCGTGTTACTGCTTGGTAACACATGTGTTAGTGATTGGTTACATCGTATTAACAAATGTACTTGAGTACAACGTATGTTAACATAATTGTTAGTGTTCTATAACACATGTGATATTGGTTCTGTAACACGTGTTATCAGTTGATAACACATGTGTTAGCAATTTATAACACATGTGTTAGTGGGTTTGTAACACATGTGTTAGTAAGTTGGTAACATATGTGTTAATAGGTATGTAACATATCTGTTCTATGTTCTAAAACATACATCAAAAGTAAAAAAAAATAAATGAAAAATAAATGAAAAACGAACATTCAAATGATTTATCAAAACTGTAATGAACAAACGTACTTGGTTACATCGTATTAACTGCTGTAATGGACATATAATAAAATGTAATGGACATATAATATTAAAAGTCAATATTAAGTTATCAATAAAAAATAATCTAGTTGTACTCGGTTACACACAAGTTTTCTCTTCACTAGCTACTGGTTCACATTTACAGAAGTTGTAGCACATGTACCAAGTTTATTCTTAACATCTTCCTTCAAATTGGTTGATGGCGAAGGAGAAATCCTAGAAGCTGCTTTCTTTGTAAGCCTCTCTTTTGGAAAATTGTCACAGGGAGCAACTGATCCATCATTCTTTTTGGAAGATTGTGACTCTTTTGTAAGTTTGTCATCATCAACCAAAAGTAATGAGTCTCCATCCTTTTTAGAAAGCATCTTTGAAACCAATTTCCACCTAGCCTTTGGTGGCTTTGCTGCTTTAATATCAGGAAGTTGTTGTATAAGTGTAGTTGGAACCTCCGCTGAAATAAACAAAGTATAACACATATGTTATAAGGGATATCATATAAAATCTATAAACAAGAAAGCAATGTAAGAAAACAAAACACATATGTTATAGCAAATAAAAGATCAAAAACACAATTAGCGAACATAACAGATACGTTATAACATAAAAAAAATATTTAAATAAACTAACAAGAATAAATAATTAATCAACATAACACATGTGTTATAACAACTGTTTTGTCATTAAAAAAAAGGGAAAAAAAAATAGAAGTATACCTTGAACATTAACAGTTTTTTTACCCTTTTTTATAAACCTTAAAAGGTTTTGCCTCCAAAAAAGGCAACGAACTAATAACTGAAATTATAACATTATAAACATGATCAAAGTATTACAGAAAACATAGCACGAATAAAAAAACATATAAAAAAACTTGTAAGAACACATGTGATAAAACTGACATTCAAGAGACGTTTTTACACTGGCATTGGTAGGCTCAACAAATTCAACAGGTTGGTTACCTATATCATGATTTGAAAAACAATTGCAAAGTTAAAGTTCGATCCAATTGAATAGTGATGCTATGTAACTAATAAAAAAAATAATGTAAGCAATTAAGTGTCTCTAATTTCATAACACAGTCAACAAAAAATATCTCAAAACAACTAAATCGCCATACTCTCAAAGTCTAATGACTTTGATAGAGTCTCTAACATTACGCCATTATAGAGTATTAAATAAACAGCATGTACACATTCATAGTATACGACTATAGATACATACATATCATATCTCAGATGTGTGTTTGTCTATTTGATATCGTAGAATGAAATAGAGATGAAATATTTATTTAATGAACACAAAGACAGCTGCAATCAGTATTGGGACTGAACTATATATGCGAGTATTCAATGCTAACACATACTTCATTCATAAAACATACACACACAGTCAGGCCCGGTCCTAGAGGTGTGCAAGCGGGGCAGGCGAACAGGGCCCAATTATTTTGGGGGCCCAAAATCTTGATTTCTTATGTATTAATTATATATGAAACCAAATATTAATCAAATGTCTTGTGTAGTCAAGTGGTTAGGTTCCGTCCGTATAATGCAAAGCCCCAGGTTCGAGTCCCGAATCCAACATTTATTTTTTTACTTGGCCTAGGAAGGAATAAGGGGCCCAATTTAAATAATACCTGGGCTTGAGTAAGGGGCCCAATTTAAATTTGGCACAGGGCCAACCAAATTTGCGGGCCGGGCCTGCACACAGTAATAATATTAACTTGTGATCAGAAATACATGATTGTATCATATATATACAGATACAAAAAAACACACAGCTTGTGGTGGGCACTTGGGCCATGTTTTTAAATGAGAGGGTTCAAGACACCTACTGATGAAAGGCATTGTGTTAACAGTATATCCATCAAGTTTACCTCTGAAGGGTCCTCAACTTCTATTTGACATTTCTAGTCTCAAGTTGTTGTTTCATAACGAATAATCCTTTATAGGCTTTGAATTGCTTTGTGTTTCTTTATGCTGATAAACTGCTATGAGATCTTATTGCTATCATTAAAGAACTTATCTTATCACAACCTTCAAACTAGCGCTTCCATTTTAAAACACACTCGTCGTCCGGATTTCTCACTAACAATGAAGACACCGAAATTATAACACTGTAAACATAATCAAAGTGTTTAAAAAAAAAAACATAGCACAACTAAAAAACAAGAATAATCTATTCAAAACACGGTTGAAAAAACTGACCTCCAAGAGACGATGAAACACTAGCACCACTAGGTTCAACCAAATTAGGATAATGATCACCTATATTGCGATTTAAAATAACAGTTCATAAACACATGTGTTTTGTCTTGCTTTTTGATCTTTTTTTCTCTCTTTAATGGTCTCTATTTTTAAAAAGTCAAAAAATACACTAATCTCTCTTATTCAATTTCAGCAACTGATCATGTGTATTGATAAACTTACAAGAGGGACCATATCTCAAATCAAACACAACAACAAAAGTTTGTACATCCTGCAGTAAAAGTTGTACTACTGGTTGAGGCATTTTGTCAAACGGTTGGTAGGCATACATGATTTAGTATATTTCAATCATCAAAATAACATAGTAACACAAATAAACGAACGAATTACTCATACGAAATCACATAATAACACAAATACAATCATATACAGTCAACAAAAAAACCTAACAAAAACGAGTTAAGCATTACTTACCAACAGGCTTCGATTGCAATGGAACCGCGACACTAGAATCTTTATCAGTCTTTCTCATTTCACAATCGGTCTGAAGATCCATGATTAAACCTTCGAAAAACGCCTAAAACTAGGGTTTCTAGATTAGGGGAAAAAGCAGATGAAAATGGGAATTTCATGGATCAAATCGAACGCATAAGTGAGGAGATTATGAAAATCGAAAAAGAATGGGCTGAATCAAAGAAGAAAAAACGTAATAAGCAGATTGATGAGCTAGGGTTTAGTGTGTGTTCATACAAAGAAAGGAGCTGTGTGAGAATGGGAATGAACCATATGAGTGATACGTGTGATTATTTTTATGTGAAATTACACATCTACCCCTCCGCCCAAAATAAAGATAGGTTTCATTTTTTCATTTAAAAATGCTGAAAATAATATGGACCATTGATTTTGATGATCTAATGGCTCTAATGCATCCTCCCATACTTTTTTAAAATGGATGTACTGCAATGAATTTTTCTCTTATAACAGTTTTACCTTTACTTTTTACCTAAATTTTTATAACATACATATAAAGTAGGGGTATAATAAGACGTTTAGTTAATTATATCATTCTACTTTTGGAAGTGAACATTAATTTGAGACATCTGAAAAAGGAAATGTGAACTATAAATATGAGACGGGGAGTATTATTTTTCCTCGGTCAAAACATCCCTTTTTATATTTTGTTAATTGAAATATTTGAATATGCATAAAATTATTTTAACTGTGCACAAAGTTTTATGATTCTTCACTAACAACACTTTTCATCAATCAAATATCATCTGTACCCCTTAAATTTTTTTATTGGTCAAATATCAAAGTTGACACTTATAATGGGACATCCCAAAATAGTAACCTAGACATCCCAAAATAGTAACCTAGACACTTATGATGGATGTACTATTAACTTAATCAAAATTAGAATATGTTATTTTCAAAGTACATAAAATATTCCGGGGGACAACCGGTACCTTTGTATGTTTTATTTTTTTTTGCAATTTTTCAATTATTTTTATTTCCACCATTGAAATATACTACATATGTGTACGAGGTAAAAGTCTACATCTCATTTATTTATGCAGGACACCAAACACATATACATCATATACCAAACACCAAAACATCGCAATTATTCAACAAATAAAAAATTGAAGTTCGTCCATGAAAGTTTGTTTGATTATTATTGCAAGGTATGCTATCATCGTTATTTTCGTACGAGTAATCTCTACAATTATTAGTTTATTTAAAATCTCCAAATTTTGCAAGTCCTGTTACGTTAAAAGTGGGCAAAACATTTAGATGCTATATAGCTCTTTTTTTGGTACAAAAGTAGTTTGGTTTTGTTCAAATTTTATGAAATTGATGTGTCTGAGCATTAAAAAAAACAAATATCAATAAAAAAATTACTACACATATGGTCCATAAACAAAGCAACTAGCATTAAACAAACAGGCCATTACATTACATTACAAACTAGGGTACCATTACAAACTACTTGCGGTCATCGCTCTATACAACTACAAAAGACCATAGTAGTGCACTTCAAAACAACAACACCAACACAATTACACCAACAAGAAAAATGGACATTTCACGTAATAATTTGAGTTTGCCTTGTTCTTGTTGTAGCAAACCCATAACAGCTTCCATTTTACTCTTGTACACATCAAATTCAATTTCCTAATTTGTAAACATTTTCCTGACATTCATAATCTGCTTGAAATCATCTCTTTGGTCTCCGTTCAAACATGAATACATCTCGTAAAGGTTATACTTGTACCACTAATTATCAAGTTCCACATCCAACTAGTGAAAGGCTTTGCACTTCTTCCATAGAGACGGAAAACCAAGAACATTCGAACAGAAGTACACACAACTTCAGAAAGTAAACGAATAACACATTTCGAGGGAAAGCAACTTACCATTAGGGATGGCAAAAAAATCCGAACCCGATAGGGATCCCCGAACCCCGCGCTTTTGGATCGGATTGGGGATAGCTTGGGGATGGGGATGGGTAGTATCATCCCCGCTCCGCCCCGTTATATATATATATATATATATATATATATATATATATATATATATATATATATATATATATATATATATATATATGTATATATAATAATTACAATATATGTATATATAATAATTATTCTATATTTATAAGTAGCTAATATCATCGATAAATATATTTATTTATAACTTTTTGAATTACAATAATATTTACAATGTAGTAATTGGTCTCGTCGAGTACTTGGTTACGATTTAAAGGGCCAAATACTCAAAAAGTTACCCCGATAAGACCCTGTTGGACATTTGGGTAAGCAATTCCCCGGATGGACTGCCCCGATAATACCCCGCTGGGGTTTGGTGATGGGGATGGGGATTGCTTAGAATAATGGGGATGGGGATGGGGTTGACCCCCCCCCCCCCCCCCCCTGGCGCACCGAACCCGCCCCATTGCCATTCCTACTTACCATGGAATTTGGGCAAGTCAAAAACCTTTGAACAAGATTTGAGCTTTTGCATGACGTACTCACAATAGCCAGACGTGGTAGAGTGGACTGAGGTTGAAGATGAAGCAGACATCACGACGGGAAGCAAGGATGAAGATACAGATGCGTTTTAGGGTTTACAATTTTGGGGTTTTAGAAACACTTTAAAGGTAAAAATATTGACGTGGATGCCACGTGCATTGAAGTAACTTATGTGGATACCATGTCATATATATTAGTGACATGGCAACACCACTTAATTTTTTTAGATACGTTTCAGGTTAAAAAAAAATTTGTTGGCGATCTCAACACGAAACTAACAACTTTGTTGGTGACTTTTGTATTAAAACCGGTTCGTTAGTAATTTGAGAGTAAGTTGACGATCAGTACCATAAACTCTTAAAGAATCTACCAATATGGAGTCGTCAATATAAAAGGGATTGACTAAATTTAGTTATCCAAACGAAATTCAATCGTGTCTACTTCATTAATCTATTAGCTTGTTTAATATATTAATGAATGATGTAGATAAATTGATAACGAGAGTTATAAGGACTTCCGTTAAAACGTGAAGACATGCATAAAAATATGTACTTTGAAAATAACATATTTTGTATCCCTTGAATTTCAGTTAAGTTAAATTATTTTATACATGTTAAAACATTTTAATTAAAGCCCACATAGTTTTCTTTAACAAAACTCATGATATAAAAGGGATGTTTTGACAAAGGGATAAAATAATAAATAAATAAAAAATGTATTCCATAAAGGTATTGTCTTCTCCCCCAAGAATAATAATAATAATATAGTTTAATAGTATAAGCAAGAAAGAAGGCAACAGACTTTGAGTCCCTCTATTGTCAATTAATTTAAAATCGATGGCATTCTTTTTAAAGATGCTTGTTAACAGATTCTCCTCCGTTGCCGTTCCTTATTTACGACGTCCACCAAATCCTCCAAGCCCTTTCATGACTGCTCTCAGATCCCTTCTTGGTACCTACATATACATACTGCTACTTTACTTTACTTGACGCATTTAGTTTTGATTATTTTAGGGCTAATAGCTCTAAATTCTATCAATTACTACCCAATTGCATTTTATTATTTTTATACGGAGTATATTATACACTTGAAAAAATAATACCAATTGTGGATTCTCTGTGAATCTAAAGCTGCATATTAAGGTCTTTTTATTTTTATCAATTACTACCAAATTGCATTTTTTTTTTATATTATACACTAAAAAAAAATACCCAATTTTGGGTTTACTGTGAACCTAAAGTTTTCATTTTTATTTATAATTCCCTGTGATGTGTGTGTATATGTGTGTGGGTGCGGCTAGCTAATTGGAAATATGAATTATTTCAGAAGAATTGTCACCAAGGAATATAATATATATGGAGGATGCTCATCAAGCATGGCTGAAAGGTTCGCGAGGAGGGTATTACATAACACGCCTCATACACGTACTGCGTGTTACATCAAGGGTGACCCTTGAAGAAGCTGAACGTCTAACTCATATGCAATCAGTGGTGACCCGTAAAGAAGCTCCAGTTCTAACTGGGGGTGACGAGGATGTAACTCTTAGTACATCGATGAAGTTTTCACTACATATGCCTGGAATCGAAAAGTTCACAGACACTCCTGAACACCTATATATATTCATGGATTTAGGAGTAGATAAGAATGTGTGCGACGATTTGGATTACAATATGTTTAGGGCTGTATTGATCGAAGATAATGGCCTCAACAACATTGTGTTCGTTGAAGGCTACGTCCAGAAACTGGACATCCGTAGACACTACACCGCCCTTGTTTGTTTACCACCGAATATCAAGGCCGCCTCTACCAGCTTCATGGTAGAGCCCAAAAATGGAGGGGTAGTGGTAACTATTCCCAAGCAGCAGGAAACAGCGCAAGGACTACTTAACTAACTAACTATATATCTATTATGAAATGTATTGGGATCTCGCAAACATCAACCAGCTATATTTCGATACAAGTAAAATGTGAATTTAATAGGAAGGAAACAATAAAGACAATAAGTGTTAGAATGCCCAAAGTAAGGACAATGTCGTTTCATGTGTATTTTTCTTGAATGCTCTATGTTCTTAAATTCCGACAATGTCACAAAATCAAATCTATACAACACATCATCAATTTTTACCGAATCCCCCATTGGATGGTGTGAAATAACGGCTTTGAAGGATACAAAAGAGTTATAAAGCGGAAGAATTGTATAATCACAAATTGAGATTGTATTGATTATGAGTAGTTACCTTTACAAATGAAACGATTACATGCTTTTATACTATGCTAATTACAAACCTTCATTAACTAATCTAACAGATCACTAACAACTTCTTAACTTATTTACAGGTTACACCCCTGTACTTTCAATATGTACAAAATGAACTAAAACTTATATAATTCTACATCCTCCCCTCAAGTTGGAGATGATGACATACCCAACTTGTGAGATAATGTGGAATGTTGGAATTTACCAAGAGGTTTAGTCATTAAATCTGCTAGCTGCATAGCAGAGGGAATAAAAGCTGTTTGCAAAAAACCGTCTTGTATCTTGTCTCGAGTAAAATGAGTATCAATCTCCATATGCTTGGTTCGATCATGATAACAAGGATTAGCTGCTATCTGTTGAGCTGATTTGTTATCACAAAAAAGCTTAACTGGTAGAGAGACTGGAACATTAAGATCTTTGAGTAGAAAACTCAACCACAAAAGTTCACATGTAGTAGATGCCATACTCCTATATTCTGCTTCTGTAGAAGAACGTGAGACAGTGGGCTGCTTTTTAGTCTTCCAGGAAACCAATGAATGACCCAAGAAGATACAATAACCAGTAAGTGATCTTCTTGTCATTAAGCAAGAGCCCCAATCTGCATCTGTGAATCCAGTGAGCTTCAAAGTAGGTTGAACTGGATAGAATAAACCTTGTGAAACAGTACCTTTGAGATACTTAAGCAAGTGAAGAGCAGCTTGCATATGAGGCAACTTAGGAGAAGAGACAAATTGGCTCAAATGTTGGACAGCATAGGAGATATCAGGTCTGGTCATTGTAAGGTAAAGCAATCTGCCCACTAACCTTCTATATTTATTAGGCTTAGACATAGGAGTACCTTTATCAAGAGAAAGCTTCAAGTTTTGAGGCAAAGGGAAATAAGTGGGTTTGGAACCAGTAAGCCCAGCATCATGTAATAGATCCACAATATACTTTCGTTGATTTAAATAGGTACCATTGGCAGTTCTACACAATTCTATGCCTAAGAAATATTTGGCCAGACCTAAATCCTTGATGGTAAACTTTTGATCAAGAGCAGCTTTAATAGAAGCAATGTCATTAGAACATGTACCAGTAAGAAGCACATCATCCACATATACTAAAGCAGCAGTAAAAATACCATCTTTATTCTTAACAAACAAAGAGTAATCATTCTTGGATTGAGTAAATCCAAGAGAAATAAGGAACTTTGAAAACTCCTGATTCCACTGCCTGGATGCTTGCTTAAGGCCATATAAAGATCTTTTGAGCTTGCATACTTGGCCATTTGATGCTTTGGAATACCCTTCAGGTGGAAACATGTATATGTCTTCATCAATATAGCCATGTAAGAATGCATTATTGATGTCCAATTGATGTAGGGGCCAATTCTTAGCAGTAGCCAAAGCAATCAATACTCTAACAGTTGCACTTTTTGCAACAGGAGAAAAAGTGTGCTTATAATCCATTCCTTCTTTTTGGTTAAAACCCTTAACAACCAATCTAGCTTTTAACCTTTCTATAGTTCCATCAGGGTTATACTTAGTTTTGTATACCCATTTAGAATTGATTGCTTTGTGGCCAGGTGGCAAAGTGGTCAAAAACCAAGTATCATTATCCTCTAAAGCTTTTAATTCTTTGTTCATTGCTTCAACCCACCCAGTATCTTTGCAAGCTTGTTGGTATGAGCTAGGCTCAGGATGAGTAAGGACATTAGCCAAAAAAGCCACATGATCAGTAGGGATTGAATTGATATCAGTACTGGTAAAAAGAGGATAAGATACTTTACTTGATTGTTTATTGTTAGAAGTTACAAAATCTTTTAGCCATGCTGGTCTAGTTGTATTCCTACTAGATCTTCTAACTGACTCATGTGAAACAGTACTAGGAGGATTTGCAGTAGGAACAGATGGGTCAGAATTGGAATTTGAAGATGAAGAATCAAGAGGTGATGAAGTAGCATCAGATGAAACAGGTATAGAGTCAGATACAAATGTATCCAAGATATCATCTGAACATGTCTCTAATGGGACAGATGGAGACAATGTGGTTGGAACAGAAGTAGGAACAAAAGAGTTTTTGAAGGGAAAAATATGCTCATGAAAAACAACATCCCTGCTATGAAAAATGGTTTTGTCATTAAGATTATATAGTTTGTATCCTTTTTGATTGGGTGGATAACCCAATAAGACACATGGAATGGATTTTGGAGCAAATTTATCTTTATGAGGTTTAGTAATGGTTGCATAACATGAGCAGCCAATTACTCTGAGATAATCATATGTAGGTGAAGTATGATAAAGCTTTTCAAATGGAGTTTTCCAATTAAGGTTTTGTGTGGGCATTTTGTTAATCAAGTAGGTGGCTGTAAGTATACAATCACCCCAAAATGAATCTGGAAATCCAGCATGAAGTTTAATTGCTCTTGCAGTTTCTAAGAGATGTCTATGTTTCCTCTCCACAACACCATTTTGTTGTGGAGTATAAACCATAGACCTTTGATGAATGATACATTTGGATTGTAGAAAAGAAGATATTTGAGAATTTACAATTTCTGTTCCATTATCAGATCTCAAATACTTAGGTGTGGTTTTGAAATGATTTTCAATATACAGAATAAAATTTGATAGAATAGAAGGGATTTGATCTTTAGCATGAACTAGATAAGTCCAAGTGGCCCTACTACAATCATCAACTATGGTGAAAAAGTAATGAGCTCCATTCAAAGCTGCAGTCTTATAGGGACCCCACAAGTCTACATGAATAAGATCAAAACAATTTGAAGTAGTAGTATTACTACTTGGAAAGGGTAATCTATGATTTTTAGCAGGCATACAAGATGTACAAGAAAACTGAGAAGTATCATACAGTTTACAATCAGGAATATGCACCATTTTAGACAAAGATGAATGCCCCATTCTGGCATGAAAAACATCAAAAGATACAGTATGCTTAGTTGCAACAAAATTGCATACATTGCATTTATTAAGAACATTTTTGGAATTCAAAACATGAGAAGGTTAAACATGAGAAGGGAATGGATCTGTTGGTGTGTTAGATGAAGTTTTGCATGTGTAAAGGCAGCCTGACCCTTTTCCAACTCCAATGATGTTGTTAGTTAAAGGGTCCCGGAACACACAACAATTGGGATAAAATTTAGCACAAAGTGATTTAGCTTTGACCAATTTACCCACAGATAGAAGATTAAACTCAAAGTCAGGAACATAGAAAACATTGGATAAAGTCAGTGAAGGATTCAGTTTGACCTCACCAATTTTGTTAACTGCTTTATACCTTTTGTCTGGCATTTTAACAAAAATTGGCTTTTTGAGACTTGTGATTGAATGAAACAAATTTAGATTAGGTGACATATGATCTGATGCCCCTGTATCCAATATCCAATCATGTTTTACATCTATACCAGCATAACATGCAAGAGCAATGGAACTAGCATAACAACAAGTCAAGAAAGATCTTATACTTGCATAAGAGCAAGATGGAGCATTGGTGTCCTGTGCTTGTCCCTTGAATAACCTCATCATCTCCTGACATACAGCAGATACAAGCTTTTGATCTAGACCACCATGCCCAGTATTCATGACTTCAGTGTCTGAGCTCAAGTCAAAAGGACTATTCTGATCAGAAGTCATCACATTAGCAGCTAGTTTGTGACATTTCTTATTTTTCTTGCCTTTATACCAGTCTGGGTATCCCACTCTTTCAAAACATTGCTCAAAAGTATGACCATCTTCATCACAATAACTGCAATGCCTCTTATCATTCCCTTTAATGTCATTCTTAACCATTTTGATATCCTTTCTACCATAGTTCACAGATTGTTTGCTAGTTGAATTGACATTAGCAAAGAATGCAGTAGGTTCAGCAAAATGATTTGTTACTTGTTTTTGTTTCTCAATCTGTTGAACTATATAGTAAGCCTTATTGACATTTGGTAGTGGATCCATGGATAATATTTGACTCCTAACACCTTCATAATCATCATTCAACTTCATCAAGAACTGTACTAGCTTAGAACGACTTTCAATTTCCAAAAACTTACTCACAATACCACAAGAACATTCATTCAATTTTCCACAGCTACAAATAGGCACACCATTTAGATTGTGAAGTTCATCCCAACATCTTTTCAGTTTGTTAAAATATGCAGCAATACTTTGATTACCTTGAGTAATCTTGTTTAATTCTCTTTCTAATTGGTATATGAGTGGTCCATTACTTTGACCATATCTTTCCACTATTTCTTTCCACAGTTCAAAAGCAGACTGAGCATAAAGAAAAGCCTCAGATAACTCACTTACCATAGAGTTCAGAATCCAGCAAGTGACCATGTAATCACAACGAATACACCTTTGTAGCTCTGCATCATCATCCCTAGGTTTGAGACACGTTCCATCAATGAAACCTAACTTCAATTTTGCTCCTAAAGCCATTTTGATAGTGCGACTCCATCCAAGAAAATTACTTCCATTAAATGCAGTGTTCGTCAATATCATACCAGGATGATCTGAACTCGCTATATAAAGCGGATCGTTAACCAGATTTGCAGTGTTTTGATTCAGATTTGGTTGCACAGTATTTGCAGATGCCGGATTATTCGTCGGAATCGCCATTATCAACAGCTTTAACAATCGTAAACCTTAATTTCTGCAATAAACCTAGATCAATGGTGATTCGATCTATTTGATCTGAAAAGAATTGATAACAGATCGCGTAATTCACAGAAATCGATCAATTAGGTCAAGAAAATTAGGATTCAATCAAGCCTTGATGGCTCTGATACCATATAAAGCGGAAGAATTGTATAATCACAAATTGAGATTGTATTGATTATGAGTAGTTACCTTTACAAATGAAACGATTACATGCTTTTATACTATGCTAATTACAAACCGTCATTAACTAATCTAACAGATCACTAACAACTTCTTAACTTATTTACAGGTTACACTCCTGTACTTTCAATATGTACAAAATGAACTAAAACTTATATAATTCTACAAGAGTACAATGCATAAAATCGTCGATTCATGAACCTACTATGTTAGAAATCTATGTAGACGATATTATTGTTAACTGTTAAACTTAATTTTAATTTTAACTTTAACTTTCTTCGCTCTTAAAAGTATATATAATTTAGTCATCAGATAATTTATATTGAAGTTGTGCTGTTAAGTGTATGGGTTGGTCTTAAAAATCGTATTCGATGCGTCATTTACAATTTCAATGTCAATTATCAACATATAAGCACATGAGAGACATCTTATCTTAACAAAAAATCATCACCCATAAACCATGTGTAATATCATTTGCAATTAATTAAGTAGCAATAATATCAAACATGCATCAAACAACACTAAAAAGGTTAACTATATAAGTGTTATGAGTAATGATCGTACCTTATTTTTTTAAGAACTCCCAACTTGCGTTAAGGAATAATGATCATAACTCAAAAGTCATTATATGTGTCTGGATTATAACTTCGATTGATTGAAGGGTTTGGAATTAGTTTTTGACTTCAAATATGGTTGATTGCATATAGATAACGATGACATAGTGTTGGGTTACAACATAAAGACGTAGTATATAAGTCCTTTAATGCTTTTAGTATTATTATTATTAAAATTAAAATATTACTCCCTCTTACAGTCTATGTTTCCTTTTTCGTACGTCCCAAATTAATTGTCCACTTTCAAAAATATATAGTGAAGTTTGGTCGTGATTACCATATTACCCTTAATTGAAATTATTATTACACACTTTTAAGAAAGCAGTAATTAATTGGTTAATGGTATAACTGTCATTCGACAAAAAGTAAGAAAGAGAAAGCAGTAATGATTATGTTTTTATTAAACTGCGTATTTTTCGTTGGTCGACAATAATTTTGGGACATGGGGAGTATTGAATTACACTACCACTACAAAAAATATATCATTTTACCACACTTTTTTCTCCACACTTTTAGAAAGTGTGTTAAAATTATTGAAAAAAATATGATTTTCCACACTTATATATGTAAGAAAGAAAGGCTCACACTTAAAAGTGTGGAGAAATTACAACTTTTCAACACTTAAAAATGTGGCAAAAAAATTGTAACACATGATTTTTCCACACAAGAGAAAGTGTGGATAATTTGGGTGTTACAAATGGTTTTCCACACTTTTAAATGTTGACAAGTTATAAATTCTTCACACTTTAAAGTGTTACTTTTTTTTCTTACACTTATATATGTGAAGATTGTGACGATTTCCACACTTATTGATGTAACAATTTTCTCCACATTTTTAAGTGTGAATAATTTAACATAATTACCACACATTTTTAAAAAATGTGGAGAAAAAAGTGTGGATAAATGATATATTTGTTGTAGTGTACCTGTATTACTTTTGTTATGCAACTTTTTTAGGTTTGAATAAAAACATTATAATAGACAACTTAGGATAAACGTTTTTTTGTAAGAGCAGGGCTTTTTCGTAAGTTGTGCATAGCAATGGTGTGTTCTCTTCCAACCTTATAAAAAATGGGTCTTCCGTAAAATGGTTTTGTAAACCATACTAAGGAGGTCTGCATTTTCATTTTGCAAACAATCCTTTTTCACAACACACATCAGAGAATTCACTTGCAAAATGATAGGAATGGCAACGAGTCAGGTTCGATGGGATTTTGGTGTATTTGTATTCATACCCGCTTAGAATATCTGTATGCATACGCGGCTCAATACCCAATGGGTACACAATTAGTATTACCCATCGATTTTTCAGGTTTCTTCGATTATCATCATGTATGTAACTTTTTTTATATAAGAAGATAATAATGTATATATCAACTTGAGAACATTATACAATACGCTTTTATATTTGGATTTTTAAGATTATTATTTTTGAATCTTGTATGTTATGAAATATATGAAATTGTTCTTTATCTTGAACATTTCGAAACTTTGAATTAGTTAATTAAATAGTCAAATTTGTTAAATCTAATATTTGATATATTAAACATACTACGGAGTATAATTTATGCTATTTTGGTATCCTTTTTTTTACCGTGTTTCAAATTTTCATCATACACGTATTTGTATATTTTTTCAAATATTTCCAAGGTTAGTGAATCAATGTATGTTGCTCACTCTACCGCAAAAGGGAAAAAAAAGGCATGATCATGTATAATGTGCCATTATATATATTCTTATTGACAGATAGTGAGATAGATGAATTTTGGTCTGTTTACATACATTAATTCTTGATTTTTGGTGATATGATGAACGATTTCAGAGCTAGTTGATAGAAATTTAGGACAAAGGCTTTTGATCTGGATATTCAACACCAGCGTACCTTATACAAGATGTTCGACGATGAATATTACAAGTAATGGTGAAGAGACCGCAAAGCTATTGGTAGATGAAAATCGAAATGCGATCATAAGTGATGATCACTTACATACTTTCCTAACCATCCCTGGAATCGAGAAGACCACGGAGACTGATCATGAAGAACTCCATGTATTCCTCCTAGATTTGGAAATGGAGGATATTGAGCACAACACGAATACACGATGAAAGCCAAATTGAAGAAGAAGAAAACCGCTGTGATAATCACCGGCTACGTGCAGAAACAGGACATTCGTAAACTCTATGACGCTAGGGTTGAGTTAGCGTTACCACCATGGAAGATCTGCGAGCCCATCAAGACAGAGAAAAAAGATGGAGCGCTATTAGTAACTATTCCCAAGAAGAAAACAACGCCAGGACTAATATAATTAAACTAACTAATGCTTAGTGGAACAAATATTTTGTAATGTTTAAATTAGTAAGCTTTTGTAGATTGTTCTCCGATCCACTTTTTGCCTTCTGATATGATGTGTTTTGGTTGTTTAAGCAATTAAGTGAGTCTGCTTTCTGTGTTCTGTTGTTTGAATATGTTAGTTATGTTATTCTTAGAGTAGAAGTTGTAGGTGATTGTTGTGTACCATTAATGAATTAGATTCGTATGGAGATTAAAGCGTTTTTAGTTGATTCTGAAGGAAGCAAGGAAGACATAGTTGTGTTCTTTAAATTTGTATGCACAGGGTGGTCATGTATAGTAGTTGTGCTTATTAATTAACGATGAAGCTCGAGATGTGAAGATTTTATTTGGTTATGGTGTATTGATGCTTTCTTTCTTGAATTTAGCTCTGTCAACTACTAATCTGTCTCCGATTCGGGTTATAAGCTGTTATTTTGCTTCGCATTTTACACTATGTGAAGGTAGGAACTTCATATGTTGCTCGTTTTCGTGGATGGGTAAAGATTGGCCATGGAAAATAACCAGGCTTCATTTTTATCCATGTTGTAAATTTGATCGACAATAACAAAAGAAATGAAATACGATAAGGAAATAAATAAAACGAGAACACGAGGATTTAACGTGGAAAAACCCTTACGGGAAAAAACCACGGGCACAACCGATGATAATCACTAGATGGGAAAATATGAGGAGGTTACAAGATGTGATACAAAGCTTCTATCTATCTCTCTCAACTCACAAAACCGTTTAGAACGGAGTGTATGTAAAAGTGAAATGAGAATAACAATGTAAGAAGTGAAGTACGTGAGATTGTATATCACCATTGTTAAGTTGCTGCATGATATATATATATATATGCATGTGAAATAACCACAAAGTTGGTGACAACTTTGTGCTTTATGCTTTCCACCGAAATTCTCATTTCATTCTTTATACTTTGTTATCATGTCTTCACTTTCCAGCCATGAATTCTATATAAAGAATTCTTATTTGTGTTTGTTGTGGATTACAGAAAAGAAAACACCAAAAGATGTCTTCACATTCTTGTGGATTATTGAATGGAATATTTTGCCAACCTATTCTTCTTCCTCCACGTTAAGATGTCTTCCACTTTAGACACAAAATGTAGAATGGGTCCAACAACAATAATTTGGATCATAAACAACAATCTCCACCTTGAGACAAATTTTCTCTTAAAAAAAATGAAGTTAATACTTCAATGAACTCCTCATCATAAAATCATCGTGTGCCAACAATCCAAAAATTAGATTGTCATACCAACCAAGCTTGAGCAAAGCTCAAACTTAGTTGATGGAACCGGCTTCGTCATCATATCCGCCGGATTGTCATGAGTGCTAATCTTTTGAATTTGAATATCACCTTGAGCAATAACCCCCGAATAAAGTGATAACGAACATCAATATGTTTCGTTCTCTCATGAAACATTTGATCCTTTGTAAGATAAATAGCACTTTGACTATCACAAAAAATCTTTGTAGAAGATGTGTTTCCACAAAGCTCACCATATAAATTTCTCAACCATATGGCTTCTTTGCAAGCTTCAGAAATAGCCATATATTCTGCTTCAGTAGTGGATAAGGCAACAGTGGTTTGTAGACTTGCCTTCCAACTCACAGCACATCCACCAATGGTAAAGACATAACCTGTCAAAGACCTTCTTTTATCTAAATCTCCAGCATAATCAGAATCTACATAGCCAACCAGTCCTTCACCAGAACTTCCAAATTTTAAACAAGCATTAGAAGTACCACGCAGATATCTAAAAATCCATTGAACTGCTTTCCAATGCTCTTTTCCTGGATTAGCCATGTATCTGCTAACAACACTTAAAGCGTGAGATAAATCAGGACGAGAACATACCATGGCATACATCAGTGAACCAACCGCACTTGCATACGGTACTTTTTCCATGTAACTAATTTCATCGTCTGACTGTGGACAAAATGCTGAAGTACGAATTGAGCTATGCTTAACAACAGGAGAGAAAACATCAGTAAAATCAATTCCTGGAATCTGGCTGTAACCTTTAGCAACTAACCTTGCTTTGAATCTTACTTTCTCAGAGGGAGTGACACCTTCTTTTCTTTTGAAAATCCATTTGCAGCGGATAGGCTTCTTTTCTTTTGGTAATTTTACCAACTCCCACGTACCATTCTTTTCAAGAGATTCCATTTCATCATGCATGGCAGTTATCCAATTGTTGCATTCATCCGAAGTAATAGCTTCTGAATAGGTTGAAGGTTCTGTACTACCTTCAATATCTTCGGCAACATTTAAGGCATAAGCAACAATATTCGCTTCTTCAATCAGTCTTTTAGGAGGATGTATGACCCTCCTAGGTCTGTCAGCTGCTATAGAATGTGGTGGTTGTTGAGTAGGAGTAGGGAACTCTTGATCAGCTGATGTATCTTGATCAGCAGGACTTTCATTTTCTGATGTATGATTTGAGTCAACAGATTGCTCCACCTGCACACTTGACTTCTCTTGACTCTCAACAGGAATATTAGTAGAAGAATCCTTTTGTAACATAGCAGACTCATTAAAGATAACATTTCTACTAATAACAATCTTTTTAGTTTCAGGACACCATAACTTGTATCCTTTCACACCAGATTTGTAACCAAGAAAGATACATTTAATTGCCCTAGGTTCTAATTTTCCATTATCAACATGAGCATAAGCAGGGCAACTAAATATTCTTAAATTTGAATAATCAGCTGGGGAACCAGACCATACCTCAATTGGAGACTTTTTATTAAGTGGAATAGAAGGTGACATGTTAATTAAATAACATGCAGTAGAAGCAGCTTCTGCCCAAAAACGCTTAGATAATCCTGCGTTAGACAACATGCAACGGGCTTTTGAAATAATGGTTCTGTTCATACGTTCAGCCACACCATTTTGTTGAGGTGTGTGGGGAACGGTGTAGTGTCTAACAATACCTTCTGATTTACAAAATGAATTAAATTCATTTGAACAGAATTCCATACCATTATCAGTGCGGAGCTTTTTAACCTTCTTACCAGTCTGTGTTTCCACCATGACTTTCCACTCTTTGAATGCAGAGAATGCTTCTGATTTCTGCTTCAAAAAATATGGCCAAACTCTTCTTGAGTAATCATCAATGATTGTCAACATGTAACGAGCACCTCCAAGTGATGCTTCTTGTGATGGTCCCCATAAATCAGAGTGTACATAATCCAGAATGCCTTCTGTAGTATGTACTGATGTGTTAAATTTCACCCTCTTGTGTTTGCCAAAAATACAGTGTTCACAGAATTCTAATTTTCCAACACATTGACTATCAAGTAGTCCTTTCTTGCTCAAAACTGCCAAACCAAGTTCGCTCATATGCCCAAGACGCATATGCCAAAGGTTAGTAGTATCAGAAACAGTAGAAGAATTTGAAGTAATATTAGAATTACCTGTTACTGTACTACCTTGGAGATGATACAAATTTGCAGATTTGATATCTGCTTTCATCACAACTAGAGCGCCTTTTGAAACCTTTAAAACTCCACCTTCACCGGAGTACTTGTACCCTTTGAGATCAAGAGTACTTAAAGAAATGAGATTTCTTTTTAAACCTGGAACGTGTCGTACATCAGTCAGAGTTCTGATGACACCATCAAACATCTTGATTTGAATCGAACCAATTCCTGCAATTTTATATGGTGAATCATCACCCATCAAGACGGAGCCTCCTTCCATGGGTTCATAATTTATGAACCAATCTTTGTTTGGAGTCATGTGGAAGGTACAGGCGGAGTCAAGAATCCAAACATCATTGGTTTTTAAGCATCCTGCAAAAGCTACAAGAACATCTCCATTAGTATTATTTTCAGAAGCATAAGTAGCTTTGCCTTCATCTTCTTGATTTGGTTTGGGCTTTTGATTAGCAGCTCTTTTCTCCTTGTTCTTCAATTTGTAACATTCAGAAATATCATGACCTTCCCATTTGCAATATTTGCATGACTTGGAACTTCTGGACTTTGATCTGCCTCTGTAATTTGAGTTCTTGCCTTTTGACTTATTATTTGATTTTTTATCTGTTGTTCTACCACGAACTGTCAGACCTTCTCCTTGAGAACTTGAACCTTCAGTAGATACCATTTCTTTCATCTTTTCTTTGGCATGCAAAGCATCATAAACTTCGTGAAGGGTTAAAGTATCACGACTATATAATATAGTATCTCTAAAGTTTGAATAAGAACTAGGCAAAGAACATAAAAGAATTAAACCCAAATCTTCATCATCATATTTTACCTCCATAGCTTCAAGATCAGTAACGATCTCTTTAAAAACCGAAAGATGATTTAGCATAGATGTACCCTCTTGCATTTTGTGAGAAAACAATTTTGTTTAAGGTGCATCTTACTCGTTAAATCTTTGGTCATACAAATTTGTTCTAATTTTAACCACAAGGAGGCAGCAGTAGTTTCTTTCAAAACTTCTTGCAAAATATTGTTAGATAAATGAAGATGAATATGAGAGAGTGCCTTACGATCTTTTCGATCCTTCTCCTCATCAGACCAAGAAGCTGGCATTTTGTCTCGGCCTAACAACGCATCATCAAGATCCAATTGAGCCAATACAGCCCGCATCTTGACTTGCCATAATGAAAATCTTGTGTCTCGATCCAACAACGGAAGATCATATTTCAAAGTAGTCATGTCGATAGAATAACGTGGCTCTGATACCACTTGTTGTAAATTTGATCGACAATAACAAAAGAAATGAAATACGATAAGGAAATAAATAAAACGAGAACACGAGGATTTAACGTGGAAAAACCCTTACGGGAAAAAACCACGGGCACAACCGATGATAATCACTAGATGGGAAAATATGAGGAGGTTACAAGATGTGATACAAAGCTTCTATCTATCTCTCTCAACTCACAAAACCGTTTAGAACGGAGTGTATGTAAAAGTGAAATGAGAATAACAATGTAAGAAGTGAAGTACGTGAGATTGTATATCACCATTGTTAAGTTGCTGCATGATATATATATATATGCATGTGAAATAACCACAAAGTTGGTGACAACTTTGTGCTTTATGCTTTCCACCGAAATTCTCATTTCATTCTTTATACTTTGTTATCATGTCTTCACTTTCCAGCCATGAATTCTATATAAAGAATTCTTATTTGTGTTTGTTGTGGATTACAGAAAAGAAAACACCAAAAGATGTCTTCACATTCTTGTGGATTATTGAATGGAATATTTTGCCAACCTATTCTTCTTCCTCCACGTTAAGATGTCTTCCACTTTAGACACAAAAATGTAGAATGGGTCCAACAACAATAATTTGGATCATAAACAACAATCCACTTGTCTTTTTTTCACTTGGTATAATAAACTGTACTGCAATTTTATCAATTTCCAGTGTATTGAAATTTTCTGCAGCTCCACGTACCTTCTGCAACTTCTTTGTGCTAAAAAGTCGATCTTTAGACTACTGCAATTTTTAGTTAACTTTCATGTTCACCATTGAGATTAAAAAGATACATGTTCTGATACATGATATAAATCCTCATTTTTAAATCAGAATGGTCTTGCATCTTTTGGTTGTAGTGATTAAGATAAGCTGCGGGATTCAGGTCAACTGTATCCTACAAATTGAATACGGCAATAATATAGGTGGAACCAAAATTTTTATTTGAGTAATCAGTCCGACATAAATTGAAAACGATCACCCTGCTCACCGATCTTCTAGCTCTTATTGGTATATCTTTGATAGAGTTATGGTCAAGGCACTCATCAGTCATCGATGAGGTTTTCCTAGTTCAATTCAAAGAGAGTGTCCCGAGTGGATAATGGATTCGAAACCATTGAACGCATTTGAGAAATTTGGCAAGAAGCTTAGTACCTTACTAATGTGAATCCCGTCCGATGGACGGTTTCATTAATTATCTTAAATGATTCCGATTTATTGTTATTTTGACATATGTAAAATGTGCAAGTATTCATATATAATCGTCCTATTTAGCATAATGATAATAAAATTTAACTAAATAGAGATCTTGTTTATAGTCTAAATTAAATAAACTTTTATAAGAAGCTCAAACATAAACATCCAAGCACCATAAATTTTTTAATACGTACATATTTGAGATGTGAAATAAAATTGAAAGTAAAAGTTATATCTACCAACCAAACGACATTGAATTACTAATAAAACTATAAATTGAATATATCTTTTAAGAATCAAATGATTTAAAACAGCAAAACATTGGCAGAAATAGTGTATCTTTTTATTAGGTACTTTTTTGTTATCAACTATGACATTTCGTAATGACATTACATATTATTTCATAGTATGGAAGATAAACCTTTCGAATTCGTGATAATCTTCAAGCACTTTATCGGTATACATAATACGAACCTTAAGTTAATATATTTTAAAATATAAGCAAATGTGGCCGCGCAAAAGAAGAAAGAAGAAAATGTAAATAAGACGAAATTATGGACATGTATACATACTGAAGATTAAAGGAATAATGAATTTCTTACAACTTAACAGCGTAGTTGTGGAATCACTGACGGACCTTTGGCCCACCCGATCATCTCCACAAACGGTTACTCCCCTGGAATCGAGTAACCGCCCCTGAATTCGAAGCCAAGGCGACGCCCTATAGGGTTTGCTCTCCCATGTCTTGGATGGGTATAGCGTCACAGGAGTCCCCCTCACAACAAGGCTCGAATTCAACACCCCCAGGAAGAAACCATTATGGAAAACTCCCTGACCACTGAGTCAAGATCCCAATGGAATTTCCATGTCCTTGATTGGGATTGAACCCATGACCTGTGGTATAAAACCACTTTGCTCAACCAAGTGAGCTAAGCCTCAAGGACTTATTTCTTTCTTTTAAGTAGAATATAAAATCACATTGAAATTGTGGAAGGTGAAATGATCACGAAATAAATAGCAAAATAAATGAGCAATGATAATTAATTAAGTTAAACTAAGTTGACATGGCATATTGTAAGGTGAATGATATAGTAGAATGTTGACACATAAGAAAATTAATAAATAGGCAACCTAAGATGATGCCACATAAGAGCCGCATTATAACACCCCTCATTCCATAGTAATAATATTAAAGGTAATACGGAAGCGCAGGTAAATAAAACGCAATACTTGATTACATATTCTTTAGAGTGCCAAAATACAGTTTAGATGTTTAAGTCACTTCAAGTTTAAAACTTGTTCAAAAGACTTGCATGACGGGGTATTATATGAACTAAACAGAGTTGTTACAAAAATAATCAGAGTAGCTTGAATAACAAACATTCCATGTATCCAAAGTTTGACCTTCCTGCTACCCACCCGCATGCACAAAACCAAAAGTCTGCAGGAAGTAACAACGAGGGATTAGCACATAGCTAAGTGAGTAAATCCAACACCCAACATTCAACTTAGCTAAATCAATTAACTACAACAAATATTCGCAAACACAACTATCAACAACAACTTAATGAGGATCGGCGGATACGGGGATAACCTTAGTACCCGGGCGGCTCCCCAAGATCACTTATCCAAACATATCCGTATGGCCATAACGGACGAGACCGATAGCTAGTGGTTATCATACTTAGGTACAGTTCAGCACACACAACAAATGAAGTACATCCCTGTACCAGTCACACAACAACCCACTAGCCCAACCAACAGTTCATCAACTAGTTGACCTCATTAACAACAATGCCCGAAGCCACACCAAGCACATATATTCATATAACCAACAATAGCAACAAATCAACTCAATAATCAAGTCTACGTTTACCCGTTGTAATCAAATGATTACAACTAAGTCAAACGGTGAGTTTTGAATCCACTCACCAATACCTTCGTCTTCGCTAACTCAGATTCTCGGGGCAACTTTGTCTTTCGAAGGATCTGAGATTCAACATCAAATAGAAGTTAGTAATCATTAAAGTCCAAATATAACTTATAAAAGTTCGACACATTTGGAGCTCATTACCCTAAACACGTATATTAACTACTACTAATCATGTACATAATCACAACACATCGAGTAATTATCATATAATAATAATTGGAATTTGTTTTAAGAACTAAAATAAAAATGCCCTGGAACAGCCTGAAGCCGCCGGCTTGGCCATGGAAGCCGCCGGCTTCCCATGGTTAGCCGCCGGGTCACCCTATTCACCCGCCGGGTGAATTATGTTTTTCATCAACAGAAATAAATTGAGTTTTAAAGCCTCTAGAATCCGCCGGTTAGGGTCATTGACCCACCGGTTAGGGGTCACAAGCCGCCGGCTTGGTAGGTGAAGCCGCCGGCTTCCCCAACTTCAAGCAGAAACCGCCGGCTTGGCTCAACAACCCGCCGGCTTCTTTTCCAGATCAAGAACAGCAGCAGCAGCAGCTACAAGCTTTGCACGAATTCTAATTACCAAAATCTCAATTTCGAACCAAATATGCATACAACTCAATTTCTAAACTTATAACTACTTCATATAACATCTATATAACATCAATCAACCACAATAACATCCAAATAACCAAGATTCCCACCAAATTCATACATTCTATTTAGGTTTTCATCTAACCTCAATTTTAGCTCAAGAACTTGGATTCGATATAATTAACTAGTTACAATTCATCACATATCATCATATATAATAAGTTATCATCATACAATTTCAAGAATCAAATCAAATCATCAAATTCCTATCTCACCTATTTTCATGAAATAAGCTCATTTACCTTTTAAACTTGAAGGAGATGATGAATAGAAGAAGAAGGAGATGATGATGACACTTGTAGATTACAACCTCCAATCACTTATTAGTTTGATGATTTCACTATAGAATTTAGGTTAGGGTTTATTTGTTTGTTCTAAGGGAAGAGATGAAATGAAATGGAAATTGGTAAAGTGACCCCCAAAAGGGTCGGCCCTTTTATTTAACCGACCACATCACGAGGTTATTTTATACCCGCTCTAAATCTATTGTCTGGAACCTAAAAATCAATTGCGAGAAATTTATTTTAATATACCGTCAACTTCAATATTTTAAAATAAGCAACCTTTTACTAATCACAATAAGTCCTGAGACCTATTTCATCAACTTTCACAATTAAACGATTATATTAATTTAATTTCTAAAACGATTAAATACTCAATTTAAATAGAAAAATACCAGGCTATCGGAGAGGATGTTACAAATCTCCCCTCCTTAAGGAGATTTCGTCCCCGAAATCTCAGCCCTATCAAACAATCCAGGATATCTGGATTGCATCGTCTCCTCGGTCTCCCAAGTTAGATTGGAACCTAAACTATGTCTCCATTTGACTAACACCATAGGAATTTGTTTCTTCCTAAGTTTGGTAATCTTTCTATCAAGGATCTCAACCGGTTCTTCAACCAATTTCTGAGTTTGATCAACTTTTAAATCTTTCAACGGAAGAATTTGCGACTGATCCTCCACGTTGCACTTCCTCAAATAGCATACATTAAACGTATCATGAATACCAGAGAGCTCTGGAGGAAGATCCAATGCCATTGACTGATCATTTACAACTTGCCGAATTCTGAATGGTCCAATGTACCTAGGCGCCAGCTTTCCACGTTTCCCAAATCTAATCACACCTTTCCACGGAGAAACTTTAAGATACACTAATTCACCTTCGGAAAATACAACCGGTCGTCTTTTAGGATCCGCATACTGTTTCTGTCTATCTCTTGTGGCTTTCAACTTCTCACGTGCAATAGCTACTTTATCAGCGGTTATTTGTACAATGTCGGGTCCAGCAAACTGTTTCTCACCTGCCTCTATCCAACATGTGGGTGTACGGCAACGACGACCATACAACATTTCATACGGAGGCATCCCAATACTTGAATGGTACGAATTGTTATAAGTAAACTCAAACAATGGAAGATGTGAATCCCATGAACCTCCATATTCCAGAATGCAAGCACGAAGCATATCCTCTAAAGTTTGAATTGTACGTTCTGACTGACCGTCTGTCTGAGGATGATAAGTTGTGCTAAGGTTTACACGTGTACCCAACTCTTGTTGTAGACTTTGCCAAAAACGAGAAGCAAAGCGAGTATCTCTATCTGACACAATAGATAAGGGAATACCATGTCTGGAAACAATTTCGTTAACATACAATTGAGCAAGTTTAGTCAACGATGCTGTCTCACTCGTAGCAAGAAAATGCGCGCTTTTTGTCAATCGATCCACTATAACCCAAATCATATCATTGCCCCGAGCAGTACGCAGTAGCTTAGTCACAAAATCCATAGTTATGTGATCCCACTTCCACTCGGGTATTTCCAACTGTTTTAACGACCCATATGGCTTTTGATGTTCCGCTTTGACCTGAGCACAAATATGACAAGATCCCACAAACTTTGAAATGTCGGTTTTCATCGTAGGCCACCAATACAACGGTTTCAAATCATTATACATTCGAGTATTACCCGGATGAATAGACATTCGTGACTTATGAGCTTCATTCAAAATCAAATCTCGAATACCACCAATGGAAGGAATCCAAACACGAGACTGATAAGTCTTTAATCCCCTTGAATCATCAACTAATTCGTCCTTGCGTTTTAACATGATTTCAGATTTCAAATTCTGGTCTTTCAATGCTTCAAGTTGTATAACTTTAATTTGATCAATCAAATCCGAGGAAACATTCACTTTTAAATAGAAAGCTCGATCAGGAGTATTCTTTCGACTTAATGCATCGGCGACCACATTAGCTTTGCCCGGATGGTATCTAATTTCACAATCATAATCTTTTATCAATTCCAACCATCGTCTCTGCCGCATATTCAATTCTTTCGGGGAGAAACATACTGCAAACTCTTATGATCACTACAAACAACACATCGAGTCCCATATAAGTAATGTCTCCAATGTTTTAGGGCAAATATAACTGCTGCAAGTTCTAAATCATGCGTAGGATAGTTCTTCTCATGCGGTTTCAACTGTCGAGAAGCATAAGCGATAACTCTATCCCTTTGCATTAAGACACAACCCAAACCCGTAAATGAAGCGTCGCAATAAACCACAAAATCATCAGTACCTTCTGGTAATGCTAAAACCGGTGTCTGACACAATAATTGTTTCAATGTCTGAAAAGCTTGCTCATGTTGGTCAGTCCACACATACTTCTCATCTTTACGGGTTAGCTTGGTCAACGGACCGGCTATCTTAGAAAAATCTTTGATAAATTTCCGATAATATCCCGCTAACCCAAGGAAACTCCTTATCTCATAAACAGATTTCGGCGCATTCCAATTCATCACAGCTGCAACCTTTGATGGATCCACTTTCACACCATCTTGACAAATTATATGACCCAAAAACTGAACTTCACGAATCCAAAATTCACATTTGGAAAACTTTGCATACAACTGTTCTCGTCTCAAAGTTTCCAGAACCAATCTCAAATGCGTGGCATGCTCATATTCAGATTTCGAATAAACAAGTATATCATCAATGAAAACAATCACAAATTTATCCAAGAATGGTCGACACACACGGTTCATAAAATCCATAAATACTGCGGGAGCATTTGTCAAACCAAAAGGCATAACCAGAAATTCATAATGCCCGTACCTGGTTCGGAAAGCAGTTTTATGTATATCTTGTTCACGAACACGGACTTGATGATAACCCGACCTCAAATCAATTTTCGAGTATACCGAAGAACCCTGTAACTGATCAAACAAATCATCTATTCTCGGCAATGGATATTTGTTCTTCACAGTTCTCTTATTTAATTCTCTATAATCAATACACATCCGCAATGACCCATCTTTCTTTTTCACGAATAATACTGGTGCACCCCACGGCGAGGAACTAGGTCTGATAAAACCTTTATCCAACAACTCTTGAATTTGATTCATCATTTCACGGATCTCCGAAGGAGCTAACCTATAGGGAGCTTTAGCAATTGGCGATGAACCCGGAACAAGATCAATTCTGTATTCTACTTCCCTAACTGGTGGTAACCCAGGTAATTCATCGGGAAATACTTCGGAGTACTCACAAACAACCGGAACATCCGAAACAGTTTTCCTTTCTAACTTGGCATCGACTACATAGGCTAGGTATGACTCGCAACCTTTTGACAAAGACTTCCTAGCTTTCATCAAAGAAATCAAAGGAATAACTACACCGTCCTGTTCTCCTCGAGCCACAACATATGACCCTTCAGAGATTGGGATCCTAACCAACTTCTGATGACAATCAATACTAGCCTTATTCTGACTCAGCCAATCCATACCAATTATTACATCGAAACTAGGGATTGGCATTAGCAAGAAGGAAATAGGAAAAACATGATCATCAATAGTAATGCTAACTCCAGTCACCGAAGTGGTAACAGGAACTAACTTACCACTAACTATTTCTACTTCTATAGGCTTTGTTATTACAGTAGGGGCTAATTTCAACTTATCACAAAATTGCACAGAAATGAAAGTACAATAGCACCCGAATCAAACAATACACGTGCAGGTACATAGTTTATAAGAAATGTACCAGTGATAACATCTTCAGTATGCACGGCCTCATCAACCGTCATCTGAAAGGCCCTACTAGTTGCTGGAGGAGGGTTCTTTCTTTTCTGACCGGAAGATCCCGAACTCCCGACCGAACCCGACCCCGTCGACCTTGCCTCAGGACATTGACCAACTCTATGCCCTTCTTTCTTACAAGTCCAACAAACAAAATTTGGATAACGGCAACTCTTTATCTCATGACCCAATTCACCACACTTCATACATTTGTTTGTCTGGGCCGTACACGGACCATTATGCCGAGACCTACAAGAGCTACACCAGTTGGAACTATTGGAACTTCCTGAAGAACTACTTCTTCCAACAAATTTCTTACCACCCTGCTGATTCCCTTGCCACTTGGATTTATTCTTACCCGACGATTCAGTTCTTGCCCTTTGGAAAGTTGTATCCCTTCCCTGCCATAATCGTAAACCCCTTAAATCGCTATCGGCGGATCTTGCCAGATTGAAAGCGTGCGATAAATCCCTAGCCAATCTCACAACAGTAAGATAGTTATCCGGTAAAGTATCCACGAATTGTTCGATTTGCGTTTTCTCATCTGGAACCCATTGTTGAACAAATCTAAGCTTATCCGTAAACTGCGAAATCAATTCGTCAATAGTCATATCATCATTTAATCGAAGATTCACAAACTCTCTTCGAATCCTAGCAATATCAAAATCCGAACAATATTGATTACGAACAGCCTGATGAAATTGAGACCAATTAATAGATTCCTTTTGTGGTTGCGTCAAGTGTCCGGTAACAAAATCCCACCAAACCATAGCATCATCCTTCATGCATTGAACCGCATACTTGACTTTAAATTCCTCATCACAGCAAGTCACATCAAATTTGCGTTCCATATCTCTCAACCAATTTAACGTTACTGTAGGATTTTAACTTCCCTGAAATTCTGGTGGTCGACTAGCCATAAAAGTCTTGTATGAACACTTCTTTTCCGATTGAGAGGATGAACTAGAACCAAAGACCGGAGTTTGCTGAAATAACTGTCTAGTCGCAGCTTCCTCAGCTTTCCTCTTGAATTCCCTAAGAAATACTAACTCGTCTTCCATCTCATGAATATACTCGCCTCGGTTAGATTGGTGTCCGGTTGGTTGAGAAGTACCATTATGATCGTGTTGCTCGGTATGAGTCTCTAATTGAGGAGCGACAATCCTGGAGACATTGTTGGGGTTGGTGGTCGGTGGTTCGTTATCTGCCATTTCTGTTTTCAACACAACACTTGAACTTTTGTTAATCGTTAGCATCTAAATACTAGCTACCATCAACCAATACTAATCCCATAACCAAGAATGTTTGATATATCACGCTCCGGTTTTGGGATTAATCATTCAAAAATGAACAATTATCCCAAAACTCTGCTCTGATACCAACTTATAACACCCCTCATTCCATAGTAATAATATTAAAGGTAATACGGAAGCGCAGGTAAATAAAACTCAATACTTGATTACATATTCTTTAGAGTGCCAAAATACAGTTTAGATGTTTAAGTCACTTCAAGTTTAAAACTTGTTCAAAAGACTTGCATGACGGGGTATTATATGAACTAAACAGAGTTGTTACAAAAATAATCAGAGTAGCTTGAATATCAAACATTCCATGTATCCAAAGTTTGACCTTCCTGCTACCCACCCGCATGCACAAAACCAAAAGTCTGCAGGAAGTAACAACGAGGGATTAGCACATAGCTAAGTGAGTAAATCCAACACCCAACATTCAACTTAGCTAAATCAATTAACTACAACAAATATTCGCAAACACAACTATCAACAACAACTTAATGAGGATCGGCGGATCCGGGGATAACCTTAGTACCCGGGCGGCTCCCCAAGATCACTTATCCAAACATATCCGTATGGCCATAACGGACGAGACCGATAGCTAGTGGTTATCATACTTAGGTACAGTTCAGCACACACAACAAATGAAGTACATCCCTGTACCAGTCACACAACAACCCACTAGCCCAACCAACAGTTCATCAACTAGTTGACCTCATTAACAACAATGCCCGAAGGCCACACCAAGCACATATATTCATATAACCAACAATAGCAACAAATCAACTCAATAATCAAGTCTACGTTTACCCGTTGTAATCAAATGATTACAACTAAGTCAAACGGTGAGTTTTGAATCCACTCACCAATACCTTCGTCTTCGCTAACTCAGATTCTCGGGGCAACTTTGTCTTTCGAAGGATCTGAGATTCAACATCAAATAGAAGTTAGTAATCATTAAAGTCCAAATATAACTTATAAAAGTTCGACACATTTGGAGCTCATTACCCTAAACACGTATATTAACTACTACTAATCATGTACATAATCACAACACATCGAGTAATTGTCATATAATAATAATTGGAATTTGTTTTAAGAACTAAAATAAAAATGCCCTGGAACAGCCTGAAGCCGCCGGCTTGGCCATGGAAGCCGCCGGCTTCCCATGGTTAGCCGCCGGGTCACCCTATTCACCCGCCGGGTGAATTATGTTTTTCATCAACAGAAATAAATTGAGTTTTAAAGCCTCTAGAATCCGCCGGTTAGGGTCATTGACCCACCGGTTAGGGGTCACAAGCCGCCGGCTTGGTAGGTGAAGCCGCCGGCTTCCCCAACTTCAAGCAGAAACCGCCGGCTTGGCTCAACAACCCGCCGGCTTCTTTTCCAGATCAAGAACAGCAGCAGCAGCTACAAGCTTTGCACGAATTCTAATTACCAAAATCTCAATTTCGAACCAAATATGCATACAACTCAATTTCTAAACTTATAACTACTTCATATAACATCTATATAACATCAATCAACCACAATAACATCCAAATAACCAAGATTCCCACCAAATTCATACATTCTATTTAGGTTTTCATCTAACCTCAATTTTAGCTCAAGAACTTGGATTCGATATAATTAACTAGTTACAATTCATCACATATCATCATATATAATAAGTTATCATCATACAATTTCAAGAATCAAATCAAATCATCAAATTCCTATCTCACCTATTTTCATGAAATAAGCTCATTTACCTTTTAAACTTGAAGGAGATGATGAATAGAAGAAGAAGGAGATGATGATGACACTTGTAGATTACAACCTCCAATCACTTATTAGTTTGATGATTTCACTATAGAATTTAGGTTAGGGTTTATTTGTTTGTTCTAAGGGAAGAGATGAAATGAAATGGAAATTGGTAAAGTGACCCCCAAAAGGGTCGGCCCTTTTATTTAACCGACCACATCACGAGGTTATTTTATACCCGCTCTAAATCTATTGTCTGGAACCTAAAAATCAATTGCGAGAAATTTATTTTAATATACCGTCAACTTCAATATTTTAAAATAAGCAACCTTTTACTAATCACAATAAGTCCTGAGACCTATTTCATCAACTTTCACAATTAAACGATTATATTAATTTAATTTCTAAAACGATTAAATACTCAATTTAAATAGAAAAATACCAGGCTATCGGAGAGGATGTTACACGCATCGTTCAGTTGGCTTGTTCGAGGGGTCACTACTCGCACCTCGAACGAACTCATGGGATATCCTCTTAGTTAGTAATATAGAGAGATAGCCTTCTATACCCATCCAGCAAAGAAAGTGTCGCATGTAAGATTTGATGTATGCATTAACAAATATAGTGTAAATATCACATGTACCTATATTAAGAATTAAGATAATGAGATGCATATAATTAACTCACATTTTTTTACAAAGAACACGGTGAGAATTTGAATTCCCTAAGAGCATGTGCATGTTAACAACATTAAGTTAACATAATTTGATATAGATTTTTCAAAACGTATCCCTTAGGGCTGTCGTTAACACGCGTAAAAGTGTTGTACATGGCAGTTATTTATTAATTTAAGGGTGACGATTATTTTACTGTACAACACTTTTTTTTTGTCTTAAAGACAACCTTAAGGGTTATATTTAGAAAATTTCTTATGATATTAATAAGAAAAATCATATGTATGTACGGTGCCGAATCTAGGACTCATACAAGGGGGTCCTTAAGAAACTGATACCAGGGGGTCCTTAAGAAACTCAGAGTTTAGAGCGATATGTAAATGGCCACATAGACGGGGCAAGTCCGGTCGGGTTGGGTCTTGTCTTTAACGGTAGTCTTAATCAGTAAAGTAAATATTAGATTCTTTGCCGAGGTTTCTTATCTTGAAAATAATTCATAGGAGTCTCATTGTTAATACCATATGCCGCATCTTATCAATATATGATACTTTTTAAGTAATTCATTAATTAATGCTCGACAACAGAAAGATCTTACATGTGAAACACAGAATCATCTATGTTTTCATTTTTAACTTACGATATAGGGATAATTTCTATATCCTTGAAAAGATTGATAATTATGTCAATATCCTTACAAATTTTCAAATTACGTCAATATCCTTAAAAACTTTAAAAGGTATCATATATATCAAAATTAATAATAACTGACATATTTATCATATTTAATATATAGGTGAATGACTCTTTTACCCTTTCTATTATAAAATAGATGGATTTTATTATCGATTCATGTGACAACTTTTGCTGTTGTTTTCGTCAGACGGGGTAATCCCCTATTTTAAATTGAAGAAGAAAATAAGTATTATTGAAGGAAGAATTGATCTTAGCGACAAGAATTGGTGGGGGTATTGATTTTAGCGGCAAGAAAGAATTGATAAGTATTTGTTCGAATTAATTTAACAAGTATTTGTTATTATTTTCTTTTAACCCTCTTTGATTTTCTTTAAATCCATGGCCGAAATCTCCTATTTCTATCACAAAAACTAATCAGAATTCTATATGAAAAGTCTACTTCATTTGATTTCATAGGCGTTATAATTTAAAACCCCTTAAGATCATTCTTAAATTGGTATTCAACAATCTGCTCTCCTTGATATGAAATCGAAAATCTAGACAAGATGTCAAAAAATGGTGTTTTGTTTCTTGAGTATGAAGATCATCGTTGTGTTGTTTTTGAGAATTAACGTGTTTATTTGGTCAAGTAAAACTGTAGAGTAAAGGGTAAATAAGTCATTCAATAACATTTTGGTAATATTCTTTAAAATTAAGGTATTTAAATATGATTAAATTATCAATTTGGGTATATACGATAGTTTTAAAAATTTGAAAGGATATTGACGTAAGTTCGAAATTTGTAAGGATATTGAGGTAATTATCAAGTTTTTCAAGGATATAGATGAAATTCTCCTGAGGATAGAGTTCTTATTATTTATTTTTTTAATTAGAAATTTGAGTTTGTTAACCTATTTATCCCCCCACATAGTATAGTGAGTTTTATAAAAATTAGTACAAGTATACAACTAAAACATCCAAGAAAAAATAAAAAGAAAGATAAAACCATAGATTTCACCATAGTCCAATACCAAACAGTTACCAGACACTAGATCACACTGTATTCTCGAGATCAAGAAACTGAGATCAAGAAACTGGGCTAATTATAATTGATTATAACAAGGTGGGCTAATTATAATTGATTATAACAAGGTGGGCTGGTGGGATCATTCATATAAGAAAAGCAAATTGAACTATTTTTTTATGATTTTAACAAGATGGGCTGGTGGCTGCATTCATTTGTGAAAAGCAAATTGGGCTATTTTTATAATTTTAACAATATGGGCTGAGGGCGGATGCAGATTTCTACTCCCTCCGTCCCAATTTTATTGTCACCAGACAAAAAGACACGCAGTTTAAGAAAATATAACTATCTCTCTCTTACTTTTTGATAAAATGACAGTTTTACCCTCTACTTTTTACCTATTTTTTTTTTCTTATATATATACACTAGGGGTAAAAAAGAACTTTATTTCCTTAAACTTTCTATTTATGGAAGTGGACAATTAATTTGGTACACCCCAAAATGGAAATAATGGACAATAGAAATGGGACGGAGGGAGTATTATTTTTCCTCCCAAAACCCGCTGCATCGTTCGATTATGAAAAGCTGGGAAGGGTAGTCCAAATTAGGCGTGACCAAAAAAACCGGGTTGGGAAACCGACCCGGTCAATACCCGAAAACCCGACCCGGTCAAGAACCGGGTAGACTCTACCCGATTCGGGTTTTACTAGTACCCGCCGGGTACCAAACCGGGTACGCCCCTATACGTTTCAATTCGGGTTGTACCAGGGTTGTACCCGAACCGGTTCCAAAAACCGGTTTTAATACCCGGTTTGTACCCGGTTTTTACACTAGCCGTTGTGTTTGAGCTCCTAGCCGTTTTATATCCGTTTTTTTTTCTTTTTTTTACCATTTTGCCATCCTAAAACTATTATAAATAGATACCTTGGGTTAGTTACAACACTCAAACTCACTCATTCTAGTGAAAAAATACTCAAAACGCTTACGATTTACATACGAAACTCTCAAAACATTACTCTCATCCTCTCAAAACGCTCTCATAATGGCAACTCAAAGTTCCTCAACTAACGATTTTGTTGGTTCGTCAAATGCGTCAAATGTACCAACCATTGTTCAAGTCTTTACAACAAAACGTAATCCGAAGATTTGGTGTAACTTTGACAAAGTGTTGTTGTCGGATGGTTCGACTAAAGCACATTGTAAACGATGTGGGAGTTTTTTAAAAGCCGACTCCAACTCAACGTTGAGCAAACATACTTTAAAGTATTGTAGTGCAAACAAAACTAATCCGGAGGAGGGTCAAGCAACCATGTCACGGGATGGAGGTATTTTCACATACCAAGCGGATCGTTGTCGAGAAGCATTTGTCGGCTTTGTGATTCAAGAAGCTTTGCCGTTCAACCACTTCGACAACCCTCGGCTTACTAAGGTTATTCAAAATACTCTTCAACCCCGATATAATCATGTATCACGTCTTACTCTTAGACGTGATGCACTTAAATTGTGGAAAAATGCTAAAATTCAACTAATAACCAGTTTTGAAAACTTAACTACAAGTGTATCACTAACAACCGATGTTTGGTCGGCTCC
Organism: Helichrysum umbraculigerum; assembly: GCA_949592205.1. Classification (NCBI taxonomy): domain Eukaryota; kingdom Viridiplantae; phylum Streptophyta; class Magnoliopsida; order Asterales; family Asteraceae; genus Helichrysum; species Helichrysum umbraculigerum. Next base: position 138,286,748 of record CATIUR010000003.1, on the reverse strand, counting down.
TCATGGTTTGCCCGGTTCGTACCTTTGTGTTACCGCACATTGGGTTGATCCCTCAACTTGGCAAATGATGAAACGTACCATTGCTTTTGAAGACTTTCAGTATCCTCACACGGGTCAAAATTTATTTTGCATGTTACGGGATGTAATGAAAATGTTTAAATTAGAACAAAAGGTTTTTTCTATTTCGTTTGATAATGCGAGTAATAACACAAACGCCGTTCAAAAATTAATACTAAAATACAACCCACCTTTGAAAGGCATTTTCTACCATAGTAGATGTGTTGCACACATCATTAACTTGGTTGTGCAAGACGGGTTAGCGGTTCCACAAATAAGTCAAGTAAAAGACGCATATAAAAACATGTTGCAAGAAATATTTTGTAAAGGTAAGGCTAGATACAAACTTTATATGAAATTGTGTAAGGAAACGAAGAACATTTTTTTAACCCCTAATTGGGACATGCCCGTAAGATGGAATTCAACATACAACATGTTTGTATGTGGTTTACGCCAACGTGAGACTTTACAAGCTTTTCATTTACAACTTGTCCAAAGGGGTTATGCTACAAACGAATTTCCAAACGGATGTTGGGATATTATTGAAAAGATAACCGATTTGCTCAAACTTTTTAAAACCGCAACTACTTTGTTATCGGGTGTTTATTATCCCACGATTCACTTGGTACTTAAGCAAATTTTTTTAATGTGTTCAAAACTAAGCGAATACGAATTTATTGATACTTTATACGCACAAATGGTGGCTCCCATGAAAGAAAAACTAAGAAAATATTTTAAAGAAATGCCACCGATAATTAGTTGTGCCGCCGCAATAAACCCATGCTTAAACGTTTCCGGGGTGGAATTGCTTATCGATAACATTTGTAACGATTTGGAATTGAATGACGAGGACCCATTTTTTTCACAAAATACAAAAAAACGTTTTAACAAATGCTTTCAAGATTTATTTACTCATTATTTTCAATTATATGGTTCAACAAATCCTTCTTCTAGTTCGGCTTCCACAATGTTTGGTTCATCTTCCTCTCGCGATCCAATACTTAACTTATATAATAGTTTAAGACAAGAAAACCATAAACGGGCAAGGGGTGAAGGTAATCAAACGAACACTAGCGAATATGGGAGGTATACCGGAACCGATTTTTTAAACACTATACAACCCGATGAATTCGCACAATTTGATATTTTGGCTTGGTGGAAAGGGAGGGAATCTCAATTTCCCGTTCTAACCATCATGGCCCGAGATTTACTAACCGTCCAAGCTTCTACGGTAGCTTCGGAATCCGCTTTTTCTCTTAGTGGCAGGGTACTATCTATACGAAGAACAAGACTCACACCGGCCTCATTAGAGATGTGCATTTGCTTGAAGGATCACTTAGACGCCGCAGAACGTATACAACACATTTCTAGTCTTGAAGGTGAAATGGAATATGAAGGAGATATACACGATATCGAGGTGCAAGCGGGTATGGCAATATCACTCTCCGATGAAGAAATTGCTCTTGATGAAGCTTCACGAGAGGCTAACACCGATGAAGATTATGACCTTTGAACAATGAAGACTACGCATTTGAAGATGTTAGAAGACTTGAAGATTAATAAAACTTGAAGATTTTGTGAAATAATTGTGTATATGTTTTATGAAGATTATGCAATGATCAAGTGTTGTTGTTATGGTAAACGGGTCAAAAGGTGTTCAAATGGTTCATGAAAGTGTGGTTATGTCAAAACGAGCGATAGTGTAATTATGTAGCGGCTTGCAATTGCTTTAGGTGTTAAATGTATGTTAAAATGTGTTGGTAAAAAATGAAATTCTGAATGTGAGTCGTTTGTGATTTGATATGGTCACCAAAAGTGTCCGAAATGACCAAAAATTGGTCACACGTCCGAATTCTTCGTTAACGTGAAATTTGAAAAAGTGTAAAAATGGAAAGTTTTATTTTGTTATAGTGGAGGTGTCTGCAAAATTTCAGCTTCTAAGTATTTACGAGTAAAAAATCTGCATACCAAACATTACCCGGTGCGTACAAGTAGTACCCGCCGGGTACAAAGGTTAATTCCATTACAGAATTTAGAGAGCCTTTAGTACCCGCTGCGTACATATAGTACCCGCCGGGTACTATGTATTTACCCGTTTATATTCACTCCGGGTAGTTCAGCTTTTTCCGGGAACTAAACATTAATACCCGCCGGGTATAAGTTGTACCCGCCGGGTATTCTCGTTTTTCTGGTTTTTCCTGAAGCATTCCACGCTTTCCACACACACCAAAAAACCAATTTTCTCTCCAAAAAACGGGAGCAACACCACCAAACCCCTCACTCAACCATTTTTGAAGCAAAAACTCACGAATTAAACCGGCAAAACTCTTCTACAGCATGTTTAAGGTATGATTATCAACTTTTTAATTCCAAACACTTAATTTTCATGGATTGATTGAAGTTTTTAGATTTAGGTTTTCTTGAAATTGAATGTGGGGAAGTTTTAGTTGTTTTTATTTCTGATTATATTGTGAGTTATATGTACTCTCACCTTCTTATTTCGTGAATTCGTTTTTAATTTACATGATTATGAAAAATACGAATTTAGGGTTCTTGAAACAAAATTTGGGGAAAATTAATTATGTTAAATGATATGCTTAGAATTGTAATCCATTTACATAATACTCACGATTGTAATGTTCACTTGAATCAAATTATGTGTTTAATTGCATAATTCTAGTTTAGCTTGATATTAGGGCATTTGTGAAAGAGGATGAGTTTGAGCTTTGTAAATAAAATGTGGGAATAATTGTGCAATTACCTTAGGTCATGGATGAATTGGTCAAGGCAATTCTCTCATTTGTGTTGTGTTTTGCAGGGAAGAAGAAAGAAACAAAAAGGCAGCACCTCTGGTACTGCTAACGATGAAGAGGGTGACCGCCCTCAGCCGATGAGCATTGATGCTCTACTTATTCCCGAGACAATTCACCCATGGCTTAAATTTAGTAACAGGTTAACAAAGTACAATATATACTGTCAGAAACTGAACTTATTGAGGGTGAAAGAATGTGATTTATCTCGGGTGGTCGATTGGGAACCACTAGAACAAGCAGGGGTAGCCGTCGGAATCAAGAAATTGATTAGGCAACGTTATTTCGTGGATCACATACCATTCGAATATGAAGAATGGGAAGGCATATTCAAGATTAATGAGCAGGTATACAAAGAGCTATGCGTGGAATTCCACTGCACATATGAAATGAAAGAGGATGTTGAGTCGGCGACTAATAAAATTTCATGACTTTTCGACTGGGAGGTCAACCAAGAAAAATGAGTGTGGTGGAACTTGCTGCCTGTTTGGGCATTTATTCTCGAGAGCAGCTGGATGCAACTCATTTTGAGGATTATTTGATGACTAGTGAGATGATCGAGACGGAATTTTTTCCCAAGGATGTGTGGCACGAATTTTCACAAATACCTTACGCTAGAGGTGGAAATTCATACAAAGATATAGAGGACATGCAGTTGCGGGTTATCCAACGATGTCTTGCGCACACCATTTCTCATAGAAGGGAGAACACAGAGAGAGTCGGTTTCGCCGACTTATGGTATATGAGGAAGTTTGTAGCGGAGGAGAATATGAATGTTCCATACGCTGTTGCCTGGTATTTACATCATAATGCTAGCGGGATTAGAGGGGCATCCCCTATCTGTGGGGGACAATTTGTGACTAGGATTGCCAAGTCCTTCAACATCAGTTTTGAGAATTTAGAGCGAGTGACGACTAGGCCAAAAATAGCAGGGCTAGTTCAGTTTCAGGGGGCACAGGCTGTCTCAGTTGTCAATAACCGGTTCGTGCCCTACCAGGAACCACCACCAGAGGAGCAAGCGGCTCAACCACCGAGAAGAAGAAGAAGACAACAGCAGGTGGAACAAGAACAACATCAACAGGAAGAAGCTGCATATGAGCAGGGAGGTTTCCAGCAGCAAGGCGCAGCACTGCCATCCATGCTGGATGTTATGCATGGTATTCAGGGCCTTCAGGTTAGCCATGATAATTTTTCACAGGAAGTCAGGTATGAGCATGGAGCACAGCGTTACCACAACGCTTGGTCGGCACACAACACACAAAGACTTTCTGAAGTGGTGCCCAACTACCGACCTACATCCTACCACTACCCACCCATGCGGGGTCAGTCTGGAGCAAGCTATCCACCACCGGTTTATGACGAGGGTGCCGCCTTGGCAGAGCTGTAGGAAGAGTATCGAAGGCAGCAGGAGAGAGAGCAAGAGGAGCGTGGATTCCCCTATGACTATTCCCCATTTTGAGTGCTTGCGTGCCTCATGTGATTCAGACACCTTTTTAGACAATTTGGTTACGGTTTATTTAAGTACTTTTAATTCTATGTTTGGATATTTTGGAATGCTTGACTGTGGTCTGTGGATGGCGTTTGGGTACGTTTTTGTACAACAACATCCATAAACACTTTTCTATTTAAAATTCGGTGAAATTTCAGCGGGAAATGGTTAGTAATGTTGGATCAAACCTTTAGTACCCGGTGTGTACTTTTTGTACCTGGCGGGTAGTGTTTGGAAAATATGGACAGAAGTGGATCAAGCCAAAGTACCCGGCGGGACAAATATATACCCGGCGGGAACCAAGTCTGCCCGGCGGGAACTCTATATACCCGGCGGGTACACCGTACCCGGTTTGGAACCGGGTATTAGACCCGAACCGGCTCCTACCCGGTACCAACCGGTTAGTATAGGGTTGGGTTTTCCCCCACCAAAAACCCGGTTTTTTGACTTTGACCAATACCCGGTTCGGGTATTCGGGTCGGGTCGGGTCCGCCCAATACCCGGTTTTGTTCACGCCTAGTCCAAATGTCCAATATAAGTTTTAAGGTGGGTAAATGAGATAAACGAGGATATTTTTTGCCCGCGCGTTGCGACGGGATAGAAAATAATACTTTTATAATTTATATCATGCTCTGTTTCATTATTTGTATTTTCTCAAGGTTAAAAAACATGTTTTAACATTATTTTAGTTATAACTAATGTTATAACTAAAATAATATATTTGTTAAGAATATGATATTAAAATTGAAAATATAATTAGACAAATTCACTGACAGATATATAAGTGACAACAAAAACATGTTAAAAAAAACAGTCTGATGAAGAATCGAACCCGGGTGCCAAGCATCTTTAATTGGGGTGAAGACCACCAGGCCATTGAACAACTTCGTTATCATTTGTTAAAGTAAAATACATATACATAAAGCTTCTCAATTATTTTAAAAGCTCCTTAAAGCTCACATTTTCAAACGCTCCTATGAGAAGCGTTGGGAATTGATTAGAAGCTTTTTGTTCCTACAATTACACAAATGCCCCTGTGAATCAAATGCATGTTTAGTTGCCAAATTTTTTTTTACTGCAACGTATGGATAGGATTTTCGATAGATTTGTCATTTAAAAACTCTAAATAATACTTATACATGACTCTTTTCAAGATGCTATATATTTTTGCAGTAAATAGGAAAGACGTGTACATTGTACAATTTGAAAAATAAAGTTAATAAATTTATCTTATAAAAATAATTAATAACTCTAACTCAAATAAAAAAGTAAGTTTCGCATAGTAAGTTAGACAAAAAATTATATACCACACAATAAATTGCAGGATGTTTTTGTTTGGGAAAATTCATTCGAAAGAACATCTAGTGAGATGAAATAGATCCTTAGTTATATTGTTACATCAATATGGAGTGCACAAAGATAATAATTTATTATGCGCATAATTATATTATTCACTTTGTCTTCTGTAATTATACTATTATATGTAAAATGACAATTACGTTATCCAAAGATAGAAGTATTTTATTTGTAAAAAGAATTTTTATTTGTTACCCTTATTGTTTAGTTATATAAGTTTACTCTTTATTTTTATATTAATGTCCTTTTTTGTCATTTTACACATTTATGTTACAGCTACAGCTAGTTTACCAAACAATTATATACGAATAAAGCTACAGCTTGTAGCTCCAGCTTGCAGCTACAGCCTACAGCTTACCGCTAATTTGCCAAACATACCCTAATGTCAAAAATCTGTCCGTCATCTTTCTTTGTCAGAGAAGGTAAAAAAATATCAATGACTCATCTTTTCCAATACCCTCAATTATGTCTCTCTTTTAGTATGATAGGGATGACTCGGAACCGTTTGACTAGCCGGGTCGATTAAAGACAAAACCATGGTGTTTGTAGCTTCAATAAATATGGTAAGGTAATGGTAACGGGTAGCTTAATCACCTCCATAATTTTAATATAGTACGGAGTAGTTTGTTTTTACCATTTTTTCCTTGGTTATTCTTCGTAGATGTGTATGTAGATGTGAATAATCCGGTTAATTTTTTATTTTTTTTTATGAAAACTTAAAAAGGAAAAAGAAGAAAATGGTACTAATTTCGTCCAACCATGACATTGCATATTTTTTACAAAGACTTTAGCTAAAAGATTTCAATTATCTAGTACTAATAAACAGGTAAACGCAGAAGGTTTTCCATGTCCAGGTTACACGTAGATGACGAGCCTTGTGACTCAGAGGTACACATCCTAAAATGGGTATCCCCATAACCGTTTTTGACCATTTTCTTGACAACCCCAAAGAGTACAGCTAGTGAGGTTCGAAGCTAACACTTGTGAGATTCGGGACGACTTACAACTATGTCATCTTGTTGATGATTCGATAATAATCTAATACTTATAAACAGTTTAATTAATTCTTTATCAAGCACTATTAGTACAATGTATACATTGATAAGTTTGTTTTTCGATACGCAATCTTTTTAAAAATACATAAAATGAGCATTGAGAAACATATGCAATAAATTAGCTACCTACAATTACAATCACTAACTACTTGAATAATTTTCTCCAACTAAAAAAAGCTCACAATTAATGTTAATACTTGGTATAAGATTAAGGGTGTAAGTAAAAAAAAATAGAGAAAATTCCATAAATCATACCTGTGGTTTACACACTTTTTCACAGATCATACCCAAACTTTTTTTTTCAGGTTTTTCATACAATAACTTTCAACATTGCTCGTAATTGGTACCCCAGCCCATTTCCGTCTATTTTTTTCGTTAACTTTTACCACGTGACTTGTACATGAGGGTATATTCGTCATTTTCCCTTTCCCTCTCTCTCTTTTATCCTTCGCTCACCCGATCTTTCACATACACACAGATAATCAAATTTAAACTTTCGATCTTTCACTCCAACAATGCTCTATATACCAAGAAGTTCATAAGTCGATCGTATCATGGTAATTGTTATTTGGATTAGAATAACAAAGAAAATCGAGAATTCCTACAATTCCGACTAAAATCTCATCGTGTTTACTGATTTCCGATCGGAGCTCCGGAGATCTAGTTCCGGCGACGACGTTCTCTAACAACGCCGCCACATTAATCTTAACATCAACCGACGAATTTAACAAAAGCGAAATCAAAAGCGAAATCCGATTAGAATCAGACGCTACTAGAACACACTCCATTTCAGAAAGCTGTAACATCGATAGAATCGCCAACGACTAGTTTATAACTTAAAAAAATTAAATACTTTACGTTAACAATCCATTTCTAAAACTACAATTATAACTTCAAAAAATTAAAAATAGAGTACACATTTCAAGCTAATAGAAAGATTATAATATATACAAATCTATAATTAAAACAAAAAACTAACCATAGAAGATCACAATTAACACTTAAATTAGAAATTGAGATGTATATACTAACTAGGACTTTCGAACATGAAAGTAACGGTATCGCTTCCATCGTTAGCCTTCAGCGTAATAATATCGTCATTTCCGGCGCATTTTAGCATCTTAGACATATTATTCAAATTCATACCCATGGATATGTTCCGGTCACATCGATAATGTTCAAATCCTTCAGATCTAAGCAGCAAAGACACTAACGCCATGTGGCTTGAATCCATGATACGATCGAATTGAAGAAACATGGTGACGGCTGTGTTTATAAAGAGGGAACAAAGAGATAAAAGAGAAGGGGGAAAGGGAAAATGATGAATATACCCTCACGTGCAACTCACGTGGTAAAAGTTAACGAAAAAAATAGACGGAAATGGGCTGGGGTACCAATTACGAGCAATGTTGAAAGTTATTGTATGGAAAACCTGAAAAAAAAAGTTTGGGTATGATGTGTGAAAGAGTGTGTAAACCACATGTATGTTTTATGAAATTTTCTCAAAAAAATATTTCTAGTATGCAATCTTTCTAAAATGTATGTATTTATTTGATAGGACAACTCAGTAGAGTAAATAAAAAGGAACTAGCTCGATCAGCGTGTCACAGTATTGGAGGGTGTACCAATGGTTGTGCTCAAGATACAAATGACTAATGCTTAGCGAAACAATCAAGAAATTAGAGGTGTCAAAACGGGCGGACGGGTCGGTCTGGGTAGTTGGGTTTAAATGGGTACGGGTCTAAAAGGATACGGGTTCAAACGGGTACGGGTCTAAACGGGTTCGGGTTTAAATGGGTGCGGGTCTAAACGGACTCGGGTTTAAACGGGCGCTTTTAAAAAAATTTAAAATAACTTACAAAAGTAAAAGTTAGCTCAATACGGAGTATTATTTCTAAAGGTTCTTAGTGCTAAAAAAATATTGGATACACAGGACATGCAAAAGGTTTATTTTTAATCGTCAATTCCTTCTTAATCGAAGTTTAAATAAACATTAAAATAGTAAATAATGATATACTCGTAAAAATGTAAAACTATCATATACTACAAGTTTGTTCTATTCGATAATAATTACAAAGTATAATTTTATTGAAGTATTTGTACGTGAATAAAAATACTAACAGTCTACGTAAAAAATCAAAGTTTATACTCTTTCATCCATATTGTTTCGTATTTTTGTGCACTGTTAATAACCAGATTTATTAAGTACAACTTTTGGAGCACTGTGTACAAGTATACATGTTTTCAACCTTTGATAATATAATTTTTATAATTATGGTCTGCTTTATATTATATCATAAATTATATATTATAAGTATAATATAATATAATTTTAAATAGAAGAACATATAATTATGTCACCTGAAGTTATGTTTTCTTTAGACGTTGCTTGCTTCACAACTATGAACTATTTATACGTATACTAGGTACACTTTTTGCCGTACTTACGTACGGCCCAAGATGAATTATTAAATTCATTATATGTATGTAATAACTTAATTGAAGTACTCTTAAAAATTATTATGTTTGAGTATTAAGGGTGAATGGTAGATTGTCAAACAAAATTACAAATGGATGGAAAATATAAGAAAGTAATGTATGTGATTAGGGCTGTTCACAGTTCGGATAAAACCGGATTATCCAATTGGATAACTCGGATCGGACCATATGGTTTGGATAATTGGATTTTTGGATCGGCTCGGATCAAAACCAAACTTATTATTTTGGATTACGGATTGGTTTTGGTTAGTAAATTACAAACCGGATTATCTAAAAAAACCAAATAACAAATAAATATCTATTTTTCAAACATTATATGTATACATGCACATACAAAATAGTTTACTAACTTATTAATATTCTATAAATATCCAAATATAATAGGTAGTTTATAGTTTACAAAATTGTTTACTTATATATGTAGGTAATTTATAGTTTCGTTTTGCATTTTACTATTATATTACACACACATGTATATGTACTGAGAGATTCAAATGAGAACCATCCATTATGTATAAGTTTGTTATAATAACTAACATATTTTAGTAGATATTGTAAATATATATGTATGTGTTTGGATATCCAAAAACCAAACCAATCCATCCAAATAGTAATTCGGATGGATTGGTTCGGTTTTTGAATTTGTTTGGACGGATCGGATTCATATTTTCGAAACCATAATCCATTTGGATTCATGTATACGGATCGGTTTTGAACCGATCCATCCATTTGAACACCCCTATATGTGATCTCTATGAGATAAGTGTTCCTGATTATAAGTCATTAATTGTGTATTGAAAAACCATTTGTCTAAGTAAGAAATAAGTAGGTTACCTGAGGTGAGCGTGGTACGGAACCGGTATCGAACCGTACCGAACCGGTTGATACCGCTTTTTTTTTTGCTGTAAATTGAATACCAAATATCGGACCGTATAAAGCGGTACGGTACCGATACGGTTTCGGTACCGGTACGGGTGAAAGTGGTACTATACCGCTTTGGTACCAAAACATAGTAGAATAATAAATAAACCTATTTACGTATTTTGTACTCGATAAAATTCACAGAAGATAAATATTAATGAATCTCAAATAAATAAAAACATCATTAAGTGACATAGATGGATATTGACAAAGAAAAATAAAAATATACAACGACGTTATTGTACCGTGTTAAGTGTTTTGGTAATGACACAAATCATGATCATTACCTTTATATTAACAAGCAATATGTTTGGAATTTCATTTAACTATAGTGCTAAAAACGTGATTGTTTGTGTAGCAAAGAAAACTAGCTGTACTTCTATAGAATTACAATTGAATTGTATTGATACGTGAGAGTCTAACTCTATTTTATACTTCTTAATTACCCAAAAAAATATCATTTTTATAGTAATATACATATCATATTATCATCGAAATGAGGTTATGAATAAATCTTTTTAAAATATTGAAAGAACCTACGGACCTATAACAAATAAAAACATGTATATATCGGATATGGTACCAAAGCAGAAAAAGAGGTAAAATACCGGTACCGAAACGGTTGGTACCGTTTATATTTTTGACCCTAAAGTGAGTACCAAATACCGGACCGTTTAAAGCGGTACGGTACCGATACAGTAGCGGTACGGGATCAGGATTTGGGTATGAATACTCACCCCTAAGTAGGTACCTACAAACTTATTTGTAAAAGTGCGTGTTTAAAACTTTTTAACTGTTATGTCACTACAAGATATACTCTTCCTCATGTTTCATTATTCATATTTTTATATGTTGGATTAATATTTTTAGAAAGTGTTTTAACCACATGATATATCATTAACAAGTAATATATGCATTTGAAAGAAGAATTAACAACTTATGCTACTTTACTTTATGTTTGAAAATATAATACTTTCAAATGTTAATTTAAAAAAAAAAAAAAAGATATGGAGAAGATTATTTGCATTTGAGTGAATTTTAGAAAATAATTCTGATAAATAAAGGTAAACCATTAAAAAGTTTTAAAGTTATATTCATCACAAATGTTCTAATAAAACTATAATATGTATCCATTCATCTCAAACTTGGTACAAAGAAGATTTTTATGATGTATTAAGCTAATAATTTTATATTTTTAATTGTCAATCCATATTTTTTAAAGAACAATGTTACTTCTGGAACAATTTGTTAAAAACAATAAGTTGATGAAAAGTCGTAATGACTTGTCATATTAATATAAAATATGAACTTCAACTCATTCATACGGAGTATATAATTACCATGGTCAAATAATAAAAGTAGGCATCTTACTACTAAAAACTAATATTTTATCCCAAGTATTTAGATATCATCTATTTCCATGACTTTAGTGCAATCAATCTTATAGTCATCTTATTGTTAAAGTGTTACACTAATAGAAAGAAAGAAACAAATAATCAAACATCATATTTTAATGACTATGTAAATTAACAAAATGTTTTAAAAATTATTCTAAAATCTTTTTAATTAATTAGTTGGTTCCACATGTTAATATTAGAGGCAACTAATGTGTCAAATTATGAGACCCTTTAGAATACTTATGTGGCACTATTAGAAGAGATAAGCTTGATCTTATATAAGAAAGAAAAGAAAAGAAAAGAGATAATATATAATATAAAATAAAAATAGATTATTAATAAAAGAAAAAAAAAGTAATGTAGAACAACTAAAACTCTGGACACGAACCTTCCCATGTCTCCACCAAAGTCCATAACCGCCCACCACTTTTCACATTTTTGCCCATTTGCACCCGTGGAGTTTTAAATTTTACCCATAAGAAGAATACCCATTCAAGCCCAGTTCTTCAATGTATGGGCTGAAATTGCAAGCTATACAAGAAATTAAAAAGGTCACAATGAGTGAAGGTTGACGTACTTTAGTCCAAATACTGTACCAAACCACCAGTCTACGGACTTCAGTCCCAACTCCCAAACCTGTTAAAGAAGTTGTTTACAATTTCTTCCGGGTCCATATTTGCATACGCCATTTTTGGACTTTTCGCATTTCCTACCCTCCTCACCCATCTAATCAATCACATCATGCTTTTATTTTCCAGGTGTTCTATATAACATTGATTACAAGAGTAAGTTCATTCATCTTTCTATATTTTATTATTATTTTTTTCATCACATTATTAATTTCCACTTGATTTGATTTGGTTGTGATTGTTATTCTTTTGTATGTTCTTTTCTTAAATGTATGCAATGTTAATATATGTCGTATTAAATTAGTCGGAAATATCTTTTGGTTTTTGTTTGATGTTTGTTTGTTTGGTTGGGTTATTTTATGGAACTTTTTATTGATATGATTTGGGTTAGTCTAATCTGCTTAGTTGATTAATTTTTGGTGATGTCATTGTTGTGTGTTTCATTTGGTTGGTAACGATAAATTGCTTGATTTCGTTAGTTTAAGGTTTGATTTATTGTTTTTGTAGTGGTAGGGTATGGTGTTGGTTGTTTAATGTTGGGTGATTGATAATGGAATGGTGGTAAAGTATGAATAATCAGAATTAATGATTTATATTAGTAAGTATGAAGAATATATTAAAAGTCCAAAGGATGCCATTACAATGTAATTGTATGTATAAACTTGATTCGGTTTTATATAAATATATAAAGTAACATGTGCATTTAAATTTGATAGAGAATTTAAAAATGTATATATGATGATCTTATTTTAGGATAATTGAAAATGTTGAAGTGTATATATGATGATCTTGTAAATATAATTGTAGTAGTTATTTTATTCAAACACACAATTAGACGCACTACATTTAGAAGTATATTCAAACACACATGCACGTAATCTTTTTTATGATGTTGAAAAGATGCAAATGAGGAGCTTAAGAAAAGCTATTGCGTGTATAAAATATATTCTTAGTGAAGCAATGAATCCTGAGAACATCAAAATTTTCTATGATGTTATCGGGAGGTTAGCGTGTGATGAAGCTTATCACTCTATGGTACTTACTGGATTCTGGGATGCTCTTGGAATAGGAGGAGGTATGTTCAACTTTTTTTACAAAACCAACTCTATTTATATTTTTTGTAACAAGGTTAGCATATAATCTCATGTATGTATCATATTTTGTTTTAATAAAAATAATACCATCATACATGTTTGGTCAACTACATTATGTTAGAAACTTAGAATGCATGATCATACAAACAAATTACATCTTTTGTCATTTATATGATATAAAGGACTAAATGTACCCAACCGAATATGATAAAATAATCATGGGGAGTGCCTAACTCTAACCATAAAGTGTTCAAATTAAGTACATCATCAATTGGTTAACATTTATTTTTTATTTCATTTCAGATTTTTCAAAGTGTTTCTCAATTGCTTAACATGTAGGTTGGGGGTAAGCAAGAGGAAGTAGATCCGTTTACCACTATCGAGTTCCAAAAATTAGGATTTCGTGGTTCTAATATTGGAACACTATGTTTGTCTGTCGAAGATCAAGGGAAAGAATTCAAGGTTCTCCTCAATGGCCCAATGCTTAAGATAAAAGGAGATGATGGGATCGTAAGAAATACAACAGCCTTGATGCCAAACAACTGGTGGTTCGAACCTTCGAAGGTTCGGGCTGCCAACCAGAAAGTGGTTTCCTTTCCGAGATCAACCCGGCAGATGAAACATGATATTGACGTGGAGATCGACGTGCCTTTTATCTGAGATAACTTATCTGTTTCAAATCACGTATTTCATGGCTGCTATTTTGCATAAACGGATTTGAAATTCAAAGGTATATAAAAACTGATAATAAACAATTTAATCAAGTTATATGGTATTTTAAGATAAATAAAACATGTTTTACTTAGTAAAATATTTTTATAGAAGTCATTGAAAAACAATAAAATGTTGGAAGGAAATACGTGATTTTTTTATTTTTCTTCCCAACATTTTATTGTTTTTCAATGACTTCAATAAAATTATTTTACTAACTAAAACATGTTTTAATTATCTTAAAATACCATATAACTTGATTAAATTGTTTAATATCAGTTTTTATATACTTTTGAATTTCAAATCCGTTTAAGCTAAATAGCGGCCATGAAATACTGATTTGAAACAGATAAGTTACATCAGATAAAAGGCACGTCGATCTCCACGTCAATATCATGTTTCATCTGCCGGGTTGATCTCGGAAAGTAAACCACTATCTTGTTGGCACACCCAGCAGCCCGAACCTTCGAAGGTTTGAACCGCAAGTTGTTTGGCACCAAGGCTGGCGTATTTCTTACGATCCCGTCATCTCCTTTTATCCTAAGCATTGGGTCATTGAGAAGAACCTTGAATTCTTTCCCTTGATCTTCGACAGACAAACATAGTGTTCTAATATTAGAACCACGAAATCCTAATTTTTGGAACTCGACAGTGGTAAACAGATCTACTTCTACTTGCTTACCCCCAACCCACATGTTAAGTAATTGAGAAACACTTTGAAAACCTGAAATGAAATAAAAAATAAATGTTAACCAATTGATGATATACTTAATTTGAACACTTTATGGTTAGAGTTAGGCACTCCCCATGATTATTTTATCATATTCGGTTGGGTACATTTAGTCCTTTATATCATATAAATGACAAAAGATGTAATTTGTTTGTATGATCATGCATTCTAAGTTTCTAACATAATGTAGTTGACCAAACATGTATGATGGTATTATCTTTATTAAAACAAAATATGATACATACATGAGATTATATGCTAACATTGTTACAAAAAATATAAATAGAGTTGGTTTTGTAAAAAAAGTTGAACATACCTCCTCCTATTCCAAGAGCATCCCAGAATCCAGTAAGTACCATAGAGTGATAAGCTTCATCACACGCTAACCTCCCGATAACATCATAGAAAATTTTGATGTTTTCACGATTCATTGCTTCACTAAGAATATATTTTATATACGCAATAGCTTTTCTTAAGCTCCTCATTTGCATCTTTTCAACATCATAAAAAAGATTAGGTGCATGTGTGTTTGAATATACTTCTAAATGTAGTGTGTCTAATTGTGTGTTTGAATAAAATAACTACAACAATTATATTTACAAGATCATCATATATACACTTCAACATTCTCAATTATCCTAAAATAAGATCATCATATATATACACTTTTAAATTCTCAATCAAATCTAAATACACAAGTTACTTTTTATATTTCTATAAAATCAAATAAAGTTTATACATACAGTTACATTGTAATGACATCCTTTTGACTTTTAATATATTCTTCATACTTACAAATATAAATCATTAATTCTGATTATTCCTACTTTACCACCATTCCATCATCAGCCACCCAACATTAAACAACCAACACCATACCCTACCACAACCACTACAAAAACAATAAATCAAACCTTAAACTAACGAAATCAAGCAATTTAACGTTACCAACCAAATGAAACACAAAACAGTAACATTACCAAAAATTAATCAACTAAGCAGATTAAACTAACACAAATCATATCAATAAAAAGTGTTATAAAATAACCTAATCAAACAAACATAAATATCAAAAAAAAACCATAAGATATTTCCAACTAATTTAATACGACATATTTTAACATTGCATACATTTAAGAAAAGAACATACAAAAGAATAACAATCACAACCAAAACCAAATCAAGTGGAAGTAATGTGATAGAAAAAAATAATAATAAAATATACAAAGATAATGAACTTACTCTTGTAATCAATGTTATATAGAACACCTAGAAGAGCCACCCCTACAAAAATAAAGAAAATATGAAATAATTAGAAAACGTGAAATAACAATCGGAAAATCCGGCCACCCCTAAAACATATTTTTACTAAATATCTAATTGAAAAAAGATTAGTACATATTCGGTGGGAGGGTTATTGTACTCTTTTTAGTGTACTAATGGTAGGATTAATTGTCTGAGTGACATCTGTCCAGTTCCTTCACATGTCACTATCTGAGTTTATAGTTTACCCCTGTTGATTTTAATTACGATATACTCCGTATCTTTTACGTGGTTAACTTTTTGAGAAAAAGAATTATACCATAATATTCACAATTTTATTCTTTTTAGTTTGAGAACACTTTTGATATGCTATTTTATAAAAATAAGTTTATATATGTATCATACACAGAAATTACTAATAATTATAACGCCTGATACACACATTAATTCAACATAAAACGATATAGAATGGCAGTTTATATAACAAGACAAATAATGGTGTGCACTTTCAACTATATAAACAGCCAACACATTACAGTTTACACAAAAAAACATTACTAACAAAATCCTTTTTTTTCTTTTCTTTGAACACCCACGGCTGAAATTCCAAAAAGAAAAATATAACTTTATTTAAAATTTAAATTTTCTCAGTCTTCCCAAATTTTTATGCCAGACCAAAAAAAAAGAGAGAAAAAAAAGGTACGAATACAGCTAAAACATACGTACGGATACACACAAATAAAAACGAAGAGATACAAACAAAAAAATACGTACAGATACAAAAAAAATACGTACAGATACACACAAAAATACGTACGGATACACAACAAATTTAAGAATATTCAAAAACTAAAAATCAGTGTTCGTAACAAATAAAAAAAACTAAAAAACAAAACCACCGGTGAAGAAAGCTCGCCGGAGAAAACAACGACGAAGATGTCACCTTACAAATATAGAAAACAGATCTACCAGCGGAGAAGTCGATAAAGGTGAGAACGGCGCATATTCGCCGGAGAAGACGACGCAAGTACACCGGAGAAGATGAATTAAGTTCGCCGGGAAAACGAACAGATCGGAAGAGAAGATAACCTGAGAAGGTTGTATACTACGCCGGAAACAATGGTGACGATGGCGGCAGCGAAGGAAGGAGCGGTGGCCGTATATGATGGCGGTGATCGTAGGTGGATAAATTGAGAGAGGAGAACTGAAGATGGGATGGAGTTTGGATATGGATTTCTGGATTTATGGTTATGAGTAGATCTGGAGTGAAATAAAACATCAAGGAACATGGGGACACGTGGTTGGTTGAGAGCCAATCTTACCATTACCACTTTAAAAAGCAATCCTATTTGAACCTTCCCCATATTTTTACTAAATATCTTATTGAAAAAAAATCAATACACATTCGGTGTTATAAAAATTGGTTAACATATTTTTACTAAATATCTTAGGTGCCGTTTGGTTCAAGATTTTGAAATCCTATGATTTAAAATCCTGCAGGTATTGAAATGCCGAAGGATTCAATGATTCATATAGTGAAATTTGATAGCCTTTCACGTGTTTGGCTTTCAAAAGATCACATGGAGGATTTTGAATGTAGATAATAGAAAATTACCAAATTATCCTTAATTAAATATTTAAAAATTTCATATTCTTATCTAACTTTAATTCATTCTCCTGCAACTACGTTTTGCGCTTTACAACAGCAAACATAATTTAGTCGGCGTTTGGTGCCAATAATCTTACCTGCAACTCCATTTCTAACAATAAGTTTTGTAAATTTACTATACATCTCTTCCCTAACATCATCGTGTAGAATTGTTCAATTAGCAAATAAAAACATCGTTTAAGAAGCTACAATTACGTTTAAGTTGGACACGGAAATCCATCAGATTATTATAAGTAATACGTTTCGGTTATTGAAGATTTTGATAAAATAAATAATTTCTAGGGTTTTAATAGTGAAGAATAAAGGGGATATTTAATAATAGATATAATTGGGTTTTCGATAGTTGTTAAAAGAATTCAATTCGGATGAAAAGAAACCAAACACACTCATATTCATCATAACACCCTCCATCTAATCTTCAACCAATCATGTCATTTGGTGGAATTTCAAATCCAAATCCCTTGAAATCCCATCAAATCCCACAAACCAAACACACCCTTATTATCAGATTCATGATAACACCTTTTATAGGCTAAACACCAAAACAACTTTAAATATTACTGTAATATTGTAGGAACTAACCAAAAACTCGAGTACTGTGGTTATAAGCAATCCATTAGCTTAGCATTATCGGATCAATCTTATCCACGTAAGCTGAAAGTTCCTTACTTGTGCCCAAAGGATAGATCCAGCAGGCAGACCAACTTTAGTGTAGTTTCCGAGTTTCTCTGCTCCTTTTCTGGCTTTCTCGTTTCTTTGTTTCTCGCGTTCATCGTCGGAGAGTGTTCTTTCAGCAAGTTTTTTTAGCTTTCTTGCGTCATCGGAGTCCGACTTAGTGGAGAACACACAAATCTGTGGTGTTCTCCTTTGGAAATAAAACTAAATTATATGCCTTGATTCCGGCGAAAAAAAAACGGTGGCGCGTAGATTCACCGGAAAATTTTCTGCCAAATTTGACATCATCGGACGGTGGATCTGGGTAAGAAACTCCCACCAGATACATTCTCGATGGATGTGTCACTTCAATCACCGGAAAAAAAAACCAAGGTTTGGCCGGAAAAATCCTTCCCGGCGGAATGCGTCAGTAGTCCGTCGTCCAAGGGATTGGTACGGTTAGACTCGTAATTTGATTTTGAGATGAATGGTGGTGATGGTGATGTTTGATTTCCCGTGACTAGCTGGCACTTTGTAGATCAAAATCTAAAATTTAGGAAGAGGAAAGGGTTGAAGTTTATTTAGAGTGAGAAAAGGGTGAGAGATGTGGTGTTTAGAAAGTGAAACGTGTGCAAACTTTGTATCCTTCAAATCCCACCGAAAGTTTACTAAACCATACAAATACACATTAGATATTTGGATATTTTGGTAAGGAGGGTTTGGAAGATAGAGTAAAAATTAAGTAAAAAGTCCCACAGTTTTCACAAACCGGTGGGTATTTTATCTTCGCACATTCGTAATTATTTCATCTAATATTAATATTACTCGTAGTTGATTAGTTAACATTAATCAAATAAATTTTAAAATAGTTGTAAACTACTCCATTAGAGCACAAGGAGTGCACGACACTGTACTGTCTCAGTGTTTTCGTCAGTGTTTTCGAGAACGCTGAACGAGAACACTGAAACAGAAAAGTGGGGTAGTGGTTAACATTGAGTTTCAGTGTTTTCGTCAGTGTTTTCGTAATTATTTTATTATTATTATTTTAGTTAAAAAAATTAAATACATAAAATAGAAAATAATAACAATAACTAAAAAACAAATAAACACACTTCATTAATAATAATTAAGGTTCCTAAAAATACATAATAGAAATAGATACTTAAAAATAAAAGTCCTAAATGCAATAATATTAAAAACGATACAATAACATTGAACTAAAACTAAACCATCTAGTCTTCATCCGATTCCGACCCATCAACATCTTCCGACTCACCACCCGAACCGAAGCCGTGACCCGAACCCGAACCGCCCTCACTCGGTTTGTTCCACCCTAGCTTTTCCCGAATCTTCTCTTTCTCCATGTTCAAGAACCAAGCATCACTTTCCGACAAACCATCCGTATTCATCTTCAAAACCCGCATTGCTTCCATGAGTTCCCGGGTCCGATACGCACTCGCCTTGGCTTGAGTCAAATGTTGAAAGTTTTGAGTGATCGACTCATCAAACGAAGGCGTGCTACTTTTGGTAGAAGTGTCGGATGATGTTTTGGCACTTTTAGCCCGTCTTGACTTTCCTTTTGGCCGCGGGTGTGGATCATCACCAAAAAGGGCGGCGTTCGGGTTTACTTCATCCGACCCATCATCATCCCCCAAATCCACGGCTATGTTCTCCAAGTCAACCGTCTCCCTCCGCTTATTCCTACGGCCGACTACAACCGGGTCGGGCACCAACCACTTTGGTTTATCTTTCAAAAAATTCCACGCGAGCTCGTGGCCAAAAGTCGATTTCGCCTCATACCGGAAAGTCTCCAAACACCGCAACCGAAAATCTTCGTCTTTCTCACCACTATGTTTTTCTCTACCCAACCTATACCAAATACCTTGAAACTTTTGACAACGGTTGTTCAAATACGTCCACTTAGACGACAACGCGTCTTTTCCACGTTCAACCACTTTTTCCATATCCGCACGCTTGTTGTACTCGTCCATAACCAAGTACCAAAAAGAGTCGTTTTTAATGTCGATGCCCCAGTTTGAGTCTTCCGAAATAGCAATCCAACATTGAGCTAAAAGTAGCTCTTCTTTGGATGACCAAAAGTTGCGAACGGGATATGTTTTCTTTTTTTTTGGCGAGTCCACCACTTTGGATTTTGTTTTTTTTGGACGAGAAGGCGTCGGTGTTTCGCCCTCAACCGAATGCTCCAAAGGTGCTTGTTCTTGACTTTGCTTCCATAACAAAAATTATTGATATGCTTCGGGTGTGATTTGCGGTGTTTGGGTGGATGGTGTTTGTGGTGCCGGGTTGCAAGTTTGTGGTGGCGGGATGTAACTGTGTGGTGGATACGGGTTGTATGATGATGATTGTGGTGTTTGTGAGTTGTAGTTTTGTTGGTTGTAGCTTTGCGTAAATGGGCTCCAAGTAGAATGGAGGTTGTATGGGTTGTTTAGGTCGTTCGGGTTTGGGTTTTGAGACATTTTGAAAGTTAAAGAATTGTATATAGATAGAAAAAGATGAAGAAGATGAATGATTTGGTGTGAAAAAATGGTGGAATTGATATGTGTATTTATAGTGTAAAAATGAAACATTTTTGAAAAAAAAAAGTCAAAAAAAGTAAAAAAAAAACCCACCCAAACGGATCTATTTTTTGAAAATTTCAAAACTTTTTTTTTTTGTTTTTTTCTTCCTAACCGTTGGACCCATTTTTTTTTTTAAAAAAAAAAAAAAAAAAAAAAAAACGTTTGAAATCCGGCGTTTGAAACAAAACTTTGATCGAAAACGCCGGGCCGGAACGCCGAGATGGAGCGCCGAACGCCGGGCTCCGGCGTTTTCGATGGGAAAACGGGACGAAAACGAGGGGCGATCCGGGTGCTCTTATAGAGTATATGTATGATCCCACGTGTCAACATAATGTATACAGCATATGTAGCATTCAGTTACGTGTAAATAGGATTGCTACCCACTATCCAAGTATCCAACCGGTTGTATTAGCACTTAGCAGAGGTGTAGAACACTTTTTAAAATCAATTTAGTATATTATGCATATTACATTTGTTGTTACAAAATTAAATATTCTTTTCCACGTAATGTACGTTGTATGCATTTTTTTTCTTTGGCTCTGTTTTGGTTCAGGTGTTTGGTATTGTCCATTTATTTCATGCATGTAATAAAAATACAAAGGTACAAAAGTAGTTGTCGTAATACTTGTATTAGAATAACCATTATAATTATAATAAACGGACGATATAATGTATTTGGATAGCATAATAGCATAAATGTTAGATCGTCACCCCAGCAAAGCGGGGCAAATTCCCTAGTTTGTTACATGGTCACGTGGGGAACACAAATGTAAGGGTTGCCATTTTGCTCTTTTGTGCCCTCCGTACACCACAAGGTAGAGATATTTATACATTGCTCCCTTTGCTTTTGAGAAAAGTTTTTCTTCAATTCTCGTTAGCCCATTAGGTATGTTAGCCCATTATGGTTCCTTTAGATTTGGTTATTTTGCTTAAGATAATAGTTCATGAACATGTAATCAAACGACAAACAACTGTAATCCTCATTAAGAAAACCAATCTCTTATGTGCATGTTATATGAGACAATTTTTTCTTATTCTTTTTAGAAATTCTAGATCTTAAGTCCATAGGGTACATAGTGTGTATTATATTTTTCATTAGGTGTTTTATTTATTTGGCAGCTCAGTTTCCATGATATATTTTTCAAGATGTGAATGATATACTAGATGAATGAATATAAACACTACTGATTGACACTAAACGGACAAAAATGTTAATGAAAGTCCACGGACCTAAATGAATCAGCGAAACTCATGTTCATTTTTGTTTACTTAATTAGATGAACATCTTTATATTGTTGATTTTTGTTAAATGTATAATAACTGAGCGATCATAAACAAACTTTATGCGGTTATCATATTCACCGTTGTCAGAAGTCTTGTATTAGCGATTCACCGTGATCAAATGTTTATAAATTATTAAAGCAATGTTAATTTATAAAAGTATTGTATTTGAAGTTGCAATATGAGTATCATAGGTGTTGAGCTTGTGAAGATTGATTAGCTCAACTTCACTTAACATAAGTTATTGGCCGGCATCGCTTCTTCAGTTGGCCGGGCGTCTTAGTTTTTTGCTTCAGTATGGCAACGAGCAAGTGACGGAGGTGGGTGGGTCGGAAGCATTAAAAGATTATACTTTAGTTTTTTTTTTTTTCAGACTATATAAAAATAAATATATATTGGTAAATATGGCTCCCATAAAATTGAATAGATCAGACATGGTTTATACAGTTTAGTCAGTTTGAGGAAATTAATGTTAATATGTATATTAGAGGTGGCAATTTAAGACCCATAGGTCTAGTTGGGTTTTTCTAATCTTTATAGATGGGTCTAGTTGGGTAATTAAAAAAAAGCTTAAGTATATCATTATTACTCATTATGACCCAATAGGTAATAATGATATACTTAAGCCTTATTTTAATTACCCAATTAGAGTTATCTATAAAAATTAAAAAAACCCAACTAGACTCGTGGGTCTCAAATTGCCACTTCTAATGTATATATATGTGTGTAGTCGATATCATTAAGCGATTCCAATTATACACATCATCGTGTGATTTCAAAACATATAAACAAAATTCATAATCGTAATACTATTCTAGAAGAGTACAATTCATAGTGCTTAAGATACAAGCAAGTAATGCTTATTGGTGCATGTGATAAATTGATACTCTCATCAATAGGGTAAAGAGTTGGGGATTGACTATATTTTTAAAATACCAAAGTGGCAAATTTATTCTGATCCCAACCCTGCTATTGACCAAAGAGAAGTTGTCTACACAGTAGTAGTAGTAATTCTTAACATTATTTTCCTTTTTAATATTAATAGAAATAGTGAAATAGTGTAGCATAGAACACATAGAAATTAGAAAGGTACTGTATTACTTTATGACGGAGAACCAGAATTTACCCAAAAGGCCAAAAGGGTAGTAGGGGACATAAAAATAAGAGCAAATCAAGGACCCATATTTTCAAGTTGTAACCTTCATTCTTGTGTACTACGAGTGTATATGTTACTAGTTGTGTCCCAAATAATTGAACCCGAATAATTAACTCAAAACTGAGCTCGAATAATACTAATTCAAAGCTTATTTGATCACCCGAATTCGCATAACCTGAGTCTTATTTCGGATAAATATTTTACAATTTGGGTAACCTGAATAACCACAAATGTAATTTAATATACAGATATAACTATATATGTTAGTTATTTATGATTAATATGAATATATTCCTATATAATAAAAATATACACATAATTACTTACGTCAGTTTATATAAACTATTAGTGTTATTTTGTAAAGTTAAAATTTTATTTAAGATATGTAGAAATTCAAAAAATATTCTTATTCAGATTTAAAAACATTACCCGAATCCGACTCGTACCCCGATAACTAAAACCCAAATAACCCACCCTTATTTAAATCGAACTAGTTTTAAGACCCGTGAAAACACGGGTTTTTAAATAATATATATTATAAGATCACCGGTATAAGATATTTTATATTATTATGATATATGTATACAATTTACTCTTATATTTACGTAATCATTAATATAAGACATAAAAATTTGAACTTAATAATATCATGTGAAAATACTACTCCGTATATAATAAGCTATGATATTAGCTCCTACATAATAAGCTAAGATATTTTCATGTGTAGCTTTAATTGTTGCATGAATACAATCAGACACATTAGCTCTTAGCTTGGGCTTTACTTTATTAATCCAATATTCTTGATTAGTTTTGAACTCGATCTGAAAGAAAAATTAGTGGGATTTCATAGTTTTTACATTCTTTCTAACACCATGGAGATATATATATATATATATATATATATATATATACAAACCACAAAAAACAACAATTCCAATACCACTTCATCGTCTGCCAGAAATAGAAGATGCGACAACTTCCCACCAAAACAAACATCACAACTATCCAATACAACAAACCTCTAAAATAAAACCTAAAATGCCCATCCTACTGAAAGAAATAATTTTGGATAATTTTGGATTCAGTCACACAGTGGTAGAACATTCCATCACTCATCCATTAGCCGTACTAAACACCTAAGACCACAAATGTCGAATAGTCTAAAATCACCAATGAGGTCAATTTGGGCTTCGCAACCATTCTTCCCATCTCACCGTAACCTTTCTTCTTCTCCTTGACACCCAATCAAATGCTCGAACCTTAATTTCCAATGACAATATATAAATGGACTCCTAATACAAAACATTAGAAGAGGCTGATGTAGATTAAGATAAAAGCAGTGATGAAAGAATGGAAAGCTTATTACTTATAATTCAAGTTAAGCTTATGAACAAATAGTAAGGAAAAAAAAACATAAAATCGAAACTCATACCTTTTCTGCCTTGATGCCCAATATTAGTTGCTTTGATTTTACTAATGTTGTAATCTAAACATTTATGCTTTACCATCACATGATCTCTATCCACCAAACAAATAGAAACAAATTAGAAGATCAATGAAATATAAGAATTCAAAGATGAGTAACATTCAATGAAGTTACCTAGTGGGTTTGAACTCAGAGGCATATTGATGAAATCTCAATTTGACATTAAACACATGTTTTCAACTGCTTCATCATGTTTATTGAATTTTCTTTAAATAAGCAGACTGCTACAATAAGAAGTTTAGTATTATAACCTACAAAAAGCAGTGAAAATGTTCATATTATAGTGTTAGAAGTTGACCTTGAGTTCACAAAATCAGTAAGAAAGTACCGATCTTCATGTGCATTATGTGGTTCATACACTAATTAGTATATTGTTTATAAGTTTGTTCAATCAAAACCTCTAATAAATGATGAGGTCATATAATTACATTGGGCATTATAACCTAGACAACAATGCCATATATGCCTTGGGATTTAATGACGAAACAGTATCAAGTTGGGACCAGGTCATATACCCAATTGTATAACCTGATCAAGCAGAAAAGATATTCGAACAAAGTCAGCGGAAATTCTAAAACGAGCCATAAATAATATTACCTCTATTGTATAACCCGATCAAGCAAGAGAAGAAGCATCAAGTTCTATTGTGAGTAGCGTTAGACCTGCTGCATAATAATAAAAATTTAGAAACAGCAAGAAAAGGGGATCCAAATAATCACAAACATGAATCTCAAAAATAACATATAACTCGTAATTAATAGATGAATGGTTCTGCTAATATCATAATAACTGCCTTGAATACGTTGGTGACAACGGTTCTGTTAATGACTTGATGCTCATCCATTATTCCTCTACCGGTTGAAAACTCAATCGATCAATTTCTTAACGTATATATAACTAACATAAAACTTAAAAAGCTGATGAATACATCTGTCAAGATGTTCATCTATATGTAATTTCAAGTAAGCAAAACCATATCATTTCAAATGATCAAAAGTGTTCAGGTAATATCATATTAAGAGAATTTTGTGGAACTCACTAAGTAGCCAAAATCAATCTAAGCTACTTACATTTACCTTCAAGAAACCCAAGGAATCATAATATTAAATCTTACCAAACAAATTAAATTGAATTTATAATAGAAAAACCCATAACTTCAATTCTAAACGTGGTAAAGTATATGAGACCAAGTGACTAACCTGTAGGTTCGTAGCATAAACGTTACTTTCCTTGAACAGAGAGGTACCATATTCTTCATTGGAAGTGGATCAACAGTTGTTACAGGTTGGGTTCGGATTATAACTTTGTCTATTCATGAATATAGAGTTGTCAAAAACGCTTAAACGTGGTTCATAGATCCGTAAAGCATTGCGATTATCAACATAAATTATAGGTCGACATAAATTATAGGTCTACATATACACACACACACACACACACACACACACATATATATATATATATATATATATATATATATATATATATATATATATAACTATATGTAGAAGACTCGCACATCACAAGAATAATACCAAAGGTCTTATATTTCAAGTAACATACATTATCTATATAACTTATATGTATAGTAAGCAATTATAATTTCCTTAAAAAATGATACTTGCATAATCCTCTCGTACTCTGTTTCAAGACAACTATATTGAATTATCGAAAATTGTACATTCAGCTAATTTTGAATGTGCTTATAGTTCACGCATAAATTTACGTAGCTAAGTGAACATACCTGAGGATCTACAATCCAACCATGGTAAAGTGATATTCCCAATAAATCAAATATAGCACACTCTCTGGTGAATTTGAAATCATCAATTCTGCAATAGTTTGATAATAAATGTTGTTAATATGGTATCATAAGGAGCAAATCAAGAAACTGCAGCATCATGGGCATGATTTGAAAAGGTGTATAAGCCATTAATCAATATCTAAAGACACCGCCACATTCAAATGAGTATGTAAGTAACAGAAGCTTACCTTGTAAATTTTAAGTTCACATCAATAGCGGTTGTAAGTCGAGAGAGTAAATCAATGGCATCAGCAATGTTCTGTTGTTGATTTTCAAGTACCCTGCATCTTTATTCTGTATGCCAATTAAAAAGGATCAAAATAAAAGATACATACAATTACATATTGTCCACATAACTTGCAGTTGGAAGTGTTTGATGAGCAAATACAAAGATAAAGATGCTATGATTAAAAGACTTATCAAAGATGTGATTGAATAAACTAAATATATCAAAGATTACATTAACGTTGCTGTTTGAATCGATCAACCTTTCTGCCACAAGTGCTAGCAGTTTCTCTTGTGATATTTCAACCACATCCAAGTTCAGATTCACATTCTTTCTCAGCGAGAGAACATTACCTACACTCATTGATCATCAAGATGCAATACATTATTATCAGTTTGTAATAAATTACATTATTATCAGGTTAAATGTTTTAGAAGATAAAAAACTATGTTAACACTAACCATTAGCTACATTTCAAGACCTGATAGTGCCTAAAATTTGTTAGGCTTCAGTGACGCATTTCATCGAACAGATTATGGGCGGTTTACAAATTAACACTATACATACACTATTACACATTGAAATTAACACTAATAGTTTACAAATTCAAATTATAGATTTATGTACAAAAGGAGTATAAGACTAAGCTACAACACAAAAGAAAGATGAACCTGAATTAGAAGTCATATTTAGAGTGATATTTGATACTCATATGTGATATACCCCAATCGGTGATCATAACATTATTAACCTGACTCTATTAACTGGTTCATCATCCTCCCTATTTAAACTACCCTAAATCATCATGTATTAAGAAGAGAACGAATAAATTAAACAATTACCCAAAAAAATGATAATACCTGTTTCATCTTCTTCTCCATCTACAATTATAAAAAAATAATAGCAAATTTAGCTATATCCGTTCTTCATCAGTTCCTGCATAAAGTTTTATAATCTTCGATGCAAGCAATCTCAAGCTAATGAAAAAACCTAAAATCGGATCTACAAAAGAAGACCAACATAGATGAAACAAAGAGAAAATAGAGAGCAAATGTTAATTTAGGACAGTAGAGAGAGAGAGATTTTAAGAAGTTGTCTTAGCAAAATGCTAGAATTAATGGTTTGATTTGTGAATTTCAAATACTTGTAAAGTATCAAGGAAGGTAAAGATACTGATTGGGAGAATAAGGCGGTGGATTGTATAATTTGTATGGCTACATAATCGTTGACGGTAATAGGCAGTGTAAAAATGTAGCGTGCATCTCAAAAAACGATTTTATTTATGCAGATTATTACATTTTTTGGATTATTAAATATTATATATTAATGACATCATCCTTTTTACCACAGAGTGACACGTCAGCATGATAAGCTACCCCATGACTCGCCAAGTCAGCTTTATGATGTCAGCGAAACTCCCCTTTAGTAGTATAGATAGATTATCGATAAAATAATATACTTGAAAACTCGAATAACCCGAAGTCAAATAACACGACCCAATGACACCCAACCTTCTTTTTTTGAGAAAAACCGATATGCTAAAATAAACTTCTTCAACAATGTCAACAAAAGAAGAAAAACAAATATTATATTTGATGAACAAAACTCATTTAGCAACACATATTGACAAATGGACTAAAACACAAGTGAACAAATAAGCAGAGAGAAATAAGTAAGTGTAAAAGGACATGTGAGGGAGTAGAGGACCAATAAAAATGAATTCATTTCTGTTTCCTGCAAAAGCAATTCCCTGCAAAAATGAAATCCTGTTTTTATCTTATTATAACGTAATTATGTGGTTAAGTGGTAGATTAAGAAATTTTAAGGGTGTGGAAAGCTCCTCCCTTGAATAAAGGGGGACATAAACCAAAGCTGGTCCAGTTTGTACGATATGAACCATTTTATTTTGACATGGATATGGATATGGAATAATGGAATATGGATGGATGCCTAACTTTGTAAGTAAAAAAAAAAATCATATAATGGGCGGATCATAGATAATAGAAAAGGAAAATGATTGGGAGGACTAAAATGGCATGACTAAATATAGGCCTAAAAATTTGATTGGTGGGTTTAAAAAATTGATTGGGTGAAATTAGGAGAGAGAAAAAAATCAACCAATCAAAAAATTAGGTCCAGTTTAGGCTTATGTAATTAGTCCTCTTTAGCATTACTCGATAAAAAATGTACAATTGTTTTAAATAGATATTTGATGATTGTATACTCAAGAGTAGTATAATAATATATTATGATCACTGTGAAATTTGAAAGTTGTGCTACACACAATCTACCATGATAAAGTATCTACCATGATAAAGTTAACGTAGAAACAATCGTGAGATGAAATCAAAATAAGAGTAGCATGTATGCTCAAATTTGAATCTAAAAGAAAAGAAATGAAGTTAATGAAGTAATTTTTACAATTTTGGCATTTATTTACCAACAAAATAAACGACTTAAATTATATCACTCTTCCCATCTCTTTATCTCTTTATTATTATATTAAAAGAGACCAATAATTAGGTAGTCTTACCTTAATTAACCCAAATTAGATTAATCTCCCCCCTTCATTTTTGTAGGCCAATTTTATTAGCCATTGATCCTCTATTTTTTTGGATGACTACCTAATTAGTAAAACCTAATTACGCCTAAATGACCAATTTAACCCTATTATTATGTCTTAAACCATTGTATTAAATGCAGTTCCTTTTATTTTTGGAATTAATTTGAATTACGCATTAAAATCACACAATTTAAACAACAAGCCAAAACGACGTCGTTTTGGCTGGACCTCAAACCCTTCTTTCCCCATCGTCTCACAAAACAAACCGCGCCTCCATTAACCACTCAATTCAAATGCTCAAATCCGGCCGCTTACAAAAACACATCAATCGCGCCACCTCATTCAGCCACAACATCACCGATCATCTTACACCCCGTACCCTACCATGATCGAAGACATTCTGGTTCCTACCGAGACTTGCCGGCGGCACACATCCATCTCTGGTGTTGATGATCGGCGGCCTAACCAATTTGTTCCGGAATTGTTCGTCGAAAAAAACAACAGTTGTTTTCGAATCAGGTATTCAATCTACCCTTCTCTAATTGTTCGAATACATAATCGTGTATTATTTAATTTCAAATTGTAATCCGAATTAGGATTGGGGTCTGATTGCCAAAGTTAGTGTTACCAATACACCACAGCCTGGTCGCCGGCAATCATATTCACACATTCCAATCTTTTTTGCAAGTTTTAAAATACATAGAGATACACTCAACCTAATTTACAGTGAAAACACTTAATTTATTTTAGGCAATACATCATAATAAGAAACTATTGAATTATACAATCAATTATCGCATATACTGTTTCATGAAATCCTATCATCACTGGCGTATCCACGTATTATGATTTTGTTGAGAATTATATGTATTTCACCTATGTAATCATCATTTGACTGTAATTTTGTAATTTTTTTTATCCAATATACATTATCATTAACGATTTTGTTGTATTTCAGGTAATTTTTATGTATCAAAAGATTGTACAGATAGTTGGGAAGGCCAATTCGTGACATAGGTAAGGATTTTGTGCTAGCCTCATAAGTGTATAATATGTCAAAATATTTGAGTTACTAAATTTATCTTTCACGTTTGTTGATGACCGAAGTGTTAGACTTAAACCCACAACAACTTAAATGTTTGGATATCTTTGATATCGTTGGCCTTAGGTCACTTGGTTATTTTGAGGTGGTATATGGTCCATTGTTTATTCATCATATTCTTTTGATTCTATATGTTGTAAATTCATATATCAACTCCTTGGTAAATATGTGTTATTGAGCCATCTGTATGATTTTGACCATTGTTGGGGTCAAAATGGGTTCAATTGGGGCTCAGACCCATAATGGTCATTATGGGTAGAACTGGTCTTATTACTTAAACTTCATGTTGGTAAATGGAAGTATGAGGTTGTATAAATCAAAATTACATAATTAGTTTGACTGTCAACCTTTTTGATTTATTCCTTTTTCTTTAACAATTTTGATTTTGATTATACCCATTTGACACGTTCTCATTGGGTGTTCTCATTGATTATACTTCATAGTGTAGTGTACATATCAAACGTTGAAATGGTATACGGGTGATTTTGATGAGTTGTAATGCATTAAGCAAATCTGGTTCGCCTACATGTCCACCTTTTAGCATTTATTTCATTCAAACTAGGAGGCATAGACGATCTTTATGGGATTGCAATTCAATTTTGGCTATGTTTCAACAAATGATTGTGAAAAATACTTTGAGCCAGAATACCTATTAATTGACTATGTTGAAAACTCATGTCTAACATTATCAGTTGAAATATAGAAGTTGTAAATAAATTTCCGGGTAGGTATTCGGTGAAATTTGCTAACGTAGATCCTGATATGCAGGGTGCTTGGTTTGTGTTTCACAGGTTCATGATTGGATGGAACACAAACATATCTATGATAGAGTAGCTGCATAAGATAATAGGATCCCTAATGCCTCTGATTCGGATTATGATGGTTTATGCATATGCTAACATGCCCAAGGCCATTGTATGTCAAGCAGTAATCTGAACTTGATAGCTCTTTTGTAAAGGTTAGCTTCTATCATCTCTTTTAGGTTTAGTGAAATAATATTTAGGGTGCGGAATACAATTATAAATGTTTCTATCATTTTCTATAAACAGTTGATTTAATGAAGAAAATGAATTACAAACCATTATAAAAAAATACAGTTAAGGTGACCGTTGATCCATATAATATGTTTATTTTAAGCCATTTTTCGTTTTTCAACCCTCAAAGATAATTCATTAACAATTAACCCAAACCAACCGACTAATAAGTAAATGGGTCCAAATTGGCACCAAACATGGAACCATAATCCTTTAAAAGAAAATGAATATGAATACTTATTACGATGTATTGCCTTTTGTAAAGGTTAGCTTCTATCATCTCTTTTAGGTTTAGTGAAATAATATTTAGGGTGTGGAATACAATTATAAATGTTTTCTATCATTTTCTATAAACAGTTGATTTAATGAAGAAAATGAATTACAAACCATTATAAAAAAATACAGTTAAGGTGACCGTTGATCCATATAATATGTTTATTTTAAGCCATTTTTCGTTTTTCAACCCTCAAAGATAATTCAGTAACAATTAACCCGAACCAACCGACTAATAAGTAAATGGGTCCAAATTGGCACCAAGCATGGAACCATAATCCTTTAAAAGAAAATGAATATGAATACTGATCATTTAGGGGACATGTTTCTTTTAGTAAGTTAATTTTTGGAAAAAAGATTACTAAGTGTTATGCTCTAGATATACACTTAGGTCGGCTATTGACCCATTTGACCTATTTCCTTTCATGTTTTCTTTTATCTGATCCATTAGATATAAGATTAAATAACTCAAATCCACCTACTAAAAACTAAATGGGTCAGAATTTTGCCAACTCTAACAAATGGGAATGACAGATTATAATATGTAAAAGAAATGAGGAATTCAACTATGCCTCTAACCTTCCTATTATAAGGACAATCAAACCATTTGTTCCAAATAAGTTCCATTGAATTGGTATATGATAATGCATGATCAGCCTTCATAGATGCATCCTTGACAACTTCCTTCAACCCATATAGGATAATCCTTTATTGAATGTAGCTTTACAACCTAAATTTGTTAACGGCCATGAATCTGCCGTATATCTATTAGCTCCTCTGAAATATTCCACAATATATGGATGCTCTGATGCAACTATAGTGTTTGTTGTTGTTGGAAAGGAATAATTGTATTAGTTTTTGGCCACCAGTTATTATAATTAAAGATTTTAGTATGTTATATCTCAGAATTCTGGTTGCGTCGTTTGTAGTTTTCTTCCTGAGGCTTTATGGATTGTTCATTATGAGATATTTCATGAGATTTCAGTTGCAAAGTTTATCTGTATTCCTACCAAGCAAGTAACTCATTCGTACCATGTGAATGTCATGTAAGTTACTTAATTTTGACTTTTAAAATGTTTGCGATAATAATGGATTTTTGTTTGGGTGCATTTAACTTCCATGAGTGGCCGAACCATCTCTGAGTTTCATTTTGTGTGTGGATTGCTGATTATGATTCATCTATTACTTTAAATTGTTATGTACTTTGTTGTAGTTTTTTTCAGTCAAATGTGAGAAATTGTGGCATGCACCTATCATTACGTGGAGAAGATCGCGTATTAGTAACTTATGAAGAGATCTAGAACCAACCACCAAGCGTACACTCACCAACAATACAAATGTTTATTGATTACCAAACTTTGATGAATGAAACATGCTTTCACATATGTGTTCAGATGCATATATTTGTAGACATCATGTTATTTAAGTGTACATTTGACGTCAAAATATACAGATGACGTATTTTAACTTAAATAACTTCAACATAATTATGTAAAACATATTAGGTATCATTATTAGTTTTACTAAACCTTTTATAACAATGCTATATTATTATCTATCCTTACTAATAGGTGCATGATGAGTCCCAAGTATCCATCACTACTGTTACGCCTTCCACACTAGCTTCCAATAGAATGCCATTTAACTTTATACACTTGATACACCTTTTATTCGTCCATACATGATAATTAGTGTAATTATAAGGTAAAAGAATAGTATGTGTCAAACAATTTATATATGTAAAAAAACGTGTATATGTATCTTCTTTTCAATTTTTCATGTATATGACTAATTGCTTTCTTTGTTGCCTTGACAATATATTGTTTACACAGCACACATTTTACAAATCATTTGATGTACTGTGCATTTGTTCACATATTTCATTTTTAAAATAATTTGCATTTATGTCCTTTCAAACAAAGTCATTTTACGTGACACACAATTCATATGTCCCATACTAAAACATGAAATGTTGATTACATTCGGTACATTATTTTATTTTAATCAAATGAACAAGAAAAATTTAAACGAGCCCCGCAAAATTTGCAGGCTATAAACTAGTTATGTTGTTTAATAAAATGTTACAATTAACACCGTCTTTAATAACTTCAATTCATCCCCTAAATGCATTGTTTTTACCGTTTTGCAATTACTACAATTTATTGAGTTAATTTTAATAACTTGAACGAGGTTAATGTCAAAATTAGAATAAGTCAAATCAAATAACAGAAAACACTTACTATTCATAAGGGTTGTATAATGGATATTAAGGGGTAATGATATAGTAGAAAATAGTGTGGTAGAAAAATGACAAGTCATGATGGAGAAAGAGTTAGAAATTTTTGAAAATCAATTTTTATAATTTTTGCATATTCGAATTAAGATATCGAAGAGTGATATTCACTTTCCAAAATTGTGGATACCCGACTTTAGACACCCCTAATATAGAGGGTCAAACAAATAATTCAAAATGAACAAAAAATATATTCGCGAGACACCGTCATCGATGTATCTTACCCGGGAAAATATTTCTCTAAGGTTATGTTTAGACAAACATTTGTAAAAATAAGGATGTATTTACTTTGTAGACATAAATCCAAATGGGTATAAATTTATTGCCAAATTAACGCAAACTAACGCAATTTTAGGTTTTATTGCCAAATTAACGCAAACTCGTAGATGGAAATCAGTCATTTGAAATTGAACTTTGTTGTCCCCTCTTCACAAATCAGTGACTTTAACAATCAATAATCCTTGCACATATAATGGAACCACTAAGCCTAAAAATTTCGAATTGCCTTAAAATTTTGGTGTAATGCGCCCCAAAACGATTAAACCGGTGGCTAATTGGTTGGTTTGGTTTGGTTTTGCCTACATTTGGTTTGGGTATTGGGCGGTTCATACATATTCACAAAACCAACTAACCCGAACCAAATAAACCATATAAAGCGATAACCGACCAATTGAACACCCCTACTTGAAATACTCAAAATACCTTTAGCATGATTAATCATGGAATTGTATCAAAATATCATTAAAAATATCATGATAATATATGAAGAGTTAGTTTATGAATTGACATTAAGGTATAATATAGTACGGAGTATTATATTGAGATGCCAGATGGGATTCAAAAAGTGTTTGCACAAATGAAAAATAGAGTATAAAAGCAATTAAAGGGTATTTATGTCCTTGCAACTTCCATTTTGAAACGTCCTAGCTAAGCTCTAACAATATCCTATCTATGGCCACCAATGAGTTGACTATACAGTTTTTAGTTGACTATCAATTATATCCGTGAGATCTTTATAACATTAGATCCTGACCATCCCAACTGGGAATTGTTGGTTATTCTGACGATTTCCTTTCTTTTGCCTCTACAACTTCCACCCACCCACGTTTCTTATACTCCGCTTTTAAAGGGAGAGGTATCAAAGGTTTATCAATCGTGTATACCCCATCCTTTTTATTTGTTTGCTCAGTCCAATACCTGTCTGCAATTATTCCTGCTCCAGCCCCAGATTGATCAACTAAGTTTAGGCAAAAAAATTTATTATGCACGAGTTCGATTTTATGCTAATTAACATGTAGTGAATGCCAGATTGTTGTTTAATCGTCTTCACAAAGGTATTGAATTTTAATCCTATTTGGTATTGAAATCAGTAAGGAGTTTAATAGAGTGCACGCTAAGTGTTTGATGAAATACATGATTTTATTTTCTTTTGTATAGGCAAAAGGGATTACGTTTATCTTGATTCTTTGTGATTTATGTTCTAACTACATGGACTGTTGGAAAACTGCTTTTAAGGTTTGCAAAAAACTCCCCAAGTTTGTTAAAATATTATAGAATCCTGAATGTTGATGTTTTTTGGTGTTGATGTGAAAACTATATGTGTTAATTGATTATGAAAAGTATCCCATGTGGCATTCAATATATGTATAGTTAGTTCCATGATTAATTAATTATTATTTTTTCATTTTGATTTTTGCAGTCCACTTTTACTTAGGCATATAAAGACTTGATCCTGCTTAGCGATTAAAGATGCTGTAGGAAGGACTCCGTGACTTTTGTTGGTTGGAGAATATATGGGGACTTGGAAACTTGCTACGAATGGAGAGGTGGTTTGAAAATGAACCTAAGTGTCATACTTATATTTATGTGAATTACCACATTATTATATTAATATCTATGTTTATTCTGCAATTGTATATTCACTAACGTTATGATTCTTAAAGATAACAATTTCTATATTTTGATTTAGCTTGAATATGGGCGGGTCAGGTTTAGGTGCACTGGATTTGGAAAATGAGCCATATAAGACTTCGAGAAGGACTAAGTGAGATTTTTGATTGGAAAATATACGGTGTTACTGCTTCGAACTTGGTAAGTCAATAAAAATGGAGAGGGTCAATTGGTTTGAATATAAACCGAAGTGTCAAACTTATATTTATTTGCATTACTGCTTTTTGTTAATACAATTGCTTATTTTGCAACTGCATTATCACTAACACTATTCTTATAAAGGATAACAATCTCTTATCTTGATTTATCTTGAATATGGGTGGGTCAGGTTTGGGTCCACTAAGATTGTAAAATGTGCAGTCTAAGATTTCAGGTCACATGAGTCATGTCCGTTAAACAAGTTGTTTGGATTGTGTAGAATGCTTAATATTAAAAATGTATGATTCCTTGATGTGATTATGTTAAGTATAATATAATTTTATTAACGAACCAAACATAAGAATACTATATTGGTTTGAATGATTTGTTGACTTAGTGGTTTTGAGGGTAAATAGGGAATTCATATAACGAGAAGTATTAGTTATAAGCCACGTGATGAGTTAAGAACCCCAAGTTTTATTATTCTTTCGCAATTATCTGTTTCGGTTACTTTAGTCTATTTTGGTTTCACTTATTTACCTTTCTACTTGAAAATGTCTTTCCATCAAAGATTCTTTAAGTGTTGACTTTTTGAGGATTTCTTGATGACAGGAACACTCGAATGTTGACTTGAGTTAACGCATAAAAAGGGAAAATTTAGCCTTTTCACTGAAAGACCACGAGTATGTTGATCTATTTTTGCAGGTCCTTACTTGTTTTTGCATCCGAATGATTCTCTATTCTTTATCTGATCCGATATTTATTTTATTTTTATGAATTTTAAGAAAGGCATTTCAAATAAACCATATACATATCGCTATAGAAGTGTCGTGGATAAGACGGCTACTTCCAAGATGTTCACAAAGTGAAAATTACATGCCGAATATATATGCATCTTTCTTTTGTGGAATTAATTCTTAGTGTTACCTTTTCAACTACTTCTTTCCGATTTTATTAGTAATATGAAACGCCCTGAACCAATTTTTTTTTTTTAGACTCTAAGGATATTACCATTAGAAAGTAGACTCTTCCACCTTTCCGACGATATAAAGAACGTCTAAAACGGAGCTACGATTCATCTTTTATGACCATTTAAAAAATGACCACCTGAACGCCAACTAATCCGCCGGATTCACCCTATTTTTGACTAAAACTCGTTTACAGACCCATTTTTAAGCAATCTGATCCATTGAATCCGCCGGATTCGTCTTAAATCCGGCTGATTTAACCCTGTACAGCAGACTTGCACCTTATAATTACCAAAATACTTATTTCCGATATGCATATCTCATAAACGACAAGGAGTTAAGCCATGAAATTTTGCAGGCACCTTCACAATGCAAAAATGAAACTTTCCACTTTTACACTTTCTCAAATTACGCGCTTAATCAAAATCTGAACTGTAATCCATTTTCGAACCGTTTTAAGCACTTTTTCTTGACGTGTCAAAATACAAACCACTTGGTATCTGACTTTCATACTTTACCAACATTTTCTACTATACATTTGGCACTTACGACAATATCAACAAGTGTCATATCTATATCATGGTTTGTTTTGACTCTTTGACCCAAAATGTGCCCATTTGGACACTTTTGACCCGTTTCTTCTTACAAGACTACTTTGACTCTTTCAATTTCATCTTTCGCTCACATTTGACCACTTCAACATAGTTGACTATGGGTCAACATTAAAATCATTCCCAAAACACACTTTCAACACTTTCACTATTCTAATTCTTTATCATTCATGATACACGCTTTACTACGAATCATTTACTTTTCTCTTTTCACTTTGACTTTCTTAAGTCAAAGTCTTACATAACAAGTGTCATAAAACTCTTTTTGGACGATTTACACAATGGCTAATCATAAAGATAATTCAAAAGAATAAGAAGCTCATCTAACCATAAAGCAAGCTCCTTATCCACGCTATCTTCTTGCAATCCAAAATCTACTACTTCTATCATTTGGTTCAACCAAACCAAGTACCTACAACATAAAACACTGAACGGGTTAAGCATAAAGCTTAGTGAGCATATGATTATCTAATCAACTTAACTACTAATCAAAAACAATGCATTATTATCATAGAAACAATATAATAAGCAAAGTATAGGAGTCTCTTCCCTTTCTTGAATTCGCTTTCACTTTCGCTTTTACTTTAACTTGCACTTTCACTTTCACTTGAACTTTTACTATTACTTTCATATGTGCACATATCTCTTGATTATACTAGCTAATATCTAACTAGCTAGTTTAATCACATTCTAGTTATTATCTAAATAGGTAGACTAATCACATTTTAGCTAACATAAGTTAGCTACTAATCAAGACATGGCTTGTGACATCCGTCACCAAAAATGTAATTCGAAAATCTCAATTTAAAATCATTTCTTAATTGTATTCAAGTTTGTTAATGATAAATTATATATTCGCTTTGGGCATGAAAACATTTCCTCAATTATTTATGAAATTTATACGATTAGATAAATATACGCGAATACGAAAACAACTAAATTGTGAGTATTAAAATCTTAGAATATCACGGTCCAACTTAGTTCATGATTTGTCAATTTTGGCCCAAAGAAAACGATCAAACTCCCAAAAGCCCAAACCCAACCCAACCCACACAACCCTAGAAATATAAAAGGCATCCTAAAACACAACCCTAACATTTTTTTTCTCCAAAATCGTCCATGTTGCTGTCCCAAAATTTCAGTCACGAAGAGAGGCCGATTTGACCCATTTGCGTTCGTTTTCAGAATTCGGTCAAAACTAGAAAGTTGTATATCTCGATGTTTTACTTATTATTGCTGGGTTTCGGCCTCTGAAACGCTCTATATTATTTTATAAAAATTATTTCGTAAACTGCTGCTGTTGTTGACGAATTTTCAGAAACTTTGGTAAGTTTTCGATCCTATAACTCTTGTATACGTTTCATCAATCTACGAAAATGAATTATAAGTGTATATATTCTCATTATTCATAGATTATAAGGGATTTCAATCGTGCGGGTTCTCGTTGTCGGTATATATTCTTTCCGAATCATTCAACTAAACATATTCGATTGTTTCGTATTATCGGTTTTGTTTCGGTTCGATTCCATTGTATCCTAGTGGATTAAATCATTAGGATAATATTAAGATCAGTTGATAAGTTGATAGAATTGAGAAATATGATTATGTTTGCGGTTTGGATTGGTTATACATGTGATTAGGGTTAATTATTTATAAACCCTAATCTGATCAGATTCTTGTTTCGGTTTGGGAAGCTTGTAACTTGGTTGTTTCTGAATGAATTTTGATGAAATAAGAGTCTAAACTTAAGTATTTTGAGTCTTCTTTCAAATGGAGTTAGTCTCATGTCCAGATATTAAGATTAAGTTGGTCAAAACTGTAACAACCGCCAAATTAGGACTAGTAATTAGTGCCTAATTCTCTGTCAATACATGTAATTAGTTCCATGTTAGGCTAATTCATGTATCGGATTTATATATTGATGAACATATACGGTTTTGCGATTTGATTAAATCGTACACACTTTAAATCGAATGGAATTCGATTCAAACTAATACGGACGTTGGTGAACAAATTTATAAAGTAAGACAATGTTAGTAAATAAAGCAAATTTTTCCCAAAAAGTATCTTGTAGTATTTAATAATTAATTAACGTCGCACGACTTAAAAACAACAAACGCGCAAACTAATTTAAATTACGTTTTAAAGTCCACTTTTAAGCTTTTGGTAAAATAATTCAAATGGAAACACTTAATAAATACTCGTATTTTAAAATAAATAACTAACGCGAAAAAAAAAAAACAAATATTTAAACGATTAAATACCGGGGGAAAACGAACACCACACGGAGCACGGAACGGAGACTGGGTGAGGTGAGGCTTTCACCAACACCCCACATCCCCTCCATTTTCTTTCTCATTCTTTCTCTCACTCTCTTTCTTTCTTCCT
This sequence comes from Helichrysum umbraculigerum, assembly GCA_949592205.1. Taxonomy (NCBI): domain Eukaryota; kingdom Viridiplantae; phylum Streptophyta; class Magnoliopsida; order Asterales; family Asteraceae; genus Helichrysum; species Helichrysum umbraculigerum. The sequence continues at coordinate 138,246,562 of CATIUR010000003.1, read as the reverse complement.
CCTTTTCTCTCCAAAAATCACCATCACCACCAACCTCACAAAAACGCAAAATAACACACCAAAACGCACTCTAATCATACCACCACTTTGGAATAAAAGAACCACGGAATTTCATTTCGGCATTTTGTAAGTTCTGACAAATTCTCGAAACCTCTCGGTTTTACTTATTTTTGACTTATGGTTGTTTATTTACACTTGTAATGTCCATATATGGGTTGGGTAAAAGTATTAGGTCGAACGGTGGCCGGAAAACTCGTTTTCGGCCCAAAATCCGGTGATCAGTTGGAAGTGTCGCTAGTGTGCCAAAAACAGTACTAGCGACACTAACTAAGTGTCGCTATGTCAAAGTGTCACCCCTATAGCGACACTACCCAAGTGTCGCTGAATTACTTAACCAGATTTATCTTAGCGACACTCCCTCAGTGACGCCAAAATTCGTAAGTGTCGCCTATAGCGACACTAATCAAGTGTCGCCTATAGCGACACTAATCAAGTGTCGCCAAATTATGAAAATCGGAAATCTAGCGACACTCATCAAGTGTCGCCTAACTAGTGTCGCCTATAGCGACACTAGCCAAGTGTCGCCAAAAACAGGGAGTTGTCAAATTATTTTTACACCAAGTGTTAAACTTGTACAACTTCAAATACTTAAACAATACGGATTTATCACACATAAACCAAAATAGGAAAGTCAAAGTTACTGTAGAAAAGTCAAATTTACTGTAGCAACACTGTAGCAAATCGGAGAATTTCACTATTCATATCCACACCTTTAAGATTTTATTACTATCGTTCACCAACGGGCCACGTTAAAATACAAGCTTACGAACAAACGATAACGAACCAACATTTGGACACAACGGGTTGTATGAACAACTAACCTAGATGATCTTACGGGACATCTACTTACTTAACTTTATATGTTTAGGCATTCGAAGGTTACGGGTTGGAGAACCTACGGACTGATATCATTTACTCGTTTATTTGTATGAACGTAACTTGCAAAGACTCAGGTGAGTCTTACAGCCCCACTTTTACTGTTTTACATACGGGGTGAGATACATGCTACTGTTTTTCTTGAACACAAGTACTAAAACTGCTTACTATACCAAACGGAATTGCATGAGTTATTTACTATTTACAGAAGTCTCTCCATCGTATATCGTTAGTTATGGACTTAAGCGCGAACACTAGTTAATGGATCCATTAGGGAAATGACCCTCCCCGCCCGGGGTAGTAGCACTACCACGAACCGTTATGTATAAACGGGCGACTATTATTCGTTACTTATGCTTGCTCAGTTACGAGCATGTCACGGGAGCAAACTAATACTTACGGGTTAAGCTTCGATTATGAGCCTCATGGCAACGGTATAACTTATTTACTTTACATTTGCTGAATTTGCAAATACTTGGTTTACGCCTGCGGGCACTACTGATGAAATCTTGTGTTCAAAACCAATATTACTTACAAACCCGTGAGATTCACCAACATTCTTGTTGACCCTTTTAGCATGTATTCTCAGGTACTCATATGGAGTAGGATTTCTCCAGGACATAGCCAGAGTCGCATGATTTCAACTAAACTGCATTAACGGAGATTCTTAGCATTATCTTTTGTACATGTTGATTATGTAATAGAATCTCCCGCCATACGCGTGGACTCTAGGGAACTATTTTTGTATACGAAAACATTAAGTTTTCAAACATATATTTCTATGAAATCGTTTTACAATGTCTCATTTAGAGGTCGTTTACTGTATATCTTGTGTTTTGTATATTGATTAGTAACACCCAAGTATGCTTCCGCAAATCATTAAATTTGGGGGTGTTACAAAAACGATTTTACAAGTTTGAGTGTCCAATCTGAGTTTTTCGGTTCCTGATTTCGGTTAACTTGTCAATTTTTGAAACGTAGGTTGAACTAATAATTTAGTCTTGAAATTTTTACTGGAGTAACTTTAAAGTGTTAACTATTTTCTGAAAAAATATTAAAATCATTTAAGTCTTAAAGTATTTTTAATAAATTGTGACTTTTTGGTACTCAGAAATCGTTGTGGGTTCGGAGCAGATTGTTTTGGTGAATTTTTAAAAATAGTAAACTATAGTATTTCATTTTGTAGAAATTACAGGATCTTCTAAACACATTGAAATGTCACTGGTTAAAATTGTAGAGTCAAATGATTCCAATAAGTAATATTTAAAAATTCGTAAAGTAGAACCAAACTTCCGGTCAGAATCTGATTTTTACTCGATAGGTTGATTCAAGTTAATATACGGGAGTTGATTTGTGAGAGAACTGTTAGTCCCGTGCCGTGGGATCTGATCGGATCGATTAATCGATTGTTAGTGCGGAATCCAAACAAACGAAACACAAACGTTTTCTCTATAATCTTTTGTATATATTCACAATTGAATAATAAAGATTACAATCACAAACACACAAAAACGTTTTTCTGCCTCTCCTCTCTCTAATTCGGCTCACACACTCTTCACCACGTCCAACCCTAATTCGGACCTTTAACTCACTATTTATATCAACCTACTGGGCCCTTACTCGTGGATCTGATCGGATCGTTTTATTGATTGCTATTGCGGAATGATAAACAATCAATATATGATTCACGAACACAAACAATTCTATAACGTTTTCTGTATATTGACAATTGATTATAAACGTTACAATCACCAATAGAAACTCAAACTCGTTTTCTCTTCTCTGCACTCACACAAAACGGCTGACCAGTCTAATCTCAAGTCCAACCCTAATTCGGACCTTTAACTCACTATTTATATCAAGGCTATTGGGCCCTGCGACGTAAGGCCCAACGTCGCAGGCCCAACCCAATGCGACGTAGCCCATGTCGTCGCCATGTATATTCTATATAATTACATTTAGTTTGACTCACTAAACACTATACATATACAGACTAATTGACTTTGACAATTACAATAGTTTGACCAACTGACTGACACACTAAATGCACCAACAAGAACATAGGGGAAGTGTTTAGACTTGGGATACAATGGAATGGCCTAGTTATGTATAGGTTGTAACCCATATGCATTATGATATTGTAGATTGCTAGTGGTTTAGTGGATTACACTTAAGGGCGATACTTACATCATTTCTTGAGGTGAGTTTTGCGGCCTCATTTTTCTTAACTTATTTTCCGTTGGGGGAAAAGAATGCTCAAACTGATTTCGAACTATTTTCTTATGCTGTGTAAACTACCTGATTTTCTGATTTTGACATTATGATTGAATAAGTGACATGCTGATTGTTGTGGACTGATTGCTGATTGTTCGGATGAGTCTTGTGTCTTAGGGACCATGACAAAACTCCATATTACTTACTTTTCGGATGAGTCTTGTGTCTTTGGGACCATGACAACACTCCATATTTCTTACTAATACGATATGATTATTGATAGTACTATCGGACGACGGTCCCGCTCTTGTGATAGATACGTTATCCTTGAGTGAATATTATCCAGGAACGGAACGGATTGCTTATGGTGGATGAGTTGGTTATCTTATGTGCTTATTTCATATCATATGTCCTACTTACTGATTATCACAACAAACTGTATTTTCTCATGTGTCTATTAAACCTGCGAAACTCACCAACCATTGTGTTGACATTTTCGAGCATTTCTTTTCAGGGAACGCTATTGGCACTAAGATCGAGGACAAGAAAACTTAGTGGACCTGTTAGGTTGCATTAAGTATTGCTGCAAGACTTATGATATATTTATTGTTTGTGACACATTGTTTCTTTGTTGGTGTGAATGCTATGACACGAACCGTCATTCGTGTTAATAACATCACAACACATTGGTTTGATTTCATTTAGTAATCTCTTATTATTGATGTGTTGTGATCCTATCATTGTTGCATTCCGTTGTTTCCGCTTTAGACGGGGTGTGACATGGCTAACCTTGGTCAACCATTCTAATCATCACATTACTAACATGAGTTAACCATTGTAATTACATAAATCTTTTCATATTATTTAAAACTAATCATTTACTCTTTACACAATTAGGTGAATCTCTTGCTAGAAAGCAATCCAATTCACTTAATAAGTATTTAATCACTTTCATATAACTCACCTTGATGAATTGAACAACTTGTGGCTAATTGATCAATTGAAGATGACACATTTTTAACACCTAACACATGAACACACAACACAATTAATAACACTAATCACACTTTCACTAATACTAACATGAGATCTCTTTCTTACTTAATCAACTTTCTTTCACTTTAACTAAGCTAACTAATTATACTTTTAAAATTCTTATCATACTATACAATTCTTTCAACCACTAATCATTGGAGTTATCACTTACTCATGAATTCATAATCACTTTTCATTAATTAATCACTTTCATCTTTCATGTTCATAATCAAGCTTCACTCAAACATCTCATAATCAACTTAAAACTTTAATTACTTGCTCCACATCATAATCATATTCTATTAACACTTCTAATTACACTTTGAAGCTTATTACATGAATTTACAAGGATTTAGCAAAACCCCTAAATTCACTCAAGAACACTAATCATGATTTCATCACTTTTACCATGTAATAGGGTTACTAATGATCATAATAATACTAACTAACATCAAACTAATCATTTACTAATCTCAATTTCGGATTAAAACTTACTAATCAACAAAACCCATTTTCTAGGTTTAGGAAATTGAAGATCATAACTTACTTGATGATATAGAGAATCAAAGAGTGATCAATTTGATGTTTCTAACTTCAATTTCATGTTGATTTCTTGATTGATTATGGTTCTAGCGGTTTTGGTTCTTCACAGGAAAGGTTCTGGAGTTTATTTTTGATGTTACTGGAAAACGGCACGTATCAGTGTCTTTTATGTTTCAATTTGCTATACTACACAGTCTGGAACTGAACTACCATTTGCGATTCTATTATAACTTATTATTAAAAGATCTATAATTAAAAAGAAGTATATATTATTGTACACTAAAATAATACCTTAAAAACTGGGGTGTTACAACTCTCCCCCACTTATCTTATTCGTGTCCACACGAATGTCATTCTTATCTACTCAATCTTATCACTTTCGCTACTTGTGTGGAAACGTTTACTTACTCTGACATACTTCTTTTACTTAGTAGTTCCAGACATAAACATATATTATTTTGGTTTTGCTTTTCACATATATCTCAACTATACACTTATATCTATTCAATCTCATAACTTTTCAGCTATACATATAATGTAGCTAACATTATTACATAAACAACTAATCAATTTTATCACTTAACAATCTGATCAACAATTACACATAACTATAAACATACTGCTAAAAAAAACTTATGCACCAAATGTGCATACTGCTTTATCAACTTACTTATATATTTTATGCCTTCCACTCACTCAGTTCATTCTATCTACTAATCATTGTTCACTGTTTACTACTGACTATTCACTGTTTACTATTTACTGCTAACTATTCACCATTCACTGACACATAGTGCAATATCAAGCACAAAGAGTAATACTAACTACTGTCAATTTCTACTGAATCAATCTTTACTGAATCAATCTTTCAATTTAACAACTGTGACACTTAACATTCATTATAACACTCAGACAACTTATGTATATAAATATATACTTTCAATTATTTCCACATGCACACTTAAAGATGTGCATTCATCTGTCTTTACTTGTGCATATATACTCTACCTAAACTTGATTCTTTTGAATCAGATGACTTCTTACCTAAGCTATTTAACTAATCACTTTAAACAATCTTTGCACTATAACAACTGCTTTCACACTTTCATAACTAGGTGAAACCTCTTACACGGATGTAATCCGAAATCACATAGCCCTTACTTATCTGATTATTAATATAGCTAATGTAAATTAGCTAGTCTAATCATATTCTTAGCCAATATAACTTAGCTAAATAATCATGAACATAGCTAACCTTGGTTAGCCATACTAAACACGTTCATAGCTAATTTAAGTTAGCCATTCTAATCAATTAAACTTCTTTTATGATTATTTCATATATTTCATTACTAATCGTTATTATCATAACTAATCAAATAAGCTAAATTGCCAATACTTTACATGATTAAATAACTAATTCACAAACTAATCAACCTACAGCACATATCAATAATACATATTGGCATAAATACAGTAAATCATGGAACTAAATCTTTCACTGATCTAATCTGCTTTCATCTTTCTACTAGACAATTGTACTGCAACATCTAATCATCTAATTACAATTGTAACTAAATTGAATTAGCTATTCTAATCACATTTTTTTTCTACATAAGTCAGCTAGTCTAATCACATTAGCTAACATGATCCAGCTAATCTAATCACAATACTTTAACCTTAGTTAGCTAATCTAATTGCTGCAACATCTAACATAAGTTAGCAAATCTAATCATCTGTTATCACTAAACAACTATTTTCAACTTCTTTAGCAACTATTAATAATCATAATCAACTAATCAATTCAGTAACTCATTTAGGTTAATTAAACTAAACTTTCATTTAACTAATCATTCTTTCATCATTACTATAATTCTTTCAATATCCATTACTTTATACATCTTAAAATTTTCTCCCCCACTTAGGAATTTAACACTTTCTGTAATCATAATTACATTACTACTAAATCTGTATTGATTTTATTAAACTACTCACAAGGTATAAATACCACGTATTTACTATTCTGGAGCCAAAGAACATGGGCAGGTATAAAAGTTATCATATGGTACCTGACTTCGTGCCTCATGACTCCCTTTTCTAATTCCACTTTCTGATCTTCCTTTCAAATTAAAATTCTATTCATTATAATTGATTAACACTTTGTCAACCTTATACTTTCATTTGACTACAATAGTAATCACATAACAACTAAGTCTAGTCTAAACACTCTAACTCACAATGACTTTTCATAAAATTATCCATTTACTATTCCACTTCTATTCTTACCAAAATTAACCATCACTAATCACATTCTATACTTAACAGATATGAATCACCCGTGTGTCTTAATATAATATAACTACGTTGGCTAGACATCGTTTCATTATACCAGTCTCACACTTCTATTCATCACTGTTAATTATATACTGGGTTGAGTGTGGCTAAACTTTGATATCACATAAACTGAACAATTATAAAATACTTTAGTCTGCACAATTAAGAAATCATGAAGATTTCAACTAAACATATAAAACTAAAGTTAACACATGCCTTTGTGAATCTATTCACAGAACATTCTTAACATAATAATTGACATGGGTCAATACTTCTGATTACCTGAAACTCTAACCACATAGTTAATCTACTATCACATTTCAATTTATCTGTACTCATAATTGTATTGCCAATATAAATTAGCAATTATTTAAACATCTAAACATGCAGCTAACATAAGTTAGAGTATCTAAACATCTGAACTTCTATTCATAACTGAACTCTTTCACATAACTGAACATCTAAACATAACTAAACATCTAAACATTACTGAATCTTTGCACATTTCTAAACACTTGAACATATATCTGTACAGTTATCTACACATTTATCTGAACAAATATCTACTTGTAAGTACATAGCTAATCATACATGCATCTATTCATATGGCTGTGTTCTCACATATTCTCCCTCATAAGCAATTCATTTTCTGATCACTTATCAAATAAATGAATTTTAACTACACCTTGTAAATAATTTACTAATACTTGTCATACTAATTTCATGCTTTATATCAACACTATTAAGCTCAACAAAACTATTCAGGATGCTAGCATCTCATCTACTATTTCTATCTACTAATTTAACACATATCAATTAATCACAACTGATAACAAGGTAGCATATTAATCTAATCAAATCTGCTTTACTACTACACATACTAATCATTAAAAACTAAACATTTCATAGTGGTTTAAGTTTAGGCAATCCTATTGTGGATTACATAAATATCTTAAACCATCGCTCTGATACCAACTTGAAACGCCCTGAACCAATTTTTTTTTTCATTTTTTTTTTAAGACTCTAAGGATATTACCATTAGAAAGTAGACTATTCCACCTTTCCGACGATATAAAGAACGTCAAAAACGGAGCTACGGTTCATCTTTTATGACCATTTGAAAAATGACCACCTGAACGCCAACGAATCCGCCGGATTCATTATGAATCCACCGGATTCACCCTATTTTTGATGAAAACTCATTTACAGACCCATTTTTAAGCAATCTGATCCATTGAATCCGCCGGATTCAATCTGAATCCGCCGGATTCGTCTTAAATCCGGCTGATTTAACCCTGTACAGCAGACATGCACCTTATAATTACCAAAATACTTATTTCCGATATGCATATCTCATAAACGACAAGGAGTTAAGCCATGAAATTTTGCAGGCACCTTCACAATGCCAAAATGAAACTTTCCACTTTTACACTTTCTCAAATTACGCGTTTAATCAAAATCTGAACTGTAATCCATTTTCGAACCGTTTTAAGCACTTTTTCTTGACGTGTCAAAATACAAACCACTTGGTATCTGACTTTCATATTTTACCAACATTTTCTACTATACATTTGGCACTTACGACAATATCAACAAGTGTCATATCTATATCATGGTTTGTTTTGACTCTTTGACCCAAAATGTGCCCATTTGGACACTTTTGACCCGTTTCATCTTACAAGACTACTTTGACTCTTTCAATTTCATCTTTCGCTCACATTTGACCACTTCAACATAGTTGACTATGGGTCAACATTAAAATCATTCCTAAAACACACTTTCAACACTTTCACTATTCTAATTCTTTATCATTCATGATACACGCTTTACTACGAATCATTTACTTTTCTCTTTTCACTTTGACTTTCTTAAGTCAAAGTCTTACATAACAAGTGTCATAAAACTCTTTTTGGGCGATTTACACAATGGCTAATTGTAACACCCCCGAAATTCACTGTTTAGCGGAAGCAGGTTTTGGGGTGCTACTAATCAAATATCACAGCACAAAGATAAAGCAAATGACATCTATATGCAACGTTTGTAGATTAGTTACATTTCCATAGATATAATGTTTGAAAACTTAATGTTTTCGTATACAAAAATGTAGTTTCCTAGAGCCCACGCATATAGCGGGAGATTCTATTACATAATCAAAATATACAAAAGATAATGCTAAGAATCTCCGTTAATGCAGTTGTGTTAAAATCATGCGACTCTAGCTAAAGTCCTAGAGTAATCCTACTCCATCCGGGTACCTGAGAAAACATGCTAAAAAGGTCAACACGAATGTTGGTGAATCTCACAGGTTTGTAAGTAATATCAGTTTTGAAACACAAGATTTCATCAGTAGTGCCCATAGGCGTAAAATCAGTATTTGCAATCCAGCAAATGTAAAACCAGTATTTGCAATCCAGCAAATGTAAGTAAGTAAGTTTTACCGTTGCCATGAGGCTCATAATCGAAGCTTAACCCGTAATTAATAAGTTTGCTCCCGTGACATGCTCGTAAATAAGCAAGCATCAGTAACGAATAATTAGTCACCCGTTTCTACGTGTAAATCAGTACGTGGCAGCGCTACTGCCCCGGGCGGGGAGGGTCATTTCCCTAATGCATCCATTAACTAGTGTTCGCGCTTAAGTCCATAACTAACGATATATGATGGAGAGACTTCTGTAAATAGTAAACAACTCATGCAATTCCGTGTGGTGTAGTAAACAGTTTAGTACTTCTGTTCAAGAAAAAGTAGTAGCATGTTTCTCCCCCAATTAGATAAAACAGTAAAAAGTGGGGCCGTAAGACTCACCTGAGTCTTGTAGAAATCAGTTGCAAATAGCAAGTAGTAAGTAAAGCAAGTAGGTTCTCCGAACCCGTAACCTTCAAATGCCTAAACATATGAGGTTATGTAAGTATGTGTCTCGCGAGACGTTTCATTTAGTTGTACACAACTAGTATATCCAGTGTTTGTCCGTATGTTTGTAATTGTTTGTTGTTGGAAAACGTGTCTGGCCCGTTGGTGATTTAGTTGAAATGTTAATCTCGACATATACATATTTGTTTGGAGTGTTATGCTTGAAAAACATGTTTCAATGTCCCTTAAATGTTATATTGTATAATCGTTTGAAGTCTCAAATGTTTAACACTTAAATTGGAGTTAAATTGTAAAACTGCTGTGTTTTGCGACACAATATGCGACACAAAAGTTTGTCGTGCGACACAAGGGTTGTGTCGCATACGTCATGCGACACAAGGATACGACACAAGGACTGTGTCGCATCGGATGCGATATAGCGACATAGTGGTTGTGTCGTATAAAAATACGACATAATATGCGACATAGAGTGCGACACAATATTGTGTCGCAAAGGTTACGACACTAAAGGTTTGGTACGACACAAGATGCGACATAACAGGCTTTATGCGACATAGTATGCGACACAAGGCTTGTGTCGCATTGATGAACACCAACCCAGAAACATTCGGCTGTCGAGATATTTCGGCTAAAAACGCAAATCTAACCCATTTTTAAGCTGTAAATCGTGTTTTCTTCATTGTTTAGGTTATAGCTATGTTGTGTACACAATATTTCATCAAAACATTACACCAAAATGAATAGATCTAAGTTTTTAGAAATTTCTTACAAATGCAAATCGAAAGAGATGGAGGCCGAAAATGATGATGATGCTTTTGTTAATCTTGTTCCTCTTGTAATGGTGATTCCGAAAATATAAATCTCGTGGGTCGGTTTGTGAATCCGAAAATTTGTAGGAAATTTGAGAGAGAGTTAGGGTGTGTGTGTAGGTTTTGTTTGGATGAAAATGAAAAGGGAATTGGGGTGGGGGGTTGGGTTTTGGCTGATCCTAAAAGAAAGGAGGGGAAAAATACTCCTCAAAACACAGTGTTTACTCCGTGTCCTAATCGTTTAATCCCTCGTTTTTAATATTTAACCAAACAGTTATATTTTTAAAATGTAACTGGAGTATTTAAATAAAAATACCTTGAAATTAATAATAAAAACATTTGTCGAAATATTTAAATTATTAATTCGCGTTTAATACGTTTTTGTTGAATTATTTAAAATATCGTCGCGGTAATATAATTAATGTTCGTTCAATTGTGTATTTTATATAACAAAAATACGTTCTCATTATTTAAGTAAATCTCTGTCACCAACGTCCAAGTAAACTGTGTCGGACTCCGTCCGGTTAATTCGTACGATTCATCCAAATCGCGTAAGTACACACATATATATGTAAATCACCTTATATATATACAAATAGAGTCTGTAATTAGTCCTATTACATACTAATTACAACTAGTTACAAATAATTAGGCATAATTAATTATCCTAATTATGCAGGTGTTACACTAATCATAACGATAATTCAAAAGAATAAGAAGCTCATCTAACCATAAAGCAAGCTCCTTATCCACGCTATCTTCTTGCAATCCAAAATCTACTACTTCTATCATTTGGTTCAACCAAACCAAGTACCTAGAATATAAAACACTGAACGGGTTAAGCATAAAGCTTAGTGAGCATATGATTATCTAATCAACTTAACTACTAATCAAAAACAATGCATTATTATCATAGTAACAATATAATAAGCAAAGTATATGAGTCTCTTCCCTTTCTTGAATTCGCTTTCACTTTCGCTTTTACTTTAACTTGCACTTTCATTTTCACTTGAACTTTTACTATTACTTTCATATGTGCACATATCTCTTGATTATACTAGCTAATATCTAACTAGCTAGTTTAATCACATTCTAGTTATTATCTAAATAGCTAGACTAATCACATTTTAGCTAACATAAATTAGCTACTAATCAAGACATGGCTAACCTTGGTCAACCATTCTAATCATCACATGACTAACATGAGTTAACCATTGTAATTACATAAATATTTTCATATTATTTAAAACTAATCATTTACTCTTTACACAATTAGGTGAATCTCTTGCTAGAAAGCAATCCAATTCACTTAATAAGTATTTAATCACTTTCATATAACTCACCTTGATGAATTGAACAACTTGTGGCTAATTGATCAATTGAAGATGACACATTTTTAACACCTAACACATGAACACACAACACAATTAATAACACTAATCACACTTTCACTAATACTAACATGAGATCTCTTTCTTACTTAATCAACTTTCTTTTACTTTAACTAAGCTAACTAATTACACTTTTAAAATTCTTATCATACTATACAATTTTTTCAACCACTAATCATTGGAGTTATCACTAACTCATGAATTCATAATCACTTTTCATTAACTAATCACTTTCATCTTTCATGTTCATAATCAAGCTTCACTCAAACATCTCATAATCAACTTAAAACTTTAATTACTTGCTCCACATCATAATCATATTCTATTAACACTTTTAATTACACTTTGAAGCTTATTACATGAATTTACAAGGATTTAGCAAAACCCCTAAATTCACTCAAGAACACTAATCATGATTTCATCACTTTTACCATGTAATAGGGTTACTAATGATCATAATAATACTAACTAACATCAAACTAATCATTTACTAATCTCAATTTCGGATTAAAACTTACTAATCAACAAAACCCATTTTCTAGGTTTAGGAAATTGAAGATCATAACTTACTTGATGATATAGAGAATCAAAGAGTGATCAATTTGATGTTTCTAACTTCAATTTCATGTTAATTTCTTGATTGATTATGGTTCTAGCGGTTTTGGTTCTTCACAGGAAAGGTTCTGGAGTTTATTTTTGATGTTACTGGAAAAAGGCACGTATCAGTGTCTTTTATGTTTCAATTTGCAATACTACACAGTCTGGAACTAAACAACCATTTGTGTATTCTATTATAACTTATTATTAAAAGATCTATAATTAAAAAGAAGTATATATTATTGTACACTAAAATAATACCTTAAAAACTGGGGTGTTACATAATATATGTTTCTTTGAATCTTTGGTGTATAATAAAGGTGTCGATATGGGCGGGTTGGGTATTGGAAGAAAACATGTTCCGATTAAATGTTGTACGAGTCGAATTAGACTGGGATGGGTGATCTAAAAGCAGTTAGTTTTACAGATTCTCGTGATTTGCTAATGCTAATATTGAAATTAGTTTGAATTAACAATTTAGCTTATTCATTTAGTGTGGGTTATAATTCCCTGTGTAGCTCGTAAGATCTATTCTGTTTAGTTGGCCATTGGCTGTTAAGACATAAATATTACTTACGTTTTCATTGGTTCAGCTGAAGCATGTTTATGGCCTTGGTTATGGTAACCATATTCTCTTGTGCTTTCCGATCATTTTTTATCGGCTTATTGATTATTTTGTTATCTTTTGATGCAGTTGTTCCCATTTGGCTTGATGTTGGGAGTAAATATTCTCTGGTATGCACATCCTCTTTTCCATCTTCCCATTAGAATAGTACAACTTAATTATGAAATATCTTACTATTACTTTGTAGCTTGTATAACTAAGAATGGCAGTTTAATACTGTACATGCTGAACAACTGCATTTAAATTTACATGTAACTCTTCAATTAGGGTTTCTTTTCTCATCATCCGATTCTCTTTCTGCTAATATTCACTAAAGTCTTTCATATATTTTGATTAGTACTCTGGTTCAATTAAACTAGAAATTTGTTAACTACAACTAATTGTAAATGTTCATCTAAATTTGTGCAAATTCATGCAGGTGTTGTAACAGAGATTGGTAAATAATGAATTAAAGTTCCGTCTTTGATCACTTTACGCATTGGTGCAATCAAAGATGCAATCCTTGATGGTAAGTTGTTTGGATTCAATTTGGGGCCAATGTTTGTCGGTTAGGGTTAAGTTTTGATGTTGGTTTAATAAGTTCATTACTTGATTGAAGTTTGTGAAGGTACTACGACTTTTGTTTTGTTTATACTGCGTGTTTGTCTGTGTGCAGAAGAAAATGGGAACCATGATGTTCATGCTTCTATTATGCTTATTAGTTATTACGTCATGTACTTTTCTTGCTTGATAGTTCTTGGTTGATTTTGATGATTATCTTTTCATGTTATAATCTCAATATCAGTTAGGTGTTCCAACTTCCATGAAGGGAACCGTGTTTGCTGATTTGGGTATAAGATTCAAGTTGATGGCACAAGAGATATTACAAAGAATAATAAAGCTTGTCAGTCACAATTTGATGGAGGTAATTTTTGTTATAATAATACACCTCTGTTGCTTTTAACAAGTTTGAACCAATGTTAATTGTACATATATATGGTTGTGGGTAAGTGCAGGGATATCTCTATATCTTTGTGGAAGTATTCTCACATCACCACTGAATTTGGGTAACTTTTCAATTTCGTAAATACAATGGTTTCTAATCCAGTTTCTTTTCTTTTGGAGTTATTTATTGATTTATGTTATTTGTAATGGTCAATCAATGCCTGCAACAATTTCATTTTTCGTTTATTAAATGCAATTCGGTTAGTACAGATACCCATAGAGCATTATCTTATTATCGTTTCTTATTCTTTTTGAAATGAGTTAATACCATCTATAACTTGGATGATATGAACATGGAGATTATGAGAAACACTCTTTACAAGGCATACCATCAGGATTTTTATAGTTCTGACCCGTAAGCATTGTTGGATCATTTTAACTGTGAAAATGTCTTTTTTAGCGATGGTTTAGAAAACGCTAGGTGGTGCTACTACTGAAATAATGTTTGACCTTTTAGAGTTTGAAGCTTATAGACGAGCTGCTATTATAACAATAAATAGGTGCTGCCACTATTTAAAAAAAATTCTCCATAGGAGCTCACTTTATACATGCGAGTTTGCTTAATTTAATAGTGATTATATTTTATAAATAGTATTGGAACAGTGCTTACTCGATATGATCATGGAAAGCTTTTTTGTAGCTTTGGCTTACTATAAAGAAAAGCCACACAACCTCTTCTAATTAATTTGGAGGAAGTGTTAACAGGGAACACATGATGATTCTGGTGGAAGTAATAAAGATTGACGGAAAATTCTAAGCCAAAATGGAGAAATGTGGCTTTCAACTTCAATCTATCAGGTAGTTTTCATTCTCAATTATCATTCTCACATTTTATAATCAAATGCTAATTAAGTGTGGAGAATATAATTGGTTCGTTGCTCACCGTGGGATAAAAGTGAGGAGTACATTGTCGATACATACCTTTAACCCTTATCTATAAGTTAGCTTCTTGTGCTGTATGTATATTATTTTATGATAAAAAAATTTCCATATAAGTTTCATAATTCATTGATCTATTTATTCTTTTATAGCCTAGATCTAGAGTTATTAAGTGCATTAGTAATTGTAGGATTATTTTAAATAATGGTTTTTTTGTCACCTTTACTTATTTTGTTGTGTCCCAAATATTTATACAGAAATAGTAAAGGCTGTTGGACATTATTATCCAATTAAGATCTGTTACGCATCATTTAAGCTCTGAGCTTGTCAAAATGTGCTGGTTAGGAAGTCATTGCTAGCCACAGAAGGTGCAGTTTATTACGATCTTTATCTTATTTGATTTCTAATTTTTATGGCCATATATGGTGATGTGTTATTCATAATATTTAACGTGTTTGCCGGTTAGCCCGACCCGAACCAATTTTGATCTGTTAATACAAAGTCAGCCTGATATATTTTTGAGCAAATGAGTTTTCTTTCTTTCTTTTCTCTGAGTCTATCATACATCTAATGGTGTAAACTGAATATATTATTTGCTAGAACTCGAAAATTTGTAAACTTGGTGATAAAGAGACGGGGGAGATTATTATCAGCTTCAAACTGCTGCCAGTTAGATTTGTCAGGAAACCTTCATTTTGTCTAGAGGAAGAACAAGTGGCATGTTGGATAGGTTTGATAACGGATCGTAATGCACTTGAGTCAAAACGAGTAACTTTTAGCACGTGTTTGAATTGGCTCTTTGGACACACTGCCCCGAAAATACTATTGTCAATCTATTCAAATTTGATATAAAATATAAATGATCTATGTGTTAATTATATATAACAAAACCGGTGTAGGAAGTTGTATGCATTCAACTAGATTTTAGGTGACTTTTGACCCATCTGACCGAAGTTTGTACCAAAATTTTATATATTCAATTCCATTGACCTGTTTGAAATGAACATACCTCATATTGACACATTCATAAATCATAAGTATATTGGTTCAAACATTACCTCTAATTTCTAGCTCTAAGAGTTGCAATATGAATTGTCTGACATTCCGACTGTTTAATTGCATCTTTCAGGTGACTTCATTTAAGAAGGTGAAGAAAGTTTGCTTCATGAACCTTATACCAAAGTCAGGTGAAGGCAACATATTGCATAAGGTTTTAGTGTTGCATAAGGTTTTAGTGGAACAAAGCATACTCCTGTCAGAACTTTGGCCAAACATTTAGCTCCAATATGTATGCAATCCATCATAAAGCTGACATGTTTCAAAAATGGATCTATACCATTTTAAGCAGTGAACTTATGGGTTTTGATCTTTATCTACCAAGGTAGAACTAGTGACTTGGAAGAGTTTAACGGATCACATTTATCCATCCATATCATATACAAGTGACTTGGAAGAGTTTAACGGATCACATTTATCCATCCATATCATATACAAGTTCTGTATTCATGTTTCGTTTATCGCATTTTGATGACCAATATCCAAGGCCGTCTTCGAGGGTGGGCGAGGTGGTCGATCGCCCAGGGCCTCCGAATTATAAGGGACTCAAATTTGAATATGTTTGTGCATATGTATGTGTGTATATACATATACATATAATTTGATTGTTGATTGCAATAAAACAAATGTTCTAGTTGTTTCAAAATTGTTTGAGGCACAACAAAAAATTAAAAAAATTAGTTTATATCTTGATATAGGGCTTCATTTCGATGATCATTCATGATTTTACCCAGGGCCTCCGAAAACTCAGCGACGGCCCTGCCAATATCATACACTATATTATTTTGCTTTCGGTTTATATCTATTCTCATTTCTCATATATATATATATAGTAACCATATATTCTACTCCGTATTTATATTTGGAGTTGCTATTCTTCTTATCCAAATAACTTTATCTTTTTTTCGTTTTCAACCAACTTTATATAAAATGAGAACATACATATTATATGATTATAGAAATTTAACTACTAAGTGCATAATTTATGTAGCAGCAGTTAGCTGGGCAACGTCCGGGTATAACACTAGTTATTCACAGCGAAGCGTGATGAACCATCCTTGTTGCAATCGTAGTGGGTTGGTTTGTTGACGGTGGAATCGGTTTTGGACTTTTGGTTATTTACTGAAGAAAAGAAAAGAAAAGGGAAACAGACAAACAGTGAATTGCACTATAAATCCAACCGTTTCATGTATGGTATAAAAAAAATTTGTTTTTCTATCTAAATTATATTCATGTGTACATATGATTTTGTAGTTTTTCTTTTCTAATTTGAGTTTTTGCTATATAAGATTTAAAAAAAAGTACTCGTATCAAAGAAGCTTATTAAAATATTGTTCACGTGATTACAAGTATATATTGATAAGTTGTACAATCATATTTTGTCACCGAAAAAAAGTTAAATAGTTAATTAGCTTGGGTAAAATAGTCAATTCAATCTTTCAAACCATTTATTCATCACAAAAAGTAAATAACATCATACATTCACTAATTTATTCACTAATTTTGTCACTAATACATTTGATACTCATACTGTCATCTATATTCACGTAACAAAAAGTAAACATACAAAATATTAAACCCTTATATCAATGGAGATGAAGTAAGTTGGTTTTTTCTCACCTTCGTCTCATTGTATATTGAAGAGAACATCATTGACTTTTTATTGACCAATAATTTATGACTTTATTCTTTCATCGAATTATCTTGAGAAATTAGATGACTTAATAAAATTCTAACAGTTGTCAAAATATGAGTAACATGTACTATTATTATTGTTGTCATCCATTTTCAAACACGTGCATACCAAGTCATGTTTTAATCTTCATTATCCCTATATGTTATTTTATTTAATAATAATTGTTACAACATTCGTATTGCTAACTCATTACTAAATGTTATCTGGATAATTAATTATATTACAATATAATGTGCATTCATAAAACTACATCTCCTTTTGCATTTGGTGAAAAGAGGTTATGGACTTTCAACTTTCAAATAAGATTTTGTATATTTATTTTGACATTCGAAAAATAAAGAAAATTGCTCATTTTGATTAGCAAAGAATTTATTTTTTCTTTAAAAAAGAAATATTATTATAAAGTTAAATTAGTAATTTGTAACCAAATGACTATTGGTCTAACAGTATGGTGATGACCCTCCAACCTTGAAGTTGTGAGTTCATTATATTATAGAGAATTTAAGTATTTTCTATTCATAAGAAAGATAGTTGGCGGAAATGCGTTTCTCATTATATTATTAAAGTTAACGTAAAAAAGAAAAGAGTAACTCTCTACAATTATAATGTGAATGTGAGAAAGAAAATTATCATATAGAAATTGAGTTGGTCTTGAGCTCTTCATATCATATTGTTAACACATGTGCTAGTAAATTAAAAAACCCATCAAAAAACGTGGAAAAAAAAAATTCGTCGAAAGTATGCCTTGATGGACGGCAAATCGAAGAGGATCAAACGTTGAATCTAATGGTGCAATTTTCATAATTTTTCGATTTGTCGTTTGTGAGATATTTAAGTTGGGGGTAAATGGGTTTTGTATTCTCTTTGTACAAATGGCACCCTCCCATTGGTACTTCCATACTTTCCATAATTCATGTACTGTCATCATCCTATCTCTTATTGAAGGGAAGTGATAAATACAACAAAGAATTTAATTCATACACCAAACATATGCTTCGGTCTGTTTGTACTGTAAGATTTAACGATTGTACAGTTTGGTGTATGAAGTAATATGTTTGTTGTATCTATCAACTCCCTTTACTAAAATTTATTATTATGCAAGAATGCAAAGCAAGCTGCCCAAACACATAAGAAAATGAATCCGTTAACATAAAACCGTTGTCGAAAAATATGTATCTTAAGGTACGGATCGACGCTCAGTACTTCTACTTTACATGAGATAACTTTTAATAAGTATAAGTACTGCATTTATATTTATAATATATCTATATCTATATCTATATTATTATATCTATCGAATCATCCTTGACTATACATTAGCTAGGGCCTAGGTATTCACTAATGAAACGCCCAGAAATTTTTTAATTTTTTTTTTAGTGAATACATTTAGGTCCCATTACTTCTTAATAATTCGAATTATGTTATCTCAATTAGTATCTTAATAATTTTTATACAATTTTCTTCCAGGGTTGTAAAATAAATCGGATACCAATTTCTCACACACGAACGCGATCCCAGAACAACTAGCCGGATCGCGTTTCTAAGTTCAAAAACGTTCTGTGACGAAATTACACTGACGAACGCGATCCTGACACTTTAGCTGGATCGCGTTTGCTAGTTAAAAATCCGGTTATGGTGATTTTTCAAAGAGGAACGCGATCCTGGGAATACTTAGCCGGATCGCGTTCACTAGTTAAATTTCAGATCAAGACCTTAATCCAAATTTTGACGAAATTCAAATGTACATAACTCATAAACCGTAAGGAATTAAATTCTGAAAATTTGCAGATACATTCAAATAACCAAAACAAAGGTTTCCCTTTTTGTACTTTTTCAATTTTCACAAAAATGCAACATTTGAGCGTATGACTCATTTTAGCCCATTTTTGACATTTTTAGTGAACAACTCAAAACACAATCTATACATTTGCAGCTATTGTGCTTTTCATCACTTTTCCAAAATACCCAAACAAACTTAAAGCAACTAACCAAGATTCTATAACCATGGTAAAACTCATTATACACACATGGATCGTTATTGACCCATTTTGACACTTACGACCCGTTTACCGTTTAACAACATACTAAGACTTCTATTCCACTTTCAATACATAATTTACATCAGTGGTTGACTTTCGTTGTCAACTAATATCCAAAACCCCATATTACATATTTCTAATGTATTTCAAAACAACTTGGGCGTATTACACAAGTAGATACGAAACGATAATTCAATAGAGAAAATGCTTGCTACTTACTAAAATGCAAGCTAATCCACGCTATTCCTTTTTGATTTCCTTATCCTTCCTTTGCGAGCTATTACCTATAATACATTTAAATGATACGGTGTAAGCATAAAATGCTTAGTGAATACATAGGAAATCAATTAAGCAATTCAATCACAAATAGAACTATTATACTATCAAATAATAAACACAATTAGCAATAGATACCAATTGGATCCGCGGCCCATAAGATACGATTGTGCAAAGCACATATTTCGTATTGGTTATTATTTCGTTTCATAAATACAACAATAATAACAATAACTTGATTATGTGAAATCTCTTGCTCGTAAACAATCCGAAATCACATAACCTTCACCTAATTGATCCACAATGTACTCACCTTAATCTTTGATGATGAATTCACTTAGCAAAGATAATAGTTATTCCAATCCTTTATCACCTATACATATGATACATAATTACACATTTAGATTCTAAGATTCATAACAACTAAGTAGTAACTCATAATTCACTCTCCCCCACTTTGATTAGTCTAAGTAATTCACTAATCAAAGTTCTTATTTATTTGAGTTCTTATTAGCATAGCCTATTTATACTTCTATTATCACAATTAACTACTCATTATGCTTATAAACTCAATTCAAGAGGGTTTTAACAAAACCCCATGATTTCATCAAGAACTCAAATGATGAATTCTTTATTTTCCTGAATTGAAATGATTTCTATCAGTGATATTCATGATAATAATCACTAACTTAATCAATTCCATGCCCTAATTTCGGATTAAAGTACCAATTATTGATAACCCCTCAAAACCCCATTTCCTAGGTTAAGAATTCACAAGAAATACTTACAAGAGATTGAAGATAACAATAGAGATGATGATACAGGTGATGACTTGAAGATTTCTAGCTTGAAACGAATTAAAATTTGAAGAAGTGAAGATGGATTGAAGATGGCGATTTTTGGTTCCTCACGTATGAAAGTCTGGAAAGTTTCAGAAGAATTAAGAATTATGTACGTATATTACATATTTATCCAATTCTTTTACTTAATTTACAGTACAGAACTGAAGAATTCGATTGCGTTTTATTTTATATCTTCTTATTTAATTAATATTATTTCATAAGATTTATATTTCTGGATACACTAAAATAATACCTCGAATATTGGGATGTTACAAATCTCCCCCACTTATTCTGTTCGTGTCCTCACGAACCATTCTTGATACACAGCAGGATAATACATCATCATCCATTCCTCGGGTTCCCAAGTGAATTCAGAACCCTTTCGATGTCTCCACTGGACTTTAACAATGGAAACCATTTTATTTCTTAACTGTTTATTCTTTTGATCAAGAATCTTGACAGGTTCTTCTATATAATTCAATTTCTCATTTATTTGGATTTCAGGAAGAGGTACATATGAAGCTTCGTCAACAAGACATTTTCGAAGCTGTGACACGTGGAATGTATCATGAATACCACTAAGCTCATCCGGTAATTGTAACCGATAAGCTACACGACCGACACGATCGAGTATTTCGAAAGGTCCAATATATCTTGGACTTAGTTTTCCTCTCTTCCGAAAACGAATGATACCCTTCCAAGGAGAAACTTTTAACATTACTTTATCACCAACTTGGAATTCTATTGGTCGTCTACGTTTGTCAGCATAAGATTTCTGTCGGTCTTGAGCCATTTTTAGCCTTTCACGGATTTGATCAATCTTTTCAGTAGTCATTTGAACTACATCAGTACTGCCTAGTTCACGTTGACCGACTTCTCCCCAACAAATGGGAGTACGACACTTTCGACCATAAAGCATTTGATATGGTGGCATCTTTATGGAAGAATGATAACTATTGTTATATGAAAATTCCACCAATGGGAGATGAGAATCCCAACAACCACCAAAGTCAATGACACATGCTCGCAGCATATCTTCTAGAGTTTGAATAGTACGTTCACTTTGTCCATCCGTTTGAGGATGAAAAGCCGTACTAATATGTAGTTGAGTATCCAAATCTTCTTGAAATTTCTTCCAGAATCGAGAGGTAAAACGAGTATCCCTATCAGAAACAATAGAAACTGGTACTCCATGGCGAGCAACAACTTCACGAATATAGATTTCTGATAATACTTCAGAGGATGATGCTTCCTTGATAGGTATAAAAAGAACACTTTTTGTTAATCGGTCCACAATCACCCAAATGGCATCATGCTGGCGAGGAGTTCTCGGCAGCTTTGTAACAAAATCCATGGTGATGTGTTCCCATTTCCATATTGGAATATCCAAAGGTTGGAGTTTTCCATATGGTTGTTGATGCTCAGCTTTTACTTGAAGACAAGTGAGACAATTTTGGACATATTTAATGATATCACGTTTCATACCAGGCCACCAATAATTACATTTTAGATCACGATACATTTTGGTGGCACCTGGATGAACAGAATATTTCGATTTATGAGCTTCATCCAATAACAATTTCTTCACATCACTCGTTACTGGTATCCAGATTCTACCATAACGAGTTCTCAACCCTCGAGAATCTTCAATTAATTCAGAAAGTTGACCCTTTAAGCGTTGCTTATTCAGGTCATTAGAAGATAATGCGTCAATTTGAGCAGTTTTTATAGAATCAAGCAGTTGAGGAAACACAATCATGCTTAGAGATTTCACTGAAAGAATATAATGAGTAGCCTTTCGGCTAAGAGCATCCGCAATGACATTAGCCTTACCAGGATGGTAAAGAATGTCACAATCGTAATCTTTGACCAGGTCAAGCCACCTTCTTTGTCTGTTATTCAAATCTCGCTGATCAAAGAAATATTTCAAGCTTTTGTGGTCAGTATAAATGGTAGACTTGACTCCATATAGATAATGTCGCCAAATCTTCAATGCAAAGACCACAGCTGCTAATTCAAGATCGTGAGTAGGATAGTTTTGTTCATGAGATTTAAGTTGACGCGAAGCATAAGCTATAACCTTCCCACGTTGCATTAATACACAGCCCAAGCCAAGCTTAGAAGCATCACAATAAACCACCATATCCTCATTACCTTCCGGTAAAACAAGGATAGGAGCCTGACTGAGCTTTTCTTTCAACAATTTAAATGCTTTAGATTGTTCTTCACCCCATTTCCAAGATACACTCTTTCGAGTCAATTGAGTCAATGGGGTAGCAATCTTAGAAAAATCTTGAATGAAACGACGATAGTAACCCGCAAGACCAAGAAAACTTCTGACCTCAGTGGGGCTCGAAGGAGGATCCCACTTAAGAACTGCAGCGACTTTAGATGGATCAACTTGAATACCATGGACATTAATCACATGTCCAAGAAACTGGACTTCACGTAACCAGAATTCACACTTGGAGAATTTAGCATAAAGCTTTTCACGTCGAAGCATTTCCAAAACTTGTCTCAAATGAATTGAATGATCACTCTCACTTTTAGAGTAAATGAGAATGTCATCAATAAAAATAATTACAAATTTATCCAGCATAGGACGACATACACGATTCATCAAGTCCATAAATGCAGCTGGAGCATTGGTTAAACCGAATGGCATGACAACGAATTCATAGTGACCATAACGAGTTCGAAAAGCGGTTTTAGAAATATCTTCTTCCTTTACCTTCAACTGATGGTTACAAGACCGAAGATCAATTTTTGAGAAGAAACTGGCACCTTGCAGTTGATCAAATAAATCATCGATTCGAGGTAAAGGGTAACGATTCTTGATGGTCACTTTATTTAATTCCCGATAATCGATACACATCCTTAAAGATCCATCTTTCTTTTTAACGAATAACACTGGAGCTCCCCATGGCGAACTGCTAGGACGAATAAAGCCCTTATCAAGGAGTTCTTGCAACTGATTCATCATTTCTTGCATTTCAGTTGGGGCTAAACGATAAGGAGTCTTAGCAATTGGAATAGCTCCAGGATTTAAATCAATTCTGAATTCAACTTGTCGATCAGGTGGAAGACCAGGGAGCTCATCAGGAAATACATCCGGAAATTCATTGACAATAGTGATATCAGAAAGAACAGCAACAGATTTAGAGTTATCAATCACGTGTGCCAAAAAGGTTCGACACCCATGTGATAACCATCTTTTAGCTCGTGCATACGTGCATAGAGGAATAGTTCGATTGATACGTTCTCCATAAACAGTTATATCCTGTCCGCTAGGTGCGTTCAGGAAAATAACTTTTTCATGACAATTGATTACACATTTATTTCGTTTTAACCAATCCATTCCTATTACTATGTTGAACTCCCCCATTTGCATTGGGATTAGATCAACATTAAATTTCTCACTTCCTATTTCGATGATACACCCCTTATACACATCAGAAACTATTACTAGCTTATTATCAGCTATTTCAACTTCTAAGGGATGATCAAGTTTAGATACAGAAATATTTAAACATTTACAAAACGAAAGTGATACAAAAGATCTGGAAGCTCCAGAATCAAACAAAACATGGGCAGGTATAGAATTTATAATAAAGGTACCTGTCACCACATCATGTGATTCCTTAGCCTCCTCTGCTGTAATTTGAAAAGCACGGGGTTTGGCTCCCGATCCGGCAGTTGTCCCTTTCTTCTCAGAATCTTTTCTTTGTTGTTTGTTTCTCTGTTGTTCTTTCTTAACGGGACAATCAGCCTGAATATGATCGCTTTTGAAACAGGTGTAACATAAACGGAAAGGACTAGGGCAATCCGGTGCCATGTGTCCAGGCCTCCCACACTTGAAACATTTACAATCCCCAAGATGTCTCTTTTCACATTTATCGCATAATGGCCATTCACGAGTACGGGGTTGAGAAAACTGTTGTTGTGATTGAGATTTTTGTGAGGATTGTTGTGATGGTGATTTCGAATCAGTTCTAGTTTTCTTAAACGATGATGATTGAGATGGAGCAGATTGCTCTGCTTTTCTTTTACTAGCATATTCAGCACGCTTAGCTAATAAATCTTTTTCTCTTACTAAGGCTCAATTCAATATCGTTGGAATATCCTTATAAAATGACTGATCAATAGATTCACGGATTTCAAGATTCAAATAACGATAGAAATGATCAGTCAACAACTTCTCATTAGAAGTGTACTCAGGACAGAAACGAGATTTTTCATGGAAGGATTTGGAATATTCAGCTACAGACATCCTTCCTTGATTAATCGCAAGAAATTCTCCCTTTAACTTTTCTAGTTCAGCTGGTGGTGAAAATTCACTTTTGAATAATTCTTTAAACTTGTCCCAAGAAAACTGAGATGCTGTTTCAAATCCATAGGTGTCAATCTTTGAATTCCACCATTCATGAGCATCACCTTTGAGTTGGTGAGCAGCAAACAGCACTCTCAAATTATCAGGACATTTAGATAACAGAAACGTTTCCTCCATTCTACTCAACCACCTAAGACTAGCAACAGGATTCAATTCACCTTCAAATTCAGGTGGTTTACAGCTTGAGAATTTCTTAAAGTCATAGCTTTCAGCCGACGCTTGAGCAGTCATGAGTCCCGCAGTAACTGGAGGATTCGTCAAAATAGGATGTTGTTGTTCGAATTCTTTTAATTTATCACTCATTACTTCGTTAACTTTAGAAGTCACTATATTATCTACTTCGGCAATTATTGTTGGGCCAAACTCTTTAAAGGCTTGCCCAACGATTTGTTTAATCGTTGCCTCATCATCAGGATTTAGACGTCTATCACCTTGATCCATTGATTCCATTTACTACAGGGATTAACAATTTAATCAACATATTCCAAATTTTGTATAATAATAGAAATTAAAGCAATCCTATACAACCATTAAGAACAACCATTCACCAAAGCCATATTACATTCAAGGATTTTTGAATCACCCATGTGCACTAGTATAATACAACTGCGTTGGCCAGACGTAGATATATTATACTAATTACACACTTCTATTCATTCCTCTTGAACGTATTTAAGCAAGGCAACAATCATTCTTAAGGTTCCACATCAATTCACAAAACAAGATTCTATCACAATACAATTATCAACATAATCATAGATTCGAAATAGTTTAAGATTATGCAATCCTAATGTGGATTACGTAATTCTCTTAAACTATCGCTCTGATACCTACTTGAAACGCCCAGAAATTTTTTAAATTTTTTTTTTTTTTTTTAGTGAATACATTTAGGTCCCATTACTTCTTAATAATTTGAATTATGTTATCTCAATTAGTATCTTAATAATTTTTATACAATTTTCTTCCAGGGTTGTAAAATAAATCGGATACCAATTTCTCACACACGAACGCGATCCCAGAACAACTAGCCGGATCGCGTTTCTAAGTTCAAAAACGTTCTGTGACGAAATTACACTGACGAACGCGATCCTGACACTTTAGCTGGATCGCGTTTGCTAGTTAAAAATCCGGTTATGGTGATTTTTCAAAGAGGAACGCGATCCTGGGAATACTTAGCCGGATCGCGTTCACTAGTTAAATTTCAGATCAAGACCTTAATCCAAATTTTGACGAAATTCAAATGTACATAACTCATAAACCGTAAGGAATTAAATTCTGAAAATTTGCAGATACATTCAAATAACCAAAACAAAGGTTTCCCTTTTTGTACTTTTTCAATTTTCACAAAAATGCAACATTTGAGCGTATGACTCATTTTAGCCCATTTTTGACATTTTTAGTGAACAACTCAAAACACAATCTATACATTTGCAGCTATTGTGCTTTTCATCACTTTTCCAAAATACCCAAACAAACTTAAAGCAACTAACCAAGATTCTATAACCATGGTAAAACTCATTATACACACATGGATCGTTATTGACCCATTTTGACACTTACGACCCGTTTACCGTTTAACAACATACTAAGACTTCTATTCCACTTTCAATACATAATTTACATCAGTGGTTGACTTTCGTTGTCAACTAATATCCAAAACCCCATATTACATATTTCTAATGTATTTCAAAACAACTTGGGCGTATTACACAAGTAGATACGAAACGATAATTCAAAAGAGAAAATGCTTGCTACTTACTAAAATGCAAGCTAATCCACGCTATTCCTTTTTGATTTCCTTATCCTTCCTTTGCGAGCTATTACCTATAATACATTTAAATGATACGGTGTAAGCATAAAATGCTTAGTGAATACATAGGAAATCAATTAAGCAATTCAATCACAAATAGAACTATTATACTATCAAATAATAAACACAATTAGCAATAGATACCAATTGGATCCGCGGCCCATAAGATACGATTGTGCAAAGCACATATTTCGTATTGGTTATTATTTCGTTTCATAAATACAACAATAATAACAATAACTTGATTATGTGAAATCTCTTGCTCGTAAACAATCCGAAATCACATAACCTTCACCTAATTGATCCACAATGTACTCACCTTAATCTTTGATGATGAATTCACTTAGCAAAGATAATAGTTATTCCAATCCTTTATCACCTATACATATGATACATAATTACGCATTTAGATTCTAAGATTCATAACAACTAAGTAGTAACTCATAATTCACTCTCCCCCACTTTGATTAGTCTAAGTAATTCACTAATCAAAGTTCTTATTTATTTGAGTTCTTATTAGCATAGCCTAATTATACTTCTATTATCACAATTAACTACTCATTATGCTTATAAACTCAATTCAAGAGGGTTTTAACAAAACCCCATGATTTCATCAAGAACTCAAATGATGAATTCTTTATTTTCCTGAATTGAAATGATTTCTATCAGTGATATTCATGATAATAATCACTAACTTAATCAATTCCATGCCCTAATTTCGGATTAAAGTACCAATTATTGATAACCCCTCAAAACCCCATTTCCTAGGTTAAGAATTCATAAGAAATACTTACAAGAGATTGAAGATAACAATAGAGATGATGATACAGGTGATGACTTGAAGATTTCTAGCTTGAAACGAATTAAAATTTGAAGAAGTGAAGATGGATTGAAGATGGCGATTTTTGGTTCCTCACGTATGAAAGTCTGGAAAGTTTCAGAAGAATTAAGAATTATGTACGTATATTACATATTTATCCAATTCTTTTATTTAATTTACAGTACAGAACTGAAGAATTCGATTGCGTTTTATTTTATATCTTCTTATTTAATTAATATTATTTCATAAGATGTATATTTCTGGATACACTAAAATAATACCTCGAATATTGGGATGTTACAACTAAGGACACCCACAATAGGATGGTCATGAATATTACGGAGTATCTGATTGTCAACAGGATGGAAAAAACCCAATAGAAGAAATATTAGATGGAAAATCAAATATGTGTAGCATTTGCATTTCGATACTGAATTAAAATAGAAAATAAAAAATAAATAAATAGTACTCTGATGAATTACCAAACCAATGTGTACCGGCACAGTTACCGATGATGGAGAATGGAAATGAGTTACGACTACTTTTTGTTTCCTCCCTGCATAAGCAACAATCTTGTCTCACACCTAATTACTACAGTATTTTAATCTTAGCTAGCTAGCTGGCCAGAGTGTACCAATCAATGTTTTAAGACCCGGTTCGATCGGCCCGGTCGGATCGCATTTTTAAGGATTTTCGGGCCATTTAAAACCGGTTTTTTCAAAGAGTTGACTAGTCAACGACCCGGTTGACCTGGCCGGTCGGACCGGGTTGGACCGGGACCCGGAAAAGCACATTGACTCGGGTTACATGTTTTTTTTTTTTTTTTTTTTTTTAATTTCTATGTACATTTAATCATTTATATTTAGGCAATGTTTACTGATTGTGTATTTCAAGAATAATATGGGTAATAAGTGAATCTTTGACTGATGTGTCATCACCATTTATTACTCTATGGATTATATAATTATTATATTGATGTGTATTCCAAGAATAACAAGAGAATCGATGTGTCATAACCCTTTATTACTCTATGGATTATAATTATTATACATAATATAATTAATAATTATATTTATAATTATAAAAAAATAAAAAATTCACTAAATATTACTATTGTATACTATCATTAAATCCGGTCCGACCTTTCGGTCCAACCGGTCCGACCAGAAAATAACAATTTTTCGGGTCGACTAAAAACCCGGGTTTTAAAACATTGTCTCACACTTTTTGTTTCCTCCCTGCACAAGCAACAATCTTGTCTCACACCTAATTACTACAGTATTTTAATCTTAGCTAGCTAGCTGGCCAGAGTGTACCAATCTAAATGAACCATATTCATTGATACATATATAAATGCACACACATTTATAATTAGGGTAAATAACAAAAATCGGCAAGGAACTGCCACAAAATGTTCCATGTATGCAACCTATTAGATTTATTGTCTAGGTATGCAATAAACCGGAAAATTTTGTACTCGTATATGTAACATGGTAACCAGTTACCTTATTGACCGGTAACTATCAATATTTGGCATTTTATATTTAATTAAACGGTGACGTGGCTTTTTTCCCCCTTACGTGGCGATATCATGACATATTGACATATACTCTAATTTTTTAATTTTGTCTATCTTTCAGCAACAAGCTACCGTCATGGCATCATCCTCAATATAACATCAATCTTCATGGCTCTTCCTTAATAAAACGTTGAATCAATTTCATTAAGTTTATATATATATATATCACCACCACTGAAAATCGTCACTACCGCTGGAAATCACAACCGGTCGTCTCCTTTCATCGGAAATCACCACAACTGTGACACCCCCAAATTTAATTATTTGCGGAAGCTTGATTTGGGTGTCACTAATCAATATACAAAGCACATAAGATATAATGAACGACCACTATATGCGTCGTTTAAACTTGTATAGATAAAGTAAATGTTTACATCAAAATATTGTTACATTAGCTCGGTTCCAGAAATTGAGAGATTACATAGCATAATTACTTTTACAAAATATAATAATGCAGTCCAATCTCTAGTTGTATGTATGCTGACTCGAGCTAATAGTTCCTGCTTGTGCAGTCAACCTACTGCTGGGTACCTGTGATACATACTAAAATGGGTCAGCGAAAACGCTGGTGAGCTCACAGGTTTGTATGTCGATGTATAGTTGTCAGAACCGCAAGATTTATATTGAATTTAAAATGCAATTAAGCAAAATAAAAGTTATACTGTCCATGAGCACATAGTCTGAGCTTAACTTGATTTGTCAGGCCCAATTAAGGAAACCTAACTTGAAATGCCTCCTACGAGTGCCTAATCAACACTCGTCTTCCCAAATGCTAATACATCCGTTTGACCGGTTAGTGCGTGCTAACCCGGATGAGGATTGTCAATCCCATATGATATCATATACTAACATTCACGCTAAAATATTAGAGACTATGCTTACAGAGGACTTTAAATTGATTAGCTTGAAACTCATGTAGTATTTGAAGTTTGGCACTTGCGTTCTACTTGTAAAACAAAATCGAGTAGTAATATCACACCCCTAGTTGTAAAGCAGTGAAAATGGGGCCATGAAACTCACCTGGTTCCTGAAGTGTTTAACTTAATAAACTTGAAGTAATTAGCTGTGAGTTGGTGTCCAAAGGCTTGAAACCTGAATGTGTCCACGACACTTAAATTGTCATTAATTGTATTGGTATCTCGAAAGACTACCATTTGAATTGTTTGTCTAACTTAATGTCCAAATTACCCCGATTTGGTTGATTGTTTTGTTACAAGTTACTACGACTTGTTTGAATAAATTGGTACAAGTTACAACGACTTGTTTGATTGAATTATCTAAGTTTCAACGACTTAGTTGATTTAATTGTGTATTTGAAAGTGTGTACGGCCCGTTGGTGACGGTTGTAACAATAGTTCTAAAATGTTATTATATTGTTGCTACAGTGAATTGCTACAGTGAATTGCTACAGTGAATTGCTACAGTAAAATTTGACTTTTCTACAGTAACTTTGACTTTGAAAATTTTGAGGTTTGAAGATTCTGTTTTGTGCGACGTAGGGTGCGACGTCGCAGATCCGGACTGCGACGTTGGGCACGGCGTCGCTATGTGCGACTTTCGCAATTTAATGCGACGTTGTACGTGGCGTCGCTATAGGCGACGTAGTTGATTTCTGCGACGTAAGAGTTTGCGTCCCTAAGTGCGACGTCCGCAATTCGATGCGACGTAGAGTGCTGCGTCGCTATATGCGACGTTGGGGATATAGTGCGACGTAGGTCGCTGCGTCGCATTTGCTCCAGGCCAAATGCGACGTACGGGGTCTGATCGGAATTTCAACTTCAAAAACGCATTTTCCGGCCATCGATCGGCCTAATATTTTTACCCAACCCATTTTAGGACATTACAAGGTTATACAAACAACTAGCAAGTTATAAAACTTAAAAACGAGAGTTTTCGGAGTTGTGTCGGAAACTTACAAATCGCCGAAATGAAATTCCGGAAAGATAGGATTGTAGATCGCGAAGTGGTGAACGTTTTATTCCAAAAGGGCTTGGTGATCCGAGTGCGTTTTGTGTGTTTATTTGATGATTTTTGTGGTGATGAGAATGGTGGCGGTGGGTGATATTTGAGAGAAAAAGAGAAAGAAGAGAGAGAGAGGTAAAAGAGAAATGAAAGAAAAGAGGGTGGGAATGGGAGGTTAACTCCCATTTTCGCCCCGCGTTCCCGCTCCGTGCGGTGTTCGTTTCCTCCGTTGTTCAACATTACATGATTTTTACACATTAAAAGATAGGTTTTTAAATTACGAATCCATTATAAAAAGTTTTATTAAAATGTTTTATCAGTCATCCATTTGGGGTACTTAAATAGAAATTCGTTTTATTTGTTTGCGCGTTTGTATGTTTAATCGCGTATACATTAATTGTGTAGTAAAAATTCGGATACGAAATATCAAAATGAATAATATTCTAAATAAAATTGAGTTATTAAATAATATTTGTATTACTTAACAAATTGTTCACCAACGTCCGTATTTATTGTAGCGAATTTCATTCGATTTGAAGCTCGTACGATTTAAACAAACCGCATAATTGTAGATATATATTCAACAATATATATAATAATTGATACATTAATTAGCCTAACACAGAACTAATTACATGTATTAAAACTTGATTAGGCACTAAATTCTAGTCCTAAATTGACGGTTGTCACAACAACCACCACCACCGAAACTTACCACCAGTGAAGAGACCACCGGAAGCGCCACCACCACCACCGGAACTTACCCCGCCGTCTACTGCTGCTGCATCTCCGACATCCCCATCATGGCACCACAACCACCATCGCAGATCTGAAACTCCATCGGTGCTGAAGGCTAAGCTCTTGATTTGCAATCATTTAATTTCTGATTTTGTCATTTGTACTTGTACAGTTGTTGATCGGAGAATCTAAATGATATGGATAATAAGTGACTAAATTAATCTAGAATCGTAAACCACCGAAAAATTAGAATCAACGGTTCCTTAACCACATACACACCGGAGATCTAGAGAGTCGCTGCTAGAGATGTGAAGCACCGTTTTTTGAGATCTAGAGTGCCGATGCAATAGCTGATAGGTTGATAGCCGGATATGATGGCGATCGTCTCCGGTGATCTAAATGTTTGCCGGAGTTTGTTGTTCTTGGCGAGATTTAATAATGATGAAGATGATGATATTGTTTGTTTCTTGTGTAAATAATAAAAGATGATGATAATACTACCTCCGTCTCAAAAATATAGTCCACTTTTCCTTTTTCGGACGTCTCAAATTAATTGTCCACATCCAAATATGGAAAGGAAATTTTGATCGTGATTACCAAATTACCCTTACTTCAAATTGTTATTACAAACTTTATAGAATGTGGTAATTAATTGCTTAAGGGTAAAACTGTCATTTTGCAAAAAGTAAGAAAGAGAAAGCAGTAATGATTGTACTTTTATTAAACTGCGTGTTTTTGGTCGGTGGACAATTATTTTGGGACGGAGGGAGTAATAATCTTGATGCATTGGTTTTTTGTTGGTATAATGATGTTGTCGAAGAAGATGTACAACAAGTCAACAAGATGATATCAGATGTCTAATTTTGCTTCTTCTTTTTTTAATTAAAAATAATACGGAGTAGTAAAAAGATAATGAAAGAAAGATATAAAAAAATGCACAATACATTAAATTTTCTTGTTTTTGAATTTACAGCTCATTTCATGCGTGTAGATATGACATGGCAAAATAAATCCATTTGGCAGCTGATGTGTAATCTTAGTCAGACTTTTTAAACCTCAAAAGGTAAAAATAAACTTTGTAAAGATTCTAGCACAAAATTTTCCGGTTTATTGCATACCTAGACAATAAATCTAGTAGGTTGCATACATGGAACATTTTATGGCAGTTCGTTGCCGATTTTTGTCATTTACCCTTATAATTATTAGCTTTGTACCCGCGCAAAGCTGCGGCGGCGAATCAATTTTGACAATTTTTGTGATTTTTCTTTGTGTTACACTAAGACCTTTCCTAGTGGTTGCGTCGCTTCATCGTCAGTTTGAACCGACGGAGCCGATGCTGATGGCACGGTTTCGTCGGTTTCGCACGTCGGATATCTGATGTTCGTCAATTTTTTTTTGTTTTTTGTTTTTCATGTGTGTATAATATTACAGGTAAATTGGTAAATGTGGTACCCAAAAATAATAGTGACGGGTTACTGATGACAGGGGTCCGTCAGTTTCAATCAGTTTTTAATAAAACTGACATGGTGCTGACGTGACGCTGTCAATTTCAGTCAGTTTTGATCACCATTGGGAATGGTCTAATTGCCGGTAATTTATATATTTTTTTCATGCATTCAAGTCACATTAAGATTGTTCACATATGATTTATCACGTTGTGTTTGATATATATAGTCATACGAAATGCGGTAAGATGTAGGCAGCCGCCTCTCCAAAATTATATAAGGTAAGAAATTTTTATTATTAGTATTCCCACTTGCATCACAGGTGTTCATATTATTATTTTGAGTTGTACAAATAAATGCCCACTTCTATGTTATAACCAATTGGAAAAAATCAGTGGTTAGATATGCTATTTGATTGGTGAAAAGTGTAGTTGGTGGAGAATCCTTAAACTGTATGCAAAGTCAAAGTGGACACTTTGACTGGGATGGAAAAGGAGTAATTCTAATTATATTTTTGAATTGCAGTGCATCGTACCGGCTTAAAACCCAATTTATGTTAAATGTACAATTATTTATTATATAATGTTTTGTCGATCATTTACTTTATACTCCGTATAAGTTTATAGGTTGAAATAAAACTTTTAATGAGAATTCAAAATAATCGTACATGAGAAAAGTTCAAGTACAAAGTTCACGTGACATATGCTAAATTAAAATACAAAATACAAAGCTCCCCGTGACTCACACCGCTTACTTTTTTCTTTGTCAGAAATTTTCTAACTTTTTGACTTGTTTAGCTAAGCAAAAGAAGTTCAAAACTCCATATTTAAATCATTTCAAATTTAAATCCCGGATGGGTTGATACATCATACACGTGTATGGGACATTAAACTTTGCAAGAAGGGAGTTATATATCTACAACGAATCAATTCATACAATAATATTATATTTGTACTATATGCTGTAATTATTGTACTAAATGGTGTTTAAATCAATTTTTTTTGTATTTATCACCTCCCTTGCAAAAAATATTCGATAGAGGTAA
Organism: Helichrysum umbraculigerum; assembly: GCA_949592205.1. NCBI lineage: Eukaryota > Viridiplantae > Streptophyta > Magnoliopsida > Asterales > Asteraceae > Helichrysum > Helichrysum umbraculigerum. The sequence continues at coordinate 138,211,651 of CATIUR010000003.1, read as the reverse complement.
TTATTTTTGTTTGTTAACAAACTCATTACTTGACTAATAACACGGGTTAAAAAGTTAGCTCTTTACTATTCTACCAGTTATTTTTGGACGTGGTCCTAATTTTGATATAAGTACATGGGTATAATACACAATTAGGGTATTAAACTTTACGAAAATGTTCACATACAGCATTAAACTTTGCGGAAATATTCAACTGGGGTAATTATCTTTGTTTGTTCATACATGTGTGGATTGAGAAATTGAATAGCAACAGCCAACTGGTAACAAGTTACCAAAATGCCTAGAATGAATAAGTTTCTTGTATCCGCGCTGCGGCGTCTGATAATTTCTTACGTTATTACAATATTGTATGGTTTCTTCTTTTACCGGTAGTTCAACAGTCATGCATTTAAGCCACTTTCAGATAATTCCAAGGTATTTTTCTTACGCCGTTTAGAAAAATTATATATCAAATCAAAAGGGTTAAGTGTCTAAAATTGTATATTCAATTAAGATTTGACATTCAAATGTGTAATGTTCCCTCACGAAATAAGATTATCTCTGATGATTAAAAGTTGCCTACGTAAATTCTCTCTTTAATAATAATAATAATAAAAAGGTTTCTACTTCAATGTAATGAAAGGGTCACCACGATACCGCTAGATTAAAGGCCCTTTGATACATACACGAATGTTTATCTTACATCCTACGAGTATCTATCAATTTCATAAAATTACATCCAAAATTTGGTTTCTCGATGATCATTGATTATTGTGTTGATAAATCAAACCTTCGTTACAAATCTGACACAACTAAACGGGAGCTGATTTTGTCAAGTAAGTTTTTACTTGTCACAAAGAAACAGTATAACTGTTTATGCTTATAGTACAACTGATTAATGCACTGTTTCCTTTTAACAAGTAAAAGTTTACTTGCTAAAATCAACTCCCCAACTAAATACCATATATATTTTGAATAAATAAAATGTATGTGGTACACCCACACCATATCGCTTTCTATTTTCAAAATTTGAAGTGTTCTTCTCACTGCCAATTTCTCATTCCAAACATATTGTGACATCTTTTGTTCTCAATCTGACACCTTTACATATCTTCATAACTTTTTGACCGAAATTCAATTTTTTCATAGACTGCAACAAAACAAATATTATTTTCAATTTTGTAATTTCATAAACAATAATACTTTAAATATTATAAAAAGGTTCTTATAGTACGGTATTATATCGTGTTTTCTTATTTATTTGGTACTACTATCTAGTATAACATTTATTTATTTTAAATTAATTTTTCTGTATTTTTTGTACTTTATTCTATCACTTTTACTTTTTCATTATGTACTTTTCTGTACCTTTATGTACTTTTTCCTATTTTTTAATTCCTAGAATGGTATGGGAAGCAAAAAAAATGGTACGGAAAGAACAACCCTATTTATATTTCCAATCTTTGTAATAATGTACTTTACATGGTTAGATGTACTATTTACTGTTGCATATCAAGGTCTTTATATGCGTGGTTCCAATGTATCTTATGCTTTACTTGTATACATAACTTAACCTAAAGAAAATTTGATTCAAAAAGAAATAAATATCGTTGTTCTTTCTATATTATTTTTACGATAAACATAAATATATATTGAAAATGAAAAGCTCACATTCAACATAAAGTTGAAGAGAACTTGAAACAAACTTAATGAATTTGAAAGAAAACTAAAAGACCTAACCTATTTCATATGAAATAAACTAAGTAAGCAAGTATACGATATGTTGGTTGTAAGTTTCTTAAAAAGTTCTAAATCTCTCATACATTTTTGTAACACTTATCAATTTAGATTATAAAAGAAAAATACTGTAACATTCTAGCTAACTGGAAAGTTTGACTTGTAATATTTAAAGTATATGCTTTAGATGAAGGGATGTACTAAACATACCACTTTTTTTATTTTTTATTTTAAACACAATCATTACTGTACTTTTTCTGTACTTTTTCAATCACTTTCTCTTACTTTTTTGTATTATTCTGTACTTTTCTGTACTTTTTTCTATTTTTTTAATATAAAAAGTGGTATGAAATTGGATTAAGATGGTATTTAAAGGGCTTTGTCTCTCCATACCCCCCTAATATACTCAACATACCACTTTTGATTTTTTTATTTAAAAAAGTACAGAAAAAATACAGAATGAAAGAAAAAGTGATGGAATAAAGTACAGAATGTAAGAAAAAATAATAGAATAAAGTACAGAATGTAAAAATAGTTGATATGAAGAGTAGAAACCATTTAAAGAGTATCCTTAGATGAAACTTTGGATAGTGGTCATCTACCACACCCTGCCCCTCATTTATCGTGCTCATTTTTTTTCTTTTCTAAAAACAACAAATTTAGAATAAAAGTCTATTAACAATTGTTGAAATATGAAATAAGAAAACACAATATTATAAAAAGGCCTTTAGCTTTCAAATTTTCAAGAAAGAAACTTCCGAGTTCTCTTAAAACATCAATTATAAAAACGTTCCGATAATGAAAATATATGTAGCATGATTTTTTTTTTTTGAACAGATGTAGCATGATTTTTGTTTTCTGTTTTAAGAAAGGGTAAATTGACAAAATCGGCATCGAACTGCCACACTTTGTTGCAAGTAAGCAACAAACCCAAAGTATTACTCCGGTACGCAACATACTGGTTGGTTTCGGGTTCGGGTAAGCAACATGGTAACCGGTTACCGGCTCACCCGGTAACCCTTTATTTAAACCTATTTTTTATTTGTATTTTAAACGGGGTAAATTGACAAAATCGGCATCGAACTGCCACATTTTGTTGTAAGTAAGCAACAAACCCAAAGTATTACTCCGGTACGCAACATACACCGGTTGACCGGATAAATAGAAACACAGATCTTGACCTTCAATATTTTCGGCAGCAAACTCCGATGACGCCGGCGGCCCAACTGATGACGACGGCATCCCTTTCCCGATCCGACATGATGCTGCCGACGACCTATAATTATGTCCGCGATGCCCACAACCCATGAAATTGAAGCCCCAACTCCGAACGATAAAAATCCAACGTTCAAACAGTAAAATCTTAGTTTGCTGGATACGAACCCGAAACCAACCGGTATGTTGCGTACCGGAGTAATACTTTGGGTTTGTTGCTTACTTGCCAGTTCGATGCCGATTTTGTCAATTTACCCTTTAAGAAACAATCAATGAAAAATAAACATTAACTACATAATCATGTTAAACAAGTTGTATGACAATTAACCACAATTTGGACATTTAAGAAATTTAAACCAAAAACTTACTGGAAGGTGTCATGAATATAGTACAACCTACAAAAGCAAATATGACAGACGACTAAACAAAGCCATCCAAATCGCTTTGCCGATATTACACCCAACAATAACATCAAAATCAATAAACCACCAAGTTTCTGGAAGAGGTGCAGCTAACGTCTTCATATTTTCCTTTCGTCGGTAAATACTTGTCATTGATGAAAAAAAAAATCAAAAATGAAGAAATTTAAGAATTTATTTATAACTGAAAAACGCAAACAATATAGAAAGAACAAACTTTTTTTCTACTTCCCCCACATACGGATTGTACATTTCTGGCTGCATGTGAAAATCGCTTTGCCGAGAAGCACATCTTCAGATTCATTTTCTTCGATTATTACCGGGTACAAACCCAACAGGCCGGCTTCATTTATGTCATTTAGATCTGATAAAAATAAAAATAAAAGAAAATTAGATATGAAGAAACAAAATACGGAGTAGAAATTATAGATCTAATGAAAAACAGTTTAGGTCTAGAGAAAAAAACACTAACTCTTGTAGAATTTGGATTTTTGGCTATCGTAGTCCCTTTAGCAGTGGAAGTATCACCAACATGTAGTGGTGATTTTCCAATTTTTATGGAAGTTATGGTGGAGGGAGGTGGCTAAGGAGAGTTGGTAGCCATCCAGTGGTGAGTTGAATAAGATCTTGGTGGTAGTATTAGTGAAAGATGGAAGAGATATTTGTAAATCAAATGGTAACTGGATTTTTTTTTTTTTTTTTTTAAGATCGGAAGCTCCTAGTTAAACCGTACTTTTTGATTACATGTAAAACAAACCAAAATAGGCAATTCACATTACATGATCTTCAAATCCATGTTCACTAAATTTCGGTGTTAATCAACTTCAAAACAGAATGTTAAACCATTAACATAATTACATAAAATCAGAGTGCGAGTCACCAAATATTCCATCAAACCCGACTTCTTGCAAACCCACAATCAAAGACTAAACCTGCAGGAAGTTATGAGGGAGATTAACACAAAGCTAAATGAATAGACTAGATCTAACAGTCTAACTTAGCATAACAATCTGTTTACAACAATTAACTATAAACACATAATCAACATATAGAGGATCGGTGGTTCTTGTAACGCCCTCAGCCCCGGGTGGCGCACCAAGCAACACTTATAACCAACTGCAGGCCAATACAGGGGTATTACCGATAGCCCATTGCTATCTTTAGTCAACATAAAATCTAATTCACAACGAATGATCACCAATCACATGTTGACTAACCTATAGCAACTAAGCCCAATCGCAACTGACCTCTATTATTCCAACCTATCATGGAATATTTCACCAACAATCAATCAATCAACAAACGATATTATTCCAGCCTATCATGGAATAAACCACTAGCAATTAATCAGTCAATAAATCGATAAACATAAAACTACTAATAATTGGTGTAACCACAATGTCATCACCAATTTATTCTGTGAGAACCAGTCCACTCACCGACAACCATAGTCGCCCACTCAGTAGTCTAATATCACTGAGTCTTCTCCATATCTGAGAATACAATAAAATAACACAAGTTAGTCACTTGTTTCAAATCTATATATCATCATTCTAATAGATTTACATAATCATCACAATCATCTCTATTCATACCATATTAATATGAATTCATATCATATTTTCACAACAACACAATTAATAACTACACATTTTATTCAATTACTCAAAATCATTTATTTATCACTTCTATTGAATTGATCATACTTAACTCATTTAATCAACAACTATCCGTCATGTATCACTAACATGAACTTATAACCTTACTAATCATTATAATCATCTCATTACCTTAATTCACATTAATCATTCTTAACAAAGATAATTACATCATTAACAATACTATTAACTTTCAACAATCAACAATTCATCATAACCTTCATGACACTTAATAAATTAAGTTGCAACTTTACTCTTTAATTCTTGATTAAGTGTTCTAGTTAACAATCAACATTCTTTTCATTATATAACTCATTATAATCATCAATTCTCTAAAATACCTCACGAACACTTAATCAAATTCTTCCATTTTAAGTTAGGACTCATGTTATAATCATAAATTAGGCACTAATTAACAACTATAACATAACCATAAGCTCCAATTTCAAGTAAATCTCGCTAATTCCATCAATTACTCAAAACCCATTTTGATTACAATTATATAACATGATTAATTCACTTATAAGTTAAATTAAGATTAATAATCATCTTATAAACACTTATTAATACTACCTTAACCAATTTCATACATAAATTTCGGATTAAAGTCATTAACCAATCAAATCATCATAAACCCTAAGAATCACCATAAATTTATAATCATAAGCTTGAATCGTGTTAGTAATCAACAATAATAAGCTTAACTAACAACAATTTCACAAAAATCAACCCTTAATTTCGGATTAAACTCACCAATTAGCAAAAACCCCAAAAACCCCAATTTCTAGGTTATGTAAAATGAAGAACATGTGATCATACCTTGTTCTTGATGATTAAGGAAGCTTGAATCAGAATTAAAAAGCTCCAATTTGATGTTTAAGAGTGATTAAGTGATTAGGGTTAGTGTATGTATGTATGAATGTATCGTACGTATGTAAAAATAAAGACCGACTCATATATTTGATGTTATCATCTATATAACACCCTCCATTTAACAAACGTATATTATATTGATAACCATCGGAAGCGCGTCCCAAAACATATTTACCGCATTTACATATTCCAAATATAGCAAGTTTCAAAACATCATAACTATTACATAGCCTATTACAAAACATTTACTTAAAACGGGTGTTATGTTAAGTTTATCAAAACATATGATTTTCCCAAAAAGATCAGAGTCAACGCAGTCGTAGTCAAACATCCCTTCTAGCATCCACGTGCTCGACCCCAAAAACTAACCATAAACGATATCTGCAAAATGTTAAACATGGTGGGATTAGCTCACAGCTAAGTGAATGGAACTGTAACCGACAGTTCAATTCAGAAATAACAAATCTTACAACAAATAAACAATAAACACACAGCGTCAAAGAGGATCGGCGGTTCCTGATTAGCCAATCAAAGAACCCTTAAACCACTGCCGGCCACAACAGTGATTTATCGATAGTTTGAGGCTATCTTCACTGACTAGGGTTCATCCATCAACGATGTGTATCGAAAACCCCGCCAGCCAAACAATAGCAACAAACCCAACCAGCGTTGACCTCTGAATAATCACATAATGCCTAGTGGCCCAAATATCACATAATGCATAATCGTCATGCCATCATGGAACAATATAAACCAATTAACCCATTTCAAGTATAACAATATCTCAGTAGATCAAACAGTATCAACAACCAATATGTTCACCCGTTGTAACCAAACCTGTTACAACTGAGTTGAACCGAAGACTACAGTTACCACTCACCAAAATTCCAGTCTCTGAATTCAGTTGTCTTATGTCACTGAGTTTTCTGCTGCTTATCTGAGAACACAAATAATAACAAGTCAGTATATTGTTTCATATTCATAATTCTAGCATATTTATTAAAGATCCCTAAAGTCTAAGCAAACAAAACTTCAATCAGATATAAAATCAGAAAATCCCGAATTGACGTTTTAAAACTGAAAATTGCCATTTTCGACCCCTAGATGACCCCGAATGGCCAAAAACTGCCTAGGCTATTAGTATATAGTTTTGATCATTGAGCCGTTTCCGAGTGACCATGCAAATTTCAATCAAATCCGAGTTAATGAAATTATCGTCTAGTCGCTACCCTGAAAGACTTACGCATTTTCAAAATTTGCAAAAAAAAAGTTTTAAAATCTCGATTCGCAGTGATCTGGATTCGCAGGTCAACTCGGCTCGCAGAATCAACTCGATTCGCATAGCGAGACTCGACTCGCAGAACTCAACTCAACTCGCAGAACTCAACTTGACTCGCTGGACGAACTGGGTTCAGCGAGTTTCGCTGCTGATACGAGTTTTTCGACTCAAATTTCACCAAAACTCAAGAAACTCGGTTTCTAACGTTTCTAAAGCTTTACTAACATCAAATAATACCTAATAACAACATATCATACTTCAATTTCAATTAAAACACCATAACCCACAAAATCCATTCTTAAAATCAAAACCAAACTTACTTTTGATGATGAAGATGAAGATACAAGAAGATGATGATAATCAAACTTACATTCTGATTTTGATCACTACCCACCAATTGATTGATTCTTTTATTTTGATTTCTTGAGTGGATTTGAGAAAGAGTTCAAGAAGGTTATAGAACGAAAAATGAAGAAGTGGAGAAAAGTTAGGTGATAACTCAGTCATATCCACCGCCCCAACCTTTTATTTGATATAAATTATACTCCTTCCCAATCTATTGTCTGGAACCCGAAAATACCCGTAAGTCAAAATATTTTATTTTACCGTTAGGTTCCACTATTTAAAACAAGTACTATTTTATTAGTCACAATAAAACATGTGACTCTTTTACTTATTTATTTTCAAGTTAACCATTTAAAACTTAATAAAATATCATTTATTTTCAGGCCTAGAAACCGGGTGTTACAATCTAATTGCTTAAATTTCATTCCCCGTACTTATCATTATCTGGAACTTAAAAACCATTTACGGGGAAACACTATTTTATTATACCGTCAACTAAACTAAATTAAAACGGTTAATAATTTAGTGGGCACAATAAGTTATTTGACTCTTTTCCCATTTATTTTCAAATAACTCTACAAACTTATCTTCTGACACATTGAGAGTCCCGTAATCACTATTAATTAGTGATTTGGAATCACACAGTGTAAAGTTTAATTGTAAAAGGGGGGGTTGAATACAATTTAAAACAATTTCAGATTTTACCAAGTGTTTCAGTTTATCTTAAATTGATTATCTATAACAGAGTATGACGGTATTGAAATAACAAGTTAAAGATATAATAGAATCAAGGAAAGACAAGTAATAATAGCTGAAAGTGAATTGTATTTATTAAATTCACAAAGTGTTGAATGCGGAATGGATTAACCAAAGTTAATCCAATTCAAACACTTAGCTAGATTATTACAATGAAGAGAATTAACTACAGTGGACATACACGCTGATAGTTAACCTCGCTGAGTCTTAACATACACCTAGACAAACTGGTTCTCTGACAAACAGAAGAACGGTGCATGTAACGACTAGCCTCAATAGTACAAAACACTGAACTATTTATACTACAAGAGTTCCTAAAATATCGCCTACAAAATAGGATCTCGGAAGGACACGTGTTGCTGCTTGATTGGTCCTGATCTCTGATAAATCGACATTATGCGGGTCCCAATTCTGTTACCCGCAAATATCTCGTTACCTTAACACCAATCACTTGCTGCCACGTAATCTTTCGGACATTCTTTGAACTGGAACACTCTTGCTGATGTGTAGATAAGAACAGTACTTTTTAGTACTTGGTGATTGAAAGGCTTTTTTGAATAGTCACTGAAGATGCAGCAATCCTCCTCACTCACTGCGAGCTAACATGCTCTTGTAGAATGAATTGAACAACGGATCTTCAGTGACTAGCTGTTATTCTGGCAGTGACTTTTGCCTTTATTGATATTGAAGAAGTAATGCTCTCGCTGACGTAGGTCAGCGACACACCAAGTTGAGTATTAAATCTTCCTCAGAATATCGACCAGAATGAATGACGATCATCGAAACTTTATCATTAGCAACAGCAGCTTCGATACAATCCATTTCTTCATTGAGTAGTGTATAGTTGAGTTGGTCAGCGACCAGTGACTTCATCATGGTCAGCGACCAGTGACTCAACAATCTCCCCCTAAATGATTGTGATTGAAGCTCCCTAGACAAACTAGTTGATGTGAAAGTTTATAGTCAGTGTTTAAGAATTTAAATATTCAGTGACTGTATACTTGTGATCCATTCATCTTTCAGATTGGATTCTTTTGATATGATCTGAGTTTTGCACTAAAGTTCAAAAACAAAACTAGGTTTCATTGAACTGTAGAAAGTAAATTTAGTTACAACAAACCTAATCTATTACAAGCCTCAATAAAAACACCCCCAAACTTCTTCTTCTTTTACGATGCCCAACTCACTCTGTAATTCATATTTGTCACTGGATGGTAGGAATCTGTACTGTCTAGCAAGCCCTTCTTCCATGATTGCTTTTCTCATAATTGAGTTCTTGGGAAGCACGCTGACTATTCTGATGAGATGTACAAGCTGCTCATGATCTATCTTTTCAAGTTCTGATTCTCTTTGGAAACATAGCTTTCCATTGAAATCCTTGTAAACAATCTCTTTCTCACCTTCAGTAACTTCAGTGCCTTCAATTCTTGGTACTCCATCAGGAATTGACAGATTCAGTTTGCTGGTGTTTGGAATTTCTGATAACTCTGTTGGTACCTGTCCTGTACCTTAGACTTGGTGGCTGCACTATCTCTTCACTAAATATGACAGTGTCTTCTGGTCTAAGTAGCTGTAGATCCACCATTTTCTTGAACAATCTGTCAATCTCAGCCAAAACTTCTTCCTTTGCAGCACTTGAGGAATGATTGACAGCAAGTCTAATTTCGTTCCATTCTTCTCTGTGTAATTTACAGACTTGATCAAGATTGATTGCTTGAGAATCCAATCCTCTGTGAATAAGTAGCTGAGCTTGAGACTTGTTCTTAGGCTTCTTCAGGTAGACTTTTGTGATAGGAGCAGGGTTTGATCTTCCAACCATTCTGACAGCATATTTCTTTCTGTCAATCTCATCCAACATTTTATCAGCAGAGGTCTTTGCTCCCCCTTTCTTTTTCAACTTGCTGCCCTTCTTATTTGCACAAATTTCTTGTTGAAGATCAGATTCTTCAACATCTTGAAGAAGTTTAGACAGCCTAAAGTCTTCATCTTCTTGCTGTCTTTTTAAGAAGATTTCTCTTTCTTTTTGAATGGCTTCATCTCCACTCAGCTTTAATAGAAAAGCTCGATCAGAGTTAGCTTGTTCTTTCAGCTTTCTCTTTCTTTCTTCTTCTTATTCTTCATCTAGCTCAGCTTGAAATTTCAAAAGCATCTCCCTCTCATGCTTTTGTCTCTCTTTAATTTTTCTTACTATTCGCTGCTGTTCAGTTTCTTCATGATGAGAACTTTCTGAAGTTACGACTGATGGCAAAAGATGACCAGGAACAGAAGAATCTGACTCTGTGATCTCAGATTGAGAGTGATGATGAGTTGTAGTAGTTGTTGCTTCTGTTGGAATGGTGATAGTAGGAATTGAGATGGTGATCTGTGTAGTTGCTGTTGTGGTGGTGGTAATTGGTGTGGTTGTGGAAATTGGTGCAGTTGTTGTTGCTGTTGTCTGGATTGTTGCTGATGTTTGGATTGTTGCTGATGGAATGATTGCTGTTGTTGGGGATGCCTCAGATATGACAGTGTCAGTATGAGGTTGCTGAATGATAGTTTTGAGATTGTGCATGGCGGCTGTTATTTCTTCTTCAGAAAAGTTTATCCTTTTAGAAGAAATGAACTCTGATGTGGGAGACTCGCTGGTCCTTTTTCTTTTTATTAAAATAGAAGATATTGGTAGCAAATCTTCCATTTGATCATCAGAAACAACTGGTTGCTGATCTTCTTGCTGATCTTCTACTTGATCATTAGTAACCAGAATAGAGGAGAGTAGTTTCTGATCTTCTTGCTGATCTTCTATTTGATCAGCAACATCTCTTTCTTTCTTATCACTCGTACCAGCATCAGTGCCTTTTTCAATAGTCTCATCATTCTTGACTTCTTTATCAGCATCTTTATCAGCACTATTTTGCATATCAGCATCATCCTGTTTCTTTTCATCACTTCCATTATTGCCATTATTGTCATCATCATCATCATCGTCATCTCCTTCATCCATATTGACAACATCATCTTCTTGTTGTCTATTCATCCATTCCCACCTCATCAGCTCAAAGCTTGCTGACTCCCCCATAACTCGTGCATTCTCATCAGCGGCCCACTCTCTGACTAAATAATCATACCTCCTTTGTTCATCAGGATGAAACTCAGGGAAAACACTTATCTCTCTTTCCTCAGCGACATCCATATCTGATGAGTCATTATCAAAAGGAGTGAAATCCTTAGCATCATCATCATCATCTTCATTCTCCCCCTCAGCCTCAGATACGAATTGAATGATCTCCTCAAGTCTAATGCAGATTTTCTGATGATCTTCATGCATAGTTTCTAGACCAGTGATGGTTTCATGGTGGTTGGAGATAATTTGTGGAAGCTTGTTGATAAGTTTATCAGCATGAGTGATATATTCCATAACAGAAGATGCCATTGTTTTTTGTTTTTCATTTAGAGAGATTATTGCATCTTCATGAGTTTTGAGGCTGATTCTGGTGAATGATGCGAGATCAGTAAGAGACCTTGCATGAGTTTCCAGAAGTCGATAGTGATCTATTTCAGCTTTTGCAATAAGAGAGACCTTTTCTTTGATAGAATCACTCCAATCTGGAATGGATTCATAAGCTGATGCAAGAGAGTGAACCTTATTAGTGAGATCAGTGAGTTTGCCAGTCAAAAACTCTCTGTCTTCAGTAAGCTTCCGAATTTGTTGTTGTGAAGCAGCAATGTACTCAAGCAGCAGTTTGTCTGTTGATGATGTGGTGGAAGTTGATGCTTTGTTGGTTGTTTGTGGTTCAGATTGAAGTTCAACATTTGGTTGAGATGGTTGATCATCAGCAGTTTGAGCAATGTTATCACTAGAAATAGACATTTCATCTAATTCCTGAATGGGTGAGGTTATGAAATCAGCATGTGGTATAGTGGAGAAGGGTAAAGATGAAATATCAGTATCATCTGGTTGCTGATTCATCTTTGGAAGTGAAAGATCATATGATCCATGTTGTTGATCTTTTTCAGAAGAAGAAGATGAAGAAGTATCCATTGGTTGGGCTTCCTCAACATCATCAGCTTGTGTTTTAGCTGATGGATCATTGGAAACAGAAAGGTCAACCTGTATCTCTCCCTGTGACTGGGGAGGGACATTGTCGGTTGGTGCAGTGAAAGATGAGAGTTGGCCCGGGTCTGTAGCCAGTGATGTGTCATCAGTAATGAATGTGTTAACACCCACTGATGACACTAGCCATTTGACTAAAACATCATCCTTTTGTGAGAATGATGAGTGGCTGATGGGTTGACTCGATGGATGAGTGTGGGTTGCACCCGAATCACTGCTAACAATGGGTTGAGCCATTGTAGCTGTCTGTAGGCTTCCCTTTATAGAGTCACTGGACTTTTGTGAGTTCAGTGAAGCAGTTTTAGGCATAGGTTGATCAAGAGTGCCCGCAGGAACTGAACGTTCAGTTGCTGCTTCACTCTTGGCGTCCTTAGATGTCTTTTTTTGACTCTGTCCCTGATCCTTTGATGTCAGGGACTTTAACTTGATTTTCTTAGGAGCAGTTGGTGGTTTTTGCTTTGGTGGTTGATCAGCAATGGTCACTGAAGGTGTGATAAGTGACGTGATCGATGGGGGGCAGAACCAGATGGATGTATAGCTTGTAAAGGCTGGGGTGCAAGTATCCCCTTTGGTTTCATAAAATCAGGGAGAAGCACAGTTGCAGTTTTACCAAAAATCTGACTTCCTATCAGAGTAGGTTCAAAACCTTAAAATGAAATCCTGTCATAGGATTTAAATTGATCTCTAAAGATAAGAGAAAGGAACCTAGGATAGGAAACAAATTTTGCTCTGTTAGATTCACAGATTCTAGAAACAATATCATCAAAAATCACACTTGCATAGTCAATTTTTAAGGAATTGACCAGTGACCAGCTTAACTGTGCTTCTAGGGAGTTGAATTGATCATAACTCCCTGTTTTTGTGCCCAAAGATTGAATAAAGTTTGAAAATAGGGCATTCCACACACCATCCATTTTAGATTTAAGAACAGTAGAGTACTTACGATTTCCATTGCTATCCATAGTATATTTGCATTGAATCCCAGTGAGATTCACTATGCCTCCTTTGGCATCTTCTTTGTCAGGCAGTGGATCGTAAGTATCATGTTCAGGGAGTTGTAAAACAGTACGGATGGTGTGTGCAGTGATGATTATTTTTTGACCTCCGTTATCGATAAAACCTTTAAGTTGAGAGGTACTATTAACGATTGAGTGAGTACAGGTATACCAAAACTCACTCAACCATTCTGGATTCATCTTTTCAGGGGATAAAGTGAGAGCAGGGAGAATAAAATGATTTTTCAGAAAAGTGATAATCTCCGCGTACTCTGGTTTAGGGCATGAAATATTACCCAAATAATTTGCCTTTGGAACTGTAATGATATCATCTTCACCGACTGCAGGAGCTCGAAGAGCTTTGATTTCTGCAGAGGCAGTGTATGAGTTGAGAAAATATTTTGATTTAGCCATTACAGAACCTTTGAAAATCGTAGATTAAAGGTGTATTTTAGGGTTGTTGGAAAAGCCAAAGGTTTTTCGAAAATTAGTAAAGTGTAAAAGTTTACAAGTTGCTGATTTGTAGGTTTAAATAGTACACTTTACTAATGATCGTGTGGCTAAGATGAAAACAACGTGGGCAGTCGTGGTGGAAGATGTAGAGGTGGAGAGGGTGATGATGGTGGTGCGTGGTGGCATTAATGGTGATGGGAGTGGTGTGCCGGAAAAAGTACGCTGACGTAAGAAAGAGAGTGTCAGAAGCGCGCGATTTTTCCGATATACCATAAAATATTTTAATTTTGAAATCCGTTAAGTTAAATACACAAAGTACTAACTATAACGAATGTTTTGTTGATAGAAAGATCACCATTAAATGATATCATCAGTGAGTTTAAAAGATACTGAAGATACATAATCAATTTTCTTGATTTACCACAAAGAGAAATAGTCAAGAGTAATAACATTGTTTCTTTATTTAGGCAAGGATGTAGTCTCGCTGATTTAAACACAACTTAGAATACTGAATAAACCATTGAGATGTGATCATTTTATAAAAAAAATTATTATTCTTGAATAATCCATGAAGATTTTTTTTTTTTTTTTTTAAATCATGAGTAAAGATTATGTTGTATAAAAATTGTATAACATATCGTTAGATTGTTTCGTCACTGATTAAGTTACAACTTAGAATACTAACAAAATCAGCTTAAAAGAAATTTAAATCACTGATATAAAACCGTATGACATCATAATAATTACTCATGAGATAAAATGAACTATATGATTAGTCCAATTGATGAACCCATCCAGAGATAGGTTCATAGTGGCAAAGCCCTGGTTTTGGCTTCCACTGATTTGGATAAACTGTGTCTGAATGTTCACTGATAGTGTTTTGTTTTTCAAACAGTGAAACAGAACATTCAGATGACACATGTTGCCTGTAGCCACATTTATAACATTTTTTGTTCAAGGAGCCGGTCTTTTTGGCTTTCTTCTTTTTAAGTTGTTGATCAGACACAATCACACAACTTTTCTCGCTGATTGTTACTTCTTGCATCTTTGACTTTAGGTCACTGATAGAAGTTATCTCAGTGACAGATACAGTGTCCGAGAAGTTACTGATGATAGTTTGATTATCAGCGATGGTTTTGATGAGATGAGATGTTACTGATGATTTGACAGTTTTCAAAATTTTTATCTCATTATCATCATTTAAGACATCAGTATCTTCAGCGACCAACTTGCTTTTAGTAAAATAATTTGGTCGTGGCTCACTGAAGATGGAGATGGGTTCAAATACAGCTTCTGAAAAATTACCCTTGGGATAAAAAACAGGGTCAACCTTTGTTGAATCAGCGAGGGATGCAGCATATTCATAATCTCCTCCCAAAATAGCTTTGACTTGTTTTGGGATTTGATTATTTACACAGTGATTGGCTTTATCATTTGACTTACACCAAAATTTCATGACCTTTTTAAGCTGTTGAAATTGTGTTTCAAACTTAACCTTTTCTTGAACACACACTTGATTAGCATGAATTTGTGCATCAAGATCAAGTTTTAATTTCTTCAACTTTGACTCATTTTCACTTTGATCATTAAGTTTGGATTGTAAGTCACAAATTTTACGTTTCTGCCCTCTTTGAATATCATGAGCATTTGATAAGTCAATTATCAAAGACTCAAAGTGTAAGGCCCCGTCCCTTCTCAATCCAAAATATATCATTTATATATTATATTTCGAAAATCGGAAGCGCAAGTCCCCAAAACAAAGCATTTACAGACTTACAATGCTTCCAGGTTTAACGACTACCAAATATGACAACATTAGTTAAGCATTTACAACCATATTAGTTACAACCCATATTAACACAAAACGGGCCTTAGATAAAACATTTTCCAAAAGACATCCACAAAAGATCAGAGTTGCGCCAAGCTTTAGTCAAACTCCCAGTCAACATCTACAACCCGAACATCTACATCAACTAACCACAGTCTGCAAAACATTAAACAACGAGGGATTAGCCAAAGCTAAGTGAATGGAACCGTAACCGACGGTTCAACCCACTCATAACAAGTCTTACAACTAAGCAACAACAACAAATAAAACACATAAGCACATAACGTCAAGAGGACCGGCGGTTCCTGGTATCCACCCAACCCAGAAACCACGACTACTGGGCGCCAAGCCAATCCCAGTAATCAACCGATAGCTTAAGTACTACCTTCACTGACTAGGCTTGTTCTCAACTATGTGTCTCAAAGAAACCTCGACAACTACACAGTAGTACTCAAACCCAACCAACAACAGTTGACCTTTGAAAACAACCACGTTGCATTCACAATGCAAAAGCACACAACAACAAGCAACAGTTCACAACTGTTCACAACTGATCAACAATTCAACAACAATCACACAACAACTCATATAATCAGCAACATAAACAAAACAGACAAGACTGGTACCAGTACTACTAATAACAACAACCTACTGATATAAACTATCATGGTTACCCGTTGTAACCGAACCCGTTACAACTGGGTGGAACCGAGGACTACAATTCCACTCACCAAATATTCACGCCTGATCGCCAACTCAGAGGTCTTATCTTACTGAGTGGCCGTCCGCTTATCTGGAAACAACAACAACACCAAGTCAGTAAACGTTCAACACAAATCACAATACTTATATCAAGATCTCATATAACGTATTTCAATATCATCTAACATATATCTTATATACTATACCATATAACACATATCACACATCATATATCTTTAACATTTAATCATACAAAACAAAAGAAATGAAATTGCTGGAAACCACACAGAAACCGCCGGCTTGGGCAGGGAAGCCGCCGGCTTGGCTGGGAAGCCGCCGGCTTGGCACCCTGGCCCGCCGGGTAAATTAACATTTTCAGCATCAGAACTTAAATCACCTAAATAAGCCAATTCAGACCGCCGGCTTGGGGTCCTAACCCGCCGGCTGACCACATGAAGCCGCCGGCTTGATCATAATACCAGCAGCAGCAGAAACAACAAACAACTTACGGGCTTTAACACCCAAAACTCAAATCTACACTTCTATACTTCGATTATTCACCATAAAAACGACATATAAACTTACACTAACACACACCAACATCAAACAACCTATTTAGCATCATATTCCATCATGCAATCTTCATTTATATCTCTAAAATCATCAAACCCTAACTAACAAATAACTTGAAGAACACTAGCAATTTCTACCATACAATCACCATGTAATCATGTTAAAATCGTTATCTAATCATTTAGAAACATTACACACATGTTATTTAATCTTCAATTCTAACAAATCACAAATCCACCATTTTTACCCAATCTTTATAAATATGCTCAAGAACACTAAAGAAACTTACAATTCAATGGAAGAAGAAGCTAGTGATGATAATGAACTCAGATTTCCTTTAGCAAGATTAAACTCTAATTTGTGTTCTTGATTTTTGTTTATTCACAATAGATGATAGGTAAAGGTTTGAGAGAGTTTTCAAGAAAACAATAGAAATGGTAGGTGAGAAATGATCCAGAGATTTCCACCGCCTACTTTTATTATTAGTATAAATTATACCCGTTCCTAACCTATTGTCTGGAACCCGAAAATACCCGTAAGTCAAAATACTTTTATTTTACCGTCAACTTCAACTTTTTAAAACAACAATATTTCATTAGTCACAATTAAAACTGAGACTCTTTTACTTGTTTATTATTAAATAAACCAACCAAACTTATAAAAATACAATTTATTTTCAGGCCCAGAAACAGGATGTTACAAATCTTCCCCCCTTAGAGGATTTCGTCCCCGAAATCCAATCCCACACATAAATAGACCAAACACTACAATTACACATAAGCATACAATACTATAAACTATATTACATCAAAGTCAATATAGAATCTACCTTGGTTATTCACTTCAAGCAATTCCCCCACTGTTATTTGATCTCCCACTGTCATTTGAAAAGCTCGAGAAGGCGCCATCTTTCTCTTCTGCCCAACCGATGATGCAGAACCCGAACCAGATCCCGAACTTCCAGCTAAACCCAAACCTTGCTTAACATTCTCCGGACATTGCCCTGCCCGATGACCCTCTTTCTTGCAGTTCCAACACACAGACTGAGGAAAGGTACACTCTCTACTACCATGCCCAAATGCTCCACACTTAATGCACCTTATCGTTTGAGGAGTACATGGACCCGAATGTCTCGACCTGCAAGCAGTACACCAAGGGTTTGTATCACTACCCACCGAGCCCTCGCTAAACTCAATCCTTCGGTTCTGACTCTTACTTCCAGTAGTACCACTCTTAGATTGTTGCACAGACTTATTCTTACCCAACTTTTCCCATGCTTGATTGTCACTATGCACCGACCTAGCTAACTCAAAAGCCTCGGTCAAAGAACGTGCCAACCTCACTGATGTCCGGTACTGTGGTGGTAAAGTCTTAACAAAATGGGTAATCCTAGTCCTCTCGTCAGGAACCCATTATTGAACAAATCTTAACTTATCGGTGAATTGATTGATAAGCTCATCCATTGTCATTTTCTCAGAAAACTCCAAATCCAGAAACTCCTGCCTAAGTCTAAGCATATCAAACTCAGAGCAGAATTGCTTACTAATCTCTCTATGAAACTCAGCCCAAGTAATTCTAGATCTCTGCTCAGGTGTCATTTGTGCAGTCGCAGAATCCCACCAATTCATCGCTTGACCTTTCAATAACTGAACCGCATACTTAACTCTTAACTCATCTTCACACTGACACACCTCAAATTTCCTCTCAGTGTCCCTTAACCAGTTCAATGTCACCATTGGATCATTACCTCCTTCAAAATCTTTGGGTCCACATGCCTTAAAAGTTTTAAATGAACACAACCTATTCTGCTGAGGTGGAGGAGGAGACTGATACGTTTGCTGAGCTACCCTAGATTGTAACTCCAAATACAACTGTTCTATCTTTCTAAGTCTTATAACCTCATCCTCCATATGCAACACATAATCCTCTTGACTAGCTTCATCATGATGAACATTTGAAGTACCACCTTGATTAACATTATTAATTTCCGGAGGTGGAAGCTCCGTTCTAGTAGCATTATTGGGAGTCGTATTCTCATCATCTGCCATTCCTGTACTCACAACCAAAACACAACTTGCAACTTGTTAATCGTTAGTATCACCTATACTAACCAATCCCCAACCAAAAGCTAATCCCACAAACCGAAAAGTTTGACTAACACCAAATAGATTTGGGATTGAACATTCGCAAATGCCCAATTCACCCAAACCTATGCTCTGATACCAACTTGTAAGGCCCCGTCCCTTCTCAATCCAAAATATATCATTTATATATTATATTTCGAAAATCGGAAGCGCAAGTCCCCAAAACAAAGCATTTACCGACTTACAATGATTCCAGGTTTAACGACTACCAAATATGACAACATTAGTTAAGCATTTACAACCATATTAGTTACAACCCATATTAACACAAAACGGGCCTTAGATAAAACATTTTCCAAAAGACATCCACAAAAGATCAGAGTTGCGCCAAGCTTTAGTCAAACTCCCAGTCAACATCTACAACCCGAACATCTACATCAACTAACCACAGTCTGCAAAACATTAAACAACGAGGGATTAGCCAAAGCTAAGTGAATGGAACTGTAACCGACGGTTCAACCCACTCATAACAAGTCTTACAACTAAGCAACAACAACAAATAAAACACATAAGCACATAACGTCAAGAGGACCGGCGGTTCCTGGTATCCACCCAACCCAGAAACCACGACTACTGGGCGCCAAGCCAATCCCAGTAATCAACCGATAGCTTAAGTACTACCTTCACTGACTAGGCTTGTTCTCAACTATGTGTCTCAAAGAAACCTCGACAACTACACAGTAGTACTCAAACCCAACCAACAACAGTTGACCTCTGAAAACAACCACGTTGCATTCACAATGCAAAAGCACACAACAACAAGCAACAGTTCACAACTGTTCACAACTGATCAACAATTCAACAACAATCACACAACAACTCATATAATCAGCAACATAAACAAAACAGACAAGACTGGTACCAGTACTACTAATAACAACAACCTACTGATATAAACTATCCTGGTTACCCATTGTAACCGAACCCGTTACAACTGGGTGGAACCGAGGACTACAATTCCACTCACCAAATATTCACGCCTGATCGCCAACTCAGAGGTCTTATCTTACTGAGTGGCCGTCCGCTTATCTGGAAACAACAACAACACCAAGTCAGTAAACGTTCAACACAAATCACAATACTTATATCAAGATCTCATATAACGTATTTCAATATCATCTAACATATATCTTATATACTATACCATATAACACATATCACACATCATATATCTTTAACATTTAATCATACAAAACAAAAGAAATGAAATTGCTGGAAACCACACAGAAACAGCCGGCTTGGGCAGGGAAGCCGCCGGCTTGGCTGGGAAGCCGTCGGCTTGGCACCTTGGCCCGCCGGGTAAATTAACATTTTCAGCATCAGAACTTAAATCACCTAAATAAGCCAATTCAGACCGCCGGCTTGGGGTCCTAACCCGCCGGCTTCAGTGATCAAGCCGCCGGCTTGATCATAATACCAGCAGCAGCAGAAACATCAAACAACTTACGGGCTTTAACACCCAAAACTCAAATCTACACTTCTATACTTCGATTATTCACCATAAAAACGACATATAAACTTACACTAACACACACCAACATCAAACAACCTATTTAGCATCATATTCCATCATGCAATCTTCATTTATATCTCTAAAATCATCAAACCCTAACTAACAAATAACTTGAAGAACACTAGCAATTTCTACCATACAATCACCATGTAATCATGTTAAAATCGTTATCTAATCATTTAGAAACATTACACACATGTTATTTAATCTTCAATTCTAACAAATCACAAATCCACCATTTTTACCCAATCTTTATAAATATGCTCAAGAACACTAAAGAAACTTACAATTCAATGGAAGAAGAAGCTAGTGATGATAATGAACTCAGATTTCCTTTAGCAAGATTAAACTCTAATTTGTGTTCTTGATTTTTGTTTATTCACAATAGATGATAGGTAAAGGTTTGAGAGAGTTTTCAAGAAAACAATAGAAATGGTAGGTGAGAAATGATCCAGAGATTTCCACCGCCTACTTTTATTATTAGTATAAATTATACCCGTTCCTAACCTATTGTCTGGAACCCGAAAATACCCGTAAGTCAAAATACTTTTATTTTACCGTCAACTTCAACTTTTTAAAACAACAATATTTCTTTAGTCACAATTAAAACTGAGACTCTTTTACTTGTTTATTATTAAATAAACCAACCAAACTTATAAAAATACAATTTATTTTCAGGCCCAGAAACAGGATGTTACAAATCTTCCCCCCTTAGAGGATTTCGTCCCCGAAATCCAATCCCACACATAAATAGACCAAACACTACAATTACACATAAGCATACAATACTATAAACTATATTACATCAAAGTCAATATAGAATCTACCTTGGTTTTTCACTTCAAGCAATTCCCCCACTGTTATTTGATCTCCCACTGTCATTTGAAAAGCTCGAGAAGGCGCCATCTTTCTCTTCTGCCCAACCGATGATGCAGAACCCGAACCAGATCCCGAACTTCCAGCTAAACCCAAACCTTGCTTAACATTCTCCGGACATTGCCCTGCCCGATGACCCTCTTTCTTGCAGTTCCAACACACAGACTGAGGAAAGGTACACTCTCTACTACCATGCCCAAATGCTCCACACTTAATGCACCTTATCGTTTGAGGAGTACATGGACCCGAACGTCTCGACCTGCAAGCAGTACACCAAGGGTTTGTATCACTACCCACCGAGCCCTCGCTAAACTCAATCCTTCGGTTCTGACTCTTACTTCCAGTAGTACCACTCTTAGATTGTTGCACAGACTTATTCTTACCCAACTTTTCCCATGCTTGATTGTCACTATGCACCGACCTAGCTAACTCAAAAGCCTCGGTCAAAGAACGTGCCAACCTCACTGATGTCCGGTACTGTGGTGGTAAAGTCTTAACAAAATGGGTAATCCTAGTCCTCTCGTCAGGAACCCATTGTTGAACAAATCTTAACTTATCGGTGAATTGATTGATAAACTCATCCATTGTCATTTTCTCAGAAAACTCCAAATCCAGAAACTCCTGCCTAAGTCTAAGCATATCAAACTCAGAGCAGAATTGCTTACTAATCTCTCTATGAAACTCAGCCCAAGTAATTCTAGATCTCTGCTCAGGTGTCATTTGTGCAGTCGCAGAATCCCACCAATTCATCGCTTGACCTTTCAATAACTGAACCGCATACTTAACTCTTAACTCATCTTCACACTGACACACCTCAAATTTCCTCTCAGTGTCCCTTAACCAGTTCAATGTCACCATTGGATCATTACCTCCTTCAAAATCTTTGGGTCCACATGCCTTAAAAGTTTTAAATGAACACAACCTATTCTGCTGAGGTGGAGGAGGAGACTGATACGTTTGCTGAGCTACCCTAGATTGTAACTCCAAATACAACTGTTCTATCTTTCTAAGTCTTATAACCTCATCCTCCATATGCAACACATAATCCTCTTGACTAGCTTCATCATGATGAACATTTGAAGTACCACCTTGATTAACATTATTAATTTCCGGAGGTGGAAGCTCCGTTCTAGTAGCATTATTGGGAGTCGTATTCTCATCATCTGCCATTCCAGTACTCACAACCAAAACACAACTTGCAACTTGTTAATCGTTAGTATCACCTATACTAACCAATCCCCAACCAAAAGCTAATCCCACAAACCGAAAAGTTTGACTAACACCAAATAGATTTGGGATTGAACATTCGCAAATGCCCAATTCACCCAAACCTATGCTCTGATACCAACTTGTAAGGCCCCGTCCCTTCTCAATCCAAAATATATCATTTATATATTATATTTCGAAAATCGGAAGCGCAAGTCCCCAAAACAAAGCATTTACCGACTTACAATGCTTCCAGGTTTAACGACTACCAAATATGACAACATTAGTTAAGCATTTACAACCATATTAGTTACAACCCATATTAACACAAAACGGGCCTTAGATAAAACATTTTCCAAAAGACATCCACAAAAGATCAGAGTTGCGCCAAGCTTTAGTCAAACTCCCAGTCAACATCTACAACCCGAACATCTACATCAACTAACCACAGTCTGCAAAACATTAAACAACGAGGGATTAGCCAAAGCTAAGTGAATGGAACCGTAACCGACGGTTCAACCCACTCATAACAAGTCTTACAACTAAGCAACAACAACAAATAAAACACATAAGCACATAACGTCAAGAGGACCGGCGGTTCCTGGTATCCACCCAACCCAGAAACCACGACTACTGGGCGCCAAGCCAATCCCAGTAATCAACCGATAGCTTAAGTACTACCTTCACTGACTAGGCTTGTTCTCAACTATGTGTCTCAAAGAAACCTCGACAACTACACAGTAGTACTCAAACCCAACCAACAACAGTTGACCTCTGAAAACAACCACGTTGCATTCACAATGCAAAAGCACACAACAACAAGCAACAGTTCACAACTGTTCACAACTGATCAACAATTCAACAACAATCACACAACAACTCATATAATCAGCAACATAAACAAAACAGACAAGACTGGTACCAGTACTACTAATAACAACAACCTACTGATATAAACTATCATGGTTACCCGTTGTAACCGAACCCGTTACAACTGGGTGGAACCGAGGACTACAATTCCACTCACCAAATATTCACGCCTGATCGCCAACTCAGAGGTCTTATCTTACTGAGTGGCCGTCCGCTTATCTGGAAACAACAACAACACCAAGTCAGTAAACGTTCAACATAAATCACAATACTTATATCAAGATCTCATATAACGTATTTCAATATCATCTAACATATATCTTATATACTATACCATATAACACATATCACACATCATATATCTTTAACATTTAATCATACAAAACAAAAGAAATGAAATTGCTGGAAACCACACAGAAACCGCCGGCTTGGGCAGGGAAGCCGTCGGCTTGGCTGGGAAGCCGCCGGCTTGGCACCTAGGCCCGCCGGGTAAATTAACATTTTCAGCATCAGAACTTAAATCACCTAAATAAGCCAATTCAGACCGCCGGCTTGGGGTCCTAACCCGCCGGCTGACCACATGAAGCCGCCGGCTTCAGTGATCAAGCCGCCGGCTTGATCATAATACCAGCAGCAGCAGAAACAGCAAACAACTTACGGGCTTTAACACCCAAAACTCAAATCTACACTTCTATACTTCGATTATTCACCATAAAAACGACATATAAACTTACACTAACACACACCAACATCAAACAACCTATTTAGCATCATATTCCATCATGCAATCTTCATTTATATCTCTAAAATCATCAAACCCTAACTAACAAATAACTTGAAGAACACTAGCAATTTCTACCATACAATCACCATGTAATCATGTTAAAATCGTTATCTAATCATTTAGAAACATTACACACATGTTATTTAATCTTCAATTCTAACAAATCACAAATCCACCATTTTTACCCAATCTTTATAAATATGCTCAAGAACACTAAAGAAACTTACAATTCAATGGAAGAAGAAGCTAGTGATGATAATGAACTCAGATTTCCTTTTGCAAGATTAAACTCTAATTTGTGTTCTTGATTTTTGTTTATTCACAATAGATGATAGGTAAAGGTTTGAGAGAGTTTTCAAGAAAACAATAGAAATGGTAGGTGAGAAATGATCCAGAGATTTCCACCGCCTACTTTTATTATTAGTATAAATTATACCCGTTCCTAACCTATTGTCTGGAACCCAAAAATACCCGTAAGTCAAAATACTTTTATTTTACCGTCAACTTCAACTTTTTAAAACAACAATATTTCATTAGTCACAATTAAAACTGAGACTCTTTTACTTGTTTATTATTAAATAAACCAACCAAACTTATAAAAATACAATTTATTTTCAGGCCCAGAAACAGGATGTTACAAATCTTCCCCCCTTAGAGGATTTCGTCCCCGAAATCCAATCCCACACATAAATAGACCAAACACTACAATTACACATAAGCATACAATACTATAAACTATATTACATCAAAGTCAATATAGAATCTACCTTGGTTTTTCACTTCAAGCAATTCCCCCACTGTTATTTGATCTCCCACTGTCATTTGAAAAGCTCGAGAAGGCGCCATCTTTCTCTTCTGCCCAACCGATGATGCAGAACCCGAACCAGATCCCGAACTTCCAGCTAAACCCAAACCTTGCTTAACATTCTCCGGACATTGCCCTGCCCGATGACCCTCTTTCTTGCAGTTCCAACACACAGACTGAGGAAAGGTACACTCTCTACTACCATGCCCAAATGCTCCACACTTAATGCACCTTATCGTTTGAGGAGTACATGGACCCGAATGTCTCGACCTGCAAGCAGTACACCAAGGGTTTGTATCACTACCCACCGAGCCCTCGCTAAACTCAATCCTTCGGTTCTGACTCTTACTTCCAGTAGTACCACTCTTAGATTGTTGCACAGACTTATTCTTACCCAACTTTTCCCATGCTTGATTGTCACTATGCACCGACCTAGCTAACTCAAAAGCCTCGGTCAAAGAACGTGCCAACCTCACTGATGTCCGGTACTGTGGTGGTAAAGTCTTAACAAAATGGGTAATCCTAGTCCTCTCGTCAGGAACCCATTATTGAACAAATCTTAACTTATCGGTGAATTGATTGATAAGCTCATCCATTGTCATTTTCTCAGAAAACTCCAAATCCAGAAACTCCTGCCTAAGTCTAAGCATATCAAACTCAGAGCAGAATTGCTTACTAATCTCTCTATGAAACTCAGCCCAAGTAATTCTAGATCTCTGCTCAGGTGTCATTTGTGCAGTCGCAGAATCCCACCAATTCATCGCTTGACCTTTCAATAACTGAACCGCATACTTAACTCTTAACTCATCTTCACACTGACACACCTCAAATTTCCTCTCAGTGTCCCTTAACCAGTTCAATGTCACCATTGGATCATTACCTCCTTCAAAATCTTTGGGTCCACATGCCTTAAAAGTTTTAAATGAACACAACCTATTCTGCTGAGGTGGAGGAGGAGACTGATACGTTTGCTGAGCTACCCTAGATTGTAACTCCAAATACAACTGTTCTATCTTTCTAAGTCTTATAACCTCATCCTCCATATGCAACACATAATCCTCTTGACTAGCTTCATCATGATGAACATTTGAAGTACCACCTTGATTAACATTATTAATTTCCGGAGGTGGAAGCTCCGTTCTAGTAGCATTATTGGGAGTCGTATTCTCATCATCTGCCATTCCTGTACTCACAACCAAAACACAACTTGCAACTTGTTAATCGTTAGTATCACCTATACTAACCAATCCCCAACCAAAAGCTAATCCCACAAACCGAAAAGTTTGACTAACACCAAATAGATTTGGGATTGAACATTCGCAAATGCCCAATTCACCCAAACCTATGCTCTGATACCAACTTGTAAGGCCCCGTCCCTTCTCAATCCAAAATATATCATTTATATATTATATTTCGAAAATCGGAAGCGCAAGTCCCCAAAACAAAGCATTTACCGACTTACAATGATTCCAGGTTTAACGACTACCAAATATGACAACATTAGTTAAGCATTTACAACCATATTAGTTACAACCCATATTAACACAAAACGGGCCTTAGATAAAACATTTTCCAAAAGACATCCACAAAAGATCAGAGTTGCGCCAAGCTTTAGTCAAACTCCCAGTCAACATCTACAACCCGAACATCTACATCAACTAACCACAGTCTGCAAAACATTAAACAACGAGGGATTAGCCAAAGCTAAGTGAATGGAACTGTAACCGACGGTTCAACCTACTCATAACAAGTCTTACAACTAAGCAACAACAACAAATAAAACACATAAGCACATAACGTCAAGAGGACCGGCGGTTCCTGGTATCCACCCAACCCAGAAACCACGACTACTGGGCGCCAAGCCAATCCCAGTAATCAACCGATAGCTTAAGTACTACCTTCACTGACTAGGCTTGTTCTCAACTATGTGTCTCAAAGAAACCTCGACAACTACACAGTAGTACTCAAACCCAACCAACAACAGTTGACCTCTGAAAACAACCACGTTGCATTCACAATGCAAAAGCACACAACAACAAGCAACAGTTCACAACTGTTCACAACTGATCAACAATTCAACAACAATCACACAACAACTCATATAATCAGCAACATAAACAAAACAGACAAGACTGGTACCAGTACTACTAATAACAACAACCTACTGATATAAACTATCATGGTTACCCGTTGTAACCGAACCCGTTACAACTGGGTGGAACCGAGGACTACAATTCCACTCACCAAATATTCACGCCTGATCGCCAACTCAGAGGTCTTATCTTACTGAGTGGCCGTCCGCTTATCTGGAAACAACAACAACACCAAGTCAGTAAACGTTCAACACAAATCACAATACTTATATCAAGATCTCATATAACGTATTTCAATATCATCTAACATATATCTTATATACTATACCATATAACACATATCACACATCATATATCTTTAACATTTAATCATACAAAACAAAAGAAATGAAATTGCTGGAAACCACACAGAAACAGCCGGCTTGGGCAGGGAAGCCGCCGGCTTGGCTGGGAAGCCGTCGGCTTGGCACCTTGGCCCGCCGGGTAAATTAACATTTTCAGCATCAGAACTTAAATCACCTAAATAAGCCAATTCAGACCGCCGGCTTGGGGTCCTAACCCGCCGGCTTCAGTGATCAAGCCGCCGGCTTGATCATAATACCAGCAGCAGCAGAAACATCAAACAACTTACGGGCTTTAACACCCAAAACTCAAATCTACACTTCTATACTTCGATTATTCACCATAAAAACGACATATAAACTTACACTAACACACACCAACATCAAACAACCTATTTAGCATCATATTCCATCATGCAATCTTCATTTATATCTCTAAAATCATCAAACCCTAACTAACAAATAACTTGAAGAACACTAGCAATTTCTACCATACAATCACCATGTAATCATGTTAAAATCGTTATCTAATCATTTAGAAACATTACACACATGTTATTTAATCTTCAATTCTAACAAATCACAAATCCACCATTTTTACCCAATCTTTATAAATATGCTCAAGAACACTAAAGAAACTTACAATTCAATGGAAGAAGAAGCTAGTGATGATAATGAACTCAGATTTCCTTTAGCAAGATTAAACTCTAATTTGTGTTCTTGATTTTTGTTTATTCACAATAGATGATAGGTAAAGGTTTGAGAGAGTTTTCAAGAAAACAATAGAAATGGTAGGTGAGAAATGATCCAGAGATTTCCACCGCCTACTTTTATTATTAGTATAAATTATACCCGTTCCTAACCTATTGTCTGGAACCCGAAAATACCCGTAAGTCAAAATACTTTTATTTTACCGTCAACTTCAACTTTTTAAAACAACAATATTTCTTTAGTCACAATTAAAACTGAGACTCTTTTACTTGTTTATTATTAAATAAACCAACCAAACTTATAAAAATACAATTTATTTTCAGGCCCAGAAACAGGATGTTACAAATCTTCCCCCCTTAGAGGATTTCGTCCCCGAAATCCAATCCCACACATAAATAGACCAAACACTACAATTACACATAAGCATACAATACTATAAACTATATTACATCAAAGTCAATATAGAATCTACCTTGGTTTTTCACTTCAAGCAATTCCCCCACTGTTATTTGATCTCCCACTGTCATTTGAAAAGCTCGAGAAGGCGCCATCTTTCTCTTCTGCCCAACCGATGATGCAGAACCCGAACCAGATCCCGAACTTCCAGCTAAACCCAAACCTTGCTTAACATTCTCCGGACATTGCCCTGCCCGATGACCCTCTTTCTTGCAGTTCCAACACACAGACTGAGGAAAGGTACACTCTCTACTACCATGCCCAAATGCTCCACACTTAATGCACCTTATCGTTTGAGGAGTACATGGACCCGAACGTCTCGACCTGCAAGCAGTACACCAAGGGTTTGTATCACTACCCACCGAGCCCTCGCTAAACTCAATCCTTCGGTTCTGACTCTTACTTCCAGTAGTACCACTCTTAGATTGTTGCACAGACTTATTCTTACCCAACTTTTCCCATGCTTGATTGTCACTATGCACCGACCTAGCTAACTCAAAAGCCTCGGTCAAAGAACGTGCCAACCTCACTGATGTCCGGTACTGTGGTGGTAAAGTCTTAACAAAATGGGTAATCCTAGTCCTCTCGTCAGGAACCCATTGTTGAACAAATCTTAACTTATCGGTGAATTGATTGATAAGCTCATCCATTGTCATTTTCTCAGAAAACTCCAAATCCAGAAACTCCTGCCTAAGTCTAAGCATATCAAACTCAGAGCAGAATTGCTTACTAATCTCTCTATGAAACTCAGCCCAAGTAATTCTAGATCTCTGCTCAGGTGTCATTTGTGCAGTCGCAGAATCCCACCAATTCATCGCTTGACCTTTCAATAACTGAACCGCATACTTAACTCTTAACTCATCTTCACACTGACACACCTCAAATTTCCTCTCAGTGTCCCTTAACCAGTTCAATGTCACCATTGGATCATTACCTCCTTCAAAATCTTTGGGTCCACATGCCTTAAAAGTTTTAAATGAACACAACCTATTCTGCTGAGGTGGAGGAGGAGACTGATACGTTTGCTGAGCTACCCTAGATTGTAACTCCAAATACAACTGTTCTATCTTTCTAAGTCTTATAACCTCATCCTCCATATGCAACACATAATCCTCTTGACTAGCTTCATCATGATGAACATTTGAAGTACCACCTTGATTAACATTATTAATTTCCGGAGGTGGAAGCTCCGTTCTAGTAGCATTATTGGGAGTCGTATTCTCATCATCTGCCATTCCTGTACTCACAACCAAAACACAACTTGCAACTTGTTAATCGTTAGTATCACCTATACTAACCAATCCCCAACCAAAAGCTAATCCCACAAACCGAAAAGTTTGACTAACACCAAATAGATTTGGGATTGAACATTCGCAAATGCCCAATTCACCCAAACCTATGCTCTGATACCAACTTGTAAGGCCCAATTCACCCAAACCTATGCTCTGATACCAACTTGTAAGCACCAGCGAATCTTCTTGATCTGGTGTTCCTTCTGAAATTAGCAACCATCATGGCCATATCCTTCTCAAGCTTCTCCAATCCTTCATCATACTCATATTCTGACTCTTCTTCATTCTGACCTTCTTCTTCTTCAGCTATCAGTGACTTCGAGATTTTCTTAGACACCTTTAACTTCTGTCTTTGATCGATTTCATCAAGCTCTGCTACAAGGGCATTGGATATCTTCTGACTTCCAAGAGTAGCACGAATATTCTCACTCTGATCAGCTTGCTTTTCTGATTGCTCCCAATTGAGCAAAATACCATAGACCTGAGTTAGATTCAGATTTGAATAATCATTTCTCTGTCTGGTACACGTTGCAATAGTTCCCCAGATTTTCCTTGGCAGCAGCTCAAGAAACTTTTCAACAACAAATATCTGTTCCTTGCCTATACCAGCCTTCTCCATTTTGTTCATCAGTGACTAGTATCTGGTGTAAGTTGAAGACAGAGATTCATTTGGTTCCATTGCGAACAGCTCATACTGGCGAGTGAGATTGACTTCCCTGCAGCGAATAATATCAGGAGTTCCAATATATATATTCCTAAGGGTATCCCACATATCTTTAGCAGTTTTACAAAGCCTAATTGATTCGAACACTTCATCAGGAAGTGCCATGCCTATGTAGATTTTAGGTTGTTTATCAAGTCTAACCAATCGCCTATCCTCATCAGTCCATTGTTCCTCTCTTTTAGGTAAAACCATTTCTGGTATAGCTGGAGTAGTAGCTGTTGCAATTACAGCAGGAACAATAGTAGTTGGGATATGGGGACCATTGGTTATGATATTACAGAGACGGTCATCAACTAAGTCCAAAAACATCATCATCCGGGACATCCAAGTTTCAATCCTTGAAGGATCAAAAGCTGGAGGTTTGGTTGTAGAACCATTTCCCTTTTGATAATCAGAGTCAACACAGCTGTACTTTACTGATTCCATAGCAGACCTGGTTAATTGAATTTAAACCAACTCTGCTCTGATACCAATTGAGAGTCCCGTAATCACTATTAATTAGTGATTTGGAATCACACAGTGTAAAGTTTAATTGTAAAAGGGGGGGTTGAATACAATTTAAAACAATTTCAGATTTTACCAAGTGTTTCAGTTTATCTTAAATTGATTATCTATAACAGAGTATGACGGTATTGAAATAACAAGTTAAAGATATAACAGAATCAAGGAAAGACAAGTAATAATAGCTGAAAGTGAATTGTATTTATTAAATTCACAAAGTGTTGAATGCGGAATGGATTAACCAAAGTTAATCCAATTCAAACACTTAGCTAGATTATTACAATGAAGAGAATTAACTACAGTGGACATACACGCTGATAGTTAACCTCGCTGAGTCTTAACATACACCTAGACAAACTGGTTCTCTGACAAACAGAAGAACGGTGCATGTAACGACTAGCCTCAATAGTACAAAACACTGAACTATTTATACTACAAGAGTTCCTAAAATATCGCCTACAAAATAGGATCTCGGAAGGACACGTGTTGCTGCTTGATTGGTCCTGATCTCTGATAAATCGACATTATGCGGGTCCCAATTCTGTTACCGCAAATATCTCGTTACCTTAACACCAATCACTTGCTGCCACGTAATCTTTCGGACATTCTTTGAACTGGAACACTCTTGCTGATGTATAGATAAGAACAGTACTTTTTAGTACTTGGTGATTGAAAGACTTTTTTGAATAGTCACTGAAGATGCAGCAATCCTCCTCACTCACTGCGAGCTAACATGCTCTTGTAGAATGAATTGAACAACGGATCTTCAGTGACTAGCTGTTATTCTGGCAGTGACTTTTGCCTTTATTGATATTGAAGAAGTAATGCTCTCGCTGACGTAGGTCAGCGACACACCAAGTTGAGTATTAAATCTTCCTCAGAATATCGACCAGAATGAATGACGATCAGCGAAACTTTATCATTAGCAACAGCAGCTTCGATACAATCCATTTCTTCATTGAGTAGTGTATAGTTGAGTTGGTCAGCGACCAGTGACTTCATCATAGTCAGCGACCAGTGACTCAACACACATTAAATGACATTTCAAAGTCACAAAATATTTAAATACAGCTAGACCCAAAAAGTGGGTGTTACATTTATGGTTCAAAATTTATAATTTTTTAACTTATCGTTCGTGAGATATTTAATTTTCATAAACGTGAGAAAAATCGAGTTTTATGACACATGGTGCATTCTTATTGTTTCCCCAATTTTCATGAAAATTTTAATTATCATTTGAACTTTTTTTTCTAATAAGTATGTATGTATACTTAAATTATGCTAAACATACTTCACTTATGATTTTACAAGATAAGAATAGTGTTACCAAGCTCTTTTTCTTCTCTCTATTTTTTTTATATATAAGATAAAATACTAATTAATTTTACCAAAATTTGACAAGGCCACCTAACAAACGTATGACTTAAAAGTTTAAAGTTTTCAACAATGTCCTTAAAGTAAAAACATTTATTTAAGTCCAACGGTCGTATGTTTTATGTCACTATAAGTTTCTATCGTTTGGATTAACTACCAACCATAGTTGTTAAACTCTTACGATTCACGAGTCGACTCTTACGAGTCGGCTCAGAAATTCAAAAAACGAGGCGACTCGGACCCCGACTCGTAAATGGCTTTGACTCTTACGAGTCATTTATTGACTCTTCCGAGTTGTGGGCGACTCTTACGAGTCTTGAACGACTCTTACGAGTCAGAAACCAGACACACGTTTAATGTAATCTAATAGAAAATATAAAATGACAAAATATGATGGGAAATGACTAATAATCCATTATAAATAAATATTTGTGTTATTTAATGACTTTCATCATGTTTTACTTCAATTAAGGATAGAAATCTAAACAATAATATACATATAGATATAAATATATGTATTTATTGTAAAATTATGACTCTTACGAGTCGAGTCGAGTCACGAGTCACGAGTTAAAAATCAATACTCCGAATCACGAGTCGAGTCACGAGTTAACAACTATGCTACCAACCTTGAAATAATATATACATATAACAATATAAAAATCAATATTAACTTTCTTGGGTGTGGGGCGTGCATTTGACGGCTCAATTTTTTACGAGTATTCTTAAGAAGGTGGCCAACATTTCATTAGTACTACATCGGTCCCATTTAAAATATTCATTTTGATTTTGCACGTAGTTTTAGTATTTTTTACTAATTACACTTTTCATCAATCAAATATTAAATCTACCCACTAAAATCTTTTTTGATTGGTTAAATATCAAAATGGACACTTATAATGGAACATCCTAAAATAGTAATGTGAACATTTTAAATGGGACGGATGGAGTAACTCTTAAAAACCAACCACTCTTCAAGTTTTATGAATAAATCTGATTAAGCGTAGGGCACAATATAAAAAGTTGTTGATATATTATTGTAAGATTGATCACGTTCATCAAAAGTTTATCATTGTGATTAATCTCAATAATGTTATAAGAGTATCTATAATGAATAAAAGCTTTCAAAAGGTTTTTTATATGCCATATCATTATTATTCAAAAAAGCTTTATCAAAAACCTTTACCTCCAATATACAAAGCTTTTACATAGCCTTTTTAGATCAAAATGGGAGTTTAATGTAAATATTTGGGTTAAACAAGACTTTCTTCCAATGATAAAAAGATTGTCTAATATTCTTTTTGCATAGAAAAACCTTTAGAAAAAGTGAATCGTGATAATCTCAACAGTGTACAATATGTAATTACTCAAATTCTTAAAATAATAGTTGGACGATGTGACATCTCTAATAAACTTAGAAATATTGACAAAAACTTTGTGCAATTACAAAAAGTCGTTTTGCCTATTGGTACGAGATAAATGCATCAACTAAGAGTTTGTGGGTTCGATCAAATCTCATTTGAGTGTATACATTCGTGTTGGTTATACACAATATGTGTATTATAGGTTTTTCGTTTATAAAAAGAAAAAGATATATAAAAATACTTTTTATAAATTAATGATCATGAAGAGTATCAAAACTCAAGGTTATTGTTCTTTGATTTCTCATTTCGAGCAAAACACAAAAATTCACGGTAAAATGAACAAAAGTTTGGAATTATTGTAGTAAAGTTATTACTGTAAAGAATTACGGAGTACTATTATTGCAATTGGGCCTTGTTAACTTTTTATATTCTTAAACTTATCTACCAATTGGGTAATAACATAAAGAACATCAAGGTCTCATTGCAATCACAGTAATTGTCTAGAGTCCCAATTTTACTATAAAATCACTGTCGTCGAATATCAACAAACCTCTTGTCCACGTACTCTTACCATATATTCTTGCATTTCGATCAGCACCCAAAATGACGAATCAAAGGTTACGATCTCCTAAATATATACTTGTTGATCGTTTATAGTTGTATAATAGTAATTAATTTTATTTTTTGTTGTTTGGGTCTTTGTTTCTCGTTGATCTACTGGTTTAGTGATCCGATTTAGCAATCATAATGGATTGATGTCTTGTTTGAATCATATCTAACTAGTAACTTTTTTGATTGTCTTCGCGTATTGACCAATAACAAGTCGTATTGCTCCAGGGTTTCAATGTTTAACTTTAAAGTTCGCAACTTTTCATCCATAATAACTACAAGTATAGTAGTTGAGTTATGTATTCAAGGACTATTAATTGTTAATGTTTTTGATTTGTGAAAAGGTGTCGTCAAGTAACAAATACAAGTGATTGATTTCATCTACTAGCTAGTTCGTATTAACTTGACATTAAATGATTAAAACTTGAAAATGCTCCATTATTAACTCGATAACATAACATGATAATCACTATAGTACCATATAGGCATATAAATAGTGTGTAGGACAACGTGCCGTCGCTTTATATGCGATGAAGTTACAAAAACGATTTTTGAAGAGTACAAACATAGTTTAGAGACCTTATTAGTACGCAATGGAAAAACTTTAGAAAAATACCTCGTAAAACAAGATGAACCTAAGAGTATTAATTACTTAGACAGAAATAAGGGACAAGAGAACATAGTGAATTACCTTTCATGACATGTCGCTTTGAAAACTCATGTACCTCCTTCCTCAATGCTTAGACAAATGTATCTAAACTCCATTTCACTTGCAAGTTTCAGAAGACCCAGACTATAACATTATGTTAATTCAGGTTCCTTATGGTTGTTTCATTTTGTTTATAACCGAAAACTGGATTATAATTTTCATCAGCATTTTCGCTATCACGATCCGCAAGTTGAATATACTTATGTTGAAGGAAAACTGGACCCTGTAATAGATGTCATAGTCTATGACACAAATTTTGTGGTTCATAGTTCTCAAGTAGCATTTTGCAATCAAACGTGCTCACACGATGAATGCGCATTGATATACGTGTGATTGTACATGTTATGTTGTATTAGACCATATATATGGGTATGCTAGTATGGCCCAACCCGATTGTTTAGACGGGCTTGGGTTCATTAGGGTTTGGTAGTTTATGTTATGCTAGTCTCTCTGAAATCTGAATCAATGAATACTACTACAATTATCATTTATATAGTTTATCATGGTATCAGAGCGAAAGTTCTAGATACAAATTCAATCAGAAATAAAAAAAATTATCCTCCGATCACCGGACGATTAATTGTCGGTGATGGTGATCGGAGGGATTACCTTCTTTGGATGTGTTCGATCGAAATCTCCATCAATGAATATTAGTACAAACTTTGATGTTGTATTAGAATTAAGAAGTAAACTTTTTGAAACCCACAATCAATGAATCCTAGAATGCAACAATAACCTTAAAGCCAAATACCAATAATTTGGATGAGGGAATTAATCATACACTGATGTGCTAAATCTAGTTATAAAATTTATCGTTGATAAGTAAACCAAAAAGTACCGAGCTAGACCACAACACAACCGGGCAGTGGACCCTGTCGAGAAATAGTATAGTATGGTAAGTTCGGGTTCGAACACATGGAACTAGATTGGATGATCAATGTAAGTGTGAGCAATTTAAAGAGAGAAAATAAAATGTGGTTGGTTGTGTGACCGAATTGTCACGATGCTTAAAACTACAAACTTTAATTAATCTAGGCAAGTGGACTCTGAAGAGTCGGATTGATTGTTTGGACTTTTCAAATTTTAAAAACAATGCTTGCTTGGATTATTTCACTAGTGATTTCGGGGTGTAGAATTATAACCGGTTAAGACATATGCTAATGGGTAACATTCATCAAACCTAAGCTCAAAGTTCTCTGAGACCTATAGTTCAACTTCAATTAGCAAACCTATGATCTAATCTAGTAACGGACGTTCGCCATTGTTACTATCTTACACAATTTAGCCAAATCATTTGACACATTCCAAAATTACTTTCGCAACTTTGTTCAATCATTCATAGACAAATAATTAATAGCAATTTACTGGGTTGAAAATGTTCGCTATATCAATTAGTAAATCACCAAATGGTTAAATTCTTGAGATTAAGCTCAACCACATAAGGTTCTCCGATTAAACATAAATTAAGATTAGTGAGTTTGCAAATCATCCACACGACAAACATTCGCTATAATCGCTAACTTGTATGAATTTAACTAGTGTTGTTACAATCATCAAATGCTTTGTTCCACAAATGACAAACAACTCATTTAGGTATTTTTACTAAACAAAGAACATTCGCTATAATCGTTTAGCTAAAATGCCGAAAGTTCATAACAACAACCAACTAAATGCATTCAAATCCATGGATGATTCACAAACTCAAGCATAAATTAACACCAAAAGATTACACCCCTAATCAACTAGTTATTTCATCCAAACAAACATATAAGTAACTAGCCACTCATAATCACAATTATCAAACAAAAATCATAAACACAAGACAAATTCATAAATAACTTTAAATTAGATTAAATAGGAATTATACCAAATTTGTTACACAAATGTTCCAAATGATTTTTGATCGATGTTCCCCTCACAAATTCCTATTAAATGCTAGTAGAAATTTGAGAGTAAATTGGTGAATTTTTGGTTGTTGAAGGGTGAATTATGGTGTGTGTATGGAGGAGTAAATGTGGGTGAAGATATGAATGAAGATGATATCAGAGAGAGCTGGACGATGGATGATGATCTGAATATAAAATGTGAAGCTAAAACCGGACCAAAACAACCCCAAAAACTCCTTTTTCTTTTCCTTTTTTATTTTCTTTTAAGCTTAAAATAGGAAGAAAACGGTTGGGGGATGGTTGGCATTAAATGCCAGCCAATCAGAGATGCACAACACAGCAAACAACCTCGTACCAAGCACAGATCAAAAGCATAGCCGATCGGTTTAAAGAGGCTAGCCGATCGGCTTAAAGAGGCTAGCCGAACGGCTTCTGAGGTCCAGCAGATCTGCTTATTCCTTAAATCTTCTCAAGCACAAACAAGGCAAGCTGCGGTAACGGAAATGAACTAGTTGAACCGATCTTATAAGTATAGCCGATCTGCTCATCATGTAAAGCCGATCGGCTTTCAGTATATAGCCGATCGGCTGTGGTCTTTTTCAAGCCCAGCCAACATCTGCTCCAAACTTCACCAATTCCACACCAAATCGCATGCGACTCCAGCTTTTTTACCTGAAACGGATTTCCAAACAAAATAAGTATCAAAAGTTCCAGAAATGTAACACCCTCAAATTTCGGTTTGCGGAAGCTGTCGGGTCGGGTGTTACTAAATCAAATATCACAGCATAAGATACATAATGAACGACTCTAAATGAGACGTTTGAAAATAATTATACATTTCTCAAAATAGAACGTTTACAACGTTATGAGTTTGACAGTGAATTCCAAATACATAATTTGATAATACAAAAGTAAATGCAGAGTTGTCCCAAACGTTTGAAATCATGCGACTCGAGCTAGCATAATATTGTAGAAATCCTAATCCTGCTGGGCACCTGAGAACACATGCTAAAACAGGTCAGCTATAAAGCTGGTGAGTTCATAGGATTGTAAGTTAAAATCATGATGTAATAAAACCTCGTATGTTTTGAAAAGTAGTTTCAAATTCTGTCATTTTGATGCGTTTTATATTGAAGTTTTGCAACACCAAATGTGTACACGTCAAATCGAGGTATCTCATACCTAAGGGTTCGGGTCATGTACCTAAGTACATATATACATGTATGGCAATTCATGCCTTGATACCTAACAGGTAGTAGTTGTGTCTAAAAACATGAGGCAATACATGCCTATAACCATTGAGTAGTAGTATGACCGCGTCATATGATAACAATTAACTGTAGTTCCGCAGAACTATATAGATTATGTGAAATATGGTGCATACAGCAACCATCTGATTGTAGACCCGCAGATCTATGATTAAAGTTGTTTTGAGTGTCCGTTTACCCAGTTAGTATACGCTAACCCGGACGTGTTGTATCGAGCTAACGGCCTCGCGTGGAAACTCCACCGACCCGTTCTTCTTGTGAATCCCGAGTATAACTTGCTGATCCATTGATTGTATGTAAGTGCGGATCACGGCGCATAAGCCCGTGCCACATCGAGTGTATCGCTTTACCGCGATATCGTGCTTGTGCCCACTTTACCGTGGCATCGTTTTGTGCCCACTTTACCGTGGCATCGTCATGATAGCTAGTCATGAGTGAAAATGTGAGAGTGCCATTCTGGCGTTGTTCTTGCAAATAATATTTAAGTCAGCAGTACTACGACTGCCCGACTGAGTAGATCGTATAATTGTATGTAGATATTCATCAGGTGACACCCCCACGGTTGGATTACATCCTGAGCCGGGGGACCATCCCTGGTTGGATTACATCCTGAGCCAGAGTCGTCACCAGTTGAGTTGTATTGATATAAGAAGTCTGTACGAACGTGCGCTGTTATTGTATACTCCTAGTTTAAAGCCTAGCAAGTATATAACGGAGTCTTGGGAAAATGTTCACTTAAGTTCAGTTCCCATTCTAGTGATAATGAAGTGTGTCGACAGTTTTAGTTCTTACAGAATAACTAAACTTGTAACTGTATAGATGTTATCCAGTGTAGGTAGAACTAACTAGTTCTAATGCGTTCAACGATATTGTCCTGTGACAATATGGTCAAAGGATTTTGATAACTAAATCAAGTTGTGTATTGGTAATCGTTTTCCAACGATCTACATGATACGATTTTAACCTATCTAGGTTAAGTATTGATATTGTTCTACAACAATATTTCGGGTTTAAATTCCTAAGTATTACACATGTAATATTACATACAGTAATATAAATAGTTGTAAATTATAAACGATTGTTAATATGATTTGAAAACAGCAATTGAGCATGTGTTTCACCCCGAAAATAGTAAAACAGTCGAAAGAGTGGGGCTATGAAACTCACCTGAGGAGCTAGCATCCTAATGTAACGAGTCGTGTCCAAATATGATCTCCTAGTGTCCTAAACACGAGAGATTTCGTATGTTTGTAAGTGTGGTTCTTGATTGGGGAAATCGTAATAATAATTCATATTATTATTGGGTTCGAGTTTTCGTATTTAAATTGTCACTTGGAAACGTCTTCCGATACTTAGAAAAATTTGGCTATTTTCTGTTTTCTGCGACATAACATGCGACACAAAAATGGTTCATGCGACACAAGGGTTGTGTCGCATAGTGCGACACAGAAGCTCTGCGACACAGTGGTTGTGTCGCATAATGCGTGTGATGCTAAATCAATAGCGACATAAGGGTTGTGTCGCATGGAGTCTGCGACACAAGGATACGACATAAGAGTTGTGTCGCATGAGTAATTCATGCGACACAGTATGCGACACAAGGCTTGTGTCGCACTCAAGAACAGCAGCCCAGAAACTTTCGGGTTCCGCGTTTTTCCGGCCAAAATCGCAAATCAAACTCATTTTCAAGCTGTAAAATCGTGGTTTCTTGGTTGTTTAGGTTATAAGCAACTTATGTAAACATTTTTACACTAAAACATTACTCCAAAATGATTAAATCTAAGAATTTGAGAATTTCTTACAAGTGCGAATCGAAGCCAAACGAGGAAGAAAACGAAGGTGTGGCCTTTGTTAATGTTGCTCCTCTCTTGTTGGTTATTCCGAAAATGTAAATTTTCGTGGGTCGATTTGAAGATCCGAAATTGGGTAAAAATTTTTAGAGAGAGTTTTAGGTGAGGTGTGTGAAATGAAATGAAAGAAATGAAAGAATGAGGGAGGGGTTTGGGGGGTTGGGTGGCTGATCCAAAAGGGGTGGGGAGGAGTTTCCCCCACTTCGTTCCTATTTTGCAGTGTAAAATACCCGTATTTTGTACCCGAATGATATATATAAATTTAATATTTTTAGATTTATATTTCCGTTCTTTCGATTAGTAATTAATTAAATTAAAAATAGTTTTATTCAATTTAAAATCTAATGTGACTTCAAATGGTTTTATTTGTGATTATTACATAATCACTATTCATTATATAAAATGTAAAGTTTTCGCTCGCTGAGTTATAATTGTATATAATAATACAATTATGGAAAGTTTAAATTAGACGCGCAAGTTGACTTTTTGACCAGGTGTTACATTCTCCCCCTGTTAAGAAAATTTCGTCCCGAAATTTAAAATGAGGTCGGGGTCGCGCGTGGTCTGGGGAGCAATGCACGTACGAGGTATTTGTCGAAAAGATTGCAGACATATCATGCCTTATAATGGAGTTGAATGGCAGTCAATCCCTGACTGAGTCGCGGTTTATCGTTGTAGTCATATTCTGACCATATTGTTTGTCGGGTGTATGATTATTTTGTGATTGCTAGATAACCGTTTACGTCGTAGTCCATTCGGGACTAGATATTTGTCAGATAGTGACCGTTTAGTGAATAGTCCTATCAGGACTAAGTAGTTGGTGAATGTTCAGTCGGTTA
This sequence comes from Helichrysum umbraculigerum, assembly GCA_949592205.1. Taxonomy (NCBI): domain Eukaryota; kingdom Viridiplantae; phylum Streptophyta; class Magnoliopsida; order Asterales; family Asteraceae; genus Helichrysum; species Helichrysum umbraculigerum. The sequence goes on along the minus strand of CATIUR010000003.1, from coordinate 138,170,534 downwards.
GTCTGCTGAAAGCAAACTTTTAAGTTTTACTTGGGTCTAGGTCACTAGCCCTATGATGTAATCGACATTAAGTCAATAAAATGATATCGGGGATAATAAGTGCCCGTTCCGTGTAAACCAGAATTGAAAGGTTATGTTCTTCGAGGACAGATGTGCTTACATTATTGTTGGAAGGTTGCATGGTTCACTCGGAACCGATTTGCTGAAGCTTACGTTTCCGTTTTGGGCAATCCTGTTTATAGTGTCCGGGTTCCTTACATTTAAAGCAAACCCTTTGTGAGTCGGGATTTGTGGGGACTCTGCAATCCCAGGTTTTGTGTCCAAACCGTTGGCACCTTCCGTAGGGCGGACCGCATGAACCAACATGGTGACGGTTACAACCGTGGCAAAATGGTTTATTTCATGCATAGCCTCGTTTCTCGTTGTGTTCGGGGGCGTAGGTCCTTAAGGGTTCGGGTTGATATGTTGGGTTACGACTAGTGATGGAATTCCCATTCCATTTTGTTAGGTTGTTTTCAGTTGTAGTTGTTTCGCGTCGTTCCCTCTGTGCCATAAGTCTGTGGGCCATACGAATGGCCTCTTCAATAGTAGCGGGTTTAGAGGCGGTGACCATTCCCTCAATTAGTAGCGGAAGCCCACCGGTGTACCTTGCGATTTGTTGACTTTCAGGGTTTACTATGGTTGGGCACAAACGTGCTAGTTGTTGGAAACGAATGGTATATGTTTCGATATCGTTGTCTTTTACGGTGAGGTGCCAAAGTTCGTCCTCAAGTTTGTGAAGTACTTCGACGGGACAATACTTGTCCTTCATGATTCGTTTCAGGTCTTCCCATGGAAGTTCGTGAGCGGTGTCGATTCCTACAGTTCGGGCGTGGAAATTCCACCAGGTAGAAGCATCATCCTGGAGGGTGTATGTGGCGTACAAGACTTTGCAGTCGTCGGGGCAGTTGCAAACGTGAAATATAGATTCCATTCTCTCGAACCATCGAATTAATCCGAGAGCTCCTTCAGTACCGACGAAATTTGGTGGTTCGCACCTCAGGAAATCCCTAAAAGTGCAAGGCTTTACTTGGTTCTGAGCAGCTAGGGTCGCAGTCACTGCCTGATTAATGATGTGATCGTGCTCAGCTCGAGTGGAAGTTGGTCGTTTAGGAGGCATGATTCTTGAACAAGAATGAAACGACAAAGTGTGAGATTCTTAATCAAAGATGATGATTATTACAATGACATAAGTAGTTAGCTTGAGTTGGAATTTATGATACACTGGATCCTACGATCCTTGACGTTGAAGTTTTTGATATTGTAGGTGGCAGGCGTATCACTGCCCTTTTGTATTGTTGGTACAACAGTTCAAGTAACCGTTGTCCAGTTTTCTTTAGTTAAGTTATCATGAATCTCATGTTTTTCGAGCGTTGTGACCAATTTGGTTGTAGTTTTGATGAATAGTCGTAATAATGACTAAATCGTGTTTTAATGTAGTCAACCAGACTATGTTGTTGTGAGTAGTCCCACGGACTATAGTGTAGTACTAAGATACTATACGGCCAATCACGCCGGTGAATGTGACACCTACAGTGCCCTATGTGGTGTTGAAGCAGGGTCTCCCAACACAACCCATGTGTGTGGTGACATCGTGTATTTATCGATTGAGGCATTACATGCCTTAGTAGTCGTGGTGTGGCACTTCGTGCCCAGTAAGGTAATCGCGTATGCGTATAAGTGTATAAGTGCGTATAGCGAGTGTTCATACGCACAGAAATCGAGTGGAACACCTCGTGTCCAGTAGAGTAGTCGTATATACATATATGGTGTACACGTAACTATTCAAGTATACGTGCGTAATAAAAGTCAGGTGTGACATCTCGTGCCCAGTTAAGTAAGTGTATATGTATATATGTAAGTCGTACATGCAACTATAACAAGTCTACATGCATAATTGAAGTAGCACCTAATGCTATAATGCAGTGCTATCAGCACAGTAATTGAAATACTAATGTTTTGTAATTGTAGTACCAAGGTACCATGAAACGCAGCACCACGTGCTGTAATGAAGTGCCCGCGGCATTGAAATTGTAGTATCCATGTACTATGAGTGTGGCATCAACATGCCATGATTGTAGTATCAACGTACTGTGAAGGTTGCACTAATGTGCTCAAGTTGTGGTATTAACATACCTTGAAATCGTAGCACCACGTGCCATGTGTGGTTTGATTTGTGGCCCCACGGCCAAAATGTGTTTGAAGTTCGAATTTCTCAGTTGTAGCACAAAGGCTAAAATGTAGGGGTCAAAGTACCGCATGATTGAATTTGTTGATCTACGTGATCAAGTTGTGATTCGAGATAATTTTGTTGTGGACTTAGTCAACACTAATCCAGTTGTGATCCATATGTTCAAGGTTTAAAAGTTGTCAGTTTGTTTTAAGTTTCGTGAAGGTTTAGCATGTGCGGGTTTCCATTCCCATTGGTAACGTTTGTACCTCCTTCCCGAGGCTCAGTGATAGATGTGATATTCTCCTATGCGTGCATATGGAGAAAAGTGTCGAGTCGCGATAGTTAGGAAGACGGCGATGTGCCTCTTCGCGAGTATGTATTGGTTCAGCGGAATTGATTTTATATATATACTCAATATATATAAGTACGTAAAAGTATTACACATGTAAGGCCTATTCATACATACCTACAGTACATATAATAGCCTAGGATGTCTAGCACATAACAAATCAGAGTCAACTACGCATTCCTGGTCCAGTATAACCCCTTTCATATATCGCATCATCTTTATTTAATTGTACATAGTTAGCTACGCTATGTTAAATTAAACTCGTATGATGTAATCCCTGAACCAGTCATACCTAACGAGGAATACTGCCTAACGGTCATAGTCTAGGCCCACTAAATGCAATCTAGTTCACTATAACCTTAGGCTCTGATACCAATCTGTAACACCCTCAAATTTCGGTTTGCGGAAGCTGTCGGGTCGGGTGTTACTAAATCAAATATCACAGCATAAGATACATAATGAACGACTCTAAATGAGACGTTTGAAAATAATTATACATTTCTCAAAATAGAACGTTTACAACGTTATGAGTTTGACAGTGAATTCCAAATACATAATTTGATAATACAAAAGTAAATGCAGAGTTGTCCCAAACGTTTGAAATCATGCGACTCGAGCTAGCATAATCTTGTAGAAATCCTAATCCTACTGGGCACCTGAGAACACATGCTAAAACAGGTCAGCTATAAAGCTGGTGAGTTCATAGGATTGTAAGTTAAAATCATGATGTAATAAAACCTCGTATGTTTTGAAAAGTAGTTTCAAATTCTGTCATTTTGATGCGTTTTATATTGAAGTTTTGCAACACCAAATGTGTACACGTCAAATCGAGGTATCTCATACCTAAGGGTTCGGGTCATGTACCTAAGTACATATATACATGTATGGCAATTCATGCCTTGATACCTAACAGGTAGTAGTTGTGTCTAAAAACATGAGGCAATACATGCCTATAACCATTGAGTAGTAGTATGACCGCGTCATATGATAACAATTAACTGTAGTTCCGCAGAACTATATAGATTATGTGAAATATGGTGCATACAGCAACCATCTGATTGTAGACCCGCAGATCTATGATTAAAGTTGTTTTGAGTGTCCGTTTACCCAGTTAGTATACGCTAACCCGGACGTGTTGTATCGAGCTAACGGCCTCGCGTGGAAACTCCACCGACCCGTTCTTCTTGTGAATCCCGAGTATAACTCGCTGATCCATTGATTGTATGTAAGTGCGGATCACGGCGCATAAGCCCGTGCCACATCGAGTGTATCGCTTTACCGCGATATCGTGCTTGTGCCCACTTTACCGTGGCATCGTTTTGTGCCCACTTTACCGTGGCATCGTCATGATAGCTAGTCATGAGTGAAAATGTGAGAGTGCCATTCTGGCGTTGTTCTTGCAAATAATATTTAAGTCAGCAGTACTACGACTGCCCGACTGAGTAGATCGTATAATTGTATGTAGATATTCATCAGGTGACACCCCCACGGTTGGATTACATCCTGAGCCGGGGGACCATCCCTGGTTAGATTACATCCTGAGCCAGAGTCGTCACCAGTTGAGTTGTATTGATATAAGAAGTCTGTACGAACGTGCGCTGTTATTGTATACTCCTAGTTTAAAGCCTAGCAAGTATATAACGGAGTCTTGGGAAAATGTTCACTTAAGTTCAGTTCCCATTCTAGTGATAATGAAGTGTGTCGACAGTTTTAGTTCTTACAGAATAACTAAACTTGTAACTGTATAGATGTTATCCAGTGTAGGTAGAACTAACTAGTTCTAATGCGTTCAATGATATTGTCCTGTGACAATATGGTCAAAGGATTTTGATAACTAAATCAAGTTGTGTATTGGTAATCGTTTTCCAACGATCTACATGATACGATTTTAACCTATCTAGGTTAAGTATTGATATTGTTCTACAACAATATTTCGGGTTTAAATTCCTAAGTATTACACATGTAATATTACATACAGTAATATAAATAGTTGTAAATTATAAACGATTGTTAATATGATTTGAAAACAGCAATTGAGCATGTGTTTCACCCCGAAAATAGTAAAACAGTCGAAAGAGTGGGGCTATGAAACTCACCTGAGGAGCTAGCATCCTAATGTAACGAGTCGTGTCCAAATATGATCTCCTAGTGTCCTAAACACGAGAGATTTCGTATGTTTGTAAGTGTGGTTCTTGATTGGGGAAATCGTAATAATAATTCATATTATTATTGGGTTCGAGTTTTCGTATTTAAATTGTCACTTGGAAACGTCTTCCGATACTTAGAAAAATTTGGCTATTTTCTGTTTTCTGCGACATAACATGCGACACAAAAATGGTTCATGCGACACAAGGGTTGTGTCGCATAGTGCGACACAGAAGCTCTGCGACACAGTGGTTGTGTCGCATAATGCGTGTGATGCTAAATCAATAGCGACATAAGGGTTGTGTCGCATGGAGTCTGCGACACAAGGATACGACATAAGAGTTGTGTCGCATGAGTAATTCATGCGACACAGTATGCGACACAAGGCTTGTGTCGCACTCAAGAACAGCAGCCCAGAAACTTTCGGGTTCCGCGTTTTTCCGGCCAAAATCGCAAATCAAACTCATTTTCAAGCTGTAAAATCGTGGTTTCTTGGTTGTTTAGGTTATAAGCAACTTATGTAAACATTTTTACACTAAAACATTACTCCAAAATGATTAAATCTAAGAATTTGAGAATTTCTTACAAGTGCGAATCGAGGCCAAACGAGGAAGAAAACGAAGGTGTGGCCTTTGTTAATGTTGCTCCTCTCTTGTTGGTTATTCCGAAAATGTAAATTTTCGTGGGTCGATTTGAAGATCCGAAATTGGGTAAAAATTTTTAGAGAGAGTTTTAGGTGAGGTGTGTGAAATGAAATGAAAGAAATGAAAGAATGAGGGAGGGGTTTGGGGGGTTGGGGGGTTGGGTGGCTGATCCAAAAGGGGTGGGGAGGAGTTTCCCCCACTTCGTTCCTATTTTGCAGTGTAAAATACCCGTATTTTGTACCCGAATGATATATATAAATTTAATATTTTTAGATTTATATTTCCGTTCTTTCGATTAGTAATTAATTAAATTAAAAATAGTTTTATTCAATTTAAAATCTAATGTGACTTCAAATGGTTTTATTTGTGATTATTACATAATCACTATTCATTATATAAAATGTAAAGTTTTCGCTCGCTGAGTTATAATTGTATATAATAATACAATTATAAAAAGTTTAAATTAGACGCGCAAGTTGACTTTTTGACCAGGTGTTACAAGAAATCAACTCAAATACATATGCAAAACAATGATATCGCGATAGATTTACATAGCCAAAATGAGCGATATCAAATATCCCCACACTTGAACTTTGCTTGTCCTCATGCAAACCATCATTTTACCATTTCATAACCCACTCTTGCAACATTATAAGTGAAGATCAAGTTTACCAAAATAATACTTATTTCTGAAAGGATCATCTTAACTTTCCCTATGTTCTCTAAATAGTTTTCCCATATGACAAAGTGGTAACTTTTTGGAGGTGCTCTAACTCACCTAAAATTTATAAAATGTTTTCACAGGGACACAACTGAGTGTTGCTTGAGGACAAGCAACGCTTAAGTGTGGGATACTTGATGTGACCCAAAAAGTCATGTTTTTAAGTACTTATTTCCGCACTTTTTGGACTATTCTTTGATGAAAACATTTCAAAACAACCATTTATCATCATAAATCATCAAGGTAGTCTAAATACGGGCGTTGCTACAAAAATCAATAAAAACATCCATTTTGCACGCAAACCGAGGCAAAAACTATCACCTTAAATATTCCATTCTTGATTATCCTATCAAAATAGATCTTAATGCATATTTTATGATTCAATAGGAAAATCCAAGATCGTTGGTGAAAGAATCAAGAGAAACGGGTGAAGAACGAAGAAGATATGCAGTCTAGAAGCCCGCCGATCGTCATCCGGAACATGCAAAAGTCAAACACTTCCAAATTTGGCAAACTCAGTGTCATTAGAAGCGTAACGGAAAAACGAAGCCAACGGCGCAAGAATCAAGCAAATCGGAGCCCAAACGAAGAAGATACGGACGAACCAAGCAACCGAGAAACAAGCGGAGGCCAAACCAAGCACCAACCCCCCCTGCCCACCTAGGTACCGTATACGGTACCCTAGGTGCCGTATAGGGCCCTTGGGGTGCCGTATACGGGGCCTGGTGGCTTGTGAGGTGCCGTTTGCCCCCTTGGTCCGGTACCCCCCGTATGCGCTTTGATGCTTGTTCTTCATGCTTTGTGACTTGTACCAAGCTTCCTACTCTTTCCCTATAAATAGAGGGCCTCCTCACTCATTTCAAAACACACCTTACACCTTTCATTTCACATACTTCTCTTTCTCTCTCTAGAATTCTCTCTCTAGCACTACTCTTAGGAGTTAGAGGAGAATTGTTCTTGTAGTTAGTTCTCTCTCTAGTTTCTCTCTCTAGCACTACTCTTAGGAGTTAGAGGAGAACTAGAGAGATATAAGTTAGCGGTTAGAGCTAGAGGAAAGTTGTAATTGGGTAATCAAGCTGTAGCAAGGTTATTCAAGTCAGACTGTTGTAATCCTCAGTATTACTCTTCTAATCCGGTGATATTATCTTACTTTCTTACTGTTATAATGTTTACTTTGCATATTATTTCAGTACGATTTATGATTGTTGCCATGCTGATTAGCTAGATTAATATGTGATTGTTGGAATGTAGATGTTAGGATTAGGGATGATGTTTAATTAATATATCTTATATATGATTGGTAGTTGTTATGCTGCATACATGTTTAGACTTATCCTGGATGTAGATTTAATTAATCACCCTTTCTGGTCCCTCACGTGACTGTTGCCTTAGGATAGGATCTGATCAACCCTAACTACGAATACACAGTTATCTCCAGTTTGTATGAAACTGTGAGATCGCCATAACACGTCAGAATACTTGGTATAGCGTTGGAAATACCGCTGGTAGAGTACAAATACGTGGAAGCCAAGGAAATGCCGGTGGCCTATCTCACCGTGGATTACCTGGAAGCAACCCTTCCAGACACGGGTCTAGGTCTTGTTAAGCCGTGAAAATGCTATAGTACACTGTTAAACTACCTCTGGTTATAAAGCTGTGTAGAGATACAATAGGTCTTTAAAACACCGTAGATATACATAGGGTTAGAGTACTGTGGAAAATAAGGACACTATACACTGTACGCATACCTAGGGATGAGCTACCGATGGCAAAGGAGGGTCTAATCCATGACGGAAGTATTAAGAACTTAAACAGATAAAACATGAGTTAGGAAATGAAAGCAAGGATGCCGGCTGTGTTCCCAGATGCTTAAAACCCCTAAACTCTACTTAACCGATAGTTTAACTTATTCAGCATACGACCAGTATCACTCTGTTAAAATTGGATAGACATAGGTGTTAAGAAAGGTCAGTGTTGTGGACTGTCGCCTTATTCCTTAACACCATTCAGAGGGTCGCTTGGTCTCCGAAAGAGACGGTGAGGTGGGTCTGAAGACAGTCCCATCTGATCAGAATCAGGATAACCTAGGATTCAGTGACATATGCTTTAGGGTTACACCTAGACGTAGGGTCCTAGTGTTTACACCAACTGTTTAGAAGATTCTTAACCAGAGTAATCGCCTATCATCTATATAATATCATCCCGAAACCCTAATCATCGAAGTTTCAGCAATCACTCTCTACCTGCTGCTTATATTCTCGTTTACTTTTCTGTATTTTAATTTCTGTCCTTAGATCAGATTAGATAAAACCAAAACCCATACCTACCTTGTTTTAAACCCATCCTATTGTCAAGTTATCTTTGGTAGGTTCCAATTCAATTCAATTCGTTCCGATTTTGGACGACACTCGAGTTATACTTGCCGCTTTACCCACAAGGTAGGTAGCTTGCATAGTTTGAGCCCAGCAAATATAAATTTTTAAAACTTCTCTGTTCGCGCGTCTCGGTTGCCGTCGGTGCAACGACCTGGGTTCTAAAACCCGACCGACCGCTGGGACCGCGACAAGTTTTTGGCGCCGCTGCCGGGGATCGGTTTCGTCAAGAATTGAATTCTGCCTTAGATAATTAACTTTAGGGGATCCTTCCCTAAGATTATCATTACTTAGGAAGTTAATTGCTTTATTAGTTAGATAACTTAGTTCTTAAACCCTAGAAAATACATAAAAATTAGAAAATGAAAAACCCTAATTCTCCTTCAAACCCCATCTCTCCTCTCAATCAAATGATGACGGATGAGATGACAGTTTTGGAAGATGCGGAATTCTTTGACTGTCCAGAATATGAGTCAAACTCCTCTGACGTTAGAGAAATCTGTGTTAACCATGAAGTTGAGAACCCAAAAATATCGAGCTTAGACTTAGGTTTTGATAAATCTCAGCAGAAGATTCCAGCTTCTGTTACTATTGCTTTAAGTGGTCAACCCACACTTGACCCTGAGATTCTGTCAATCTTGTCTAGGTATCCACACTATATTAGACCTGCCACTTTACCTGATGATGAACCATTTGGAATCGAAGTGTTCTTCTATCCACCCATGCCTTGGATGGATTTGAATGAACGTCTTCATTGTTTAGATGAATACTTTGAGTACGATCTCCCAGATATTTTGCGAGCCCACCCCACTACACTTTATTCAAGTGTTGTTGAGGAAGAGTGTCTCCAGTATCAGGTTGAGAATGAACTTAGGATAGAAACACCAACCCGATTAAACACTGAATCTAGGAATCATCTACCCGAATCAGAAACAGACCATCACTTAGGAAATTCTCAAAAGCCCAATAGGAGGATAGATATCCATGCCAACTTTCTGAAATATCTTAAGATATCTGATTTTCCATTTACATTTGAGCAGAGAAAGACCTTTGTTGAGATTGATAGAATAATTAGACTTCTTTGTGCTAAACACAGTCGAAAAGACGAGCTATTGTTAAAATCAGAATTAGATCTCTTAATGGATTTACTTGCCAGCACCGATTATCCCTCTGATTCACAACCTAGGATTAATCGTTATGTTGCGTTCCTGATTGACGAGCTTGAATTTTGGATAGAAAGAAGCCCTATCAATTCTAACATGATTCTTGCAGATATTCCATTCTTTGTTGATCCTGTGTAAGTCCCCTAGTTTTAGGATCGATAACTTCGTTATCTGTAGTATTAAGGTGCGGAATCCCTCAATACGGTGTTATCTTACTAACAACGAATATGTTCGTATTGCGTTTTAACTAGACTTAGCTTTAAACAACGAATCGTCAAAGCCTAGCCTTAGGTTATGTTTTTCTCTGGTTTGCTGAGTTCGCAGAAAGCAGAAAGTGTCAAAAGTATTAAAAGTGTTAACGATTTTCTAAAGAAAATCGTTTAAATAGTTCTGTCCGGCTCGGCTCGCATGGGCCTGCGAGTTCGGCCCAACTCGCCTCGTAGCCCAAGCCCATTACCAAGCTCGACTCGTTACTGATCTCCACGAGTTCAGTTCTCATCTCGGCTCGTTAGTCTCGCGACCTGAGAACTCGACTCGCAGCAAATGTATTTATTTCGTATTTAATTATTCGTCTAACTTAACAAAACAATATGTTTAACGAATATCACTAACAAAACAAATATTCTTTTACAAATCCAAACCAACATACAAACGTAATAATAATTACACCAGTCCTATTTCAAGCTAGATCTGTTGTCACAATCTATGTCTCAACAGACTCCCCCTTGACAATAGCTCTAGCGTCTTTATCTTCACGCTTGTCTTTAGTCTTCATTTGTAAATCTTACTTCCTGCATAAATCTTCATCTTGATACAAGTTTTAACCATCAACTGATAATCTCTTGCTAAATCAGCCCATTCAATAGTCGTCAAAATTCTGTTCTCATTCAACTTTAACAGATCCTTTCTCGACATATTCATCAGGTGTCGATGATCATAAACTCTGAAGATTTCTCTTTCACCACCTTCAACCTCATCATCAGCTTCAACCATAACAGCTTCTCCAGTTCCTGAATCCACGTGCCAACTCTTCATATTTCCCAGAATATCTTGTGGCATTGTCTTCAGTGGAATCTGCTGTATGCATCTAACAGCTGGATAAACTTTCTTCCTTCTTCTTCTTCCTGTTCTTTGACTTCTCTCTTGTAATTTCACAGTCTTTCCCTTTCTTGGCTTAATCTGAATAAAATTATTCGTACCAACCTCATGTCTAATGATTCTTTCAACACGATCAGCATAATCATCACGACTTGGGTTGTTAATCTCTAATCTAGCCAAATCACGTATTTCATAACGTGGTAGAGAACTAAAAACTGCAAGCTTTCTTTCAAAATATTGAACTCCGTCAAACCTTTTGATCGCAAAAAGCTTTAGTTCTGAGTCAAAGTACCAACCAATAATCCCTTTACGTGGTACACGCTTTTTCGTAACATCAACTTCAGAAATTCCAATCTTCTTCTTCTTCTTTGGAAGTTTCCTAAGTACAACAGCAGGATTTTTGGTTTGAACAAGAACTTCTTCTTCTTCATCAGAGGTTGAATCATCAATATCTTCATCTATATCGACAATTGTTGGACCTTGTTCATTTTCAATAACAACTTCTGTCCTAGATGGGCTCACATGGTGTTCATCAATATTTGCATCTAGATCTACACCCATGTCTTGCACATTCTCAGGTACAGCAGTCCAATCTGTAGGTGGTAGAAATTCTCCATCCTCAAGATCAAAATCAATGTCTTCATCTATCTCATCAAATATATCATCTTCTGAATCAGATAGATCAAGCATTTCCATTCCTAGAGAAAAACATAAATACAAATATATTAATAATTCAAATTCTTCATTGATTTCCCCGAACCAATCTAAGAATTTCTTTATTAATTCTTTTGTATATTTTAACCTAACATATAAACGCAATTTACATATAACTTATAAAATCTTTTATTGATTACCCTGAATCAATCCAAAATTTCTTAAGTCTACTTAACAAATATTAATTAATTTTAAATTCTAATGCATTGTGAATAATCACCAAACATTTAAATTTACTATTAATTACCTTATATAATTTCCAAGTGTTAATTGATCTCATTCATTATCAATTTAACTTTTAAATTATATATCATTTGTCTAGTTAATACGAATACATTTTTAACTTGTTAATTACTTATAAACCTTACGGTCTTAAGTCTATAATCAAATCTAAAATGCATATGTTATCATAAAATTTTGACCGCCGAAATTAATCGGAACACGCCGCTTGACTACTCAATGAGTCAGAAGTCTTTCGATCACTATTTTATCTTAACATTTATAAAATCAAATAACTTAACAATATCTAATACATTTAACTTGTAATTACAAATCTCAAGCCGAATATATTATCACAATATTAAGTTACAATTATTCTGTACAAATTACTACCAATAATTACTACACTATGCTAATACTAAGCTATCTTACCAGCTTCTGTATCAACCTGTGCAGTCTTATCAGCATTTGTACCAGCTCCAGAACCACTAGCACCAGCACCAGACTCCCCCTGAATAGTAGCTTGCTCACTAGTCTTTGAAGGACCAGTCTGCTCACCACTCGGTGCATTGGGATCATCGTCCTTGTCTTGATCTCTCTTTCTCTTCAACTCATTCTCTCTGCAAGACTCCAGATATACCAATATCTCCCCCTGAGCAGGCTGTCCTGAATGCGATCTCAAGACCAGACTCTCTAAAGAAGATAACTTCAGTCTCTGTACAGTGAAGTCCGCAAGTAACGTCTCATGAGTCTTCATCAACAGATTGTACGATTCACTCTGCTTGAGTATCTGTTGTGAAAGAAGAAGATTGCTCGACACCAGCTCTGGAATCTGAGAAGTAAGCTTCTCCAAATCCTTTACCCTCGACTCTAAGGATGTAATCCTTTCAGCATCAGTCGTTGGAGTAACAGGTATCGTTCTGGGTCCAGGCGGTGTAAGAGACTCAATATGCCAGTCTCTGGTAAGCGGTGTATGAGGTTGAGACAAAGCTTGCGTAAGCAAACTTGTCGCAAATCTAGCTGTTTTGTTCGTCGGAAAATTAGCTCCACGAACTAAATCAGCAACCTCATGCTGTAAAGTTAAACACAATTAAAATCAGTTATTGTTACAGATTACTCTGTCTCAAACTCTAATTAATTGCATAACACTCATAGTTATAGAATTTATATCTCATACTTGAAGCGGTAAAGACATCGATTCCGTAACCACCGGTGCAACCATCTCTACCTGTGGTGTATCCTGAGAAACTGTATACAGAATTAACTGTCTCAGTTCAACTCCTGATAAACAACAAGTTAAGATTATTTAACTTTAATTAATACTAACCTTCTCGAATAGTAAGCGTTCTCGGACGCTTCATCAAAGGAATCTCAACTTCCTCAGTACCTTCCTCCAGAATACTCTTACCCTTCCTCTTCTTTTCAGAAGCAGATGGAGGAGGAGAAGGTGTATTATCAGAATCTTCATCTGAAGCCGTCTCACCATCACGACCTCTAGATGATCTAACAGGATCCTAAAGTTTAAATATATTAAACATTTATGATTAGCGTAAGCTCTATCATACAAGTTCTATATATTTAAGATTAATCAGATATAATACCTCAGTCGGTACTTCAACTGATCTATCAAGCTGTATCTGCTCATCCTCAAGTAATATAACTTTGGGATTTGCAGCCTCAGCTTCAGCTTCCTGTTCGTATAATGATATTTATATTTTTAAAATCAGAAATAATATCCAATTTACTAAATATCTAATATCAGAATCATTATATAATAATATTATGCATCTATGATCAATAAAAACAATCTATCAACTAAGCATCTATATTATTACATAAGTAACAGATTACCTCAGGTGGTGCCAAGTAACTCTCAATGTCTTGAAGCAAAGGATTTGTCGCATCATCATTCTGCTCCAAAACCTCTTGCACAACCTGTGCAGCAACGTCTGGATTGACTTGCTGATCAACCTGACCAGCCTGAATAAGAACATCCTCAAGGAGCCCTTGTGGATCTTCAGGTTGAGCTTCCGCAGCTGCAGGTTCTGGTACAACAGCAGCCTCAGCAGGAACAACAGCAGCAGCAGGAACTACGTCTAACCACCCATGATTTGGCGGTGCAACGTAGTTTGGATCAACAATATATCCAAAAAGTGGTCTAATTTCCGGTTTCACCACTCCTTCCTTCCTAATCGTCTGCATAAACATGGCATTATAACCACGTTGATCAATGGTATTCACCGATAAAAACGGCTCAGGAATAACCAAGTTCGGTAGACGCGCACGTATGATAAGCATACAAAACCTCGGGTAGATCATAAATCTAGATCTAACAGAACCCGATATCTGTCTAGCTATCTCTCCAAAAATGTAATCACAAAAACTGTATGGTTTATTGTAAACCAGTGACAGTACAGCCGATAGAATCGCAGGGCTCAACTCATCAAAGCCACCTTTCTTTGCTGCAAAGACTATATTCATCACGTGCCAAAGAAACCTCCACTGACCAATGACCAGAGGCTTCTGGAACTGACGTCCACGCCTATCACCAGTATATCCCATACGACCTATAGCTCCCTCGATAAAATCCATAGGATACTCAATATTCCCGTTCTCCTGTTCTACCGTACCTAGCTGCAAAATCTCACGAAGATTACCAGCTGAAAAGGTAACAGGTTGTCCACCAACTGTAGCTCGAATCTCTGGCGGAGTGACAGATTCGTCATAAACAATATCCGTCCAGAAATCGTTCAGTATAGTCTGTGAGATAGGAGGATTGGCCGTAATGGCATATCTAATCCTTGATCGTGCTAGAAAACGTAATATATCAGCAACCCTGTCAGCCCGTTTGGCCTCAAGGTTCAGATCAACCAGGATGTTGTGACCCTTATCAAATGCTCTAGCCATATCTGTAATGAATACAAACAACAGATATACTTTAATGCACGATAAAAAATATTTAAACTATTATGTATTATGAATCGAGATTCATCAAACATCTTAGTTTAAAATTGTAATTATATATAACTTGATACAAAAATAATCTCAAGTCGTATATAAAAATTTTACTTATAACTAAAAAGTCTTAAGTCTAATTTAAATCACGTTAGGTACTTGTTATTTTAATAAAAATCTCAAGTCGTTAACATTAAAAATTATACCGCTAATGTGAAATTAGGACACGCCACTAATTTTCTTCTTAAATTAGTAGACTTTCGATATAATCATATAAGAATTAACACAAATCCATTTCATAAAAGTTATTACTTAAAAAGTCTTAACATTTATATCACTACTTTTAAAAAATAAAATTTTTCTAAGTACTGGACTCGCATAAACTGGCCTAACGAGGTGAAGTCAACTCGTTTTGCTTATGAACTCGCTAAACACATCAACTCGCTAAATTGATCAACTCGCCACATTGATCAACTCGCCACATTGATCAAGTCGCTAAAGTTACTTAAGTGAACTCGCTAATCTCATGGATTCGCTAGTCAACTCGCTGCGAGTTTAAACAACGTGTCAACTCGTTTGACGAACAGCCGTCGCGAGTTTGTTCACAAAATCGATTAATCCTGTAGTTTTAACATGATCTATCGATTGATTTACGTTTATTAACATCCCTTTAACATAAACCACAAGGATTCGTGTTCTAATAGTCCTTTAATCTACGTAAATCGTTTAAACATCAAACCGAAACCCTAAGTTTAAAAAACCTTCGATTTCGTGCAATTTAAACGGTGAAATCCGTTGATATATACCTCAAAATGTTCGCAAATATGTCTTGAATATAATCTACGGATTGAAAAACTCGTTCCCGTATTCTAAAAATCGAAATCAAACGAAAACGAAATATCGCCTCGTTTCGCCTGTAAAACGGATTCGCAAGCTTTAGTGAACTCGCGAATGTGTTGTGGGCTCGGTGGGTTGGTTTGACTCGTTTGACCCCCTTTATACTACATATCCGATTCGCGAGATTTAAGTCGACTCGCAAGTTGATGTCAACTCGCAGAACCAATTAAAAACGCGAATTTAAATCTAAGTATAAATAAAAACCCGATATTGTTACAAGTCTAAATTATAATTAATTTTCACTTGTATTTGTCACGTTTTGTTCAACTCAAAAATATTCAGTATGATTTAATTCCAAAGGGTAAACACAATTAAAACGAAAATAAAATAAAAATAAACTAAAAATAAACCAAAATTACATAACCATTGGTATCAAGTACCATTTTATTAATCACTTGAAACAAAATAAAATACATACACAAAATGAATAAGAATTTATCTGCTTAGGGATCATATTAGTAAGAATAAGCAATTCATGATATATTTAAAAAGTTTAAGCAGATTGGTAGTATACATACCTCATGAAATTCAAATAAATTACTATAAAATTACAACTAAATATATCATTTATACATTTATATTTATAAAACTATATCTTAGGTACCTTTATCCACATAGCATAATTAATAAATGCATTACGCACATAAAGTAAATATTTTAATTATAGATAGTTCAAGACGATTACCAGTATATGATCCACATAAACAAATTATACTCAATTTTCTAAGCAAACTCTTTATTGTTAGTATGAGAATTATCAAGTGCTTCCTATTATATGACATACTGAAGAATTCAAGTAAAACACATAACACTGCATCATTAAATTTTCAAGGTAGCGGTTACTAAATGATGTATCTTTTCGAAACATATAACATACACTTGAATTTTTAAGGTTAGACAAATACCAAACATACTTTGAATATGCTATGTTATCTAAGTCTGTACGTAGTACAACAGAAGATTCCTTCTAGCATAATTCAAAATATATTTGAAAATATTAATTTAATTAAAAGTTTCAGTTCTGTACATAGTACAACATAGTTACCAGTAATTAAATTAATACCCATATTGCTACTATTTGTCAAATCAAATTAATATGCATGATAACAGTGTAAGGCAATACCATCATTCAACAATTAAGACTTAATGTCATACATCATAGAATAGTTACACAAAATAATAAACAAGTAGTTAATTAAATTCTTAAGACTTAGAAAATTTCATATAATTTGCCTACCAGTACATCATATGATGAAGCCATCTAAAATTTTACTAAAAATAGACAAATTATAACTTGTGGATATAGGTGTATAATCAAATAAATATAAACACATACCTGATAGAACCGCTGTAGTTCTAAAGCAACTTTATTTGAACCTACTACCATATCATACTTAGGACTTAAGCTTATTATTGTGAAGCTTATTCTCCTAATGTACTATCATTTCCCGTAGTTTTTGCAAATAAAAACTTAAATGAAGGCGATTCCCCTTAGGTAACAAGCAAATGAATGCCATACGCCCCTTTTTTTTTTTTTTTTTTTTTTTTTTTTTTTTTTTTTTTTTTTAATAATAAACACATAAATACTAACTATTACAAGAATACCCTTGGAAGACTAATCACTCTGGATTTCTCATTCCGTTTAGTTGAACCAACGTTTCAAATCTTGCTCTGTCGAACGCCTTTGTGTATAAGTCTGCTAAGTTATCCAATGATGGAACCTTAACTAACTTTATCAATTTCTTTTCAGCACAATCTCTAATAAAATGATGTCGAATATCAATATGCTTAGTTTTACTGTGCTTTACTGGATTATTGGTGATCGACATAGTAGATTCGTTATCAATCATCATAGGAGTATTGGTTATATTTAACCCGTAATCCCGCAGTTGCTGTTGAATCCAAAGAACTTGCGAGCAACAGCTGCCAGCTGCAACATACTCAGCTTCACATGTAGAAATGGCTACCGAGGTTTGCTTCTTGCACTGCCAGGATACTAATCTACCTCCTAAGAATTGACATCCTCCAGTCGTAGATTTCCTATTCTGATTGCATCCTCCATAATCCGAATCAGTATAAGCTACGAGATCTAAGTCTCCATCAATCGGATACCAAAGACCCAGCTTAGGTTTCCCTTTGAGGTAACGAAAGATTCGTTTAACAGCTTGCATGTGTGACTCTTTCGGATTAGCCTGATATCTTGCGCATAAACAAACAGCAAACATGATGTCAGGCCTAGAGGCTGTAAGATACATTAGTGATCCGATCATGGCTCTATAAAGAGTTGGATCCACATCGCTATCACTCGATGTATCTGGACCTAATCCATGATTGACTGGAATTGGAGTATTGTAGACCTTACTTTCATCCATCTTGAAACGTTCTAATAGCTCATATGTATATTTAGATTGATGAATAAAGAATCCATCCTTCTTTTGATCAACTTGTAATCCTAAGAAGAAATTCAACTCTCCCATTGCAGACATTTCAAACCTTTTTCTCATGACTTTCTCAAATTCTTGACACATCTTTTCATCAGACGATCCAAAGATAATGTCATCAACATACACTTGTACAAGAAGAAAGTCTTTCTTTTTCCACTTCACAAATAGTGTACTATCAATTGATCCTCTTGTAAATCCATTCTCAAGTAGATACGTTGATAGTGTTCCATACCATGCCCTAGGTGCTTGATGTAATCCATATAGAGCCTTATTCAAACGATATACTCTATCTGGATACTCAGGATTAGCAAACCCTGGCGGTTGTGAAACATACACCAATTCTTCCACTTTGCCATACAAAAAGGCACTCTTAACATCCAACTGATACACTTTTATACCATAATATGATGCGAATGCTAAGAATACTCTAATTGCTTCTAGCCTAGCAACTGGTGCAAACACTTCATTGTAATCAATACCTTCTTGTTGATTAAAACCTTGAACCACTAGACGAGCTTTATTGCGAGTAACGATACCTTTATCATCTCTCTTACACTTAAATACCCATCTAGTTCCAATTGGATATTCTCCCTTTGGTAGGTCAACCAACTCCCATACTTGTAATTTAGAGAACTGAGATAGTTCTTCTTGCATTGCTTCTACCCACGAGTTTTCTTTTAAAGCCATTTGAACATTTTTAGGCTCGACTTGTGAGATAAAGCATGAATATAGACATTGATTAGGAATCCCTGTCTCTTTCATTGCAGTATACAAGCTTTGGTATTCAGAATTCTCAGACGTATTAGTTCTGGATTGATGCCTAGTTTGAACCGGAGTATTAATATCACCGATGATGTTTTCAACTGGATGATTCTTACTCGTTCTAGTTGTAGTAACTGGTTCAACTGGTATCTCATCTTCCAAATTAGTACCAATTTCTTCCAATTCAGGTACATCTTCCGTACGTGCTGAAGATATTCTTAGATGTTTCAAAGGAGTAAGTATGTCATCAAACTTTGTATGAAGATCATCAAGATCTTCTGTTTCTAGAGACTTATCCTCTGAAGGTTTTTGTGACTCACTTGTGGAAGCTTTATCTGAGTCAACAGTAGTCTTGATTCCAGACTGCTTAACACTCGATGTTGAAGCGGGACCAATATTCTCATCTTCAAACACTAAATGTTCAGCTATCTCTGAATCACTGACATAGTCACTAATAGGAACTTTAAATGATGCAAAAAGATCAGAATAATCAAATTGCCAATCTAAGCCCTTATGAACATCCGGTGAATAGCTTGTAACCTCAATATTATAAACTACCTCCAAACGTCCTGTGACTTTATTAAAGACTCTCTTATTTGGCGAATTGGGCATATAACCTAGGAAAAATCCTTCGTCAGCCTTCTCACCAAATTTTGCTTGATGTCCAGTCTTTAATATGGTGCATGAAACTCCAAAGGGTTCAAACCCTTTTAAGTTAGGTTTCTTATTGTTCAAAAGCTCATAACAAGTCTTGTTATGTCTCTTAACCGTAAGAACTCTATTAAGAACATAACATGCTGTATTCACTGCTTCTGCCCAAAAGATGACCGGAAGCTTTGAATCAGCAAGCATTGTTCTAGCAGCTTCAATCAACGTTCTATTCTTCCTTTCAGCAACACCATTCTGTTGAGGTTCATAAGGTGCACTGAATTGATGTAATATCCCTTTGCTTAAGCAATAGATATTCAACGTTGAATTCTTAAACTCTGTTCCATTGTCACTACGAATACGCTTAACTCTCTTTTTATAGACATTCTCTACTAGATCAAAGAACTCAATTAGAATTCCAGGAGTCTCATCCTTTGATCCCAAAAAGAATACCCATGAGAATCTAGAATAGTCATCTGTGACAACCAAACAGTACCATTTGCCACCTAGACTTCTCTTGCTTATAGGGCCGAAGAGATCCATATGTAGCAATTCAAATGGCGAGGAGATAGAGTTTTCAGTCTTAGGTCTGTGTGGTTTCTTGTGCTGCTTTCCTTTCATGCAAGGAACACACTTATCCTCAGACTCGAAACGTTTTTGTGGTACACCTAGAACCAAACCATTTTTGGTTATATAATTCATCTTTCTCCAGTTTTGGATACTTCTTCTTCAACAATTTCATGGTATTCTAATTCACTTAGCAGATGGTAGAATCGTGTAACATAGGCATCAAGATCTTCTCCTTTTAAAGCTTTAAACATAGTAAACTGCTTTTTAAGAAGACTCTTCTTGCCAGCTCTCACCTGTGGACTTCCCTCACCTCTTTTCTCTAAAGCTTCCCAGAGCGCTTTAGCAGTATGAAAAGACTTGAGTTGATGAGCAAGAGATTTAGGAAGACACATCTTTATGCAAGAATGTGATTTATTCTCATTTCTGTACGCTTCCTTCTCTTGATCACTCATGTTTGCATAGGTAAGAACTACAGTAGCATTTTGAACAGTTTGAGTAGGTGGGGTGTATCCACTCTTGATACACATCCAGATAGACAGATCATGGAATCTACAGTAAGATTCAAATCTGTCCTTCCAATTGTAGTAATCCTCGATTCTTAACAACTTAGGTGGAACGTTTGACTTTCCCACCTCGTGGTCCATTTCGATCATTCTACTTAAGTCAGACATCTTAAAAACGTAAAATTAAACTGTTTCAGCGAATTCAGAAATCTCAACTCGCAAGACTCAGCTCAACTCGCAATCTCAGCTCGACTCGCAGAATTTGTCGATTCGCAAGCCTCAGTTCGGATTGCTAAAAGATGTCGATTCGCAAGTGATGTCGATTCGCGAGAGATCTCGGTTCGACTTGCAAGCCTAAGTTCGACTCGCTAGTTCAACTCGGTTCGCAGGCGACGCTGGAACCCTAATCTCGACTCGCGAAACGGCTGTTAAACCCGAAAAAACGAATTTTAAGGTATTTTTACGAACGAAACTGAGAAATTCGACTGTAAACTAACCCTAAAACTTCCAGAGAATGATTTTGATCGTTAGTATTGCAATAATGCACGTAAAAACGACCCGAATCAAAAACGCAATAAACTAAAACTCACGAACACACTCGTATCTAGCCCGAAAGCTCTGATACCAGATGTAAGTCCCCTAGTTTTAGGATCGATAACTTCGTTATCTGTAGTATTAAGGTGCGGAATCCCTCAATACGGTGTTATCTTACTAACAACGAATATGTTCGTATTGCGTTTTAACTAGACTTAGCTTTAAACAACGAATCGTCAAAGCCTAGCCTTAGGTTATGTTTTTCTCTGGTTTGCTGAGTTCGCAGAAAGCAGAAAGTGTCAAAAGTATTAAAAGTGTTAACGATTTTCTAAAGAAAATCGTTTAAATAGTTCTGTCCGGCTCGGCTCGCATGGGCCTGCGAGTTCGGCCCAACTCGCCTCGTAGCCCAAGCCCATTACCAAGCTCGACTCGTTACTGATCTCCACGAGTTCAGTTCTCATCTCGGCTCGTTAGTCTCGCGACCTGAGAACTCGACTCGCAGCAAATGTATTTATTTCGTATTTAATTATTCGTCTAACTTAACAAAACAATATGTTTAACGAATATCACTAACAAAACAAATATTCTTTTACAAATCCAAACCAACATACAAACGTAATAATAATTACACCAGTCCTATTTCAAGCTAGATCTGTTGTCACAATCTATGTCTCAACATCCTGCTACTTATTTAATTAATGAGCTTAGAGCTATTTTTTCCGAATCAACTGAGGAAGCTATGGACGCTGCTTTCTTTGCAAAAAGAAAACAGATCCATATCCAGCTAATCCAGTTATTCCAAAAAACCAAATTCCCGTTTACTAACCAACATAAGATTTATATCAAAGAGCTTTCGCAAGCAGTTCACACTACTTACGAAAACCCCGATTCTTATGAGGAAACGGAATTTGTGGATTTACTTTCAAAACTGCTCTATGATCTGTCTTATTTAGATACAGGATTTAGGGATGGCATTTCAAACCAGAAAAAGGTGAAACGGGAATTTAATCGTTTTGTCGATGCATTGTTACAACTCAGTCAGGAAGAACGAGAATTCTCAACAGAATTTGAACGGTATTTCATAAATCCTGCTGATTTAGTTTACTATGTCATCCGAGCTCTCCGAGGTACGTTTATTTCCCGCTATACCTTGTCTCTATCCAAAGCATCAACTGTACCCAACAGTGTCATCTCGGACACTATCCGGTTAAGCAGTAAGTCTAATATGGACGAGCTTTCGTCTTTAACAAAGCGCTCTTGGGAGGCACCCCAAGCCTATCTAGGTTAATTAATATTAGTTAGTATTAATTTTAGTTTAAATTAATTTTTCGTTTTAAAGCTTTCGTTTAAAAATCAAGAAAACGTCCTTTAAACTTTAAACTCGCGCAATTTGCGTAAGTTCGAACTTTTCAGAAAAATTTAACAAAGTTTTAATCTTAAAATTTTGGTAAATTAATTATGATTTGTTTTAAAGTTTAAAGTACATAAAAATATTGTTTCGTTTTTAAATAAACTCGTTTCTGTTTAAACGCAAAGAACTTTTCGCGCGCAATTTAAAATACAATTTTAATTCGCGAAAACTTTTTATAAAGATTCGTATTTACTTTTGGTTACTTTATTAAAAATCTTAAAACCTTTCGAAAACCAATCGTACGTATCGTATCTTTCGCGTTTTAAATCGAAACGTATTTAAACCAAGAGGAAGGGACTCACTACCAAACAAAAGGTCAAAAAGTCAAAAGTTTCTTCCTTCCCCTTCCTCCAATCCGTCGGCCTTCACTCTCCATCACCAAACCCTCATTTTTCCACCATTTTTGATGATTTAAAGCTTTAAGTTCTTCATTTTATCATATCTCTTGCATACATAACATCATTTCATCATTTGCAAGGAATTCCTAACTCAAATCTTTAAATTTCATTAACTTTTTAAAAGTTAGGGTTTCAACTTTTGATCTATGAAATCCATGGTGAAAACTTGTGTTTTATGGTTCAAAAGTGTTCTTGCATAGTTGCTTAACATGATTACATTCTTGATTGAGTAGATTACTTGATAAATTGTTACTTTGATCTTCATGTGTTGACTTTAAGTTGTCAAAGTTGCTAGAATTGTTGACTTTTGGTAACTAGTAGATTGATTTGACTTGTTTTGATTAGATCATGCTTAGTATGATTTGATAAACATGTTTACATGATTGCTAGTTTATTTTGAATGATCTCTAGGATTATTGAAAGTTAAAGTAAGCACGTTGTGATTTAAAAATTAACTAAGTATCATACTTTATTTTAAATATTCAGTTTTTAAATGGTACTTGTGTTAATTAAATCATGGCAAGTTTCTTAGATTTTCAATAATTCATTAGTTAGCTTTTGGTCCTTGAATATTTTAATTATTCACCACCTTGATTAATAAAGTGTTGAATATTTTTAATATGACCATCACACGAAAGCTACCGTCATTCATTTATCAAAATCTTTTAATCTTGCAAAGTTATTAACTGAATAAGTTGACACGTGTCTTTAACCATATGGTATTTGCATGAATAAATTAGTTTATCCTCTTTTTGGTTCATTTGATGTATTTGAGGTAATTACATGGTTGAAGCTCACTTATATTAAGTTGCCATGAATGAAAGTAAAAATATTAGCTAGTTGTTTGAAATGACGAGCTTACTTGGATTAAACACTAGTATTATTGTTGCTTTAATACCCTTGGAATAGGTTAGACACTTATGGTTACGAAAATTGCGGATTGAGGATTGGTTAGGCCTAGGTTTAGTTTAAAATAAATTGCGGATTTATTCATATTTTAAAGCCTACATTTCCAATTTTTGTTTAAAATTTGGAAATGTACTTAGCAATTTGTATTACTTATGCATCTCATTTTCTTGTCACAGATGGATCTATCAAACCCTTCATTGAGGAAGCTTGCTTCATCCCCCGAGAATATGGACGATATCACGAAATGGATGGGATGATACCTCGGGTCAAACAGAGTCATCATATGGCAGGATATGAGACGTTTGGGTATTAGGGATGAGTTGGAAGATTTGATTAAATATGATAAAGATGGCGAGGAACATGCTGCGTTTTTCCATCTTTTCTCCATTGATGAGGCTATATACCGAGAGGTCGTCACCGAGTTTATGATGACTTACGAGTTCCGAGAGAGATTGGAGATCACTTATAAGAAGAAGATCACTTTTCGGTATCGTGGGAAGAAATATCATATGACAGTTGGAGATTTCGGGGTATACCTTGGCCTTTACACACAGTCTCAGGCCAGTTCTGATTGGTTCACTAGCAGTTTTCAGTCTATCTCCAGTTTACCATCACGGGATCACAAGTAGATATGGAGGGGATTGACGGGGACAACCTTCAGGAGTGGAGTGAAAGCTTCACTCATGACCCGACCAGTTCATCACATTCTTCACAAGCTCGTGTACTGTACTATCTTTGGGAAGAGAGATGCTGGACCTGCTACATCAGAGGAGCTTAAGTTCATGGATGCGATCATAAGGAAGCAGAACCTGAATGTCGCATACATCAGAGCGGCTAGATTGTGGAAGGAGAAGAGGGAGGATAGACGCCATGTATTCATGGGAGCCATTATCACGAGATTGTTAGTCGGCATGGGGATTCTCACTGACCATCACCGTGAGGATTACACCCATCACGCTAGCTCGCAGCCGTTTGATCTAGAGTATTGTAAGTTGATCAGGATCATTGATGAGGGACCTGAGAGACAGTGCTTATGGTATCAGACTCGGCAGCCCATTCCTGGATGCTTCATGACCAGGAAGCGCGTGACTACAGAGGATAGAGATGTTGGTCCCCAGCCACAGAGACCAGTTGCAGCAGAGATACATGAGAAATCACGAGGAGCAGACACATCAGTACTGCCTACACAGGCCGTTGTGCATCACACGGATCCGGTCACTCCTCTTACTCAGTACTATCTATTACATGCTTTACAGGTTATCCGTGACCAGCAGGTTCTGACAGCTAGGACACATGGTACTCCTGAGCCTGATCACTTCTTATATAGATGTGGACCACCACCTCCACCCACTCACCCATACACCACCACTCGCCCATACACCACATTTCCTCCACCACATCCACATACCTCCACTCAGCCACCACATCCATATAGACGCCCACGCACACCTACCACATACTCCGCACCATTACCCACTCACAGATCCACATCTGATATAGCCAGAGTCTACTCAGTACACATACCATCACCAGCCCGTCAGCAGGCATCATTGCCTCATCCGACTGTACCCATTCCGACCCATGACTAGCATCCAGAGGCTAGCACATCATACAGACCAGGTCTGCTCTACATTGGTACCGATGCATTGTTCACTGGTAGCATCGGCCCTTACTTGGATTTGGGCCCCATCTTCTCAGATCAGGTGCCTACTGAGAGCACTCTCAGGCAGCTCTACCTTGATATGTTACAGACGGCAGGTGTTACCACTGCGGACATGCTCGCACTGGGTTATGATGATATGATGGCGCTTCCAGCGATGACTCTCAGGCAGATATTGATTCAGAGAGGACTACTACCTCCAGATGAGCAGAGGGTATCTAGCGGACATCAGTCATTTGCAGGACCTCCAGCTCAGCCTGATGACATACCAGCAGAGGATCCTCCATTCTAGACTACTTATCTTATGATTCATATTTATATCACTGACTTTCGTATTGTATTGATTACAGTGATCTCTATCTTGCACTTGGTTAAACTTTTAGGATATTTGTCAACCTTTATGGTTGATACTTATTATTATATTTCGTTTATCGTATTTACTTATTATGTTTGTTTCTTTATTTAGAATAAGTGATTGAATGTGTGATGAATGAGCACGAGACCACATGAGATGACAAGCGTTCAAGAAAAAAACCGTGGAGTAAAAGGCAGACAACCAAGGAATTCACAACTGCAGACCACGGAACTTACACACATCTCAGGAGAGGAGCTTTGGTCTATCTTCTTCTGAAACTCGCACACGCACCGCAGACTCTTCAAAGATCTAAGTGTGGGATCTCAACCCACACTCCAAGACATCTTAGCTAGAATCGTCTCCAAATCTTAAATCACAAAAGTGTGAAATTCACTAATAAGAATTTCCACTTACATTATGGGTCGACTCTTGGCTAAGCATGGATGAGAAAGTGCTGTGCACCAGATAAGGACATGCGGAGCTGAATCACTCTTAATGAAGATCTTCGAATTCTCAGCTTTCGCTTCTAAACGTCTAATCGTCATCTGGGGAGTTTCTTACCTTTCACCTCCTTTTCATACATTGATTCATTTTGTTAGCTTAGGAATGCAAAGTAATCTATACTCTATCCTAAACTTATCACTAAGTGTGGGATTCCAGCCCAAACCAAACACTTGAAGAAACATTTTCTATATGTTCAAATTCTAAGTGTGGGATTATATTTTCAAATATAATCTCAACTCAAGAGAACATTAGGGACAATGTTCTTCTAAGTGTGGGATAGCAGGTATAGAATACCTTGAATTAGATGTTTTACAGATTTTAATGTCCAAATAGCTTTACTTAGAAAATGTTCCTCAAATTTTCAAAATTTTCAAAACTTTTTTAACAACAAATAATAAAGTATGAGCCAAATCACCCGATTAGCTCTACTATTTTTGAGTTATGATTCCTTTCAAAGAGGAACCATTTCTAATATGAGTTAGTTATTCAAGAATATTAGGGAAATTAAGGTAGAAATTTCTTAAATGAGTATTAACAATCTAAGGAGCATGGCTAGGCATATACAAACCCAAATTTGCAGTGAGGTTTTGAGCCTTAAAAGCATTCATTTTAAATGCTACATTGTTCATTTCTTGTGTGTGCCGATGCTAGTATCTCTAAATTAGAACTTGTTCCTGACATACGTTTCGAGACCACATTGGAAAGTACCGTACGCGGTATAGGTGCAATTAGATGATCTCGACATTCCTTAGGATTAAACCCATTCTTACATACCTTTTCAAGCCCAAAACCCTTCCGATACTCATTTTTAGTATCGATGATCCGCCTAGAAAAACCCTTTGAGCCTAAACCTTTCGTTTCTTCAAAACCATATATCTTTAACCACTTTCCCCAAATTCCCAACAACTTATCTTGAAATTTCTAAGGTTATGAAAAAAATCTTGAAGAATCTCTTTCTGAATTGATCTACTCCTCCGTGTTCACCAAAAATTAGAAAATCAAGAGTGCGAAAAATTGGCACCAGAAGAGAAGACTCGAAGAAGTCCGTGATAAGAAAGAAGAGATTTCCGAAAGAAAATTAAAAATATCCTTGGAAATTCTCTGGCAAAGAAGTTCTGAAGAAAGAAAAGAAAATAAAAAGCAGAAAAGAAAGAAAAGAAAAAGAAAAGAAAATAAAGCTAAAGTGCTTCAGAGTATCAATCTTTCAAAGAAAGATTCAATGAAATACGAGTAGCTATCTTCTCCGTTCTACAATAAGTTTTTCATGATTCTTAGAATGCTCATGATAAGCAACCCCTTACAACCAAAAATCACCACTATCCATACCCCCTAACCCTCACAAACATTACAACCCACTTGAATGTCTTGGGATAATTAGCGCCGTCCTCTTCCTAAGTGGTGGAGATCCGATTCTCGACCAAGCTTTTGATGATGAGTGCTGCATGACTGGCTATTTGAGCGATTTCAATTGTGCTAGATTGATAGGAAACCCGATACACTCTGAGTGAATTGAGTGACCACCTTTAGTGAGATCGCCTAGTCATGTATACTCCAAGATCACGAGATTTGGAAAGTATGCCTGGGAAAGTCAATACTTATTTCTGAAAGGATCATCTTAACTTTCCCTATGTTCTCTAAATAGTTTTCCCATATGACAAAGTGGTAACTTTTTGGAGGTGCTCTAACTCACCTAAAATTTATAAAATGTTTTCAGAGGGACACAACTGAGTGTTGCTTGAGGACAAACAACGCTTAAGTGTGGGATACTTGATGTGACCCAAAAAGTCATGTTTTTAAGTACTTATTTCCGCACTTTTTGGACTATTCTTTGATGAAAACATTTCAAAACAATCATTTATCATCATAAATCATCAAGGTAGTCTAAATACGGGCGTTGCTACAAAAATCAATAAAAACATCCATTTTGCACGCAAACCGAGGCAAAAACTATCACCTTAAATATTCCATTCTTGATTATCCTATCAAAATAGATCTTAATGCATATTTTATGATTCAATAGGAAAATCCAAGATCGTTGGTGAAAGAATCAAGAGAAACGGGTGAAGAACGAAGAAGATATGCAGTCTAGAAGCCCGCCGATCGTCATCCGGAACATGCAAAAGTCAAACACTTCCAAATTTGGCAAACTCAGTTTCATTAGAAGCGTAACGGAAAAACGAAGCCAACGGCGCAAGAATCAAGCAAATCGGAGCCCAAACAAAGAAGATACGGACGAACCAAGCAACCGAGAAACAAGCGGAGGCCAAACCAAGCACCAACCCCCCCTGCCCACCTAGGTACCGTATACGGTACCCTAGGTGCCGTATAGGGCCCTTGGGGTGCCGTATACAGGGCCTGGTGGCTTGTGAGGTGCCGTTTGCCCCCTTGGTCCGGTACCCCCCGTATGCGCTTTGATGCTTGTTCTTCATGCTTTGTGACTTGTACCAAGCTTCCTACTCTTTCCCTATAAATAGAGGGCCTCCTCACTCATTTCAAAACACACCTTACACCTTTCATTTCACATACTTCTCTTTCTCTCTCTAGAATTCTCTCTCTAGCACTACTCTTAGGAGTTAGAGGAGAATTGTTCTTGTAGTTAGTTCTCTCTCTAGTTTCTCTCTCTAGCACTACTCTTAGGAGTTAGAGGAGAACTAGAGAGATATAAGTTAGCGGTTAGAGCTAGAGGAAAGTTGTAATTGGGTAATCAAGCTGTAGCAAGGTTATTCAAGTCAGACTGTTGTAATCCTCAGTATTACTCTTCTAATCCGGTGATATTATCTTACTTTCTTACTGTTATAATGTTTACTTTGCATATTATTTCAGTACGATTTATGATTGTTGCCATGCTGATTAGCTAGATTAATATGTGATTGTTGGAATGTAGATGTTAGGATTAGGGATGATGTTTAATTAATATATCTTATATATGATTGGTAGTTGTTATGCTGCATACATGTTTAGACTTATCCTGGATGTAGATTTAATTAATTACCCTTTCTGGTCCCTCACGTGACTGTTGCCTTAGGATAGGATCTGATCAACCCTAACTACGAATACACAGTTATCTCCAGTTTGTATGAAACTGTGAGATCGCCATAACACGTCAGAATACTTGGTATAGCGTTGGAAATACCGCTGGTAGAGTACAAATACGTGGAAGCCAAGGAAATGCCGGTGGCCTATCTCACCGTGGATTACCTGGAAGCAACCCTTCCAGACACGGGTCTAGGTCTTGTTAAGCCGTGAAAATGCTATAGTACACCGTTAAACTACCTCTGGTTATAAAGCTGTGTAGAGATACAATAGGTCTTTAAAACACCGTAGATATACCTAGGGTTAGAGTACTGTGGAAAATAAGGACACTATACACTGTACGCATACCTAGGGATGAGCTACCGATGGCAAAGGAGGGTCTAATCCATGACGGAAGTATTAAGAACTTAAACAGATAAAACATGAGTTAGGAAATGAAAGCAAGGATGCCGGCTGTGTTCCCAGATGCTTAAAACCCCTAAACTCTACTTAACCGATAGTTTAACTTATTCAGCATACGACCAGTATCACTCTGTTAAAATTGGATAGACATAGGTGTTAAGAAAGGTCAGTGTTGTGGACTGTCGCCTTATTCCTTAACACCATTCAGAGGGTCGCTTGGTCTCCGAAAGAGACGGTGAGGTGGGTCTGAAGACAGTCCCATCTGATCAGAATCAGGATAACCTAGGATTCAGTGACATATGCTTTAGGGTTACACCTAGACGTAGGGTCCTAGTGTTTACACCAACTGTTTAGAAGATTCTTAACCAGAGTAATCGCCTATCATCTATATAATATCATCCCGAAACCCTAATCATCGAAGTTTCAGCAATCACTCTCTACCTGCTGCTTATATTCTCGTTTACTTTTCTGCATTTTAATTTCTGTCTTTAGATCAGATTAGATAAAACCAAAACCCATACCTACCTTGTTTTAAACCCATCCTATTGTCAAGTTATCTTTGGTAGGTTCCAATTCAATTCAATTCGTTCCGATTTTGGACGACACTCGAGTTATACTTGCCGCTTTACCCACAAGGTAGGTAGCTTGCATAGTTTGAGCCCAGCAAATATAAATTTTTAAAACTTCTCTGTTCGCCCGTCTCGGTTGCCGTCGGTGCAACGACCCGGGTTCTAAAACCCGACCGACCGCTGGGACCGCGACACTTCTCAAAGTCATTCACACCAAAATCCTCGTCATCGAATTTCACAGTTTGAGTAAAAGTCTTGCGAATATCATGAGCAACCCTAACAACCTCCAACGGGTTCTAGTTGATTTCCCGAGGGTATTCACATTCCTTTTTATGAATTTTATACAAGGCTTCGGTATATTCCAGGTAGTGATATGTATGGCGCCCAAAAATCAAATGACGATGGCGGTCTCCAGGCAGTAAACCCTCATAAATACTTTCAGGAAACTGAGGCTCATAAGTGTCAGGTTAGGTATCCTGCCTCTCTGCACAACACAACACAACAAGATACAAAATTTCCAAATTTGTGTTAGAGTTAGCAAAAATATGACAAAATGAGCGATCAATGTCAAACACAACCACACCCCCTAGTAACCAAGCGCACACGCCAATAACCGCATCACAATGCAAACAACAACAAATGCCATGATAGCACAAACCGACAATTACCGATAAATCACATAGCCAAAACTTAAACTCTATAAGGATAAACATGCAACCTAATATTAAACCATGCTTGAATCATGCCAATGACATACAATTTGACTCAAGCAAGCCTTACAATCAAAGTTACATACCAAACCTATTGACTACCTCATAAATACATAACTTCAATATCAAACATGAACTTGAATTGAGCAAAAAGGATCACTCAAATGGATTCTAAACATGCATTACAATCACAAGTTACACCAAAGACAGTCAAAGCAAAAGTCAAAGTTTGACCAGAAAAGTCAACTCCTTCTTCCCCACTTTTCACATAAACCCTAATTTTCTAAATCATCCCACAAATGGAAGTAAATCAATCAATCAACTAAATTAGGCATAGCAAACATGAACTACACTACTAGTAACACCAAATACCAACCTTAAGTCACTAGATTCGGATTTACCCAATTAGCATAGAAACCCTAATTTTTAAATCATCAAATTAGGTAATGTAAGCAAGCAATTATGGTAGAAACTAAGTATTTAGTATGAATGTAGCATAATAAACAACAAGTTCACAAAGGAATTCATCCCCACACTTGAATCACACCAAACCCGGATTCAAGATGTTCATCCCAAAAAAAAAATCTCTAATGGAAAGATTAAATGGAGACATGAAATACCTTAGGTTGTCTAGACATGATTAGTGGTTGATTTCTTGATAGATTTGAAGAATTAGATGGTGATTTAGTGAAGATTATGGAAGTTTTTCGTTTTTATTTGAGAGAGAGAAAGGAACAAATCGGCTGCTTGTTATGTGTGTGTGAACGAGACAAGGTTTTGCTCTTTCAATAATTCGCCCAATTCCTACCAGAAGCCGATTGGCTTATACACCTTAGCCGAAAGGCTTATCAATGCTTAGAAACCGATCTGCTTTAAACCCACAGCCGAACGGCTTGGTCAATTAAAATACGCCCAAGATGTAAGGGGTCAAGTTCTGTAACGGTTTTTAACAGGACAAGCCGAACGGCTAAATTTAGCCGAACGGTTTAAACAAATTAGCCGAACGGCTACCTAAAAGCCGATCTGCTTAATCTAAACAAAATTAACTTCAGCAAAAGGGGGCAAGTTCTGTGATGATTTTTCAAAGAGAAAGCCGATCTGCTTAGCATAACCGATCTGTTTATAGGACATAGCTGAACGGCTATTCATAGCCGAACGGCTTTCACAAGACAGAAACAGCAGAACAGCAGCAAGTTCACAAACACTTAAACACATAATAATTCACACAAACGCAGCAACAGCAAACAGATCAAAATCATCAAAAATGCAGGCCAAAAATTCTAAGTTAATCAAAAAGGATATAAATACGAGTTTCCTCGTGCATGGGCTTCATTTATTAACGAGTCCAAGCTAGACTCGACCCCGAATTCATTTGTCCTTGGGGTAAGTTGCGAGTTCCTCCCACTCGCCCTTAACTTCTTCCTCGTGGTAAAGCTTTAACCGGTGACCATTGACAATGAAGGTTCCTCCATCCGAACCAAAAAGTTCAACGTATCCGGACGGATAACCATGCTTGACCGTATAAGGACCGGTCCACCTTGGTTTGAACTTTGGTTGTTTTAACTTGAAACGTGATTGAAAAAGAAGAACTTTGTCGCCGGCTTTGAATTATTTTCTTGTTTTCAACTTCCGGTCATGCAATACTTTGGTTCTTTCTTTGTAAAGGCGAGAATTCTCGTATGCTTGTAACCTAAGCTCATCCAATTCATGAAGTTGTAACATCCTTTTCTCACCCGCTTCAATCAAATCCAAATTGCAATTCTTGAGCGCCCAATAAGCTTTATGCTCAATTTCAAGGGGTAAATGACAAGTTTTGCCATAAAGTAACCGGTATGGGGTTGTGCCTATAGATGTCTTGTAGGCGGTCCGAAACGCCCACAATGCATCTTCAAGCTTCTTGGACCATATGGCCCGGTTGTCCTTCACCGTTTTCTCTAGAATCCTTTTCAAAGCACGGTTAGTGTTCTCGACTTGACCACTTGTTTGTGGGTGGTAGGAAGCCGAGAACCGGTGATTCACCCCATACTTTTTGAGCACCTTTTCAAGTTGAGCATTAGCAAAGTGGCTCCCCCGTTCGCTAATCAATGCTTTGGGCATCCCAAATCGGCAAAATAGGCTTTTCAAGAAATCAATGACCACACGAGCGTCAATTTTCGGTAAAGCCTTAGCTTCCACCCACTTCGATACATAGTCAACCGCCACAAGGATGTATTCATTTTTAAAAGATGGCGGGAATGGTCCCATGAAGTCAATACCCCAAATATCGAAAACTTCACAAACTTGGATGCTTGTTTGTGGCATTTCATCCCTTTTGGAGATGTTTCCGGTTCTTTGACAAGCATCGCAAGTTTGAAATAAAGTGTTAGCCTCTTTGAAGATCGTTGGCCAATAAAAACCCGCATCAAACACTTTTTTGGCGGTGACCGAGGGACCATAATGTCCACCGGTGGGCCCATAGTGACATTCATCCAAAATCTTCCTTGTTTCACCACCCGAAACACACCTCCTCACCATGCCATCCGCACAAACCCGGAACAAATAAGGTTCTTCCCAAAAAGATTATTTGAGGTTGGAGAAGAATTTGTTCTTTTCTTGATGGCTCATCCCTTTCCTCAACACACCACCAACCAAATAATTTGCCAAGTCGGCATACTAAGGTGCTTCATCTATGTCCTCATCGCTTGTACCTACATGAAACAAAAATTCCTCCGGGAAAGAGTCATCAATGTTAGTATCGCCCTGCTTGTCAAGATTTGGATTCTCCAATCTCGACAAGTGATCGGCGGCAAGATTTTCGGCACCCCTCTTATCTTTAATTTCAATGTTGAATTCTTGCAAGAGAAGAATCCAATGAATAAGACGCGGTTTTGCATCTTGTTTGGCAAAAAGATATTTGAGGGCCGAATGATCGTAAATACAACGGTTTTAGAAAGCACAAGATATTGCCTAAACTTGTCAAAGGCAAACACAACCGCAAGCAACTCTTTTTCGGTCGTGGTGTAGTTTTGTTGGGCCCCATTTAATGTTTTGCTAGCAAAGTAGATAGGCTTGAAATGTTTGTCCTCTCTTTGTCCTAGGACGGCTCCTAAGGCAAAGTCGCTAGCGTCACACATCAACTCAAAGGGCTTGGACCAATCGTGTGAGACAATTATGGGTGCATTGGTCAAATGGTCTTTAAGGGTCGAAAATGCACTCAAACATGGTCCATCAAACACAAAAGGGGCATCCTTTTCAAGTAGCTTAGTCATTGGACGGGTGATCTTCGAAAAATCCTTAATGAATCTACGGTAAAAACCGGCATGACCAAGAAAACTTCTAATGCCCTTAACATTGGTCGGTGGAGGCAATTTGGCAATAACATCAATCTTAGACCTATCAACTTCTATACCCAACTCCGACACTTTATGTCCCAACATAATACCCTCACGTACCATAAAATGGCACTTTTCCCAATTCAACACTAGGTGGGCTTTCTCACATCTCTCCAACATTTTATCCAAATTGTTTAAACAAGACTCAAATGAGTTGCCAAAAACCGAAAAATCATCCATGAAGACTTCCATGGAGGTTTCAACCATATCGTGAAAAATGGCAATCATACAACGTTGGAATGTGGCGGGAGCATTGCAAAGACCGAAAGGCATCCTCCTATAGGCATAAGTACCGAAGGGGCAAGTGAATGTGGTCTTTTCTTGGTCTTCGGGGTTTATGGGGATTTGAAAGTATCCCGAGAACCCATCTAAAAAGCAATAGAATTCATTGCCCGCGAGCCTTTCAAGCATTTGGTCAATGAAGGGCAAAGGGAAGTGATCTTTCCTAGTGGCGTCATTTAGCTTTCTATAGTCAATGCACACACGCCACCCGGTCACGGTTCTTGTGGGAATCATTTCATTTTTATCATTGGCCACAACCGTCATACCCCCCT
Source organism: Helichrysum umbraculigerum (assembly GCA_949592205.1). Classification (NCBI taxonomy): domain Eukaryota; kingdom Viridiplantae; phylum Streptophyta; class Magnoliopsida; order Asterales; family Asteraceae; genus Helichrysum; species Helichrysum umbraculigerum. The sequence continues at coordinate 138,135,708 of CATIUR010000003.1, read as the reverse complement.
TTTTCGGCACACAATGTACCGGGCTCACCCAAGAACTATCCGCAATAGGGTAAATGATACCCGCATCAAGAAGCTTAATTACTTCTTTCTTGACCACATCCACCATATTGGGATTAAGCCTCCGTTGTCTTTGGACAACGGGTTTAAAATTATCAACAAAATTGATTTTGTGTTTACAAAAGGATGGGCTTATTCCCGGTATGTCGGATGTCCGCCAAGCGAAAGCTCTTTTGTGAGCCTTGAGTACATTCAACAATTTAATTTTTTCATCATTCACAAGGGAGGAGGAAATGATTACGGGTAGGAGATTTTCCTCATGGAGGTAAGCATAGTCCAAATGTCTTGGAAGTTCTTTCAACTCCAAATCACGTGGTGGATCCTGTAATGATGTCATGATCCTCATATTGTCATCCTTTATGAGCTCCTCAAAAGCGTCATCACCATCGAGCTCTTCTTCATCATTTGTCTCTTCCATGCTAATGACCAACTCCTCCTCGGTCATTCTTTCAACATTTGACTCTAGCAAGTCAACAAGCTCCGATTCTAATCCAAGCAAGCTTTCCAATTCTTCCTCCACCGCATCATCTATCACATCAATTCTAAAACATGAATCATCATTAGAATAAGGATGCTTCATGGCTTTATCGACCGTGAACGCAATCCTTTCATCTCCCACCCCCAAGGTCAATTTCTTATCTTTAACTCCAATTATGGCATCCGCGGTATGTAGGAAGGGTCGTCCTAAAATCAAGGGCACTTTACTATCCTCCTCCATTTCGAGGATAACAAAGTCAACCGGGAAGGTAAATTGCCCTACCTCTATTAGCATGTTCTCCGCAATCCTAATGGGATATTGGAAAGATCTATCGGCAAGACGGATGCTCATGCGAGTGGGGGTTAGGGATCCTAGGGCCAATTTAGCATAAAGTGAATATGGCATTAAGTTATACTAGCACCTAGGTCCGCAAGTGCATCACAAGTAATGATTTTACCCAATGTACAAGAAATGATGAAACTCCCGGGATCTCCAAGCTTGGGTGGAATTTGGATTTGGAAAAGTGCCAAGCATTCCTCATTCAAAAACATTGCCGAAGCCTCCGACAATTTTTCTTTGTTGCTCACCAAATCCTTGATGAATTTGGCATAATTCGGCATCCCGGCTAATACATCAACCAAAGGCACATTGATTCGAATGCCCTTGATCATGTCCACAAACTTCCCATATTGACCCGCAATCTTTTCTTTCCCTAGCCTTTGGGGATAAGGAATCTTCGGCTTGTAAGCTTTCACAACCGGAGTAAGTGACACCGGTGTGACCATTGGTGTAGGAGCATCAACATTCTCTTCATTGTCTTCCTCCTCAATTTCCTGCACAAAAGAGTTAGAAACATTTTTTTCTTTGGCTTGAGGTGGTGGAAGCTCCTTTCCGCTTCTTGTAGTTATAGCATTCACATGCTCATTTCTCGCGGGTGGTGGTTGGTAAGGTTTGGAACCGCTAGAGGGTGAAGGTTGTTGTCTTGGGTTTTGTTGTGTATTACTCGGTAAGCCACCGGTTGGCCTACTACTTTGCCCCTCGGATAACCTCTCCATTTTTCTCTCCAAATCTTGAATTGAAGCTTGTTGATTCTTTTGCCCTTGTTCCATGCTCAACTAAATATTTGTCATTTGAGTTTTCATCCTCTCGGTGGCGGTTTCTTGCTTTGCCATAAACTCCTTCATCATTTGTTCCATTGGAGTCAAGGTTGGTTCTTGTTTTTGAACCGGTGGTGGTTGTTGTTCTCTAGATGGGCTTTGGTGTCGATTTTGGTTGTAATTTTAGCTTTGGGATTGGTTTTGATTGTATGATTGGTTTTGAGATTGATTGGAGTTTTGGTTGTAAGGTTGGTTAGGTCTAGAAAATCGTATTTGGTTTTGGTTTTGGTTATAGCCTCCTCCTTGGTAACCTCCCGAATTTCGGTTTTGATAACCTCCTCGTTGGTAGTTTCCGCCTTGATAGTTACCTTGTTGAAGAAAGTTAACACCTTCCTCATCTCCTACCATTGGCAAATTGTCTTGTGCACAATTCACCGTGGCATGATTACCGCCACAATTACCACAACCATCTCGAAGCTCTTTGATCTCTCCCTTGAGTGTCTTGAATTGATCTTCAAACTTAGAATACATAGCCTTGATCTCTTTCATCATTGCCGAGTCATTGGAGCTCCCACCTCCACTACTAGTACCCTCGGCAAATGCAACATGCTTTCTCACCGGCTTTCCTCCTTTGTCTTTCGCCCAATTCAAGCCTTGTGTGACTTTATCCTCTAACACCTTCCAAGCTTCATTAGGTGTCTTGTAAAGAAAAAGACCTCCTCCGGAGGCATCAAGAACATTAGCTGATTCAATGCCAAGTCCATTGTAAAACAATGTAATTATCTCCGCCTTCGATAGCCCATGTCCGTGACAATTTCTCAACATTTCCTTTAATCGACACCAAGCTTCTACTAAAGTTTCGCCTTCTTGTTGTTTGAAGGCTCTAATCACATTCAACAAACGCTCGGCCAATGCCGGAGGATAAAACCGTCTCACAAAAGCTTCTCTCATCTCGTTCCATGATCTAATGGTATTTGATTCCAATTCTTGGTACCAAATCTTAGCTTCACCACATAAGGACATCGGAAAAGTCCTTAGTCTAATAGCCTCATCCATGTTTTGACCATACTTGAAATAACTCCCTATCTCAAGAAAACTAGCAATATGTTTGTGCGGATCGGCCCGCACCCTTCCATCAAATTGGGTATCTCGGATGAGTTGCATATGATGACCCTTCAAGGAAAAATTATCATTTTCATTATCTTGAACCCGTATGGCCGACCCCGGTATAGGCGCCACGGTTCTTTCCCGTGAGAAAATAGGAGTATCATCCTCATCCGCCATCTCTTCTTCACCTTCGGAAGGTGTTGAAGGTTCTTCTTCGGGTGATGGAAATTCTTCCACAAAAGTCTCTTCCACCTCAACGGTGTTTCCCGAAGATGTATCGGTATCCGTTTGACTACTAGATGATTCCGATGATCTTTGCTTTGGCTTCCTCCTTCGTTTACTCTTTTTGGTTTTCTCCGGATTGGACAAAGGACTTAGAAGCTCTCTACCCGAGCTCCTTGTGTTCATCCACTACCAAATCACACCTGAAAGTACACAAAAGATAAAACCATAAACGCACCGGCGCAATACAAACAAAGGTAATTTTCCAAGAATAAATTCTAGAAAGGATCAATTAATCACACTTAAATCAATTTTCACAAATCAAATTACCCGGCAGCGGCGCCAAAAACTTGATGTGCTAAATCTACTTATAAAATTTATCGTTGATAAGTAAACCAAAAAGTACCGAGCTAGACCACAACACAACCGGGCAGTGGACCCTGTAGAGAAATAGTATAGTATGGTAAGTTCGGGTTCGAACACAGGGAACTAGATTGGATGATCAATGTAAGTGTGAGAAATTTAAAGAGAGAAAATAAAATATAGTTGGTTGTGTGACCGAATTGTCACGATGCTTAAAACTACAAACTTTAATCAATCTAGGCAAGTGGACTCTGAAGAGTCGGATTGATTGTTTGGACTTTTCAAAATTTAAAAACAATGCTTGCTTGGATTATTTCACTAGTGATTTCGGGGTGTAGAATTATAACCAGTTAAGACATATGCTAATGGGTAACATTCATCAAACCTAAGCTCAAAGTTCTCTGAGACCTATAGTACAACTTCAATTAGCAAACCTATGATCTAATCTAGTAACGGACGTTCGCCATTGTTACTATCTTACACAATTTAGCCAAATCATTTGACACATTCCAAAATTACTTTCGCAACTTTGTTCAATCATTCATAGACAAATAATTAATAGCAATTTACTGGGTTGAAAACGTTCGCTATATCAATTAGTAAATCACCAAATGGTTAAATTCTTGAGATTAAGCTCAACCACAAAAGGTTCTCCGATTAAACATAAATTAAGATTAGTGAGTTTGCAAATCATCCACATGACAAACATTCGCTATAATCGCTAACTTGTATGAATTTAACTAGTGTTGTTACAATCATCAAATGCTTTGTTCCACAAATGACAAACAACTCATTTAGGTATTTTTACTAAACAAAGAACATTCGCTATAATCGTTTAGCTAAAATGCCGAAAGTTCATAACAACAACCAACTAAATGCATTCAAATCCATGGATGATTCACAAACTCAAGCATAAATTAACACCAAAAGATTACACCCCTAATCAACTAGTTATTTCATCCAAACAAACATATAAGTAACTAGCCACTCATAATCACAATTATCAAACAAAAATCATAAACACAAGACAAATTCATAAATAACTTTAAATTAGATTAAATAGGAATTATACCAAATTTGTTACACAAATGTTCTAAATGATGTTTGATCGATGTTCCCCTCACAAATTCCTATTAAATGCTAGTAGAAATTTGAGAGTAAATTGGTGAATTTTTGGTTGTTGAAGGGTGAATTATGGTGTGTGTATGGAGGAGTAAATGTGGGTGAAGATATGAATGAAGATGATATCAGAGAGAGCTGGACGATGGATGATGATCTGAATATAAATGTGAAGCTAAAACCGGACCAAAACAACCCCAAAAACTCCTTTTTCTTTTCCTTTTTTATTTTCTTTTAAGCTTAAAATAGGAAGAAAACGGTTGGGGGATGGTTGGCATTAAATGCCAGCCAATCAGAGATGCACAACACAGCAAACAACCTCGTACCAAGCACAGATCCAAAGCATAGCCGATCGGTTTAAAGAGGCTATCCGATCGGCTTAAAGAGGCTAGCCGAACGGCTTCTGAGGTCCAGCAGATCTGCTTATTCCTTAAATCTTCTCAAGCACAAACAAGGCAAGCTGCGGTAACGGAAATGAACTAGTTGAACCGATCTTATAAGTATAGCCGATCTGCTCATCATGTAAAGCCGATCGGCTTTCAGTATATAGCCGATTGGCTGTGGTCTTTTTCAAGCCCAGCCAACATCTGCTCCAAACTTCACCAATTCCACACCAAATCGCATGCGACTCCAGCTTTTTTACCTGAAACGGATTTCCAAACAAAATAAGTATCAAAAGTTCCAGAAATCAACTCAAATACATATGCAAAACAATGATATCGCGATAGATTTACATAGCCAAAATGAGCGATATCATACACACGTAGTTGAAAAGAATAATTTTACGTGATCATGAAATTTTCTTATGCATGACTGATTAGCAATTTTACGTAATAATCATCATCATTAAGTTGTATAATCACCACTGTGCAATATCATATCAACTAGTTTATAACCCGCAAAAATTGCGGGACTCTTCAATGTTTTACTGTAGTAAGTGTTTTTAAAAATTAGATATGCACAGTTTAATTGATGTTAAGTGTGAGTAAGGGAAATTTGTAAATACACGTATAATTAAATAGGTCCAAGTTAGGAAAAACTATTGTTTCACTTGTTTTCATCACATACACCTATCTTTGACCTTAACGTAAGCTCTATTATAGACATTCAATAATTCGAACCATCAAGCTAATCTTTAGTGGATTTGTTGATGAGTGACTTGCGGATGTGAGAAATGACTCCACCACCAGCTATGGTTCCTTTAATCAGAGTATCAAGTTCTTCATCACCTCGAATTGCAAGGTCCAAGTGCCTTGGTGTGATATGTTTCACTTTTAAGAGCCTTGTTGGCGTATCCAGCTAACTCAAGCACCTTTGCGGTCAAGTATTCCAAGCTGGCTGCAGAGTAAAAAGCTGATGTGGCTCCAATCTACCATTTGTGGTGGTCATTTGTTTCAGTAAATGATGGATACGCCCAACTGAAAATTACACAACATAATAACTTATATTATGCACATAATCATAAGAATAAAAGTTCACCAGAACTATATCATATTGTACTTTAACATATTGCAAAATATAATACATTAATAATCTATACCCTAGAGTTAAAAATCTAAATACTCATCATACATTAAGTAGAGTTTGAGCAACTTTCAACCCTGTCGACCCATTCTCATTTTTAGATAAACTCTTTATTTTGACCCATTTGAGATAAAAACGACCCATATGTAGGCGATATAAATAAACATGTAACTACCTCAATAAAAGATCTACTACTGAAAACTCATAGGTGTATGCGAGTACCCACATTATGCTTCTTTATAAAACATACCCCCAAATCGTCAACTAATGTAGCTTTCTTATATGGATCTTTACAAAAGACCAATGACGACAACAATTTCTGTGATGTAAAGAGCTGGAAGTTGGTAGTACAAACTCTGACATCCATAAGCATCCATGATCACAAGCATAAGGTGATGATCCCAGCTAGAGATCTTAGTATGTATTACTTTGATTGATTATTAATAAGCTTGCGGAATAGTTTATTAATAACTTGAAGAACAAACTTGTATATAACATAATATCTAATCAAAAGCTTCAATATTATTAATAATACGAACACACAATTTGTGTTAGGGTTTACAACCTTGAAGCTAATAACTAGAATGAATCGTATCTATCTAGGTTTTACAGGATCTCTATTTATAACATATAGAGTCCTTTACAGAATCAAACTATTATGGAATCATATCTATTCCATAATTCTCTCTAACAGACTATATCTAACCAACAGTGGTTATCTATATTACTAACAGAGGTAGTACTCGTATATTACTAACAGTGGTTGAGTAACCACACAATACAAATTACAAGTACCAACAGTGACACTGTTAGACTAAACTAGTTGACAGTGGTAGTCTTCTTCCAACAGCGGTAGACTTCTTCTAACAGCGGTTGACTTTGTTCTAACAGCGGCACAACACTTGTATTCTGAGCAGATCTAGCAGTGGCTCAGATCTCAACAATCTCCCCCTAAACTTGATCATTCCAGCAATGCATCAAGTTTCTTCATCTTTCTTTTCAACTTTCTGAGTTTGATTTTGTTTTCTTCTTTTCTCCTCCTCTCTTCTTCTTTCCAACTCCATTCTTTTATGGAACTGATTAAGCACCATATATAAAGCATTAAAAGCTCCTTCTGATATTACTGTAGTTTTCAATTGAGAAGCAAGCACATTTCTCAGAGTCTGAGTTCCCAGAACATATCTTCTATCATCAAGCATGTAAATTGACATTCCACTTCTGAATAGAATCATATGAACTCCAGCTCTAACAAAATGTCTTCAAGTATTCACAGCATCAATACAATGTAGAAACAAATTGATGAATGGCTCAGGCTCAAACAGCATATTTAGACATCTTCCCAATTCTCTCTCCATAATCACCAATGAAGCCTGTCTATCATCTTGACTGTTTAGTTCAAACAGATCCAGAATGTCCAATCTATTCACATTCTTAAGCACATCAGCAACAGATGACAAGTAGTGCTTATCACCATTCTCTCTAACAATCTTGATCTGTTCTTTATCACCATCAGCACCCTTTGATTTAATACCTTCCCATTCAATTATCCTTGAAGATCTATCATGATTGATGTGAATATTTTCTTTATAATCCTTCACCTCTTTGATATATTTCTTCAACTCCTCTGCATCTCTTTGTAAATCAGGAACTACATTATCAGAAGCAAGAACTCCATTCCATCTGTTCTGCATATTTTGATCAGAAAGCCTTTTGATTTCTCTTTCCTTAGCTTCTATTTCCTCTTGCTCTTTCTTTTCAATCCTCTCTTCCTCTTCTCTTCTCACTTGCTCTGCAATCTTCTTTCTATCTTCAGCCAACTTTTTCTTAATGAATTTATCTTTCTGAATCCTTTTCTCAAAATCTTCCTTCTCCTCATTCAGATATTTTCCATAAGCTCTTTCCAGCTTCTCTACATCCCAACCTTCAAGCACACTTCTTGGTGCATATCTATCACCAAGAATTTTAAGTAAATCCTTCTTTCTTTGAGCAGCAGTTGGTGGTTTGTTCCTTTTCTTTTCAAGCTCAGCTTGTCTTTTCAATCTAGCCTTTTCTTCATTAGCTTGTTTAAGCTTTGCAAACCCTGGATCCAAACCATCTTTATCATCCTTCCTGTTGATCATATCATGAATCTGTTGAGCAGTTAAACCTTGACCTCTTGCAGCAATATCATTTAACATCTGTGCAGCTTTTTGAGACAAAGTTACCACACTAGAATCTTCTAATATTACATCAACATCAGGACCTTCCTTCTTCTTAGACTCAACTGCCATTCTCAACATCCTTTCATCATGCTCCTCTTGAGCTCTTCTAGCCTCATCCAAATTAATTGGAGGCTCTACAACCTTCTTAATCTTTTTCTCTTCCTTCAATTTTCCCTTACCTTTGTCCTTTGAATCAATCTTTGGCAAATCAGACTTAGGTTTGGGTGTTTGTGTAGGCTCTCTGATGGTAACAGGCACTTCTAGAGCCCTGACAGTGGTTGTTGTTGTAGCAGTGGTGTAAACTGGAGCAACAGTAGGTGTACCAACAGTTGTTGAAATATTTGAAGTGCTAACAGAGGTTGATACAACAGTGGTTGGATTTGTGCTAACAGGGGTAGGTGTTGTAGTAACAGGGGTTGTGATAACAGAGGTTGAAATTGTAGTAGCAGGGGTTGCTGTTGAAGTACCAATAGTGGTAGATACCTCAACAGGGGTAGATACCAAACTACTAGCAGGGGTAGAAATACTACTAGCAGTGGTCAAAGATTGAGTTCTAACAGAGGTTTGTACCTTAGCAGAGGTAGATTTTCTCTTTGGAATTGATTTCTTTCTGTTGTAAATCTTCACTCTATCTTCCTCTTTAGCTTCAGGTTCTGACTCTATCAACTCCCCCTTACCCTCTACATCATCAGATTCTATCTTCTCAACAGATCTATCATCACTATACACCAACCTATCACTAAAACTTACTCTTTTACACCTATCAAGATTAGCTCCCATAATATCCCAGATATACAGATTAGCCACAGCCTTAAAAGGTAAATCTTTGTTTAATGGAAATACATTTAAAGCTGGACCACTCTGTGTACTATCATCTGCAACACTATCACCTGTTTGAACATTTTCTCCCACATACACCACCATCTCCTATCATTCTCAGCATCCACCATCTGCTCATCTATGTTTTCATTAACCACATAATCTGAGACATTTAATTCATCTTCAAAAACTTTATCACTCATCTCTACATCAGCAGGTATATCCATGAAACTAAAATCATCTGCACCTTCATGATCATTCTTATCTTCAGGCATATCATTCTGCTCATGATCATCATCTTTATTCTCCTCCTTGCCTGAAGATTCCATAGCAGGCAACAAAACTTTATCAACTGCATCTTCAACAATTGACAACCTGGTTTGTAAATCATTTATTTCCTCTCTCTGCTTCTTTATCAACTCACCCTGAGCAGCTAACATAATCTGCTGCTCCCTTCTCAAAGCTCTTTCTTTCTCAAATTTACTCCAAATCAAATTGACATCATGTACCAAATCATTAATCGTCAATACCCTAGTTTCATTACTAGCCTCATCAACATTGGAGTGTGTCCTCCTAGATGAATCATCGACTACATCTGCCACTGCAGATGTCCCTTGATTATTGGTACTGGGACCTATATTTGAATCATCACCCATAGGTTCATCAAATATAGTTGCCTCTGGTTGGGTCTGATTAATGTTACCACTTTCCTGCCCTGCCAGTGGGCTAGAAACAGTAGTGGCAGCCCTTCCAGAATGAACATTTTCATCAAGTATGTTCACCTGTTGTGATGGAATATTTGACTGAGACTGTGAAGAAACAGGAATCTCCACAGCCTGTTTAGCCTTCTTGGATTTCTTGGCTTTAGTGTGGGTAGGCTTTTGGTTTCCTTGTTTTCTTTTGGTGCCACCTCCTGATGTATGTTCAGAACCAACTTGTGTTGTTGGCCTGTCATCATTTGGTCCAGATGGTGTTGGTAATACACCACCAGTGGCAGAAGGAGTAACTAGCATTGTAGAAAATAATGCAGTTTCCTTCTTTGAAAAAGCATTCTGATACTGATTCATAGCTTTAATAGTTCTCAAGGATAAAGTAGAACTAACAATCACACTATCCTCTGCTGGCAAATTTGGCAATTGAGTATTCAATAAAAGTTGAACAAATCTAGGGTACATAATGAATGTATCACCCTTTACATTCCTAACCATATTATCTAAGATAAACCTAGACATATTATATTTAATACCCTGTGCCAAGCAGATAATAGGATATGCAATAGTAGAACTAAATTCATTAAAACTAGTTCTCTTTTGAGACAAACATACCAGAAAAGTATGAATGTAGAACTTCCATTGAGGACAAAACCATGACTTCAAGAAAGTATATTCTGATCTAGCTTTTCCAGAACCTTCATACCCCATATCCAATATGCCTTTAAACAAATCTTCTCTCGATAATTCCAGAATTCCACCTTCATCATCAAACTGCAGAAGCTCTCTCAGAACAATCTCAGTTACCATCACCTTCTTTCCTTTAACAGTGGAATGAATATGAGTAATGCCATTAACATTCCCTTCCTTTGCATTCTGCCAGAATTCTTGAATATGCGATCGAATTAAACGTGGAGCGACAGTAAGGGCATGAGTAACTGGACAATTACTCAAGAAATCAATGATAGGGTGAAAATATTCATCGGCAAGTTCTTTATTCAAGAAAGCCCTCATGTTGTGTTCAGAATGAACACTTAGCGTAGAAGTACCAGAATCAGACGAAGATGACGATGCCATTGAAGAAATTGATGATCGAACGAAGAGCGATTGACAATAAACAAAGTAGAACGAGAGCGATTATTGAAGGGTTTTGAAAATTTTGAAAGCGTAATTGAAAAAGTGAAGTATTGGAGTATTTATATGATGACAGTGCCAAGCCCTAAAAATAGAACTAACAGTGGCACTGCTAGTTATACCCAGCAGGGGCATAACTTACAAATAAGCCCAACAGGGGTACCTCACTTGGTCAATTATAGTCAACCCTTTTTTAACCATCTAACAAAGCTAACAGCGGCTGATAGTCTAGCAGGGGCATCCGACCAGGGACACTCCAGCTTAGAACTAACAGGGGCATAAACTTAGCTTTTATTAGAAAACGATTTTTTTTTAATCAAAACAAAATAAGAAGAAACAAATAAAACATTAAATTCCAGCTCAAGTGATGTCTCTTGACAGTGGCTGAGTCCTGCAATATTAAACTTAAGAAAAACAAACAGCAGGGGTTAATTTACACAAATATACAGCAGGGGTTTAAAATATATTGACAGTGGCATAAGTAAACTAACAGTGGCACCAACTGTTATCATGATGAAGCTAACAGTGGCAACACTTGACCCTGTCACCCACAATATACTTCACCCCTATTAGTATCAAATCCAGACCAAAACACTAAGTGAGATTGATCATACCAATATTAGTTATCAAAAATGTTAATCTTCCTACATCAAATGCTTTTGTAAAAAGATCTGCAAGTTGATTATCAGTATGAATTTTAAAAATATGAATCAATCTTTTATCATAACAATCTCGTATAAAAAGATACCTGATCTCAATGTGTTTGGTTTTTGAATGCTTAACTGGATTTTGAATGATACTAATAGCAGAGGTATTATCAATATAAATAGGAGTGTTCATGAAAGTCAAACCATAATCCAGCATTTGATTCTGAATCCAAAGAACCTGTGCACAGCAACTTGATGCTGCAACATATTCTGCTTCTGCTGTAGAAGTGGAAACTGTGGTCTGCTTTTTGCATTGCCATGACACTAATCTATTTCTAAGAAATTGACATCCTCCACTGGTTGATTTTCGATCCATGTTCTCACCACCATAGTCACTATCTGTGAAAGCCTTAAGCTCAAAATCTGATCCTTTAGCATACCAAAGTCCCAAATCTGGTTGACCTTTCAAGTATCTAAAGATTCTTTTCACAGCATACATGTGTGACTGCTTCGGATTGGTTTGGTACCTAGCACAAAGACACACTGCAAACATAATATCAGGCCTAGATGAAGTTAAATACATCAAAGAACCAATCATTGACCTGTACAAGTGCACATATACTTCCTCTCCCTCAGGATCAGAATTAAGATGTTTGTGTGCCTCCATAGGAGTGCTAGCTATCTTTACATCTTTATAACCAAATTTAGTCAAAATACCCTGCACATACTTTCCTTGGTTAATAAAGATTCCATCTGACTTCTGTTTAACCTGCAATCCTAAAAAGAAAGTGAGTTCACCCATTGAACTCATCTTGAATTTCTTATGCATTAAACCCTCAAACTCTTTGCACAATGAATCCCTAGTTGACCCAAAAATAATATCATCAACATAAACCTGTACCAACAATATATCTCTCTGAACCCTCTTGGTAAACAAAGTCTTGTCAATAGTACCTCTCTTGAATCCATTCTTGAGAAGATACTCAGATAGAGTATCATACCAAGCTCTTGGTGCTTGATGTAGCCCATACAAAGCTTTCTTCAATCTGCATACTCTATCTGGATATTTTGGATCTTCAAACCCTGGTGGTTGGCATACATACACCTCATCATCAATTAGACCATGAAGAAAAGCACTCTTCACATCCATTTGATAGACTTTGAAATCCTGATAAGATGCATAAGCTAAAAATAACCTAATAGCTTCTATTCTAGCAACAGGAGCAAAGACATCATCATAATCTATGCCTTCTTCCTGTGTATACCCCTATGCTACCAACCTTGCTTTATTCTTTATCACTATCCCTCTTTCATCTCTCTTGTTCTTGAAGATCCACCTTGTGCCTATAGCTTTCTTTCCTTTTGGTAAATCAACCAAATCCCATACATCTTGCAGTTTGGACTGCAACAGTTCTTCTTGCATTGACTCTATCCAACTTGGATCTTTGAGAGCTTCCACTGCCTTCTTTGGTTCCATCTGAGAAAGAAAACAAACATATAGTGAAGTATGTAAATCTTCTTCTCTTACCTTTGACTGCTGTCTGGTCAGAACATATGAATCAATATCACCAATGACCAAAACCAAGGAATGATCTTTGTGAACCAAATACTTAGATGTTGATGTATCAAGCAGTTCTCTTTCCAAATTAGGACCTAAAAGATTATCCATCTCTGATTCTGAGTAAGAATCTCTTTCTTCTCTTTCTTTTGAAGGCTTTGGAGTTGCTTCAGAATCTGACAAAGAAGTCCTTTCCAAAACTTGAAATGGAGGACTCTGTTCAAAATACTTTGGAGATTCAGGCTCTCCTTCTGAATCATGCTCTGAAACTGTATGAGAACCCTTTGAAGTAAATGGTTGATGATCTGTTGGAATTGAACCATCTTCATCCTTGTTTGAACCATTTTTGCCAGTTGACCCACTTGAATCATCTGAAGGATCATCTTTCTCTGATTGGAATGCTTCTGGAGGATCTGGAGACCAAATAGGAAACAATACATACTGCAAGTCATCCTTTTTAGTCTGACTGGAGCTTGAAGGTCCATCTTTACCTGCATCATTACCTGCATTTGTACCTGCACTAGTAGACAAATCTGGATATCTAAAAGCATGGGTTAGTGCATCAATATCAAACAATACTTCTGGACCTTTTCCTTCTACATTTGATGTATTTTAATTAAAGGTCACATCCATGGTCTCATCTATGATCCTAGTCCTTTTATTAAATACTATATAAGCCTTGCTTTGAATAGAGTATCCAACAAATACAGCCTCATCTACCTTACTCTGAAACTTACCAAGGTGATCCCTAGTATTTAAGACAGTACAAGGACATCCAAATGGTTTTAAAAAGCTAACCAAAGGTTTTCTCTTAAAGAATAACTCATAGGGTGTCTTGTTATGAGGTTTAATGATCAAAATCCTATTCAAAACATAACAAGCAGTGCTGACTGCCTCTGCCCAAAAGGACATTGGAAGTTTAGCATCTGCTAGCATGCTTCTAGCAGCCTCAATTAGTGTCCTATTCCTCCTTTCAGCTACTCCATTTTGTTGTGGAGTCCTAGGTGCACTAAACTATCTTTCTATACCTTTCTCCTCACAGAACTTATTCATCTCATGATTCTTAAATTCTGTTCCATTATCACATCTGATGATCTTAACCTTTTGATTAGTTGAATTCTCAATCCTAATTATGAATGATCTAAGTATTTCACCTATCTCATCCTTGGTCCTAAGAAAGAATACCCAACTCATTCTAGAATAATCATCAGTTATCACCAAACAGTAAGATTTCTTCCCTTGACTAGCTACATTGGTAGGGCCAAACAAGTCCATATGTAACAGGTGTAAGGGAGTGGTATTGGAATTCACAAGCTTGGTCTTATAAGAGGTCTTGTGTTGCTTGCCTTTGAGACATGCTACACAGTGGTCACTACATTCAAATAACTTTTCGGGTAAGCCTCTCACTAGCTTATTCCTAACAAGTTTATTCATAGTCTTGTAATTTAAGTGACACATCCTCCTATGCCATAGTTCAGATTCAGAAACAGTAGCTTTAGAAATAAGACAGTTAACATTTTGAGATTCCATCTTGTTTAAATCACTACAGTATACATTATTCTTTCTTGGAACTCTCATTAAGATTTTGTCTTCAGGTATTTTGAGTTTTTTCAGAAAGTATAAGGCATTTTGTGTCAGTGAAATAAACAGGATTTTGCTTATCTGTGATTTGACTCACACTAAGCAAATTATATCTCAATTGCTCAACATAATATACATCATTGAAAGTGAGCTTACTGCTTTTTACCTTACCTTTTCCAGTGATCTTACCTCCTTTAGGATTGCTGCCAAATGCTACATCTCCTCCATTAAATGCTTTGAAGTTCTGCAGCTTTTCCCTATCTCCAGTCATGTGCCTTGAGCAGCCAGAATCAATGTGCCATAAGTTCTTTGGCTTGCCCTGCACATATAAAAAGAGAACATATTAGTTTCTCTTGGGAACCCAAACCAATTTGGCTTTGGGTTTCCCATGAGCATTTTTGATATCAACACTCTTAAAGGTGATTGATCTCAATGCTCCATTGATTTTGGATACATTTGATGTGGATGCATTCTTATGTTTCCAAAAACAATCTGTTTTAGACCTGACAGGGGTTAATGGTCTGACAGTGGTTACCATCAAATTCGTATTTATTACCCTAGCAGTGGTAGCTTTACTTGGTATTAACATTCTTTTGGAATGTTTAATACCAGCAGAGGTACCATGCCTGACAGTGGTCAAACCCTCCCCTGTTATTGTCTTGCCTCTGTTAGCCTTTGACAGTGGCACTGCTGCAACATTAACAGTGGCTGCAGCTTTGCCTCTGTTTGGCTTATTTCTCAACATTTGTCCTGTACCACTGTTCCTATTATTTTTAGGATTATAGTAACAGTCCCGTTGAAGATGATTATACCTACCACAAATAAAACATGATTTTCTTTTTATACATTCAAACCCATTACCCAGCCTTTGTGAAACCAATTGGTTCCAATTTCTCTGATTACCCCTGGGAATGGATTTATTTACATTATTTGCAGTATTTAAATCAGACCTGTTTGATTTACATGCACATTTATCACACTCAGATTTATCTTTTGACTTATCTTTTGATTCAGGATTGACTCTTTTGTGCAAATAACCTAGACCAGATTTAGATTTATTGGTTTTTCTAACTTGATCTATCTGAGCCTTTGCTTTCACAACAAACATCTTTTTACCCTCTTCTAGTTTAGTACTATTTAGTTCAGAAACTAGACCAGTAATAGGCTTAACACAATCATCCACAGAATTACCACTAGATGAGCTATCACTATCACTCTCATCTTCCTCAGTCCAATCAGATACTTCCACTTTATCAAAATTCACATTATCAGAACAATTAACTACTGGATCTACCTTTTTAACCTCCTCAGACACATCTACCTTAAGTTTTTCTAAATCAAACTCAATTTTAGATGGGAAGTAAGTATGATTATAAGGTGTGGGTACAACATTAAGGTTGTAACCTAATCCAGTTTTTAATTTATCATGAATTTGAGACTTGATTAAGTTTTGAACACCTTTTGAAGCATTTTCCAATTCATCAACTTTCAACTTTATTGACTCTTTATCAGAAATTGCCTCAGCCAACTTTGCACTTAGCATATCAACTTTTGTTTGTAAAGCTTTCTTTTCCCAATTTAGATATTTAATATCTAAGTGAAATTGTGATTCATTCTTTTCAAAAGCTTTTATATGTCTTTCTAAGTTTTCAATAGCTAAAGTTGAATGTTGACTCTTTTCTACACAAGCTTTTAGTTCATTACACACAACCATATTATGATCCCTATAAAATTTAACCATTTTCTTGCATGCAGGAGAACATAATTTAGATTGTACCTCATATGGAATGTTTGAAGGCTCTGGTTCTTCTGTGACAGCCATTAAAGCTTGATTTTTGACTACAAGCTCTTCCTGGTCACTCCAGTCAAATCCTCCCATTCCATCTTGTGCAACCAATGAATCTGAAGTGGTGTTCTGAATGGGTATCAATCTTCTTTGTGTGCTCTTACATTCTCTAGCAAAGTGTCCCATCTTGTGGCAGTTAAAACACTCCACCTTGCTCTTGTCAAATCCAGCTACACCATCTCTCTTGTAAGTAAAGTTTCTATTCCCTGACCTCTGCATAAACCTTTTTGTCCTTATAGTGATCATAGCCATCTGCCATCTCAAATCCATCTCTTCAAGATCCTCTTCATTAACCTGTTCCAAATCCTCTGTTGTTAAGGATGAATTCACACGACTTGCAAAGAAAGCTTCCATAACATTATCATTAGCACCAGATGTGCTACAACTACCAGATTCACCAACAGACACAAAAGTAGCATTGTTAGAGCTACCATTGGACTGTTTTAGAGCCAACACCTCAGGCTCAAAGTTCCTCAGATCATTGTATAGATCTTCAATCTCCTTTTCTTCAAGATCTGTACTTTGTCTAAGTCCCACAGTGTACATATTCCAATATGTGCCTAATGATCTTAAAAACTTCCTATTCAAATCATCCTTATCAATCTTAACATTGTGATTTTCAAGATCACCCACAAGTTTTTGAAATCTATCAAAAGTCTGAGTCAAAGTTTCAGACTTTACACCTGCAAAGTTTTCAAATTGTTGTTTTAGAAGAGATCTCTTATTCTTCTTGGTGTTATCATTACCACCAAATCTCTTAACAATTGCTTCCATGAGAACCTGAGCATCTTCACAGTTCTCAAATTTTCTCTGATACTCATTAGGAATAGACAAAAGTAGAGTACTTAATGCCTTCCACTCTGTTGCTCTTTCTTTCCTCTCTGCATCAGTCTTTGGTGGTGGTCTTTCTTCCTTTTTACCATCTGCATCCTTCGTATAGACTGGTCCATTAGTAACCACCTCCCACATCATATAATCTGTCAGCAACATGTATTGCCTAATCCTAGTCTGCCATAGCTCAAACTCATCGGGTTTGAGCATGGGAATCTTTGTAGCTTGAATACCTTCCATTGTTTCAGTAGACATCTTATTATTTGTTGAAAACGCTGCAAAATTTAATTACCTTCTTCAAGATCAAAGTAATATCAAGCTCTGATACCACTTGATGATCCCAGCTAGAGATCTTAGTATGTATTACTTTGATTGATTATTAATAAGCTTGCGGAATAGTTTATTAATAACTTGAAGAACAAACTTGTATATAACAGAATATCTAATCAAAAGCTTCAATTTTATTAATAATACGAACACACAATTTGTGTTAGGGTTTACAACCTTGAAGCTAATAACTAGAATGAATCGTATCTATCTAGGTTTTACAGGATCTCTATTTATAACATATAGAGTCCTTTACAGAATCAAACTATTATGGAATCATATCTATTCCATAATTCTCTCTAACAGACTATATCTAACCAACAGTGGTTATCTATATTACTAACAGAGGTAGTACTCGTATATTACTAACAGTGGTTGAGTAACCACACAATACAAATTACAAGTACCAACAGTGGCACTGTTAGACTAAACTAGTTGACAGTGGTAGTCTTCTTCCAACAGCGGTAGACTTCTTCTAACAGCGGTTGACTTTGTTCTAACAGCGGCACAACACTTGTATTCTGAGCAGATCTAGCAGTGGCTCAGATCTCAACACCCATGTTTGCAAGCCATGGTCCAGAGGATCAATCGTTTAACAACTTCTCTAGATTTGACTCTTTCAGCAGCAGCACTCCTCGTAACACCTTTTCTAGATTTGATTCGTTCCGTAGCGCGACACAAGATCGAAAACAAACTGCAAAACTTTTTGTTTATGTATTTTAGTGCATTATTATTCATATTAGTACCTTGAATTAGTCCAATTCTGGTTTAATTAAGTTTTTGTTCTGACTTTCTCATAGATTATAGTATCATTACAGTATATCTTAGTCATGAAATAGTCATATCTTGTAGTTGGATTTTGGTTTATCTAGAACCAGAATTTGGTAATTCTACATTTAAACATATAATGTACGGATACCAACATCATTCACTACATTCTAGTAAAACACAAAAAAATTCATCATGAAATGCAGTACTATTGAATTGCAATCAATTTATATAGCTATAAAATGTGATTTTTCATTGTAAAATACACTAAAATCCAAAAAAAGCAATAAAGTGCAGTAAAATGTGATAAAATGCAGTAGATTCAGTAAATGTGGAAAATTTGGTAAAATGCAGTGGATTCAACAGCATAAACTGCATTTTATTAAAAACACAAAAAATGAATCATGAAATGCAGTATTATTAAGTTGCAGTCAATTTATGCACTTATAAAATGCAGTTTTCTTTTGTAAAATGCAATAAAATAAAATAAAAACTATAAAATGCAGTAAAATGTGGTAAAATGCATTAGATTCAGTAAATGCATTAAATGCACTAAAATGTGGTAAAATGCAGTGGATTCAATAGCACTACATGTTAGTCTACTGCATTCAAGTAAATGCACTAAAATGTGGTAAAATGGAGTAGATTCAGTAAATGCATTAACTTAACTTTAAAAAGGTAGTATATGTCTTTCCAAATCTACTCATTTAAATCAGTTTTTCACTATCTTAAACGTAAAATGCAGTAACTTAAACTTAAAATGTAGTAAGTTTTCGAGATGTACTATTCTAAAATTGAGCATACTTTTTTGAATTATAGGGTTGGTTCAGTTATGGGTTTCTGATAACGACAAATCGGACATGAATATTCAAGTATCATATTTTACATTGTAGATTCAGTAAATGCAGTAAAATGTGGTAAATACAGTAAGTTAAACAAAAAATGAGTAAGTTTTCGATATCTACTTTTGTAGATCCGTTTTTTCACCACATAAACATAAAATGCAGTAACATCCAAAAAGCAATAATAAAATGCAGTAGAATATGGTAAAATGCTGTAGAATATGGTAAAATGCAGTAGAATATGGTAAAATGCAGTAGAATATGGTAAAATGCAGTAGATTCAGTAAATGCAATAAAATGCAGTAACATCCAAAAAGCAATAATAAAATGCAGTAGAATATGGCAAAATGCAGTAAAATATGGTAAAATGCAGTAGATTCAGTAAATGCACTAAAATCCAAAAAGTAATAATAAAATGCAGTAGAATATGGTAAAATGCAGTAGATTCAGTAAAGGCAGTAAAATGTAGTAATTTCAGTAAATGCAGTTAATCATATCTGAGATCTTGTGTGCATATCAGGTTTACACCACATTAAAACTTAAAATGCAGTAAGTTAAACGTAAAATGCAGTAAGTCTAAATCCCTTCACCGGTCCAATATTAAGGGTAGACACTTGAAACAGCAGATGTTCTTTCATGTATCCCAAACTACTTGTTCTCTTAGCAAACTTCATCTCATCTTTTTCAAGAAGCTGATGGTTGTGTTCCTCAACAAATTTAACAAGTTTGTATTGAAGCTTACTTAGTGAAAATCTTGCATCACAACCAACCCTAAAAGTACTTGTTTTCCTTGGACGTGGTTTCTTTTTCATGATAGATTGTTCTGAAATACCAACAGCTTATGCTCCAGGATCTGGTTTTGCCTTCTTCACATACTTTGAACCTTCTTTATTACATCTAAACAACTTACTTTTAGGATTTACCAACTTACTTGGCCTCCATAAAGAACTTTTCTTAGCAACAAAACCAGCTTTCTTTGCATATTTCTGATAACAAATGAAAGATTCTTCTATCGTATTGTATACTGTTCCAATTAATGGTTTTTTTATCCACAGCAGGATACCAAATTCTAGTACCACAAGGACTATAGAATAGTCTATCAGCTTTGTCTAAAAACAGCTGCATTATACACATTGAATTAACAATCTGGTATTTTTAAAAATAAATCTATACTAATGCATAAATGATGCTAAATATCCCATTTAACTGCATCCTACCAAACAAAATCTACTGCATTTTGATATATACTAATGCATACTATAATTTGACATTAGCGTACTTGTAATCTTTAATCAATCACCATACATAAAAATCAAAAAAACTAGAACTGCATTTTATACAACCCATGCTGCATTTTAACAAAAATTATACCACATCTACATAATCAAATCAGATCTGAGAAAAAACCTAAATTACAGCAACCTACATACAATCATATGGATGTATGTATACTTATGAATATATAAAATTAAATACTCCAAATCATACAATGACTCATATAATACTTACTTTTATTAATAGTTTCTACGATAGGTGTGTGTTCTTCGACAGCAACAGCAACTGTAGGAGTTCCATAAACGCAATCGACAGCAGATGAAGGTGTATTTACTTGCGACATTGTGCACCGATTTGATGATTTTAGTTACCCAAATATGTAGAAATCGTACGTACCTGATCGTATATAACTATATATACGAGCGATTTTGAGAAAGCATCATGATGATCCGAGGGTTTAATTGAGTATTTAGCTGAACAATCGTATCAATCTAATATTGTAAAATCGGATTTCTTTCTTATTTGCGGTATTTTGTGATTAATTCATAATTTGTTGAAAACTTTGCGGTCAGAACCATAAGTTTGGAGAATGTACACAAATAGTCCCTAATATGTTACTGTACGGGACATAATGAAACACGTGTGCACCTACTATTGGCTAAAATACTGCCTTACCTGCTCCTGTACACTTCCATGCGCATCTGATCCTTTTCTTAAATAATAAAACACCGAAAAATATATAAGAAAAAAATGAAAAAATGATAAGGGTAGAGAAATGAAAGAGTTAGATAAATGAAGGAGGACATTTGTCACCTCCCCATTTGGTTCCCTCTATTCTCTTCTTTAATTAATGCCACTTAATGAATGTGCAATTTGCATACGTTTACAACATACAAAAATGCAGCTTTGTTTATACGGAGAAATTTTTAATCTGTAAATTAGGGAGTAAATAAAATTGTCGATATGAAATACTACGCAAGATTGAGAGTATACAAGACAATTAAAATGGTTTATAAGCTAAAAATAGAATGCAAATGTTGCTATCAAATATTCAATTGTAATCTAGGGAACAAGAATAAAGGTTTAAATCAAAGTTACACACTCCCACGTATACACTCGAATCTTTCTCCTTTAAACTACTTGCACAGCCCTCCCTCCTTATTAAAAGACGTTTTTTACTCAATGAAATTGTTATCGTTGCACGCATCTTGTAACACCCCCAAATTTAACAGTTTGCGGAAGCATACATTGGGTGTTACTAATCAATATACAAAGCACGAGATTAATAGTAAACGACCTCTAAATGAGACGTTTGTAAAATAGTTACATTTCATAACTTGAATCGTTTGAAAACATATAGTTTTCTTTACAAAAGTATGTAAGCCTAGAGTCCGCGTATGTGGCGGGAGATTCTATTACATAACCACAGTTACAAAAGATAATGCCAAAGAATCTCCGTTAAATGCAGTTTGGAAATCATGCGACTCTAGCTAGTAATCCTGGAGTAATCCTACTCCGTAAGTGTACCTGAGATACAAAGCCAAAAAGTGTCAACCAAAAAGGTTGGTGAATCTCACAGGTTTAGTAATAAGTAGGTGTCATGAACCACAAGTATGTACCAGTATTGCTATCCAGCAAAGTAAGTAAATCAGTAAATCAGTACAGTGCCATGAGCTCATAAGTTGAAGCTTAACCGTGTAGTGTGAAATAAATCACGTACCCCCGTGAGTGCTATCCGCACACTCATATGTAACAAATACTAATATGTCTGTTTCTACGTGTAAATCAGTACGTGGTGGCGCTACCACCCCAGACAGGGATTGTCAGTCCCAAATGGATCCATTTACTAGTACTCGCGCTTAAGACCATAACCAACAACTTACGATAAGGAGGCTTTCAGTGGATAAAAGTAACTCATGCGTTTGTTTGTAATCAGTAATGTTTTCAGTTCAGTACATTGTGTTCATGCGTAAAACAGTTGCTAAGTATCTCACCCCAAAGTATAAAACAGTAAAAGTGGGGCTGTAAGACTCACCTGAGTCGAGCAGTAGTAATTAGCAAGTAGTAGTAAAGCAAGTAGGTTCTCCGAACCCATAACCTTCTAGTGCCTAAACACGTAAGGTTAAGTAAGTAGATGTCTCGCAAGACCATCTAGGCTAGTTGTTCATACAACCCGTTGTGTTTAATGTTGGTTCGTTCACGTTCGTATCAAAGTATATACGGCCCGTTGGTGATTTGTTATAGTTAAAGTTTATCATTTATAACGCAATTTAAAGTAATTGTACTAGAAAAGTATGTTTTATTATGTTTGTTAAGTCGTATGGTATAAGTATTGGAAGTTGTATAAGTTCGACACTTAGTGTAAAAATAGTTGGAAAGCTGCTGTTTTATGCGACACTTCATAGCGTCACTTAGGTTGGTCATGCGACACTAAGACAGTGTCGGGTGAAGTGTCGGGTAGTCAGGTCATGCGTCACTGACGAAGTGTCGTGTATCATAGTATGCGTCACTTAAGAAGTGACGGGTTTCGTAACAATAGCGGCACTCAAGCAGTGTCGTATAAAGTAGGTATTTCCAGGTTTTGGGCGTCACTTAGGGAGTGACGTGTAGTATAGCGACACTAAAGGAGTGTCGGGTAAAAATAGTAAGGCGGCACTTAGAGAGTGACGTTATATAGTGTCGGGTAACAAAGATGGCGGCACTATGGAAGTGTCGGTATTAGGGTAACTGCGTCACTTAAGTAGTGACGCTAAGGGGTCAGTAATTGGTCATAGGCGACACTAAAGAAGTGTCGGTATCAAGATCATAGCGGCACTAGAGGAGTGACGCTATAAGGCGTCAGAGAGGCATAGCGACACTTAGTGTCGCTAGCACTGTTTTTGGCATCTATGCGACACTAAAGCCTGTTCGACGGATTTCGAGCCAAAAACATGTTTTCGGGTTTCCGTTTGGTCCGATTCTTTTACCCAACCCTCGTATGAACATATTAAGCCTATTTGAACCATAAACTAGTAAAAATGACCAAAAACGAGAGATGTCGGGATTTGTCGGAAACTTACAAAGTGTCGGATTGAAAATCCGAAAAGATAGGAATGTAGATCGTGTGATGGTGAACGTTTTCTTCCAAAGGAGAGGTGTGATCCAAGCTCGTTTAGTATGTTTATTTGTCGATTTAAGTGGATGGTGGTAGTTTGGTTTGTTAGTTGAGAGAGAAAAAGAAAGAAGAAAGAGAAAGAAAGAGAATAAATGAAATGAAAAAGTGGGAGGTGATGATGTAGGTGAAAGCCTCATCTTCAGCTCCCGTCCCCCGTGCCCCGTGCGGTGTTCGTTTTCTCCGTCGTTTAAGCGTCAAATATTAAATTTTACGCGTTTAATTATATTTATAAAATCACAATTCTTGTTAAATAATTTATTTAAATTATTTCCTTAAATCTTTAACAGTTTAACTTAAATTTAATTACTTTTGTTTCTAAATCATGTATGTTTTAATCGAGTAGTACAAGTCAGTTACTAACTATTATAAAATAGTATTTCGATCATAACTGCGTTATTTTAGTTTATAAACGTTTGTTCACCAACGTCCGTATTAACCGAATAGAATTTCATTCTATTTAAGTTGCGTATGATTTAAACCAAATCACAAAGTTGCATATATTTACCAACATATAATCCGATACATAAATTAGCCTAACACAGAACTAATTACATGTATTTACAAAGAATTAGGCGCTAATAGTAGCCCTAATTTGGCGGTTGTTACATTCTCCCCTTGTTAAAAGAATTTCGTCCCGAAATTAGTTCGATTGCACTGTCGGTGCGTTGTCTGGGAAGAGATGTGGGTATTTCAGTCGCATTTGGTCTTCCCGTTCCCAGGTGAATTCAGGACCACGTCTAGAATTCCACCTGACTTTTACGATGGGAATACGACTCTGTTTTAGTTGTTTGACCTCGCGGTCCATTATTTCCATAGGTTCCTCGACAAAATGAAGTTTATCATCGATCCGAATTTCGTCGAGCGGTATAATCAGTGTCTCGTCAGACAGACATTTCTTCAGATTAGAAATGTGGAATGTGTTGTGAACGCTGCTAAGCTCAGCAGGAAGTTGCAGGCGGTATGCCACTGGACCAATCTTTTCAAGGATTTCGAATGGTCCGATGTATCTAGGATTTAGTTTACCTCGTTTTCCGAATCGAATGACACCTTTCCACGGTGCCACTTTGAGAAGTACCTTGTCCCCTACTTGGAACTCAAGGTGTTTGCGTCTCACGTCAGCATAGCTTTTCTGACGATCACGCGCGGCTTTTAGTCGGTTTTGTATGCCGACGATCTTTTCAGTTGTTTCATGTATGATTTCTGGACCGGTGAGTTGTGTATCCCCCACCTCAGTCCAACAGATAGGTGATCGGCACTTACGACCGTACAGTGCCTCGAAGGGTGCAGCCTTTATGCTGGTGTGATAACTATTGTTGTACGAAAACTCGCACAACGGCAAGTGATTTTCCCAGTTTTTATCGAAGTCAACTACGCAGGCTCGTAGCATGTCTTCCAGTGTTTGTATGGTTCGTTCGCTCTGGCCATCGGTTTGAGGATGGTAAGCCGTACTCATATCCAGACGAGTACCAAGAGATTTCTGCAGTGATTGCCAGAAGCGAGAAGTAAACCGAGCGTCTCGGTCGGAGATGATTGAGATGGGCACGCCGTGTCTTGACACGATCTCTTTCAGGTAGATCCGTGTCAAACGTTCCATCTTATCAGTTTCCTTGATGGCTAGGAAATGAGCAGATTTAGTGAGTCGGTCGACGATCACCCAAATGGTATCGCAACCGCTCGAAGTTTTCGGGAGTTTAGTAATGAAATCCATGGTGATCTGCTCCCATTTCCATTGTGGTATTTCGGGTTGTTGTAGCAAACCGGAAGGTTTCTGGTGTTCAGCTTTAACTTTGGAACAAGTAAGACACTTGCCAACGTAGGTTGCAATGTCAGATTTCATGTTGGGCCACCAGTACAGTTCCTTGATGCCGTGATACATTTTGTCGGCACCGGGGTGTATCGAGTATTTAGACTTGTGAGCTTCATCAATCACCAAGTCTCGCAGGTTCCCAAAACTTGGCAACCAGATTCGAATCGAGAAGTATTTGGCCCCGTTAGGTTTGGTTTCAAATTGTTTGTCCATGCCCCGTAAGGCCTCGTTTATCAAGTTTTCTGGTTTGAGTGCTTCGAGTTGAGCGGTGAGAGTTTGATTGATAAGGTCGTTGTGAATGGTCATACTGAGAGCTCGAACTCGAAGTGGTTTCACTCGTTCTTTTCGGCTTAAGGCATCGGCTACAACATTTGCCTTGCCCGGATGATAGCGGATTTCGCAGTCGTAATCAGTGAGCAACTCGACCCATCGACGTTGCCTCATGTTGAGATCCTTTTGATCGAAGATATGTTGGAGACTTTTATGGTCAGTAAAGATTGTACACTTGGTACCGTATAAGTAGTGTCTCCAGAATTTTAGAGCGAATACAACAGCCCCCAACTCTAGGTCATGAGTTGTATAATTCTTTTCATGGACCTTGAGTTGTCGAGAGGCGTAAGCGATAACCTTTTCTCGTTGCATCAGCACGCAACCAAGACCTTGGTGTGAAGCATCATAGTATACCACGAAGTCATCGTTGCCTTCGGGTAAAGATAAGATAGGTGCACTGCAGAGTTTCTGTTTTAGTAGCTGAAAAGCTGACTCCTGTTTGTCAGTCCAATCGAACTTCTTTTCTTTTTGAGTCAGTGCAGTGAGAGGTAGGGCTATTTTTGAAAAATTCTCAATGAATCGCCTGTAGTATCCGGCGAGCCCTAAGAATTGGCGTACCTCGGTCGGTGTAGTAGGTGCTTGCCAACCCTTGATAGCCTCGATTTTTGAAGGATCGACATGAATCCCTTGATTGTCAATGACGTGTCCAAGGAATTGAACGGTTTTCATCCAGAACTCACACTTAGAGAATTTGGCGTACAACTCTTCGTGTTTGAGCAGCCCTAGGATGGTTTTCATGTGTTGCGCGTGTTCATGTTCAGTGCGCGAGTAAATCAGGATGTCATCGATAAAGACGATAACAAACTTGTCAAGGTAAGGTTTACACACCCGATTCATAAGGTCCATGAATACAGCCGGTGCGTTGGTTAAGCCGAATGGCATCACTTGGAATTCATAATGCCCGTAGCGAGTTCGGAAAGCTGTTTTAGGAATATCTTCATCACGAACTCGGAGTTGGTGATAACCAGACCATAGATCGATCTTTGAGTAAAAACTCGACCCCTGAAGTTGGTCAAACAGGTCATCGATGCGAGGAAGTGGGTAACGGTTCTTGACAGTCAATTTGTTGAGTTCACGGTAGTCGATGCACATGCGGAAAGAACCGTCTTTCTTTTTCACAAACAAGACCGGAGCTCCCCAAGGTGAGGAACTTGGTCGAATAAATCCCTTGTCCATGAGTTCCTGTAACTGAGTAGACAACTCCTGAAGTTCGGATGGGGCTAGTCGGTAAGGGGCTCGTGCCACGGGTGCAGCGCCGGGCACAAGGTCAATAGAAAATTCGACTTGTCTAGGTGGCGGAAGGCCAGGCAAGTCTTCAGGAAAGACCTCTGGGAAGTCTCGAACGATAGCCACATCCTCAAGTCGCTTTTCCACCGACTTTTTCTCCATAACGTGTGCGAGGATTGCCTGGTACCCTTTTCTCAAGTATTTTCGGGTTTTCATGCAAGAAATGATTTTTGTTCTCGTCCCACCGGTCTCCCCTTGTATGCTCAAAGTTCCACCGGTGACGAGAGGAATGCGTACAATTTTCTCAAAACAAACGATTTCGGCTCGGTGCTTGGATAACCAATCCATACCGACGATGATGTCAAAGCTGCCGATTTCGACAGGTATCAAGTCAATGGGAAAGAGCTCGTTAGCTAAGTTCAGAGTGCAATTAGGTATCACACTGTCGGCCTCAATAAGTTTTCCGTTTGCCAATTCTACAGTGTA
Source organism: Helichrysum umbraculigerum (assembly GCA_949592205.1). Classification (NCBI taxonomy): domain Eukaryota; kingdom Viridiplantae; phylum Streptophyta; class Magnoliopsida; order Asterales; family Asteraceae; genus Helichrysum; species Helichrysum umbraculigerum. The sequence continues at coordinate 138,108,198 of CATIUR010000003.1, read as the reverse complement.
CTTAGAATCTAAGGCAATAGGTGTAGTGTCAAGTAATGGATAAAATTCGTCGGAAATAAAGCTCTTATCAGCACCAGTATCGAATAATACAGAAGCAGTCAAGTTGTTGAGAAGGAACGTACCCGTGACCACATTCGGGTCTTGACGGGCTTCCCCAGATTTCAGCACAAAAGCTCTTCCTCGAGCATTGTTGTTGTTCCTGTTGTTGTTGTTGTTCAGTTTCGGGCAGTCTTTCTTGAAGTGCCCCGTTCCGTTGCACCCATAACAAGTTTTTGGTGCCGAGGTGTTGGTGTCAGAGGTGTTTGATCTACAGTCCCTAGCCAAGTGTCCAAATCTCTTACACTTGCTACAGGGACACGAACCATGGTGGTGTCGTTGGCACTTAGAGCAATAGGGCTTGGTTCCCTTGTATGCCCCCTTGTCATCAGAACCGGAGGTGTAGGCTTTAATGGTTTCAGGTTTCTTGTTTTGATGGTTGTTGTGGTTGTCGGACCATTTTCTTTTGTTGCTGTTGGAGGATGGAGTGGGTGGTTCTGGGTCCTCGTTCATGGCTAGAAGTTCATGGGCCAACCGAATGGCACCATGAAGAGTGGTTTGTTTTGATGAGGCGACATTTCCCCAGACAGGTTCCGGGAGGCCGTGGATATACTTCTTGATCTTTTCGGGTTCAGTACCCGCCATGGTTGGGCGAAGGACGGTGAGTTGTTGGAATCTGGTGGTGTATCCAACGATATCAGTTCCTTGCACTTTCAAGTTCCAGAACTCTTCGTCCAGCTTGTATAGTTGTTCGGCCGGACAATACTCATCAGTGAGCATTTTCTTTAGATCCTCCCAAGGGAGTAGATAAGCGGTGTCAATCCCCACAGACTGGGTATAGGAATTCCACCACGAGAGGGCACCATCTTCGAGGGTGCAGGTGGAGAACTTGACTTTGTCGTCCTCCGCACATTTGCTGATGCGGAAAACGGATTCCATCTTTTCGAACCATCTTATAAGTCCGATAGCTCCTTCGATCCCCTTGAAGCTCAAGGGCTTGCAGTTTTGAAAATCCTTGTATGAACAAGGTTTAGCAGCGGAGGTTTCAGCGGCATCGCTGTTTCTTGTGGAACCGGGCGGAGTGTTCCGAGCCAAGGCTTCAGTAACAGCCTGGGTTATTAGTGACGTGATCTGAGCATCCGTGTAAGGTCTTGACTTTGGCGGCATGACTCTTCAATAAAAGAAATGAAGATACATGAGATTTTGCAAGAAAGTTGTATGTATTTCAGATGTACATGTATAAAGGTGGTAATACATAACATCAATATGGAAAAATGACAATTAATATGAGTTGAACAACAAGAAACATTTGATAGATGATACGAGTTCAAAGGTTACATCCTACGGATGTATTACAAAAGATGTCGGGAATTGCTACATCCGACTGAAACATAGAGTAGTGCTTAGATAGTTACTAGATTACAGGATAGTTTACAAAACAAAGACTAAGCTAGTCTTAACGTAGGTTAATCTGCTCCATCATCTCGATGAGGCGATCCACAGTATTTGCAAGTCTGCTGGCTTGCCGAGCATTGTCTTCAGCTAATGCTAGTCGTTGTACCAATCCGCGGGTATATTCTTCCGTTTCCCGTGAGCGTTGTTCATACTCCTCAAGTCTGTGTTTCAAAAGAGTGGTTTCCACGCTTATCTCCACCACTCTGTTGAGAAGAATGTCCACATTTGTAACGGTGGTTTCGTGATTCTCAGAGACTTGTTCGATGCGCTCAAGTGCTGTAAGTCTCCAGTTTTCGTTTGTTTCCTGCAACACGACATCCATGGTGCGAAGTCGTTGCTCGTGTTGGTTCACCCTAGCGGCTAAGGCCGGCAAGGTGGAGTGAATGGAGTACGGGCCAGCTCGAGGCAACCTGTTGTTTCTCCTTGCTACCCTTGGGTTCCACGACCCGTGTGAGTGAGAGTGTGCCGGATTAGGTGGTGTGTTTGCCATTCATGTGGCAGAGTGTAAGTAAGACGAGACTAATATATATACATATATCATATCCAGCCTAGTGTCTAGCACGTATCAAGTAATGGTCCGGTTCTCTGGTAATCAGAGTCAACTAACGTATCCCCGTTCAACATGACCATTTCATACCTCACATCATCTTTCCTTAATTGTACATAGTTGATCAGGCTATGTTAAATTAAAGTCGTATGATGTAATTCCTGAACCAATTATGCCTAGTAAGGAAATACTGCCTAACGGTCATAGTCTAGGCCCACTAAATGCAACCTAGTTCACTATAACCTTAGGCTCTGATACCAATCTGTAACACCCCCAAATTTAACGGTTTGCGGAAGCATACATTGGGTGTTACTAATCAATATACAAAGCACAAGATTAATAGTAAACGACCTCTAAATGAGACGTTTGTAAAATAGTTACATTTCATAACTTGAATCGTTTGAAAACATATAGTTTTCTTTACAAAAGTATGTAAGCCTAGAGTCCGCGTATGTGGCGGGAGATTCTATTACATAACCACAGTTACAAAAGATAATGCCAAAGAATCTCCGTTAAATGCAGTTTGGAAATCATGCGACTCTAGCTAGTAATCCTGGAGTAATCCTACTCCGTAAGTGTACCTGAGATACAAAGCCAAAAAGTGTCAACCAAAAAGGTTGGTGAATCTCACAGGTTTAGTAATAAGTAGGTGTCATGAACCACAAGTATGTACCAGTATTGCTATCCAGCAAAGTAAGTAAATCAATAAATCAGTACAGTGCCATGAGCTCATAAGTTGAAGCTTAACCGTGTAGTGTGAAATAAATCACGTACCCCCGTGAGTGCTATCCGCACACTCATATGTAACAAATACTAATATGTCTGTTTCTACGTGTAAATCAGTACGTGGTGGCGCTACCACCCCAGACAGGGATTGTCAGTCCCAAATGGATCCATTTACTAGTACTCGCGCTTAAGACCATAACTAACAACTTACGATAAGGAGGCTTTCAGTGGATAAAAGTAACTCATGCGTTTGTTTGTAATCAGTAATGTTTTCAGTTCAGTACATTGTGTTCATGCGTAAAACAGTTGCTAAGTATCTCACCCCAAAGTATAAAACAGTAAAAGTGGGGCTGTAAGACTCACCTGAGTCGAGCAGTAGTAATTAGCAAGTAGTAGTAAAGCAAGTAGGTTCTCCGAACCCGTAACCTTCTAGTGCCTAAACACGTAAGGTTAAGTAAGTAGATGTCTCGCAAGACCATCTAGGCTAGTTGTTCATACAACCCGTTGTGTTTAATGTTGGTTCGTTCACGTTCGTATCAAAGTATATACGGCCCGTTGGTGATTTGTTATAGTTAAAGTTTATCATTTATAACGCAATTTAAAGTAATTGTACTAGAAAAGTATGTTTTATTATGTTTGTTAAGTCGTATGGTATAAGTATTGGAAGTTGTATAAGTTCGACACTTAGTGTAAAAATAGTTGGAAAGCTGCTGTTTTATGCGACACTTCATAGCGTCACTTAGGTTGGTCATGCGACACTAAGACAGTGTCGGGTGAAGTGTCGGGTAGTCAGGTCATGCGTCACTGACGAAGTGTCGTGTATCATAGTATGCGTCACTTAAGAAGTGACGGGTTTCGTAACAATAGCGGCACTCAAGCAGTGTCGTATAAAGTAGGTATTTCCAGGTTTTGGGCGTCACTTAGGGAGTGACGTGTAGTATAGCGACACTAAAGGAGTGTCGGGTAAAAATAGTAAGGCGGCACTTAGAGAGTGACGTTATATAGTGTCGGGTAACAAAGATGGCGGCACTATGGAAGTGTCGGTATTAGGGTAACTGCGTCACTTAAGTAGTGACGCTAAGGGGTCAGTAATTGGTCATAGGCGACACTAAAGAAGTGTCGGTATCAAGATCATAGCGGCACTAGAGGAGTGACGCTATAAGGCGTCAGAGAGGCATAGCGACACTTAGTGTCGCTAGCACTGTTTTTGGCATCTATGCGACACTAAAGCCTGTTCGACGGATTTCGAGCCAAAAACATGTTTTCGGGTTTCCGTTTGGTCCGATTCTTTTACCCAACCCTCGTATGAACATATTAAGCCTATTTGAACCATAAACTAGTAAAAATGACCAAAAACGAGAGATGTCGGGATTTGTCGGAAACTTACAAAGTGTCGGATTGAAAATCCGAAAAGATAGGAATGTAGATCGTGTGATGGTGAACGTTTTCTTCCAAAGGAGAGGTGTGATCCAAGCTCGTTTAGTATGTTTATTTGTCGATTTAAGTGGATGGTGGTAGTTTGGTTTGTTAGTTGAGAGAGAAAAAGAAAGAAGAAAGAGAAAGAAAGAGAATAAATGAAATGAAAAAGTGGGAGGTGATGATGTAGGTGAAAGCCTCATCTTCAGCTCCCGTCCCCCGTGCCCCGTGCGGTGTTCGTTTTCTCCGTCGTTTAAGCGTCAAATATTAAATTTTACGCGTTTAATTATATTTATAAAATCACAATTCTTGTTAAATAATTTATTTAAATTATTTCCTTAAATCTTTAACAGTTTAACTTAAATTTAATTACTTTTGTTTCTAAATCATGTATGTTTTAATCGAGTAGTACAAGTCAGTTACTAACTATTATAAAATAGTATTTCGGTCATAACTGCGTTATTTTAGTTTATAAACGTTTGTTCACCAACGTCCGTATTAACCGAATAGAATTTCATTCTATTTAAGTTGCGTATGATTTAAACCAAATCACAAAGTTGCATATATTTACCAACATATAATCCGATACATAAATTAGCCTAACACAGAACTAATTACATGTATTTACAAAGAATTAGGCGCTAATAGTAGCCCTAATTTGGCGGTTGTTACACATCTTTTCATCATCTCTAAGGAATCGTTTAGAAATCAAACACCCTCACTCATCTCAACTGTTTAGAAATCAAACAAGGACACATATAGTCGTTGAGTGAGTTCATCACTCGCTTCACAAATGAGTGTCAGAAAATCCAGGATCTTCCAATTGCCGCTTTCATCTACGGTATGGACCAAGATTGTTACCCAACATTGTACTGCCGACTGAAGAGGAAGTTGCCAGCAACATTTTTGGAAACTATTGCCATGACGAGGGATAACTTGCGATCAGGGGAGTATGCGGATTCACATTAGACTCCTCCTATCCATGACTGAAACTGACTGGGCCACGTCAGCGTCACGTCAGCTTTTTCAGAAAACTGACGGAAACTAACTGACCACTCCCATCAGTGCTCTGTCACTTCATTTTTCTGAGACCCACTGACTAATTAATTAAACAATTAAAACACATTTCATTAAAATAAAAACATTACATTTTATTAAAAAAAACAGTCACAATCTTACATTTATTGGAAGAAAAAACATGATTACATTAATTAACGAGCACGTAAATTTGGTGGAAGTTGCGAAATGTGTTCGATTAGAGCATTGCGAAGTTGATGATGAACGTCCTAATCTCGTAATTCCTTGTCTATTTACCATTACTTTATAAATTGTTTTTTTTCTACAACGGTCAATAAGGGGGAAAAATTCAAGTGGGCCCCACTCGACCCCAATACCCTCTCGTCGCTTATCCGACCCATTCAAATCGAGGAGCCAACTGACGGTTCGATGCCATCGACGTCGGTCTTGTCGGTTTGAACCGACCCTTACCGATGATAACCAATGGGACACGAACTGTGATCCGGTTTGTGACGATAAATAACTTGTTAGAAGTAATAAAATAACTTGTTCTTTTTATTTTTTCTTGTTGCATTGCTTAAACTATAACTAACTTTTTAGAACTATTAAAAATTTTATTCTAATCCAATAATTTTATACAACCAATTAATAATTAACACTTATATTAATGACAATTAATAACATTTATAAACTATATTTATATCGATTAGAGTACATAAGAGTAATTTAAGATAATTAAATCAAAGTATATAGAATAAAAGAAGAAATTATAAAGTATAACCCTAAATAAAAAGTTGGTAAACTATAAAATGATTGTTATCTAATACTGTATTTTTTTAATATAATAAAACTTATCTAAAAAAGAAGAAAATGGGAAGTAAGAGAGAAAATATTGATGTGAAGTTTTAAGGTCTATTGAAGCAGACACATCATAGTCTTATTTTTTTTATCCCATAAGATCTTGAGATCTTTAACATGATGGTGCCGTACCGGATTATACCCGACTTGAATAATGAAACAAGTACAAAAACGATCCACTCCGTTAGTTGCACTTTCTGAATTAATAAAAATGTTCAAATTTTATCATTTATATAACGGGTAGAATATCAAAAGAAGAGGAGGTACTAGTTAATATTTTGGTAGATGAAACATGCACTTTGCTAAATATATTTAGGGTAATGATAAATACACACTTTTTAATACATGCACCAAATATATACGGAGTACATAACAGTTTTGTACGGTACAAATGAAGATGCATGAAAATTGGTGTATGCATCAAAAAAATTAGTGTATCTATCAACTCCCATATATATATTGTCACACCCACCTTTTCGGGTCATGATTTCTTCTATTAACATTTCATAATATGATTTGAAACCAAAACCTCACAAAAATAATTACAGCAGAAGTCTTTAAAATCTTCTAGATATTCGATCAAAGTGTCTAAGTTTGCTTTACGGCCAAGTAGTCATAACGTCCATCTCCCATTGACGTTAGCTTGTAGATCCTATTGTTCTTGGATGTGCGTTTCTATGATGATCCTGAGATACATGTTTATATATACTAATAAGCAAGAAGCTTAGTGAGTTCATGAGTTTAACATATCTAAGACATTCTCTATTTAAATGAATCATGTTTACAATATACAAAATGAAACGCCCAGATTTTTTATTTTTTTTTTAAAACTTACTTACAAAGTACCACTTCCAAAATTAATCACATAATTAATATCTAACATCTATACATAACATATTTTCACATGACCCACAATGTTTTCTTTGTCAAATTTTGACACGTGACATCTGTAACACCCGGTCAAAAAGTCAATTTTCGTGCCAGATTTAAACTTTGAATAATTGTATTTTTATAAACAATTATAACCAAATTACATTTTGTAACTCAAGTGAAATATTTTTATTCTTATTTAAAATATTTTACGAAAAGCATAAACAAAATTATGAAATTAAAATATTAAATTTATTTTACCTTCGGGTACAAAAATACGGGTATTTTATACTACGATTGGGACAAAATACCCACATGATTAGGGGATGAGCCGGCCTAAACCAACCCACCCCCATTCCACTCTTTCATTTCCATTTCATTTTAACACACACACACACAAAAACTCTCTCTATACTCTCCCTCTCATCCCTCTCGGTTTATACTCCACCGCCACCAACATCATCATCATTTTCGGAATCAACTACAACAACAACAAGATCAGCAGCAACAGCTCGCCATCATCATCATCATCTTCCCCATCTTCATCATCTCCATTTTTACCTTCGAAGTAAGATTCTCACTTTCTCTCTCTAGAAATCGTTATCTCTCGCTGGATATTACTTAGATTACTTAGTAATGCATGTTAGTAGCTTTCTATAACATCAAAACACCCAAAAATCGAACCAAAACTAGTTGTGGATCTTGAAATCGTCGAACAGGTCGTGATGTCGCATCTGGCCCAAAAACAGTGTTGCGACATTGTCAATGTTGCAGCCAACGTCGCAGTTAATGTCGCAATAAACCCCAACGTCGCACAATGCGACGTAAACTCCTATGTCGCAGAATTTAACGGAGTCGCACTTTGCGACACAACACATAATGTCGCATTAAATTGCAGATGTCGCACGATGCGACGTAAACCCTTATGTCGCACGTAACGTCGCACCTAATGTCGCAGGTCACAGAACCTTAAAAACCTATGTTTTTCACTAAGTGTCGAGACCAGATTTTACCACTTACTTTTACCTCGAATTTGGATTTCGGATGCGTTTTCATTAAAGCAATGTAGCTCGACCCTAACCAGGGGCTCTGCCCCATGGACCCCGCCAGGGGTTGCCACCCCTTGGACCCCGCTATCAGGGGCGCTGCCCCCGAACCCCCGTACACAGTCTTTAAAACCAAGCGACAAATAAACATTCGAACGACTTACTTGGTCAGACTATTTGATCTCGTACTTATATAACCTCACGTGTTTAGGACACTAGGAAGTTATCATCCGGACAACACACGTATCGTAGGATCGCTGACAACTCACAGGTGAGTTTCATAGCCCCACTCTTTCAATTGTTTTACTGTTTTCGGGGTGAAACACATGCTCAACAACTGTTTTCGAATTATATTAATAATCTTTTATAATTCACACTTACTTATATTACTGTTATGTAATACAAATGCGTAATACTTAGTAATTACACCCATCATATTGTTTTTGAACAATATCAATACTTAACCTAGATAGGTTACAAATCGTACATTTTTAGATAGTTGGAAAGCAATTACTAGTACATAACTTGACTAGTTACCACTATCCAACGACCATATTGTCGCGGGACAATATCATCACATATACTAGAACTGGTTTGTTCTACCCACATGACAACGACTATACTTTTACAGGATTAGTTTCCCTTTTAGGAGCTAAAACCGTCGACACACTCCACGATCATTAGAATGGAAATTGTACTTAAGTGAACATTTTCCCGAGACTCCAATATACTTGCTAGGCTTTAGGCTAGGAGTATACAATAGTATCATACGTTAGTATAGATTCTTTATACTAATACAACTTAACCAGGTGACGAGTATTCATACCTAGGTTCAATGTGCTACTTACATCTAAATATTTGTTTATACATATTTAGATACAAACAATTATCTTCATGCGTGGCATGATTGCTACATGTGTTTGCTGATTCGACAATATATATATATATATATATATATATATATATATATATATATATATATATATATATATATATATATACATGCTCGTATATCATCTTGAGCACTTGGTGCTATCTTCAATATTACGTATGTATATTAGTATACATACAATCATACAAACACAACTCCTCAAGTCGGACTCGTCGTGGTACGGTCGGCTCAATCAATCAAATCAGGCATGTCGTAGTACTGCTGGCTCCATTACAAACTTTGCTTGCAAGCAATTCAAAAACGATGACACGGTATTGCAGTGGGCACCAAACGATGTCATGGTAAAGTAGGCACAAAACGATGCCACGGTATTGTAGTGGGCACAAGTACCATACAAATCGATGGATGGGCGGGCTTATGCTCGTGATCCACACACATTCACGGATGGGCGAGCTTATGCTCGTGATCCGCATTAAGTTAACGGATCGGTGAGGTTATCACGCGAGGCCGTTAGCTCAATCATGTCCGGGTTAGCTTACACTAACTGGTCAAACGGACACACTAAACATTTTCAATCATGTCCGGGTTAGCTTACGCTAACTGGTCAAACGGACAAACTAAAACATTTTCAACCAATAGTTCTGCGGAACTACAATCATTTTCAATTATGTCCGGGTTAGCTCACACTAACTGGTCAAACGGACACACTAAACATTCAATCATAGATCTGCGGGTCTACAATTAACTGTTACTGGATGCAATACACCAATTACTCAATCATAGTCTGCGGGACTACTATTTAACTTTTGCTAGACACCACATATTATGCCACGGGGGCATCATCATGTTTTAATACAACAGAAGTAACATCATTACTTGTCAACATATGATGCGGTCATACAATCACACGATTCATACTTAGGCATGTATTGCCTCACGTCTGTAGACTCAATTATACCTGATTGGTATCTAGGCATGGTATGCCTCAATCTTCATGTACTTAGGTACATACCACTATTACTTAGGTATTAGATACCTCGATTATTGTATACACATTTCTGTTACAATACTATATTAATACAAATCAAGATCGTAGATTTTGAACTACCATTCAAAACATACAAGGTTTTATGCTTTATGTTTCAACTAACAATCCTATGAACTCACCAACTTTATAGCTGACCCATTTTAGCATGTGTTCTCAGGTGCCCAGCAGGATTAGGATTGCTACAAGATTATGCTAGCTCGAGTCGCATATTTTCAAACAACGGGATTTCTCTGCATAATTTTTGTATTACAAACGATGTATTGAAATTATTTTGCGAACTCGCAACTTATATACACTTTTATTTTGGAAATGTATAACTATTTTCAGACGTCTCATTTAGAGTCGTTCATTATTTACCTTTGTGCTTGTGATATTTGATTTGGTAACACCCGACCGACCGCTTCCGCAACCCGAAATTTGAGGGTGTTACAACATCAAAATGTGTTTTGGGTGATTCATACAAATGGTAGCTCACAACGAAAATTCAAAAGAAGAAAGAGCTTGTCTAACCGTAAGGCAAGCTTCCATCCACGATACCTTCATGTAACCACATTCTATCCGCTAAATCCATATAATTTAACCGAACTATTTCACCTACAAAATTCAACATTTAAGGGGGTAAGCAAAACATGCTTAGTAAGTAATGGCATATACATATCATCTCATTAATTAAATCAATAATTAGCTCATGAGAGGACTCAATCTCATAACTCATGAAGTCATACTCAAATGACTTATCATCATGCTCATAATAAAGGATCTTTCTCATACTATTTTCCTACTCAAAGGAAACTACTCATCAAGTGTACTATAACACTCATAACTCAATCAAACTCATAAGAGAACTCCATCACCAACTCGTTTATAAACTTGATTCACATTGCTCAATTATAATGACTACTCAAAGTCACTATACTCATTCACATGTATACCTCTTTTCCCCCTCCCATTACTTACCTTTGCCAAATATATGAATATGAATACTCTAGCTCAACCAATTAGCCCACATCTTTTCCTGTCACATAATCACATAATCATACAAACAAGGTTAACTACTACTCACACGTGAAAACCTTTCATACACAAGTTCTCATTTCAAACTCCATAACTAAACTCTTTTCTTTAATTCATACAACTAACACTTATGTTCATTCAAGAACATAATCCTTACTTTAAGCTCAAACTCATACAAATTTGTACAATTTAACAAGAATTGTTGCTACCTAATCACAACTAACCAATAACTACAATTTTATCAAATTTACTATCATATGACTACAACTACTCAAAATCCACTATTCATCATCATCTCCAAAAATTCTTGAATTTACCAAAATCATCAAAACTCAAGCTTTACACTAGAATTCATTAACTAACACTTATACATACTCTTTTACATACTATAATCATCATCTAACATACATACCTCAAAATACTTACAATTCTTCCGAAAACCCATTTTTTTTTGGTTTCATGAAGAACTAATCAAAACTAACAATTAAAAGATGTTATAGAATGATTCTTACTTTGTAGATGATGATTATGAACTTAGAATCTTAATTACTCAAGAATCTAGCTTCAATCTCGTGAATTTTCTTCTTGTTCTTCACCTCCCTTTTCTCCCTGTTCTTTCTCTCTGGAACGAGATGTTAGGACCGATACTTTAGCCCAACAACATGTCCAACACATAAGCCCACTGAGGTTCCACTCTAAAACCAATTGGTGATAGAGGGAGTAGCCCATGAGCTTATATGCAGACATCACTTTCTTTTTATTTTCCGATGTGGGATTGGGTTTGCACCCAACAATCCTCCCCTCAAACCCAAGTCCATCTGGGACTCCCCTCCAACGATAGTCCCGATCCAACCTTATTCAGTACCGCCGCAAACTCGGCACTCGACCTGACTGGGTCCACATCAGGGAGACATTCGGTACAAGGCTCCAGGATCAACTCATCGTTCGCTGAGGTCAACCAAGGGGGCACGCGCCACTGCGTGTCGCACATCACGCTGCGCCATCCACATCCGGGCTACAACCGTAGCTTTGATACCACTTGTTAGGACCGATACTTTAGCCCAACAACATGTCCAACACATAAGCCCACTGAAGTTCCACTCTAAAACCAATTGGTGATAGAGGGAGTAGCCCATGAGCTTATATGCAGACATTACTTTCTTTTTATTTTCCGATGTGGGATTGGGTTTGCACCCAACACGAGACACACACACATTGATGTGATGGATCCAGTTATAAAATTATCGTTGAAAAGTGAACAAGAAAGTACCGAGCTAGACCAAAACACAACCGGGCAGTGGACCCTGTCGAGTGGTAGTATAGTTTGGTAAGTTCGGGTTCGAACACAGGGAATGTGAGTTTAAGAATTATATTCAAGTGCAAGCAATTTATACAGAAAAGTAAATGTGGGGGTTTTGTGACCGAGTTGTCACGTTGCTTAAAACTACAATTTTTAACTTAAACTAGGCAAGTGGACTCTTAAGAGTCAAATTGATTGATTTGAAACTTTCAAATATTAAAAACAATGCTTGCTTGAATTATGTCACTAGTGATTTCGGGGTCCAGAGTTATAACCAGTTTATACATATGCTAAATGGTAACTTTCATCAAACCTAAGCTCAAAGTTCTCTGAGACCTATAGTTCAACTACAATCAACAAACCTATGATTTAATCTAGTAACGGACGTTCGCCATGGTTACCATCTTGCACAATTAAGCTTAAAGAATCTTGCTTATTCCAAATCTACGTTCGCAATGTTTGTTCAATCATTTATAGACAAATAATTGATAGCAAATTACCAATGAAAAACGTTCGCTATATTCACTAGTCATTTACCAAATAAGCAAAGAAACTATTTTAAGCTCAATTACGCAAGGAGTCACGATTAAACATAAAGTTCAAGTTTCACAAGTTTATAATTCATCCAAAATGAAAGACGTTCGCCATATTCATCAACTCATATATTTTAGCTCATTTATGTTACTTATACCAATTTTCGCATCCGCAAACAAAGGTTCATTTGTACATCGACATACAAACAAAAATAATTCTAACTAACAACAAACATTCGCTATAATTGCTAGCTAGAACTACCAACAAATTCCATAAATTATTTGAGCTAAAAACATATAAAATCATGGAGGAATTCTAAACTCAAGCATAATCAAACACCAAAATATAACACCTTTAATCACTAGTTAATTCATCCAAGCAAGTAAATAAAACTAGCCACTAACAATCATACTCAAACTATCACAAATAATAAGTGAAATCAAAGGAAACATAATTACATCGAATAAAAATGCAAACCGAGTGATTACAATGTTTGGATGATGATTCTTCGTGTCCAAATGAGTTAGGATGATGAGAGACTTTTAAGAGGATGAAAAATGACTCAAAACCCCTAAAAATCGCCCATGGGGGCTGCTGGTTCGGGTGTATGAAAGTTAGGTGAGATGTGGAACCCTAAAACAATACATAAAGAGACTTCCCCGCGCATCATAGCAGATCGGCTAAGGCCATAGCAGATCGGCTAAGGCTTAGCAGATCTGCTAAGCTTAGCATATCGGCTAAGATACTGGGCATTGCACAAGGTTGAACTTCTGAGTGGATTTTGAACTAAATAAGCCGATCTGCTTAGTTTAGACGATCGGCTATGAATCTCAGCAGATAGGCTGACTATCTTCTGGATAATTGTAGAGCTCTGAGTTAGCTTCGTTTGGCCGCCTGAATCACCTCAATCCGAGTTCGTATGAGGGAGATATGGCCAAAACGGTGCAGCATAGCAAAATCAGCAAAATCCTCCATCTTTTCATCATTTCTTTCTCAATCTTTAACCTAAACACATGAAATCAATTTCCAACTAAAGAAGTACCAAAAGTTCATGAAATCGACTAGAAACAAGTACAAAAACAATGATATCGCGAGAGATAAACATGTACAAAACGAGCGATATCAAATATCCCCACACTTGAACTTTGCTTGTCCTCAAGCAAACTATGATTTACATTCCAAAACATATACCTCTTGCATTTAGAATTTAAGAACAAGGTTTTACAAAATATAACTAACCACAATTGCATAAGTAATCATGTTAGTAGCATGAATATAAACATAGAAAACCTTAAATAAATTTGTCAAGCTTGAATGCACAACTTAGCACCTCTCAATAGGAAATGTGTTTCAATCACTCAACTCTCAATTTGATCAAGATTGGGAATGGAATAGATAAACACTCAAATAGCCAAGTCGTGATGCGTTATTACCATAGGCTTGCCAAAAGATCAAATCTCCACCGACTAGGCGTGAGCACCAAGTGAAGTATCAAAAGAGGTATTCTAACAATGTGTTATAATTATAAATGTGATGGTGAAATTGTGATATGGTAGACACTTTTATAAATTGTTGAAAATGGTAGTCAAAAATTTGTATGTTGTGTTACCTTGAAACTAAAATGAAAATGTGATCTCAATTAACCTTAGGCTTCAACTTTGATCATCTAACAATATTTCTTCAATTCTTGCCTCCTTAGTTAAATTTCATCAACTTTTGTCTATGACTTCATTTGTGCTTCTAGTTTGCTCAAAAAGTTTCTTGAATTTCACCTTGGTTTTGCTTCCTTGAATCAATAATCTTCATATAATAATCTTCAAAAGGTTGATTTGAAATCACATTTTATAAATCGATTTGAAATGTTACAAGGCAACTTTTAAACTTTTGACTACACAAAAATAAGGCTAGGGTATTAATTGTGATGAAAATGTAAGTGAAAAGTATCTAGGGGTTTCTTAGCACTAAAAATGAGTGCTAACGACCTGGGTGGACTAGTTATAAATGGTTTTAAAATAAAAACTGAAAATCTAAAACCTAATGAATACCAATTCATCGTCTACTTCACCTATATCACATGAATATGATCCCACAGCGGTCTTGAAATGCATCATTAAGGCAAGTTCTAGAATAAACTACAAACACCGGCACACTCATAGCAATTGAAATATATAAACACTAAAGATAAGTGTTTTCAATTTAAGCTCAAGATTTCTCACAATTTTTAGTGGGGCTATAAATGTGCTAGTTATGCAATTCACCCAATGAGGTTGCTCTATGACAAATTTATCATGCAAGAGGTAAGATTTAATTACTTTCAACAAAATTTATCAATTACATTACTAAAGCAATTAATCTTAAAAGGACAAACTAATTCAAGTGAATAATAACCTCCCCACACTTAACATTTGCATTGTCCTCAATGCAACAAAATATAATATATGAAATAAGCATAAGTGTGAAAGGTAAAAGGGAGCGAGTACTTCCCGGGGGGTTTTTTGCATGTTCTTATTCTTGATTAACCTTCAAACATGATTTCAAAACATCCATTCCTTTCAGGTACATTCTTGCCATAGCATAAAGTTACCATTGTCAATCATCCATCATATCTCGATACGGGTTCACCTCCCGCAAGATGCTTGGTTTATTCCCGAGTCCCGAGCTAGACTCGACCCTTGCTTTCTCATAACCAATCCTCAATCACGCTACCACCTCATTTCTCGTCATACTCACATAGGAGGATGTCATCTTTTGTTTTGACATTTCGGTAGAACATCCTCCAACTACAACTTGTAATGTGAAAATAACCTCTCCATTTCTTGAGTGGTAAAATGGTAATCCGGATGATTGCCACTTTCAAGTATGAATGACTAGTTATCCGCACGTCTTCAGAAAAATCTTTGGCAAGTAAACAAAGATAATCGGGTGGTTCTTCAAAATAGTTTAGATGCACACACTCAATACTTCTTTCCAACCTTGCCATCCTATCTACCTCAAGTACTCGAGTGCTACTATCTCGATACAAATTTTCAAATTCTGTCTCTAGAATAAGATCATCTCCAACTCCCTTTTTTACAAGCTCATCTAGCTCATGATCACTAATTCCTAGCAGTCCTTGTAATTCCTTTATATCGGCGTCACAGTCAACAATTGCGTCCTTAGTCACTTCAGGCTCTAGCATGTATGAATCCTGCAAAACAATTTGTGAAGTTTCATGAGGGTAATTAGTGACTTCATTCTCTTCTTCCACCTCATCCATTTCGTCTTCACTATCATCCTGAAAAACAAAGTTAGAAGAATATGGAACATCAACGTTAGAATAATAATCATTATACTCAATAGCCTCAACATTATTCAAATGCTCGGTTGCATTGGTGTATGTATCATATGGCCTTTCTTGACCAAACTCTATATTCCAATCAAAAATGTCATCCCATTCTC
The DNA here is from genome assembly GCA_949592205.1 of Helichrysum umbraculigerum. Classification (NCBI taxonomy): domain Eukaryota; kingdom Viridiplantae; phylum Streptophyta; class Magnoliopsida; order Asterales; family Asteraceae; genus Helichrysum; species Helichrysum umbraculigerum. The sequence continues at coordinate 138,092,001 of CATIUR010000003.1, read as the reverse complement.
TACTTTGCCTCTCCGTTTGCTCTATCGCTCCTTTCAACAACCGTTCAAGATTTGACATTTCCGGTTGTTCTATCTCTTTGGTGATTGAAGTTTCATCATTCCAAGACCTTGATTGATAAGGTTGGTTCCATTCATCTTGGTAGTGTCTCGGTGGTGCACACCTTTCACGTGATATCATTGGTACATCATCATAATTACTCGCCTCACATAAAGGTTTGTAACCTTTATGATTTGAGTAATATGACATTGATGCTAAGTCACAAATCTGCTACAAACATCAAAACTAAAAACGGTAAAACGTAACCACTCAACACAAAATTAACAAACATTAAAAATATATAAACTAATAATAACTAAAACTCTTAAAGTAACTTTTCTGGAAATAAATTCCAGAAAAAGGGTCAATTAATTACACTCGAATTAAACTCTTAATCAATCACATTCCCCGGCAGAGTCGCCAAAAACTTGATGTGATGGATCCAGTTATAAAATTATCGTTGAAAAGTGAACAAGAAAGTACCGAGCTAGACTAAAACACAACCGGGCAGTGGACCCTGTCGAGTGGTAGTATAGTTTGGTAAGTTCGGGTTCTAACACAGGGAATGTGAGTTTAAGAATTATATTCAAGTGCAAGCAATTTATACAGAAAAGTAAATGTGGGGGTTTTGTGACCGAGTTGTCACGTTGCTTAAAACTACAATTTTTAACTTAAACTAGGCAAGTGGACTCTTAAGAGTCAAATTGATTGATTTGAAACTTTCAAATATTAAAAACAATGTTTGCTTGAATTATGTCACTAGTGATTTCGGGGTGCAGAGTTATAACCAGTTTATACATATGCTAAATGGTAACTTTCATCAAACCTAAGCTCAAAGTTCTCTGAGACCTATAGTTCAACTACAATCAACAAACCTATGATTTAATCTAGTAACGGACGTTCGCCATGGTTACCATCTTGCACAATTAAGCTTAAAGAATCTTGCTTATTCCAAATCTACATTCGCAATGTTTGTTCAATCATTTATAGACAAATAATTGATAGCAAATTACCAATGAAAAACGTTCGCTATATTCACTAGTCATTTACCAAATAAGCAAAGAAACTATTTTAAGCTCAATTACGCAAGGAGTCACGATTAAACATAAAGTTCAAGTTTCACAAGTTTATAATTCATCCAAAATGAAAGACGTTCGCCATATTCATCAACTCATATATTTTAGCTCATTTATGTTACTTATACCAATTTTCGCATCCGCAAACAAAGGTTCATTTGTACATCGACATACAAACAAAAATAATTCTAACTAACAACAAACATTCGCTATAATTGCTAGCTAGAACTACCAACAAATTCCATAAATTATTTGAGCTAAAAACATATAAAATCATGGAGGAATTCTAAACTCAAGTATAATCAAACACCAAAATATAACACCCCTAATCACTAGTTAATTCATCCAAGCAAGTAAATAAAACTAGCCACTAACAATCATACTCAAATTATCACAAATAATAAGTGAAATCAAAGGAAACATAATTACATCGAATAAAAATGCAAACCGAGTGATTACAATGTTTGGATGATGATTCTTCGTGTCCAAATGAGTTAGGATGATGAGAGACTTTTAAGAGGATGAAAAATGACTCAAAACCCCTAAAAATCGCCCATGGGGGCTGCTGGTTCGGGTGTATGAAAGTTAGGTGAGATGTGGAACCCTAAAACAATACATAAAGAGACTTCCCCGCGCATCATAGCAGATCGGCTAAGGCCATAGCAGATCGGCTAAGGCTTAGCAGATCTGCTAAGCTTAGCAGATCGGCTAAGATACTGGGCATTGCACAAGGTCGAACTTCTGAGTGGATTTTGAACTAAACAAGCCGATCTGCTTAGTTTAGCCGATCGGCTATGAATCTCAGCAGATAGGCTGACTATCTTCTGGATAATTGTAGAGCTCTGAGTTAGCTACGTTTGGCCGCCTGAATCACCTCAATCCGAGTTCGTATGAGGGAGATATGGCCAAAACGGTGCAGCATAGCAAAATCAGCAAAATCCTCCATCTTTTCATCATTTCTTTCTCAATCTTCAACTAAATAAGTACCATAAGTTCATGAAATCGACTAGAAACAAGTACAAAAACAATGATATCGCGAGAGATAAACATGTACAAAACGAGCGATATCACACATTCACACTCAATAATTGGGTTCTAGACTTCTCTAGAGTGTATTAATCATTTAAGTTTTCTTTCCGTAATTAATATTGTCTGGAACTTAAAAACCATTCACAGTTATTAATATATTTTTAGTTTCTACCTTCGAGTTATCTTTCTTCTGTTTTGGCCACTTACTAACTTCACAAGTCTCAATACTTCTACTTTGGCCACTACATATTTTCTCACAAGAATACAAATTTTAATACATAAACTATACACACGAATTAAAACTACTATCTAATTTAAAATACCTACTTATAAAAATTGGGGTGTTACACAAAAAGAATTACATCAATAACATGAATGAAGTAATTATACACATCTCTTATCTCTTACCTACATATATCTCTATTAACTCCGAGGAATACATCTCTTATGTTTTATTTCGTATATGATAGTGTATTAAAACTTAAACATCAATATAAATTAACTCTGCTCTAATGTAAATCTCTGAATATCTGGTCGGTTATCTCGAAATATTCTCATATGCATTACAAAATAGTTGACACAAGGTTCAATACACGCATGAATAAAACTCTTATCTAACACGGTAATAATAACATGCATATCAATCGTATAGCCATAACATGTATCTCAGTTCAAAAGTATCATGAAACTCACGTGAAGGTCTCTACTCATACAATCAAGACCAAGCGTTGAAATTTCCTACATATTCAAATAATCACGCTAGTCAATTGCATTAGTCTACTAGTAATGCTGTATATAAATCTCATCTCTAAGGAATCGTTCATTATATGTTCAAAGTCCGTTGTTACCGCGAATGATGTATGTGTCATTAAATCATTAGCCCAAAAACGAAGACTTGATAATCAGCCCATGTATGATGTATGTGTGTCTGACCCAATAAAACAAAACAACTATACCACCCTTTTTCTTCTATGATCAAGACGTTGAACACCCATCAAATTTCATTAAATTAATACGAGTAATTAACATGCATGAGAGTACCTTAATATTTGCGACAAGATCTTCAATAAAAAAAATGAACCATGTTAGACGAATCTCATATATTAGGGCTCTCTTTCTTTGTATCTTGAAATATCAAAACAGTAGCTTTGGGATTGATTTTTAAATCTCTGGTTTCTACATTGGACATAAATAGAGCCAACTTATACAAGTGTACTAAACCCAAACCTACTGGTGTATTTAATTTGAAATATGCTTAGGAAGTGTACCGGCCTTAATTGTGGCTGTGAAACAACATCGCAAACGATCATTTTAAAATCGAAATAGTTGATCTAGAACTAGAAAATTTCTGAAAGTATTTTGAGACTTTGACTCCTCCTACGAGTTTTCATTTATTATCTCTAGAAAATTCACCAATTTTGACATGTACTCGTTTTGATGACACGTATCCTTTTTGTGTTTTCATATTTATAAAAATGCCCTTAAGTTATGACACTTGTTTCATATAGCCCCTTATAACTCATGGAGTCATGGACTTAAGTCAATTGTACATGATCTCTTAATCTCAATATTCCTTACATTTCGTTCTTTGATTTACTTGTACAAATACACTACAAAACTTTATTCTATCTATAGTTTAGATTGAGGTGTTATATATATATATATATATATATATATATATATATATATATATTAGCACAATACCCGCACAATGCAGCGGTGAAAGTAGTGACGTTGGATGAATGTGCGAGTGAATGTTTTAAAATAAAAACATATTGTCTGTCTCATTTAAAATATTCACATTACTACTTTTGGATATCCCGTTATAAGTGCCCATTTTGATATTTAATCAATCAAAAAAGACTTGAGTAGATTTAATATTTGATGTATGAAAAGTGTAGTTAGTGGAGAATAAGTAGTAATAGATAATAAATTATAAGATAGGGGTATTAATGGAATTGAAGTTAGTGGAGAATAAGTAGTAATTGATAATAGATAGTGGGATGTGGGTATTAATGGAAGTGTTGAGTAAAAGGGGATATATAAGAGGGGCAAAATTGACATTATTTAATTTAAGAGTTTTAAGATTCAATACTTGGACATGCATTATAAGTAGTTATAGATAATAGATATATATATATATATATACATACATGTATATATATATATATATATATATATATACATGTATATATATATATATATATATACATGTATGTATATATATATATATATATATATATATATATATATATATATATATATATATATATATATATATAAATATATATGTATACATATACATGTATATGTATATGTATACATATACATATATATGTATATGTATATATATACATGTATATATATATATATACATATAGGTGGAGGTTCATATGAGAACCAACTAAAAGTTGAGAACCTTGAGAACCACTACATTACATGCTTGTTCACATGTGATTTAACTTCATTCACATGTGAACATTGATTTAGGTTAGATTTGTAAAGAAAAAAATTAAAAAAATCCTAAATTATAGCGAAAAACACAAAAAACAAATATATGTTCACATTTGATGATAATGTGAACAAATCATGTAAAAAGTGTTTTAAGACGTGATTTTCGAATTTTTTTCTTTACCAATCTAACCTAAATCAATATTCACATGTGAACAAGCATGTAATCTAGTGGTTCTCAAGGTTCTCAACTTTTAGTTGGTTCTCATTTGAACCTAACCCCATACATATGAGTAGAGTTCAAATGAGTACATCAATTTTGAGTAAAAATGAGGGAACCAATGATATTGTGTCATGTGTACAAAGAGAATGTTCTACATGTACAAAACACATTTACCCTCAACATCAATTATCTCACAAACGATAAATTGAAAAATCATGAAAATTGCACCATAAAATTCAGCATTTTCTCCTCTTCGATTTGCCGTCCCTCAAGGCATACTTTTGACAACTTTTTTTTCTATTTTTTTGGTGGGTTTTACAAATTAGTAACACATGTGTTAGTAATTGGTTGTACATTTGATTTGTGGTTAGAATTAGGGTTTAGGGCTAGGGTTTAGGGTTTAGGATTTAAGATTAGGGTTTAGCAGGGTTTAGGGTTAGGGTTTAGCAGGGTTTAGGGTTTAGTACGATTTAGGGTTTAGAGTTTTATAAAGCGTTTAGGGTTTAGGGTTTGAGGTTTAGGGTTGGGGGTTTGGGGTTTCGGGCGAAACCCCAAACCCCCAACCCTAAACCCTAAACCCTAACCCCTAAACCCCAAACCCTAAACCCTAAACGCAACACCTTAACACATATGTTAGTAAATGTGAAACCCACCAAAAAAGACGAAGAAAAAAAACTCGTCGAAAGTATGCCTTGAGGGACGACAAATCGAAGAGGAGAAAACGCTGTATTTAATGGTGCAATTTTCATAATTTTTCGATTTGTCGTTTGTGAGATAATTGATGTTGGGGGTATATGAGTTTTGTACATGTGGAGCATTATCTTTGTACACATGGCACAATATCATTGGTTCTTTCATTCTTACACAAATTCTTATTCTTATTTGAACCCCACCCATATATATATATATATATATATATATATATGATAATAACAACTAAGTTTCGAATAATTGAAATTACGAGAAACACGTCACAAGTAAAAAGACGAACATGTGAACATGTTAACGAGGTTTTCATTTACGAGACGTTGGATACTCATGCGAGTCGATACTGAATGGTTGATTGCGAGTGGTGAGATTGTGTAATTTGAATTCCAAAGTTTAGTTGCTACCTATGACAACAAATTATGAGCTACAAAGTTTGTGTTTCAGTTCCATCCATGATTAGTGGATAACGTGATCAACACTACTAGTTCTGTTGAATTACTGCATGTTTAATTTTTAATTTATTAATTAAATCACTAATCATGTGGTTTTGAAAGAAATTCAATTTTAATGTTGGTATTTGTAATTACAATATAAGGACATATTGTTAGAGCTCAAAATGGAAGGTCAGTTGCAATGACATAAAAACCTTTAATTGATTTTCACTCTCTTTAATACTCCCTCCGTCCCATTTTATTTGTCCATCTTTCCATTTTGGTATGTCCCAAAATGTTTGTCATCTTTCAAAATCAACCAATCAAAATGCTTAAAAATGGAAAAGATAGAATTCTATTGGTGGTCAAAGGTAATAAATGCACTTTTCTTAAACTGTGTGTTTTTTGTCTGGTGACAAATAATTTGGGACGGAGGGAGTATTCATTTCATTTATCCATCACGGTCAGTCATCCATGTAAATTATAAGGACAAAATAACATACCCCAAATAGTTCTTTTTCATTACAAAGTCAATGTTGCACAAATAATTAATTAATTAAAATACTATAAAAAGGTTAGAGCTACCTAGGTTTAATAAAAGTTGTCAAGAAAATAACCGAAGAGAAGCCTTAAATAATTGAAGAGTTACATCATAAATAACATATACAGAGTGTATGTATATAGTATCTCTTTCGGGTTATTCTGATTGTTTGAATTAACCAAATTCAAAAATATTTATCCATAATCCGATTCAAATAAGATTTGGGTCATTTGGATTCGATTAACCGAATAATTCAATCTCTTCAATTCTATCCAATTTAGGTTGTATCAGTAGTACTGGGATTCGGATATTTTCGACTATTGTGCAAATTTTAATCGAAATTTATAGGCTTAGTGGTTCCATTATTTGTGCAAGGATTATTAGTTGTTAAAGTCATTAATTTGTGAAGAGGGGTTAACAAAGTTCAAATTTAACTTCATCTAGTTTGCATTAATTTGAGAATAAAACCTAAAAATGCATATTTATATAACTCGACCTATAATCTGATGATAACAACGCTTATAATAGATCCGACGCTGTCCCCTTCAAATACACTAAAAATAAAAATGCATATTGTAGTGTATGAATGCGGATTTGTAATTGATCCTTAATGGATGCATATCTAAATCTAAATATCTAATAAGATAAGAGAACGACTTTTTTACACGGGTCGTCCAGTGGTCATCCCTGTAAGTTTTTTTTGCACTTGTAATCCCTGTAATTGCATAATATTGCACCGGTAGTCCTTATCACCAACGTCGTTAGTTTTCTCCGTTAAATATTGACATGTGCTATGCATGTGAGGGTAGAATGGTCATTTCGGTAACTATAGGGACTACGATCGCAATTTTGAACCACAGGGACCATCCGTGTAATTTTTTTTTTAAATTTCAAGTTTACTTAAATTTAATATTGTTTTTAATCATATTTAGTTAATTTATTTTTTCGAATAATCTTTTCAATTTATTAATTATTTTAATTAACTTTAGTAACGGTTATTTTATTTTGACAATTAAAATGATCAACTTAAATATTTTTTTTTTCAAGTTTTTGTAAGTGTCATAATCTACACCAATTCATTAATAATAGCATTTTTTTTTTAATAACCAATGTAAAAAATTGTCCGGCACGATCCGTATAGTTTTTCTACTAATTTCCATAATTTAATATGTGTCGGTTATTTGAAGGAAAAAATACATAATGTTCAACATATGGAGTAGAATAATACTATACGCTATGTACTTATTGCAATTTAGTATTTTACTATTTTGTCTTCAATTAAGTCAAAAACAAATGTTACATGTTGATAATGTTTAATTTGAGTACATTCAGAATATACAAAACTGATAACAATATATATGTAGGCATGTAGAATTATCGATACGGAGTCATGAAATCAACGATGATATGCAAAATTAAGAGTATAATGAAGACAAGTAAAATTATAGTAACTGACAAAGTTTTATATTTGTTAATTGAAAAAATCTATGATATTTTTAGTGCGTTGATGCAGATTAGAACACTTACAAAAACTAGAATAAAGAAAGATTTAAGTTGATCATTTTAATTGTCAAAATAAAATAACCGTTACTAAAAAATTTAATTAAAATAATTAAATTATATTGAAAAGATTATTCAAAAAAATAAATTAACCAAATACAATTAAAAATAATATTAAATTTAAATAAGCATAATTATTTAAAAAAAATACACTGATGGTCCTTGTGCCTCAAACTTACACTCGTAGTCCCTGTAGTTATTAAAATGAACATTTTACCCTCACATGTACGGCACATGTCAATATTTAACTGAGAAAAATAATGGGCGTTAGCGATAGGGGCTACAGGTGTAAGATTATGTAGCCACAGGGATTACGAGTGTCAAAAAAAACTTGTAGGGATGACCAGTGTAATTTTCTGCAGATCACAGGGACGATCCGTGTAAAAAAGTCTAAGAGAAATGTCACATTAACAAAAATTATCCCTTATCTTATCTTATATAACACCCCTCATTCAGTAAACCATTATATTAATGATTCTTGACTCGGAAGCGTAAATTTAAAACATATAAAAGTACATAAGTTGTTTTCAAAACTTAACACACCACATTTATCAATCTATTACAACCATAATAATACCATCATGAGGTGTTATATAAATTCACCATTTTCTTATCAAATCAAAATATATCAGAGTATACTCCGGTTGTCAAACATTCCATCATTTTCAAGAACTTTCTGCCCAGCCCAATATGTCCCATCAATTATAACATGCAGGAAGGACTGTAGTGGGGTTAGCATAACGCTAAGTGAGGAAATCAATAACCACAGTCCAACTTAGCATAACAACTTTGTTTACAATAAATAATCGTAAACAAAACATCACAGTAAATCAATGGTTCCTGGGGAAACCCTCAGCCAAGAACACACAACCAGTATCACACAATATCAATGAGATAACATCTCAATACAATGAGGATCGATGATTCTTGAGGAAACCTTAAGCCAAGAATACTTATCGTACATATCCGTATGGCCATAACGGACGAGACCGATAGTTTAGTACTAATCTCATACGACCTAATTTCCTATTAACGATGAGTATAAGGAAATTCCTGTCGTATTACAATAGTAACCAAACCCAACTATCAGGTTGACCTCAATACAATGAATGCCCGAAGGTCAAATACCAAGTGATCACATATTCAATTAGGTCAACATATCAGACTAAACAGTCTATCAACAGTATTATTACTATTAAACCAAAATCATCATGGCAAACTAAAAGCAGTAATAAGACGTTTACTCGTTGTAACCAAACCTGTTACAACTAAATTACACTGAGGATTTAAAGATCCACTCACCGACACCTCAGTTGTCCACTCATTAGTCTAATATCACCGAGTCTTCTCCATATCTGGTAATACAACATAATAACACAAGTTAGTCACTTGTTCCAATGTGGATATAACATCATATTAATTAATCCGGATTATCAATCCAACATTCCATGGCATTGATTATACTTGATTCAAAGATTCAACCTTTTGAATTATTACTTAATCATGCCTAACTATCATGATGATCACTTCTCAACTATAATTCGAATGAGTTATCATTCACTTATAGTAAATTAACACAATACAATTCAAGATTATGAATAATCACCTTAAACGTCAAAGTTCACAATTCCTTATCAAGTTATGATCATTATGATCACAACATCATCTTAGCCATCTTTAATTATCACTAATAACATGATTAAATCTTTAAAAAGATCATTAACATCAATACTCACTCCTAATATGATCATTAACAATACTTATCAATTACTCCTCATTAGATTAAGCTTATAAATCATAATTCATAAGTAATCAATTAAACCCTTAATGATCATATATCACTTTCTTTTATTTCTAGGTTAGGGTTTAGTCACAAATCATGAATTAAGTATCACTTAACAATTATATCATAACCACAAGCTTAAATTCATGATAATCAACTAAACCCACAACTATTATCATGATTATAATTCAATTACATAATTTCTAACATAAGATTTCAATTATAATCATGAAACTAACATCAATTAACAATTCTAACATAGCTACAAGCCTCAATTTCATCTTAATCATCATAAGCTCATCATATACCACAAGAACACAATTCAATTTCACAAGCCCTAGCTTAATTAATGTTAATCATCATCATTAATAAGCTTAATCAACATCAATTTTAACAAAGTCAAGCTTCAATTTCGAATTAAACTCTCTAATTAACTCAAAATCCCAAAAACCCCAAATTCTAGGTTTTAGAAATTGAAGAACACAAGATCATACCTTGATTAAACTGATTAGAGAGGCTTAAATTCGAGTTTAGAAGCTTCAATTTGATGTTTTCATATGATTTCTTGAATTGATTTTTAGGGTTTCATGAATATAGATACATATGTAAATGCGTACGTATGTATGTATATAGATATATGATGAAAATACAAACCGACTCAAAGTATGAGTCTATCACATAATTATTCAAATTTCATTCCCCGTACTTATCATTGTCTGGAACTTAAAAACCAATTACGGGGAAACGTTATTTTATTTTACCGTCAACTAGGTTAATTTAAAACATTTAATAATTTACTAGTCACAATAAATTATGTGACTCTTTAACCAATTATTTTCAAATAATAACACATAACTATTTTCTGACACACGAATTAAATATTAAAAGTCAGAAAATATTAAAATACAACTAGACCCGAGGAGTGGATGTTATAAATCTCTCCCCCTTAAAGAGATTTCGTCCTCGAAATCTGATCACACTTATCCAATCTATTTAATAGAATCACATATTCGCTCATTTACTATATGTACATAAAATGTGTGTAACATTTTAAATCGTTTATGCATATTATCATTATGCATATCTTTATCCCTGCAAACACAAATTGTACATACATTATACTCTATTCCCATAGCTATCACCAATGCAATATCCAGCATAAAGTGTAGCATAATCAACTATTTTATCACAATATACACGTATCAGACGTTACTCCCTTGAGCAACTTATATATAAAAGTACATATATTCAATTCTTTCCACATTCACATATTCAAATGTACATAATTCTATTTTTCCCCCTGCACATATACCGTGCATATATCCTGTCTCTAAACATATAACTAATCACTTACAAAACACACATAGTCACATGAACATTTTATTGTTACATCAATAACACTAGTGGTAATGAATACCACAATATACACATTAACAATAAAAGTTCTACTCAATTCACAACTAGCAATTTAGCTAATACCTATGTATTTCTTTAGCTAACACATTGCTAGAATCTTTACTTTTGCAACTAATTCATTACCGATTTACAACTGGTGATTATAATCACCACAAGGTTATATGAGCTCTTTACTTTAAAGTAATCCAAAATCATATAACCATAAACACATAAGAGTAAGCAATATGTAGAGGTCAAATCCCATAGGTAAAACTATTATCACATAATCAATTAGCATCCTACCATATCCAGTTGGATGATAAATCAGCACCAGTTGATACCATGTTGCATTAGCATAAATCTTTCAACAACATAAAGTGCTCTCTTTAGTCACTTATTCAACAATATCAACACAATGTTATTTGCAATCATCTGACCTCTACTATGCTTAATTCTTATTTTAATTTATACTAGTTGCAATTAACCACATACACATTTCTTGTACCATAGGTACCACAGTAAAACAACAGATTAGTGGTTTATTACTCTTTCATTTCAGTCAATCATTGACTATTTCTCCACTACAGGTCAACATATCTTACCTGTTATTTCAAAATCACTTAAGTTTTCTCTGGTACTTGGTAACCTCAACAATTCCATGTAAAATGGCATAATATAAATACGTTGGCCAGACGTCGTCATATTATGTCAGGTACACTTCATTTTCAGGTCACTTCATACCATCAATCTCCAAAGTGATTAACTTTTACTCCCACATATATCATAACTGTAACATCCTCTCTTCTGGTCCGGTAATTTCTAATTTTAAATTGATGTATTTAATTGTATTAGAAATTATTTGATAAATATGTTTAAATTGCGAAACTTAGTTAAATAAGCCTCAGGACTTATTGTGCTTAGTAAATTATTGATTGTTTTGATTTACTATAGTTGACGGTGAAATAAAAGAAGTTTCTCGCAAATGGTTTTTAGGTTCCAGGCTATACATTGAAAGGGGATTAGTTTTAAGTGGATACGGGTCGGTGTTAAAAAGTGACCAACTTATGAACTTTCCCAAATAGGAAAGTTCTTTACTTTCCTTATTTAGAAATCAAAACCTAAAACCTCTAAATTCTTAAAACCCTTATAACTAGAAATCAAGAAATCAAAAAGTTGTGGTGATCTTGAGCTGATTGTGAGCTTGTGATAACATAAACATCATCATCATCATCAATTTGTAATCCTTATTTGGTAAGTGTTTGAATGTTTGAATTGAGTTTTGAGAGTGATCATGCAAATTATTGAAGTATATGTGATTTGGAACTTGAATGAAGTGTTAGTGTATGTATATACTGATATTTGAGCGATTTGGTAGTTTACAAACTGAAATTATTGAGCTAAAATGGTGATAGAAGTAATTGGGTTCGAGCTGTGTGTTTGCAGGTCATAATAAGAGCTGAAACGCGTAGGAACGCGATCCTGACTCTTTGCCTGGATCGCGTTGCTATATGAAAAACGGTTACAGAAAATTTCCTTCTTGGGAACGCGATCCAGCTCGTGTTACCCGGATCGCGTTACCATGTGAAATTTCGTCACAAAACTTTTTTTAACTGACGAACGCGATCCCACCACCCTTTGTCTGGATCGCGTTTGAATGAATAAATTTGATGACTTTTGCAAAATTTGAAAATGCATAAGTGTTTGGAATATGGTGTTTTTAGTGGCACTTCTTATGTCATATTCCTTTAGTGGCATTTAGGTGGTACTTTAGTGGCACTTATCCATTGAAAATATATGTTATAATGTGGATAATTCTAATGAGTTATGAGACTTAGTAAAGAAGTTTAACGTCGACTAAGTATTGTATATAATATTCCTTTAGTGGCACTTTATTGATGTTTTAGTGGCACTTTTGTAGAAAAATATTATTGTTACTTATGTTTGGAATTAATTAATAATGTGATTACTTATGTAATGTGTTTAATTACATAAGTACCATTAGTTGAAAACAAATTACTAACTTATGATTGATTTTATGTTCTCAGATAATCCACGGGCTCAGCGAGATAAGACTGCTGAGTAAGTAACTGAGACGAATCAGGTGAGTGGATTTGAAACTCATAGTTTGATTTGGTTGTGTCAGTTTGATTTCAATCAGTAATTATAGTATTACTATTGATAGTATGTTAACTTTGAAAGTATATGCCATATGATTGGTAGTTTGATTAGCCTGTGAGCTTGATTGATAAATCCAGAGGTCAACTAGATTGTCAGTTGGACTTGATTGCTAATGTTGGTCAACACAGGGTTGCGTACATGTGTTGATGGAGATTAGCATTTAGTTAGCGGTTAATCACTGTTTTGGCCTACAGTTGATGTAAGTGTTCTGATGGGGCCACCCGGAACAGGGTCCTTAGGAACCACCGTTCCTCTTGAAGATATTTGTTGCATTATTGATTGTGAACAAATTGATAGCTAAATTGAATTGTAGTGATTATTCATTCACTTAGCTTCGTGCTAATCCCTCAATTTACTTCCTGCAGGTTATGTTTAATTATGTGGGTAGCCAGGAAGGGACGTTTTGATGCTGGGAATGTTTGAAACTTGCAACTCTGATCCAGTTTGTAATAAATAATGTTTTGTAGCATATAATGCCCCGGGTTGTGAACATGTTAACTATGTTTGTTTAGTTGTTAAACATGTGGTATAAAGGTTTGCGAAAATTTCTAACAGATTTCTAATAGAATATGTATTTCAAGTATTCGCTTCCGCCAAAATTAATATTATATGGTTGTATTAAATGAGGGGTGTTATAAGTTGGTATCAGAGCCATAGTTTGGGGCAATTGAATATGATTGTATGTTCAATCCTAAACTTTGATTGTGTTGTGTCAAACATTCTTGGGAAGGGGATTATGTACTGAATGTGAAATTGTTAGTAGGATAGGTGCTAACGATTAACGAATTGTGAGCTGTTGTTGTGTTTACAGATATGGCGGATAACGAGCAACTACCTGTTAACCATAATAATGTCTCAAGGCCGGAAGTTACTGTTGAGACTCATGATAATCGGGCTGAGCATGCTGGTACTTCTTTTCAGGCTAGAGATGAGGTAGAAAGAGATGAGTATCTACTTCATTTGGAAGAAGAAAATCAAGCACTTAGAATGTATAAACAACAAAAAGAGGCTGAATCATCTCATCCTGTGTTTGGTATGATTTCACCGCCAAAGCAAAAGGTGTGTTCCTTTAAAACCTTTATGAGCAGTAATCCGTCTGTGTATTAGGGTAGTACAAATCCTTCTGTAACTCTAAATTGGTTGAGAGATGTTGAAAAGAAATTTGAAGTCTGTCAATGTGAGGAAGAATTAAAAGTTCCGTATGCAACTCAACTTTTAAAAGGAGCAGCTATGAATTGGTGGGATTCGATTACTTCTGTATTATCTTCTTTTCAGAAAGCATCTATCCGATGGTCTGACTTTCGTAATGAAGTTTGTAAGCAGTATTGTTCAAACTATGATATAGCTCGGATTAGAAAGGAGTTTATGGATTTGCAATTAACTGATAATATGTCAATGGATGATTTGATAAATCAGTTTACAGAGAAACTCAGGTTTGTTCAGCAGTGGGTTCCTGATGAGAGGACTCAAATAGAACAGTTTGTGGGTACTTTACCTAATCATTATCGAACTTCAGTGAGATTAGCAAGCTCTCTTTCTCAAGCTTTTATGTTAGCTCCATCAGTTGACAGTGATTTGAAACCTCAACAAGCATCAAGTAAGGAAATGACTACTCAGAAATCTAAGAGTGAACCTTCTAGTAAAGGTAAGCAACGGTGGCAAGGAAATCAACAGGGTAAGAAACAAGAAAGTCGTGGTGGTACTTCTGATCGTCCCAATTGGTGTATTAAATGTAGAGCTAGACATTTTGGGCCGTGTACTGTGCAAACCACTAGATGTGTGAAATGTGGTGTGATTGGGCATGAAGCCAAAGATTGTGTTTTTCCTACTTATGTGTGTTGGAATTGCCATAAGGAAGGTCATCGTGCAAATCAGTGTTCTGAGGCTAAGAGACAGGGTTCTGGGTCGGTTGTTAGTTCATCATCTTCCGGTCAAAAGCGGAAGACTCCGCCATCTGCAGTTAGTAGGGCTTTTCAAATGACAGTGGATGAAACTGTCCATACAGATGATGTGATCACGGGTACTTTTCTTGTAAATTCTGTACCAACTCGTGTTTTGTTTGATTCTGGTGCAAATTGTTCGTTTGTATCTATGTACTTCTGTGATAAGTTGAAAATGATGCCTACTGTGATTACAAACCCTGTTGAAGTAGAAATAGCTAGTGGCAAATCAGTTCCTGTTACCACCTCGGTAATTGGAGCTAGTATTATGATAGATGGTCAGACTTTCCCAATTTCATTTCTGTTAATGCCAATTGCTAGTTTTGATGTGATTATTGGTATGGATTGGTTAAGTCAGTATAAAGCGAGTATAGATTGCCATAATAAGCTGATTAGAATTCCAATCTCTGAAGAGTCATATGTCATGGCTCGAGGAGAACGGGATAATGTTTGTATACCTTTGATTAGTATGATGAAAGCTAGGAAATCTTTGTCCAAAGGTTGTGAATCCTACCTAGCTTATGTGATTGACGCCAAGTTAGAAAAGAAGTCTCTTTCTGATGTGCCGGTTGTTTCTGAGTATCCGGAAGTGTTCCCTGATGAATTACCTGGTATACCACCGGTTAGGGAAGTTGAATATCAGATTGATCTTGTTCCTGGATCTTCACCTATAGCCAAAGCCCCTTATAGATTAGCTCCGTCTGAGATACGTGAAATGATGAATCAGATACAGGAGTTGTTGGATAAAGGGTTTATTAGACCTAGTTCTTCTCCCTGGGGTGCACCAGTTCTGTTTGTGAAAAAGAAAGATGGGTCTTTTAGAATGTGCATTGATTATAGGGAATTGAATAAACGGACAGTAAAGAATAAATATCCTCTGCCTCGCATAGATGATTTGTTTGATCAGTTGCAGGGATCTTCGTTTTATTCAAAGATTGATTTGAGGTCAGGTTATCATCAAGTTCGTGATTGTGATATTCCTAAAACTGCATTTCGAACCAGGTATGGTCATTTTGAATTCCTGGTTATGCCTTTTGGATTAACGAATGCTCCAGCAGTTTTTATGGATTTGATGAACCGTGTTTGTCGACCTTTTCTTGATAAATTTGTGATTGTATTTATCGATGACATTTTGGTATATTCAAAATCCGAATCAGAACATGGAATGCATTTGAGGTTAGTATTGGAAACCTTAAAGAGAGAACACTTGTATGCAAAGTTTTCTAAATGTGAATTTTGGATTCGGGAAGTACAGTTTTTGGGTCATATTATTTGTAATGATGGTGTTAAAGTTGATCCTTCAAAAATTGAAGCTGTAATGAATTGGAAAGCTCCAAAGTATGCTTCAGAAATAAAAAGTTTTCTTGGTTTGGCGGGTTATTACCGGAAGTTTATTAAAGATTTTTCTAAGATTGCCGGTTCGTTGACTAAATTGACCCGTAAGGATGAAAAGTTTATATGGACTGAACAACAGGAAACAGCTTTTCAGACTCTGAAACAGTTGTTATGTCAGGCTCCTGTGTTAGCATTGCCAGATGGATCCGATGATTTTATTGTTTATTGTGATGCATCGATTGCTGGTTTGGGATGTGTTTTGATGCAACGAGATCGTGTGATTGCTTATGCTTCTCGTCAGCTCAAACCTCATGAAAGAAATTACCCTACCCATGATTTAGAGCTTGCAGCGGTTGTGTTTGCTTTGAAGATATGGAGACATTACTTGTATGGTACCAAATGTGTTATTTGTACAGATCACAAGAGTCTTCAGTATATATTTTCACAACAAGAGTTGAATATGCGGCAGAGATGATGGTTAGAATTAATCAAAGATTATGATTGTGAGATTAAATACCATCCAGGAAAAGCCAACGTGGTTGCTGATGCTTTGAGTCGCAAGGTAACTTCTGATCGAGTTTATGTTATGCGTTTAGAAGTTTCTTCTGATTTGGTGGCTCAGATAAAAGCTGCACAGTTAGAGGCTTTGTTAGATCATAATTTGAAACCTGAAATTATGTTGAATCGAAAGGAATTGTTATTGGATGATTCGAGATGATTAAAAACCTTTCAGTCTCGTGTTTGGATTCCTTTGTTTGGTGGTTTTCGGGGTGTTATTCTGAATGAAGCCCATAAGTCCAGATTGTCTGTACATCCTGGAAGTACGAAAATGTATAATGACTTGAAACCTTTGTATTGGTGGCCTACAATGAAAATGGATGTAGCAAGGTTTGTTAGTTCTTGTCATATTTGTTCTCAAGTTAAAGCTGAACATCAGAAGCCATATGGGTCGTTGAAACAACTTGAGATTCCTGAATGGAAGTGGGAACATTTGACTATGGATTTTGTTACCAAGTTGCCTCGAACTGCCCGAGGAAATGATATGGTTTGGGTTATTGTTGATCGATTGACCAAGAGTGCTCATTTTCTTGCTACTAGTGAAACTGCATCTTTGAGTAAGCTTGCACAGTTATATGTGAATGAGATTGTTTCTCGACATGGTATTCCTTTATCGATTGTATCTGATAGAGATCCGAGGTTTGTATCTCATTTTTGGCAGAGTTTGCAGCATGAATTGGGTACACGTGTGAATCTTAGTACAGCTTATCATCCTCAAACCGATGGTCAGTCAGAACGCACGATTCAGACGCTTGAGGATATGTTAAGAGCTTGTGTTTTGGAGTATGGTGGTTCTTGGGATTCTCATTTGCCATTGGTTGAGTTTGCTTATAATAACTCATATCATTCTAGTATTGGCATGCCTCCATATGAAATGCTTTATGGTCGCCGTTGTAGAACTCCAACTTGTTGGCTAGAGGCAGGTGAGAAACAGTTTGCAGGTCCAGATATTGTTCAAATGACAGCTGATAAAGTGGCAGTGGCTCGTGAAAAGTTGAAAGCTGCACGTGATAGACAGAAACAATATGCAGATCCTAAACGTCGACCTGTTACTTTTGTTGAAGGTGAACTTGTTTATCTGAAAGTTTCACCTTGGAAAGGGGTAATTCGGTTTGGGAAACGTGGTAAATTGGCTCCTCGGTATATTGGACCGTTTAGAATTCGTCAGATTGTTAACGATCAGTCTGTTACATTGGATCTTCCTCCAGAGCTTGCTGGTATTCATGACACGTTTAACATTTGTTATTTGAGGAAATGTAACGTTGAGGACCAGTCTCAGATTCTTCCTTTGAAAGATTTGAAAGTAGATCAGAGTCAGAAGTTAGTTGAAGAACCAGTCGAACTTCTTGACCGAAAAGTGACTAAACTTAGGAAGAAACACATTCCCATGGTGTTAGTGAAATGGAAGCATAGTTTAGGTTCAAACCTAACTTGGGAAACTGAGGATAGTATGAGATCCAGATATCCTGGATTGTTTGATCGTGATGAGATTTCGGGGACGAAATCTTCTTAAGGGGGGGAGAATTGTAACATCCTCTCTTCTGGTCCGGTAATTTCTAATTTTAAATTGATGTATTTAATTGTATTAGAAATTATTTGATAAATATGTTTAAATTGCGAAACTTAGTTAAATAAGCCTCAGGACTTATTGTGCTTAGTAAATTATTGATTGTTTTGATTTACTATAGTTGACGGTGAAATAAAAGAAGTTTCTCGCAAATGGTTTTTAGGTTCCAGGCTATACATTGAAAGGGGATTAGTTTTAAGTGGATACGTGTAACACCCCCAAATTTATTGTTTAGCGGAAGCACGTTTTGGGTGTTACGAATCAATAATCACATCACAAAGATATATAATGAACAACCACTATATGCGTCGTTTTGGACTTGTATTGATAAAACAAAAGTTTACATCAAAATATTGTTTACATTAGCTCAGCTTGAAATTGAGAGATTTAAGTACATAATTTATCTATACAAAATATAATAATGCAGCTAAATCTCTGATTGTTTGCATGATGACTCGAGCTAATTGATCCTTACTTGAGCAGTCCAACCTACTGCTGGTCACCTGTGATACATGCTAAAATTGGTCAGCTAAACGCTGGTGAGCTCACAGGTTTGTATGTCAACACATATATTTGTATGAACCGCAAGATTTAATAATTGAATTTAAATGCAATTAAGCAAAATAAAAGTTATACAGCCATGAGCACATAGTCCGAGCTTAACTTGAGTTGTCAGGCCCACTTAAGGAAACCTAACTTGAAATGCCTCCTACGAGTGTCTAATCCACACTCGTCTTCCCAAATGCTAATACATCCGTTTGACCTGTTAGTGCGTGCTAACCCGGATGAGGATTGTCAATCCTATATGATATCATATACTAACATTCACGCTACTACGTATTACCAGACTATGCTATGGAGGGCTTTAAATTGATTAGCTTGAAACTCATGTAGTATTTGATTTGATTTGTACTTGCGTTCAACTTGTAAAACAAAACGAGCAGTAATATCACACCCCTGATTGAAAAGCATTAAAATAGGGGCCATGAGACTCACCTGAGTCTTATGAGTTTAACTTAATAAACTTGAGTTGATTAGCCGAGTATGAAGTCCAAAGACTTGTAACCTGAGGGTGTCCACGACACGCGATGGTTATAAACATAATTGGGTATCTCAAAAGATCACCCTTGTAGTTGTTACACAACTATATATGTCCAAATTACTACGGTTTGGTTGATTTGTTAAGTGTTTGAAAACGTGTACGGCCCGTTGGTGACGGATTTGTAATAATAATCTCAACTATTATTATTTTGATTTCGTGGCGTTTTACTTGAAAAATGTGTTTTAGAAGCCGTTACGGAATCTAAGTACGGGGGTCCGGGGGCAGCGCCCCTGGTAGCGGGGTCCAAGGGGCAGAGCCCCTGGCTGGGGTCGAGCTGCCAGGTCAGCTTGGAAAATTTTTATTTCTACTATATTGCTTTGACGAAAAACGCATCTGGGATCTGAATTCGGGTAAAATCGAGTGATAAATTTCGAGTCTCGACACTTAGTAAAAATATGAATTTTCTGTGTTTTGCGACACAATATGCGACACAAAAGTTGATATGCGACACAAGGGTTGTGTCGCATAGAAATGCGACACAATATCTATACGACACAAGGGTTGTGTCGCATAGATGCGAGATGCTGATTCAACAGCGACATAGTGATAGTGTCGCATAGTATTTGCGACACAATATTGTGTCGCATAGGGTACGACATAACTGGGAAATACGACATAATGTGCGACACAAAGGGTAAAATACGACACAACATGCGACACAAAGCTTGTGTCGCATGGAAGAACACCAGCCCAGAAAGTCCGGCTGTCATGATTTTTCCGGCCAAAAACCCGTTTCAAACCCGTTTTTAAGCTATTAAATCGTGTTCTATACTTAGTAAGGGACATATACGAGTTATAATAACAACTACAAGTGAAAAATACTAAGAATCGAGAGATTTTGGGATTTTGTCGGAAACTTACAAATTGCCGAAATAGAAATCCGGAAAGATAGAAATGTAGATCGTGATGCGGTGGTTCCTTTTCTCTAATTACTTTGTCGATTTGAGTTCGTTTGGTGGTAGTAATTGGTGATTTAATGGTGGTGGTGGTTTTGGTGGATTTGAGAGAAAAGAAAAGAGAAGAAAGAGAGTGGGATGGTGGAAATGGGGAAGGAAAGAGGTGGGGAGTGGGGTTTTGGTGAAAGCCCCACATTTCCAGTACACGCCTCCGCGCTCCGTGTGGTGTTCGTTTTCCCGATCGTTTAAACGTTAATACTTATTTTATACGTTTAATATACGTTTTAAAAATACGAATATTTATTCGATATTTTTGTTGAAGTATTTCATAAAATACTTAATAGTTGTGTTATAAAAATGTTAGTACATGTTTAGTGTCTGTCAGTTGGTCTAGCTCGTAGTTCGTAATTAGATTTAGCATTCCTGACTCATGCGACGTAGCGCATAACGTCGCAGGTGCGACGTCAGGTATTGGGCCTGCGACGTAGGCTACGTCGCATGGGCTTGGGCCTGCGACGTAGCGTGCGACGTCGCAGGTGCCAGTTTTGTATTTATTCGTTTTACGTTTTCTGATTTAGGGTTGACGAAACCCTAAACGCAATTTGTCGAAATCTCTGTAATCTGGTCGATTAGAATCAATATACAAACGTTACGTTTCATATTTATTGCGTATTGATCGTTAGTGTGTTTAGTTTATAACTTAATCGTTGTTTCCGCCTTCGATTGAGTGACTCGGTTCGTACTAGATCCTAAGTAAGGGACAAACAACTGGTATCAGAGCAGTGAGGCTCGTTTTTGGCGATTCGGATCGAGTTTGGGTTTTAAAAGGACGTGATATTCGTGTGTTTTTGCTTTTATCACGTTTGTTTTGTGTTTTTACAGGTTTTCGATCTGTATTACTGGGATTCTTGAAGGTTTCTGTCGTTCGAAATTCGTGGTTTTCGTTTAGGGTTAAAAATTCGTTTTTAGGGTTTTTGGCCGCTGTTCAGCGCGTTTTGCGACGTACCACTGCGACGTAAGCTGCGACGTCGCTTGCGACGTAGTGATTTGGACTTTAATTAGTCCGTGCGACGTCCTCTGCGACGTACCTCTCTACGTCGCATTGTGATATTCTGCGACGTCCTCTGCGACGTCATCTGCGACGTACCTCTCTACGTCGCATATTTCTGATTCTTAATTGAATCCTTTGCTTTTGCGACGTACCTACCTACGTCGCATAACCTTTGTGCGACGTACCCTTCTACGTCGCTAAGATCAGAATATTGTTTTTTTTTTAAGTAATTAAAATGGCAGCTGATAAAGAGGATATTAGAGGTTTGAGAGAGATGATTAAACAAAGCAATGACATAGGTTCAAGTAATAAACCTCCACTATTTACTGCGGACATGGATTATGTGTACTGGAGAGACCGAGTTGAGCAATATATTGACTTTCACTGTCCAGAATTATAGGGACCGTTACGTGAGCGTTATGTACCTCCATTAGCTGAAGGAGAATACCGGGGTATTCGTCCTGCTAAGCCTTATAAAGCCATGTCTCCCGAGGAGAAGAAAGATTTTGATACTGAAAGAAAATCTTTTTCAATGATTAAAATGTGTTTAACCAAGGATGTGCTATGGCTTTTTAGAACTCATTAAACAGCCTTCGATCTGTGGAAGGCAATTGAAACTCGTTGTGGGGGTAATGATAAGTACAAGGAAGCAAAGCTCGAACTGATTAAGAAACAGTACGATATCTTTGACATCCTTCCTGATGAAGACACGACTTCTTTATTCACTAGGTACTCACGGTTAGTTGGTGAGTTGTTTGAAGGGGGTTATACTTTTCCTTCAATTGAAGTAAATAAGAAGCTACTGGATGTGTTGCCGAGTTCTTGGGATATTAAAGTTCAATTTTTAAAAGAAAATGAAGAACTTGCAAACATGTCTTTGGATGCGTTGATAGGGGATCTTCAAGCTCACGCGATGGAGATTAAGAAGAAAGAAACTAGGTCTGGTTCTACTGTTCAGAATCCTAGTGTGTATGGTGTTAAGATCAACTCTGGAAAGACTTATGGATCAGGAGTTGCCTTTGTTTCAAATACAAATGCCTCATCGACTTCTTCTTCTTCTGATGGGATTCATTCGGTTTTCATGACTGAACCTTCTTCAAATCAACAACAGGTTCAAGTCTCACCTGCTATTCAGGAGCAAGCTGCCATCTACACAGCTTTCTTAAGCTCTTACAAGGATTTGGTTACTCAACCGAATCTAACTTTGGAGTTGACTAAGGAGGACTATGCTCAGCTTGATGAAGACGATTTGGAGCAAATGGATTTAACTTGGAATGTGGCTATGATCACCCGCAGAATTCAGAAGTTTTTGCAGAGGACGGGGCGTAAAAGCTTGGAGGGTGATGGAAAGACTGGCTTCGGATTTGACAAGAGTAAGGTCCGTTGTTACAATTGTCAAAATTTGGGTCACTTCGCCAGGGAGTGCGAGAAACCCAAAATGCCAGCTTCGGGATTCACAACACCTTCTACTCCTCCAAAGGCCAAAGAAACGGAAATTACTAAGAGAGGGCCTGCTGATAATGCCCTGATTTCTTTTGAGCCTACAAGTCAAGATTGGACGCCTGTCTCCCAGCATTACCAACAGTGTCTGATGGCTCACATTGTGAATGAGGTACATGATGAACCGTTAAATTGTATTTCATGCATTAAGTTAACTGAATCTTTAAAGGCATATCAGATAGAGACCGCTGAATTGAGGAAAAAGAATGAAAAACTAACCGACTCAAATAATTTTTTAAAAGCTAATGAGAAACTTTATGAAAAACATCTTGAGGCTCATCGGTTAGATACTCAGAAATATAAATCTAAGGTTTTTAGTCAAGAAGATGCCATTAAAAGCTATCTTGTTGAAATTGAACTTTTAAATAAAGAACTTACAGATTTAAAAGCTGAGTATGAGAATTATAAGAGTAAAATCTTAGGTTCTAATTCCTCAACGGTTGTCTTTAATGAAATTCTTAGCAAGCACGGTACTAAAGGGAAAAAGAATGAGGGATTGGGATACAACTCAGTTCCTCCTCCTACTACTCACTGTCCCCTGCCTGTTAAGGAAGGCTTTGAAGAGATTCCAGTTGACTGGTCCAAGCTTTATGGTTTAAAAGCTATAGATGCTAAAGAGACCAAACATAACAAACCGGCAAAGGAGAAAACCCAGCGGCCAGAGTACCCCTTGCCAAAGTTTGTTAAGTCTGTGCATGAATCTCCTGTTAGTGTTAAGGAGAAAGTTGAGTTAAAGAGTGAATCTCCTGTTATTATTGAGGAGATTGTTGAGATCGAGGACATTACGGATCAGGAGTATCCGGAGGTTAAGAAGGTTGCATTTAAACCTGAGAAAGTAATTTCAAAGGTTGAACCTGAAATTAAGGTTCAACCAAATAAGGGAAAAGCTAAGGTTTTAAACTCGAAACAACAAACTTTACAGTCACCTGTAAAGATTTTGCAAAGAAAATCAGTAAATGAAAATGTTTCGTATGATAAACCTTCAACTTCAACCTCTCAACCAAAGCAAACATTTTCTAAAACATGCACGCATTGTTCATGTTCTAGAAATGTTTCCCCACCTCCTGTCGTAATTTCTCAGCCTCAACCGTTTGTTGAGACTCGTTCTTGTTTCTACTGCAAGAAACAAGGACATTTAATCCGTGAGTGTCCAAAGCTGTCAAATCAGCGATATGGGAGAGAGATGCCTAGGACATCTGTTTATAGAAACTCTTTTTCAAAATCTCCACCTAGGCGTTACTCTACCTCTCCCAAGCCTATTTTGAAGCCTGTTTTGAAACCAAGTAATGTTGAGCAAAAACCTTTGCCAATTCAAAAGCCCAACATTACTTCTAATATCAATTCCGAATCTTCAAAAGTTTGGAAACGAAAAGAGTCTGATGTTGACTCTTCAGTCGTCAACAGTAACACATCAGATAAAAATTTTAATTTGTTTAAAGATAAAATCCTATCTGACGTGCTTATTGTTGATGACCACGGTCGACCTAAGTCTGTAAAGGCTTGGGTCACCGTTTCTCACTAATCTCCTTCATTTGTGTGTTGCAGCAGTCAGAACGTGTTAAAGATAGTGAATGGTATTTGGATAGCGGCTGCTCGCGACATATGACAGGCGATGTATCTCTTCTTGTGGATATTAAACCATACGCAGGAGGATATGTTGCCTTTGCTGGAGATACTGGGGGAACCATTTCTGGAAGAGGAACGTTAACTAACGGCAATGTTAGTTTTGAAAATTTGAACTACGTGGAACAGCTTACGCACAACTTGCTAAGTGTTTCACAGGTCTGTGATAAGGATTATACAACTGCGTTCACAAAGACAGAGTGTGTGATACTGAAGCCTGGGTATGTCATTCCGGAAGAATGGGTGTTACTGAGAGCACCAAGAAAGAATGACACATACATTCTGAATATGAGAACTGTTGAGACATCAAACGAGTATACGTGTCTCTTGTCTAAGGCTTCTGAAAAGGAATCACTGCTTTGGCACAGACGAATGGGACATATTCATTTCCGAAAAATGAATTTCTTGACTAAAAATGACCTAGTGCTAGGAGTTCCGAAACAGTCATTTGCTCTAAAGGATGACTGTATCTCCTGCCAAAAAGGAAAGTTACGTAAGAAGTCCCATAAGTCTAAGCAGATGAATTCTATAAATGCTCCATTGGAACTACTGCATATGGATCTTTTCGGTCCAGTGTCTACAAAGAGCATTGGTGGTCGGTCTTACTGCTTGGTAGTCACTGATGACTACTCAAGGTTTTCGTGGGTTTACTTTTTGACCACAAAGGGGGAAACTCCTGAGATTCTGGTGTATTTGTTGGACAAGTTGGCAAATCTGTGCAACTTGAAGGTGAAAAGGATACGAAGTGATAATGGAACTGAATTCAAGAACTCAACTCTCGAATTGTTTTGTGCTACAAGAGGTATTGAGCATCAATTTAGTGCTCCGAGGACTCCACAACAGAATGGAGTTGCTGAAAGGAAGAACAGGACAATCATCGAGACAGCTCGGACTATGTTAGCTGACTCCAAGTTACCGATTATCTTCTGGGCTGAGGCAGTTAATACTGCCTGTTATGTTCTCAACAGAGTACTCACGGATAAGAAAAAGAACAAGACGTGTTACGAACTTTTCAATAACCGTAAGCCAGATCTGCAGTTCCTAGAACCATTTGGGTGTCCATGTCTGATCATGATAACAAAAGATAAGGTTTCTAAGTTTGGTGATAAAGCTGTTGAAGGGATTTTTCTCGGATATTCAGTCAACTCTCCGAACAAAAGAGTCTTTAACAAATCAACGAATCAGATTGAGGAGCATTTTGAAGTGAAATGTTTAAGGTATACGGAACCTCCTCAAGGAACGGGTCCGGATTGGTTTTTCAACTATGGAAACCTCTTCAACTCTTTCAATATTCCGGAAGAAGATGAAACGGAGGAGTTGGTTTCTATACTCCATGAGCTCGATCTTTCTCAAGATACACCTGTTACTAATAAACCATCCGACCCATCTCCCAATGCAACACCTGCACCTCCACCAACTAATCCTACACCTCCACAACCTACACCTACTCCCACACAACCACCCACACAACCACAAACAACTACCAAATCACCACCATCAACACCATCTCCTACTCCATCATCTTCGGCTGCTCCTTCTAAAACAGTTTATACCTACACAAAGGAGCTTCCATATGATCCAAATATGCCTCCTTTAGAGGAACCTCAAGAAGAAGATGAAATGGAAGAAACAATGGCCTACTCTCACTTATTTTCTCATGAAGATGAAGTAGAAGAAGAAGAGTTAGCCTCTCCTGAGTCTGCTGCTACTCCTGAAACTGAGGGAGATTTGAACAATTTGGGTGTGGATCTTGTGCCAGGTGCCATACCAGAAACTCGTATACATAAGGATCACCCCATTGATAATATCATTGGTGATCCTCATGCATCTGTTCAAACACGCCAGCAAGCAAAGCAGACTTCAGCTCAGCAACTTTTGGGACTTATTGCACATATCGATTCATGTCATTTGTCTCAAATTGAACCTAAAAAGGTTGATCAAGCCTTAAAGGATCCATCTTGGGTCGAGGCTATGCAGGAGGAACTACAGCAAATAAACAAGATGAATGTTTGGGAAATTGTTCCTCTACCCAAGGGTGCTCACTTGACGGGTACTCGTTGGGTTTTCCGTAACAAAATGGATGATCGTGGGGCTGTTATTCGAAACAAAGCCCGTCTGGTAGTTCAAGGATATAGTCAATTAGAAGGTATTGACTATGATGAAGTTTTCGCTCCTGTTGCTCGTTTGGAATCTATTCGGATTTTTCTAGCCTATGCTTCATATAAAGGATTCCGTGTGTATCAACTTGACGTGAAGTGTGCCTTTCTCTATGGAGATGTTGACGCAGTGATTTATGCGTGTCAGCCTCCTGGTTTTGAAGACCCAAAGCATCCTAATCATGTTTGCAAACTGAAGAAAGCTTTGTATGGTCTTCATCAATCTCCTCGACTTTGGTATGAGCGACTTGCTAAGTACTTGGTGAAGAATGGTTTTGATAGAGGACAGATTGATAGCACGCTTTTCATCAAACGGGAAGGAGCGGATTTGTTACTTGTGCAGGTCTATGTGGACGACATAATCTTTGGATCAACTAATGATCAGTTGTGCAAGGATTTTGAAAGTTTGATGAAATCTGAGTTTGAAATGAGTGCTATGGGGGAACTCACGTTCTTTCTGGGACTACAGGTTGAGCAATCTGACAATGGAATTTATATACACCAGTCAAAATATGTCACTGACATGTTAAAGCGATATGAATTGCTCAACTGTAAACACTACGGCACTCCAAATGAAGCAAGACACAATCTTGGACCTAATGAGGATGATGAAGATTGCAAGGAGAAAGACTATCGTTCAATGATAGGCTCTCTCATGTACCTGACTGCCTCAAGACCAGATATAGTGTTTGCTGTTTCTCTCTGCTCACGATTTCAAGCAAATCCGAAGGTGTCTCATATGAAG
Source organism: Helichrysum umbraculigerum (assembly GCA_949592205.1). Taxonomy (NCBI): domain Eukaryota; kingdom Viridiplantae; phylum Streptophyta; class Magnoliopsida; order Asterales; family Asteraceae; genus Helichrysum; species Helichrysum umbraculigerum. The sequence continues at coordinate 138,064,116 of CATIUR010000003.1, read as the reverse complement.
GCAGTAAAACGCATTTTTGGATATCTCGCGTTTAGGCCATCTCTGGGTCTATGGTATTCAAACGAGAAAAACTTCGAGTTAACTGCCTATTCGGATTCGGATCTTGGTGGCTGCAAGATAGATATGAAGTCAACTACTGGAGGATGTCAGTTCCTTGGATCGCGCTTAGTTTCTTGGCAGTGCAAAAAGCAGACTGCGGTTGCTATTTCCACAGCCGAAGCCGAGTACGTTGCTGCTGCAAGTTGCTGTTCTCAAGTTCTCTGGATTCAGCATCAGCTGCGTGATTACGGGTTCAATCTCTCTATGACTCCTATTTACATTGATAATACAGCTGCTATATCTATAACACACAATCCCGTACAGCACTCTAAGACCAAACATATCGAACTTAGGTTCCACTTCATACGGGATTGCTTTGAAAAACACCTTATAGATGTCGTACATATAGAGACCCTTAAGCAGTGTGCGGACCTTTTCACAAAAGCCTTTTTGCGATCACGTTTTATTGAACTGGTCAATCTGATAGGTTTAAGGTTCTTTCAGTCAAAGCAATGATTTGTGACTTGGATTTTTTTTAGTTTTACATTCAATTAAAAAAAAAAAAAAAAAAAAAAAACGCAACAGCCACTCTTTATACTCTTTAGTATTAAAGAAAACGCGAGGTTGCTACATTTTTAAAATAGACGTTGAAGTTGTGTCTGTAAACAACTTGGGATATGATAGTACATCGGGTGACATGCACAAAATGGAATTTTAAGGTTTATCTTGGATGTGTCAGTAGGTTTATCTGACACACTTAAAACAGTTATTATCTAAATTATCTTCATCATACGATGTATTGGTAGGCATGGTACACACCGGTCTCTGAGATATTAAGAAGTAATTTAAATACTTGTCTATTACTTTGAGAAAAATGTTATATGATGTATGACATAAGTCTTAATTGATAAATGGAAGTACTATCATACACTGTCATAATTATGTAAATGTAAAATGGGCATATAGTGATAATATGATTATTCGTCTAACTAATGGTGACTATTGTTGTACTCACGTACAGACCTGAATCCATTAGTTATGCAAATAATCTCAAATTTGTTATGTTCATACTAAGGGACTCTCTGTTGTACTTTGTACAGATCTGGGGCCACTAGTATCTTCATAGTCGGTTTGATGTATGCCTAAAAATAAATATCAAGTGTATGTTACGAGAAAACCGAGACAGACTTGGTCTTGTAATCTCTACCTTGTGTGAATATGCAGTGTTTGTTTTACTGAAGTTTATCAGTATATCATATAATAGGTTTCTCAAAATTAATATTCATACTAACAATAATAGGTTAACTCACAGACACGGATGTAACGTGTTTAGGTGGACAAACAATACCAATAATCGTTTTGAAATAATTTTTATAACAGGTGTTTTAAATGTGCCACGTAAATTTAAAGTGGACCAACATACTGATGATCGAAATAACACTTACTATTCCTAATAAATGCATGTTTTTCCGATATGATCCCTAATCAGACAACTCAACTCCGTCACCAAAAATAGAGTGTTAGTAATTTTATTTTGTTAATTTTTTACTTTTTGTAAAATTAAAGAAAATACCAAAAAGATTTTTTAGTTTTATGCTTTATTTTAATTCTGAGTTATTTTTCCCAAGTCACGAGTTATTTGGAACTTATTTGCTAAAATAACGAGTTAACGGTTTTTTGAAACATTCAAAATTGCATCAAAACTGCTCAATGCGACGTCCCGCTCTACGTCGCCTGCGACGTCCCATCCTACGTCGCACATAGGGTTAGACTATATATAGTCTCGACTGCGACGTAAACCGTCACACTATTCACTATTCACGTGCGACGTAGCCTGCGACGTACGAGAGGCGATTTGCGACGTAGCATTTTTTCGAGCATATTTGTGATTTGTTGCTGTTTTCATTCCGATCTACTTACGTACTTTTGATCTACTCGTTATTCCGCACACTTAGGTACCGATTTTACCATTTTTCACCGTGTATATTGTGTTTAATTGCTATGTATGTATTACGGGTTAAATGGGTTTCGGTTTTGGGATAAATTCGATGGTCTATCATGTAAATTACTGGGTATCATTTATGTTTTCGTGATCACCATCGTAAGCCGCACCTTGTAGTGCGTTTGATTTTGAAAACCCCTAAATTAGTGGGTTAGGGTTTCTGGGTTGGGGATGAATGTTCGTCAGTGCGACGTACGCTGCGACGTAGTGCCCTACGTCGCTTTAGTAAATTTTTATTAATATCCTACGTCGCCCTTCCCTACATCGCTTTTACTGCGACGTTCGATGCGACGTACCACTCTACGTCACTATTTTAAATAAAGTGATTAAATTCACAATAAATTGCAAAATGCGACGTTCCTCTTGACGTCGCTCGAATTTTATGCGACGTCAGGCCTTACGTCGCTTTTCAATTTATTTTGAATTTAAGCGACGTACAGTTCTACGTCGCTCTGTGTTAATGCGACGTACGTTGCTACGTCGCTATTTCCAGGGAATTTGAAAAGGTTTTGTTTAAAAATGTAACATTTTTGCTAACCTTTTTCGAGTTGCAATATGTTTCTGTTTTTGCAGATATGGCTTTGATTTTCGAAGCTCGTCACAATACGGCTGCTTACCTAACTGATACTTCTGATAAAGCTGCACCGTATCGTCAGATGATAGCATTTTTGAGACGTTCAAGGGTATTCCACGCCATTTCCGATAACACTATGGCGTTTGGAAATCTGATTAACCTTTTTGGAGGAACGCAATTGTCGTTACTGAAAACGACGTTAGACGATTGGTCTCTACCGTTCTGGGTACGGAGATCACTATTACAGAACAGAGCATTCGGGAACTTTTACAGTTGAATGATCAACCGGATATGCCTGTCGGTTTTGATCATATTTTTGTTACCGGAGCTATGCAACGGATCGGATATCCCGGGATTCCCTCTGATCAGTATCGAAAGGCGAATCTCACACGCGTCTGGAGATATTTGATGCATGTGATTATAGTTTGCTTAGGGAATAGGAAAGGTGGAACGGATGGGATGAGCCGAAGTCTGGCTTCTGCTATGCTAGCGTTGGTATACAACAAGCCGTTCAACTTCTCGGGATTTATCTTCAGGGCAATGGTTGATAATGCAAATGCCGGGGATCAGAAATGGATTTTATATCCGAGATTTGTACAGCTGCACATCAATCGTCATCATCCGGAGCTTCAGGCACAGGGTGATATCGATCATCCACTCAAGATTTCACCGATGATGAGTCGGATTTTCACTATTTGTGCAGGGTATGAGAAAGGGGTCGAGGCACCAAGGGATGTTCCTTTATTCGGTGCAATTGTGGATGAAAATTATGTACCGCCCCCAGATCCTCAGTATATGGATGCTCCAGCACCTCAGCAACCGCAGCAACCGTTTGTGAACATTCCCGTTCAAGCTGCGGGGGAGAACATTCCTGTTCAACCTGCGGGGGAGAATGTGGATGCTCTTTTGGAAAACATTGAGCAGTTCGGGCACGTTGATTCGGACAATCCAGCATCGCATGATACGGTTGAGAATTCAGATTCTGAAGATACTGCGAATGTAGGACCTCAGGATGGGGGTCCGACGCCTGAGCATTCTGATGGTACTGTTCCGCATCCCTCTGAGATGGAACGTATCAGACTTTCCGATTCATTCCGATATCTGCGAATTCAGCGTCGGATCCGGGCAGGACGCAAGTATGTACCTCCAAGGGATAAAGGGAAACGTACACGAGAAGGTGATGATCCTGCTGATGAAACGTATCGACCGAGTCGTCGTGTTCGTCGCTCTTCGTCAACACGAGCTCCGGTCAATCCACAGCAGCAGGATGTTTTTGAGATTCAACCGACTCCATCTTTCATGCAAAAGATCATGGAAGATATGCAGCAGATGAAGCAAAAGCTGGAGGCTCAGGATGAGAAGATTGCTGAACAAGCTGCGTTGATTGAAGTTCAGTCAAAAGAGCTTGAGGAAACGAAGAATAGGGTTAATGTTTTGGAAGGCAGGTTACTTGCCTCGGGGGAGTATGGGTCTGGGATACCCACTTTAGAGTCAAGTGAACCTGAGTCTGTAAATCCCAACCCTGTAATTGAAACTATTAATGAAAATATTTCTGTTTTGGATTACTTTTCTGTTGATGATATTCCAGGGCAACCGAGACCGCTGGCAGTTGATTACTCATTCGCTGACTTATCATTTATTCAGAGGATGGCCAGTGGAGTTGGCTCTGAGGAAGAAACAGAGAATGTTTTTGAGATGAACGAGGATGTCTCGATTGAAGAAGAACAGTTGAATGCAGATGAAACGTATGATGATGCACAATCTGGGGAAGCTTATGATGATGCACCAATTATAGAATCTGATTCAAGTGAAGACGAGAGTCCTGATAAAGCGCAACATGGAGAATCTACTTCTGCTGCAACTCCAGTTTCAGAGACACAGGCACCGGACTCAGCAGCAAAGAAATTAACTGCTGAAGAAAAGAGAGAGAGAAACAAGAAATGGTGGCCTAAGGGACGAAATCCAGTTCCTATTCCAGTTAAATGTCAAGTGTACCGGGTTAGTCGAAATTATACCGGGGTAATTAAAAGATGGAAGTGTCAGAGGAATCTGTTTATGATAAAGAGAGAAGATGGAGTTCAGTATTTCAGAATGCGCTTTGATAGATTAAGCACGTTGCCAAAAGGAGAGATTAATCGATTAGCTCAGCTTAAATTGATTAATCCTTTCGAGAATGATTATGCTGAGTTCATTCAGAGAAATTTACGTCGGGAAGTTTTATCGAAGACTTATTCGAAATTGAAGCCGACGTTAGGAACTCGGTATACGTGGAAGAAAAAGATTGATCCAGTCACCAGGAAGCCTATGGTTAAAGTTCACTATTCGCCTGCTAAATGTTTGACTGAGATACCTCTGGAATCAGTTCCTTATTATTTTCTGAGAAGACTTGTAAAATGGGAACTTGATCCACAGACTGGTGAAGCGGTTATTACTTTCGTTCCAGATTCTGAACCGTGGCCAGAAGTTGGAGGTATATGGAATTTGAGGCAAGCAACGTTTAGATTGAATGATCCGATGAGTTTGATTAATTTTCATGAAAAAGATTTAAGAAAACTCTATGATAATCGGATTCGGGTTGGTCAGAAGAATGAATTCAACAGACGATTAGCACAGCAGTTTTACAATGTTGTTACTGTTTGTGTGGCAAATGGAATTCATGCTGATGGTCAGTTTCCTGCGGGCTGGGTTTAAGGAAGATTTTTGAAGACCAAGCTGAAGACACGGGGGAGTTTGTTAGTACATGTTTAGTGTCTGTCAGTTGGTCTAGCTCGTAGTTCGTAATTAGATTTAGCATTCCTGACTCCTGCGACGTAGCGCATAACGTCGCAGGTGCGACGTCAGGTATTGGGCCTGCGACGTAGGCTACGTCGCATGGGCTTGGGCCTGCGACGTAGCGTGCGACGTCGCAGGTTCCAGTTTTGTATTTATTCGTTTTACGTTTTCTGATTTAGGGTTGACGAAACCCTAAACGCAATTTGTCGAAATCTCTGTAATCTGGTCGATTAGAATCAATATACAAACGTTACGTTTCATATTTATTGCGTATTGATCGTTAGTGTGTTTAGTTTATAACTTAATCGTTGTTTCCGCCTTCGATTGAGTGACTCGGTTCGTACTAGATCCTAAGTAAGGGACAAACAAAAAATATAACGTTATCTCGTTTTGTCTGTTTGTGTGCTTTAACATTTTAATCGCGTAATCATCGATTGTATGTTAGGAATTGTGTACGAAATATTATAAAATACTATTGTGGATTTAAGTGTATCTTTAAATAACATTGTATTATTTAAATTAATTTGTTCACCAACGTCCGTATTTAATTGATCGAAACACGTTTGGTTTGAGACTTGTACGATTTAATTAAATCGTATTCTTGTATATATATTCAACAACATATATATATATATATATATATATATATATATATATATATATATATATATATATATATATATATATATATATATATTGATACATTAATTAGCCTAACACAGAACTAATTACATGTATTACAACTTGATTAGGCACTAATTACTAGTCCAAATTTGTTGGGTGTCACATTCTCCCCCTGTTAGAAGAATTTCGTCCCGAAATTTAAGTCGAATTCGTGTTTGATGTTGAATCAGTGAAGAGTTGAGGATACTTGAGTCGCATTTGGTCCTCCCGTTCCCAGGTGAATTCCGGACCACGCCGCGAATTCCACCTGACTTTGACAATGGGAATACGACTTTGTTTGAGTCGTTTGACCTCACGGTCCATAATTTCGGCGGGTTCTTCAACGAAGTGAAGCTTGTCGTCAACTCGAATCTCATCGAATGGAATGATAAGTGTCTCCTCAGACAGACACTTCTTCAAATTTGAAATGTGAAAAGTGGGATGCACACTGCTGAGCTCGGCTGGCAGCTGCAATCGATATGCCACTGGACCAATCCTCTCGAGGATCTCGAATGGTCCAATGTATCTGTGATTTAACTTCCCTCGTTTGCCAAATCGAATTACGCCTTTCCAAGGCGATACCTTGAGTAGTACTCGGTCCCCAACCTGGAACTCGAGTGGTTTGCGTCTCACGTCAGCATAACTTTTCTGACGATCACGCGCGGCTTTGAGCTTGTTTTGAATCTCGAAGATTTTCTCGGTTGTTTCGTGAATGATTTCCGGACCCGTGAGTTGGCTATCCCCAATTTCGGTCCAACAGATAGGTGACCGGCACTTACGACCGTACAGTGCCTCGAATGGTGCAGCCTTGATGCTAGAGTGATAACTGTTGTTGTACGAGAATTCGTACAACGGTAGATGTTGTTCCCAGTTTACACCGAAGTCAACTACGCAGGCACGTAGCATGTCTTCAAGTGTTTGAATTGTTCGTTCACTTTGGCCGTCAGTTTGAGGATGGTATGCGGTACTCATGTCAAGACGGGTACCCAATGACTTTTGAAGAGATTGCCAAAAGTGAGATGTGAAACGACTATCCCTGTCGGAAATAATCGAGATTGGAACACCGTGTCGGGTTACAATTTCCTTCAGATAAATTCGGGTAAGGCGTTCCATTTTGTCGGTTTCTTTGATCGCCAGGAAGTGAGCAGACTTGGTCAGACGGTCGACGATCACCCAAATGGTATCGCAACCGCTCAATGACTTGGGTAGCTTGGTTATGAAGTCCATGGCGATTTGTTCCCATTTCCATTCAGGAATGTCGGGTTGTTGAAGTAAACCAGAAGGTTTTTGATATTCGGCTTTGACTTTCGAGCAAGTAAGACACTTGCTGACATACGTGGCGATTTCGGCTTTCATGTTCGGCCACCAATAAAAATCCTTGATGCCGTGATACATTTTGTTGGATCCCGGATGGATGGAATATTTAGACTTGTGAGTTTCATCCATCACCAAGTCTCGCAGGTTCCCAAAACTAGGCAACCAGATTCGGTTTGAGAAGTACCTAGTTCCATTAGGCTTGATTTTGAATTGTTTCTCCATGCCTCGCAAGGTTTCGTTTTTGATGTTATCGGGTTTCAAGGCTTCGAGTTGAGCAGTGAGAATCTGAATGTTCAGATCGTTTTGAATTGTCATGCTGAGGGCTCGGACTCGAAGTGGTTTTGATCGTTCCTTTCGACTGAGGGCATCGGCAACAACATTTGCCTTCCCTGGATGGTATTTGATTTCACAGTCGTAGTCGGTAAGCAACTCGACCCAGCGACGTTGCCTCATGTTGAGATCCTTTTGATCGAATATGTGTTGGAGACTTTTATGGTCGGTGAAGATTGTGCACTTAGTGCTGTAGAGATAATGTCTCCAGATTTTGAGAGCAAAAACAACTGCTCCAAGTTCGAGGTCATGAGTTGTGTAGTTCTTTTCGTGAATTTTGAGTTATCGTGAGGCGTAAGCAATGACCTTGTCTCATTGCATCAACACACAACCGAGACCTTGATGTGAAGCATCGCAGTATACCACGAAGTCATCGGTGCCTTCGGGTAAAGATAGGATAGGAGCACTGCAAAGCTTTTGTTTGAGTAGTTGGAATGCTGACTCTTGTTTTTCAGTCCAGTCGAACTTTTTGTCTTTCTGAGTCAGTGTCGTGAGTGGCAAGGCTATTTTTGAGAAATTCTCGATGAATCATCGATAGTAGCCGGCCAGTCCTAAAAACTGCCGTACTTCTGTTGGAGTAGTTGGCGATTGCCAGTCTTTGATAGCCTCAATTTTCGATGGATCAACATGAATTCCTTGATTATCGATAACGTGCCCAAGGAATTGAACAGTTTGCATCCAGAACTCACACTTAGAGAATTTGGCGTACAGCTCCTCGTGCTTAAGTAGTTCTAGGATGGTTTTGAGATGATGCGCGTGTTCCTGTTCGTTTCGCGAGTATATGAGGATGTCGTCAATGAAGACAATGACGAACTTGTCAAGATAAGGCTTGCACACCCGATTCATAAGGTCCATGAATACCGCCGGTGCATTGGTTAGACCGAATGGCATCACTTGAAATTCGTAATGCCCATAACGGGTTCTGAAGGCGGTTTTCGGAATATCGGCGTCGCGAACACGCAATTGATGATAACCTGACCGAAGATCAATATTTGAATAACAACTCGATCCTTGAAGTTGGTCGAACAGGTCATCGATTCGAGGAAGTGGATATCGGTTCTTGCTGGTCAATTTGTTTAACTCTCGATAGTCGATGCACATTCTGAAAGAACCATCTTTCTTTTTGACAAACAGGACCGGAGCACCCCAAGGTGAGGAACTCGGCCTAATGAATCCCCTTTCCAGGAGTTCCTGTAATTGGGTGGACAACTCCTGAAGTTCAGATGGTGCTAAACGGTATGGTATTCGGGCCACAGGTGCAGCACCAGGCACGAGAACGATTGCGAACTCAACCTGTCTGGGTGGTGGTAGACCAGGTAGTTCTTCGGGAAAGACTTCTGGAAAGTCTCGAACGATTGGCACATCCTCAAGTCGCTTCTCCTCCGACTTTTTCTCCATGATGTGCGTGAGGATTGCAGGATAACCCTTTCTCAGAAATTTTCGGGTTTTCAAACAAGAGATGATGTTTAGTCTCGTCCCACCGGTCTCCCCCTGTATGACCATAGTTCCACCGGCGGCGAGAGGGATTCGAACGACCTTGTCGTAGCAAACGATTTCAGCACGATGTTTGGACAACCAGTCCATACCAATGATGATGTCGAAACTTCCTATTTCAACAGGCATAAGATCAATTGAGAAGGTTTCGTCGGCTAGGTTTAAAGTGCAATTAGGTATCACACTATCGGTTTCTATGAGTTTACCATTTTCAAGTTCTACGGTGTACTTAACATCTAAGGCAACGGGAGTGATGTCAAGTAGTGGGCAAAACTCATCAGATATAAAGCTTCTATCAGCACCAGTATCAAAAAGAACAGAAGCAGTTAAGTTGTTGAGGAGGAACATACCCGTGACCACGTTCGGGTCCTGACGGGCATCCCTGGAGTTGAGAACGAATGCTCTTCCCTTGGCATTGTTGTTGTTGTTGCCCTTGTTCTTTCGTTTGGGACATGCATCCCTGAAATGCCCCATCTCTCCGCATTCATAGTAGGATTTGGGTTGTTGGGTTTTGTTGTTGGAGGTGTTGTTGTTGGATTTGGGGGCTCGGCAGTCTTTGGTCAAATGCCCGTACCTCCTGCAGTTGTTGCAGGGAGTACTGCATGGACCGTCATGGTGGTAGTTACACTTGGAACAGTATGGTCTGTCTCCAGTGTAGCTACGTTTTGTTTCAGTATTGGTGTTGTAGACTTGGATGGTGTTGATTTTCTTGTTTGGTTGGTTTTGGTACTCAGAGGGTTTTCGCTTGTTGTTGGAGGAGGTATTGGGTGTCTCACGGCTGACAACCATAGCCATAAGTTCATGTGCTAGCCGGATAGCACTTTCAGTAGTGGTTGGCCTAGCTGAAGAGACGTTCCCCTGAATATTCTCAGGGAGACCGCGAATGTATCGTTTGATGCTCTTCTCCTCCGGATCGACCAGACCCGGGCATAACAACGCAAATTGCTGGAATTTGGTGGTATATCCAGCAATGTCGGTTCCCTGCACTGTCAAGTGCCAGAATTCTTCCTCCAGACGGTGCAGTTCTTCTTCTGGACAGTATTTTTCTCTGAGCTTTTTCTTCAGTTCAGCCCAGGGGAGTTGGTTTGCTATTTCAATGCCTACCGAGTTGGCGTGGGTGTTCCACCACGTAAGTGCACCTTCCTGAAAGGTGTAAGCAGAGAATTTGACCTTGTTTTCCTCAGCACAGTTGCAGAGGTTGAAGACGGATTCCATACGTTCAATCCACCTGATTAGGCCGATAGCACCTTCAGTGCCCTTAAAATAGAGCGGTTTGCAGCTAAGAAAATCCTTGTAGGAACAAGGTTTGGTAACCGGGGTGGTATTGACGGTTTGATCGCTAGATTGTTGGGTGTTTCGGGCAGCCAAAGCATCGGCAACGGCTCGGGAAACAATAGCATTGATCTCGGCATCACTGTAACTTTTCTTCTTGGGCGGCATGATTCTTCAAGAAAGAAAGAATCAAAAGGTACATAAGAAATTGTACCATAATGAAAATTACAATAGATGCATATATGTAAAAGCGGTAATATACGACATCACAATGTAAAATCAATAATATAGAATAATCGGGGGGAATTGTCAATTGATATTACGAGTTCAAAAGATGATAGACAATTCCAAATTACGAGTTCCAAAAGTTACAGGATTAGATGTTTTACAAAAGTACCGGGAATTGTTACATCCGGTCGAAATTACATAGGTCCTACGAAAGCATATTAGGGTACAGATTCAGCCTAAGCTAATTCTGACGTAAGTTGAGTTGTGGTAGCAGTGCAGTGAGATGATTCACAGACTCTGCAAGTCTGTTGGCAGTTCGGAGGGCGTCCTCGGTTTCCCTTAGATGTGTCTCGCACTGATGTAGCCTTGATTGTAGGACAGAGATTTCATTTCGGTTGCCAATCACTTGGTTGTGGACAACCTCCATGGTTTCGATTGTTTCCTCCACTTGATTTTGAAGAGCGTTCATGGCATTGACAGTGTGCTCGTGATCTTCAGAGACTTGTTCGATTCGTTCCATAGCTGTGAGTCTCCAGTTTTCGCGAGTTTCTTGGAGTTCGACGTCCATAGCGTCAATTCGTTGTTCGTGGTGATGTACCCTAGCGGCTAAGTCCGGTAGGATAGGGTGAGTTGAATATGGGCTAGCCCGAGGCGACCCATCGTCCCTCCTAGCCACTCTTGGGTTTCGTGATCCATGTGGATAAGAGCGTGATGAACTTGGTGGTGTGTTTGCCATTCTGAGACAAAGCGTTAGAAGGAATGAGGCCTATATCCATATAATAACTTACATAATATAGCCTAAGATTGTAACGAGGCCGATCTATGTATACATAGTATCACATAATAGCCTATTGGGTGTCTAGCACAGACTTGTTTGAGTCTCGGTTCTCTCGAGGTCAGAGTCAACTAGTGTATTCCTGTTCAACATGATCGTTTCAGACCTTACATCATCTTTCCTTAATTGTACATAGTTGATCAGGCTATGTTAAATTAAAGTTGTATGCTGTAATTCCTGAACCAATCATGCCTAGTGAGGAAATACTGCCTAACGGTCATAGTCTAGGCCCACTAAATGCAACCTAGTTCACTATAACCTTAGGCTCTGATACCAATCTGTAACACCCCCAAATTTATTGTTTAGCGGAAGCACGTTTTGGGTGTTACGAATCAATAATCACAGCACAAAGATATATAATGAACAACCACTATATGCGTCGTTTTGGACTTGTATTGATAAAACAAAAGTTTACATCAAAATATTGTTTACATTAGCTCAGCTTGAAATTGAGAGATTTAAGTACATAATTTATCTATACAAAATATAATAATGCAGCTAAATCTCTGATTGTTTGCATGATGACTCGAGCTAATTGATCCTTACTTGAGCAGTCCAACCTACTGCTGGTCACCTGTGATACATGCTAAAATTGGTCAGCTAAATGCTGGTGAGCTCACAGGTTTGTATGTCAACACATATATTTGTATGAACCGCAAGATTTAATAATTGAATTTAAATGCAATTAAGCAAAATAAAAGTTATACAGCCATGAGCACATAGTCTGAGCTTAACTTGAGTTGTCAGGCCCACTTAAGGAAACCTAACTTGAAATGCCTCCTACGAGTGTCTAATCCACACTCGTCTTCCCAAATGCTAATACATCCGTTTGACCTGTTAGTGCGTGCTAACCCGGATGAGGATTGTCAATCCTATATGATATCATATACTAACATTCACGCTACTACGTATTACCAGACTATGCTATGGAGGGCTTTAAATTGATTAGCTTGAAACTCATGTAGTATTTGATTTGATTTGTACTTGCGTTCAACTTGTAAAACAAAACGAGCAGTAATATCACACCCCTGATTGAAAAGCATTAAAATAGGGGCCATGAGACTCACCTGAGTCTTATGAGTTTAACTTAATAAACTTGAGTTGATTAGCCGAGTATGAAGTCCAAAGACTTGTAACCTGAGGGTGTCCACGACACGCGATGGTTATAAACATGATTGGGTATCTCAAAAGATCACCCTTGTAGTTGTTACACAACTATATATGTCCAAATTACTACGGTTTGGTTGATTTGTTAAGTGTTTGAAAACGTGTACGGCCCGTTGGTGACGGATTTGTAATAATAATCTCAACTATTATTATTTTGATTTCGTGGCGTTTTACTTGAAAAATGTGTTTTAGAAGCCGTTACGGAATCTAAGTACGGGGGTCCGGGGGCAGCGCCCCTGGTAGCGGGGTCCACGGGGCAGAGCCCCTGGCTGGGGTCGAGCTGCCAGGTCAGCTTGGAAAATTTTTATTTCTACTATATTGCTTTGACGAAAAACGCATCTGGGATCTGAATTCGGGTAAAATCGAGTGATAAATTTCGAGTCTCGACACTTAGTAAAAATCTGAATTTTCTGTGTTTTGCGACACAATATGCGACACAAAAGTTGATATGCGACACAAGGGTTGTGTCGCATAGAAATGCGACACAATATCTATACGACACAAGGGTTGTGTCGCATAGATGCGAGATGCTGATTCAACAGCGACATAGTGATAGTGTCGCATAGTATTTGCGACACAAGGTACGACACAATATTGTGTCGCATAGGGTACGACATAACTGGGAAATACGACATAATGTGCGACACAAAGGGTAAAATACGACACAACATGCGACACAAAGCTTGTGTCGCATGGAAGAACACCAGCCCAGAAAGTCCGGCTGTCATGATTTTTCCGGCCAAAAACCCGTTTCAAACCCGTTTTTAAGCTATGAAATCGTGTTCTATACTTAGTAAGGGACATATACGAGTTATAATAACAACTACAAGTGAAAAATACTAAGAATCGAGAGATTTCGGGATTTTGTCGGAAACTTACAAATTGCCGAAATAGAAATCCGGAAAGATAGAAATGTAGATCGTGATGCGGTGGTTCCTTTTCTCTAATTACTTTGTCGATTTGAGTTCGTTTGGTGGTAGTAATTGGTGATTTAATGGTGGTGGTGGTTTTGGTGGGTTTGAGAGAAAAGAAAAGAGAAGAAAGAGAGTGGGATGGTGGAAATGGGGAAGGAAAGAGGTGGGGAGTGGGGTTTTGGTGAAAGCCCCACATTTCCAGTACACGCTTCCGCGCTCCGTGTGGTGTTCGTTTTTCCGATCGTTTAAACGTTAATACTTATTTTATACGTTTAATATACGTTTTAAAAATACGAATATTTATTCGATATTTTTGTTGAAGTATTTCATAAAATACTTAATAGTTGTGTTATAAAAATATAACGTTATCTCGTTTTGTCTGTTTGTGTGCTTTAACATTTTAATCGCGTAATCATCGATTGTATGTTAGGAATTGTGTACGAAATATTATAAAATACTATTGTGGATTTAAGTGTATCTTTAAATAACATTGTATTATTTAAATTAATTTGTTCACCAACGTCCGTATTTAATTGATCGAAACACGTTTGGTTTGAGACTTGTACGATTTAATTAAATCGTATTCTTGTATATATATTCAACAACATATATATATATATATATATATATATATATATATATATATATATATATATATTGATACATTAATTAGCCTAACACAGAACTAATTACATGTATTACAACTTGATTAGGCACTAATTACTAGTCCAAATTTGTCGGGTGTCACAATACGGGTCGGTGTTAAAAAGTGACCGACTTATGAACTTTCCCAAATAGGAAAGTTCTTTACTTTCCTTATTTAGAAATCAAAACCTAAAACCTCTAAATTCTTAAAACCCTTATAACTAGAAATCAAGAAATCAAAAAGTTGTGGTGATCTTGAGCTGATTGTGAGCTTGTGATAACATAAACATCATCATCATCATCAATTTGTAATCCTTATTTGGTAAGTGTTTGAATGTTTGAATTGAGTTTTGAGAGTGATCATGCAAATTATTGAAGTATATGTGATTTGGAACTTGAATGAAGTGTTAGTGTATGTATATACTGATATTTGAGTGATTTGGTAGTTTACAAACTGAAATTATTGAGCTAAAATGGTGATAGAAGTAATTGGGTTCGAGCTGTGTGTTTGCAGGTCATAATAAGAGCTGAAACGCGTAGGAACGCGAACCTGACTCTTTGCCTGGATCGCGTTGCTATATGAAAAATGGTTACAGAAAATTTCCTTCTTGGGAACGCGATCCAGCTCATGTTACCCGGATCGCGTTACCATGTGAAATTTCGTCACAGAACTTTTTTTAACTGACGAACGCGATCCCACCACCCTTTGCCTGGATCGCGTTTGAATGAATAAATTTGATGACTTTTGCAAAATTTGAAAATGCATAAGTGTTTGGAAGATGGTGTTTTTAGTGGCACTTCTTATGTCATATTCCTTTAGTGGCATTTAGGTGGTACTTTAGTGGCACTTATCCATTGAAAATATATGTTATAATGTGGATAATTCTAATGAGTTATTAGACTTAGTAAAGAAGTTTAACGTCGACTAAGTATTGTATATAATATTCCTTTAGTGGCACTTTATTGATGTTTTAGTGGCACTTTTGTAGAAAGATATTATTGTTACTTATGTTTGGAATTAATTAATAATGTGATTACTTATGTAATGTGTTTAATTACATAAGTACCATTAGTTGAAAACAAATTACTAACTTATGATTGATTTTATGTTCTCAGATAATCCAAGGGCTCAGCGAGATAAGACTGCTGAGTAAGTAACTGAGACGAATCAGGTGAGTGGATTTGAAACTCATAGTTTGATTTGGTTGTGTCAGTTTGATTTCAATCAGTAATAATAGTATTACTATTGATAGTATGTTAACTTTGAAAGTATATGCCATATGATTGGTAGTTTGATTAGCCTGTGAGCTTGATTGATAAATCCAGAGGTCAACTAGATTGTCAGTTGGACTTGATTGCTAATGTTGGTAAACACAGGGTTGCGTACATGTGTTGATGGAGATTAGCATTTAGTTAGCGGTTAATCACTATTTTGGCCTACAGTTGATGTAAGTGTTCTGATGGGGCCACCCGGAACAGGGTCCTTAGGAACCACCGTTCCTCTTGAAGATATTTGTTGCATTATTAATTGTGAACAAATTGATAGCTAAATTGAATTGTAGTGATTATTCATTCACTTAGCTTCGTGCTAATCCCTCAATTTACTTCCTGCAGGTTATGTTTAATTATGTGGGTAGCCAGGAAGGGACGTTTTGATGCTGGGAATGTTTGAAACTTGCAACTCTGATCCAGTTTGTAATAAATAATGTTTTGTAGCATATAATGCCCCGGGTTGTGAACATGTTAACTATGTTTGTTTAGTTGTTAAACATGTGGTATAAAGGTTTGCGAAAATTTCTAGCATATTTCTAATAGAATATGTATTTCAAGTATTCGCTTCCGCCAAAATTAATATTATATGGTTGTATTAAATGAGGGGTGTTATAATAACAGTGATATCAACCAATTGCACACATTTAACTACCTTCAACAGCAGGCATAGTTAAATATTAGATTACTGTACTATTTCACTTATCACTTTGAGTGTGCAACTAATCACATAATCAGGTAGATATAACTCTTTTCACTATTTCATTAACACAGATGTAATGTTCAACACAATTACATCAATCAACCTCTTTATTACCTGATTCAATGTCAATTACTAGTTACATCATTTAATATTTATAGTACATTTAGTACCACACACTGTTATCAATACTATGTGTAATACTCAACACATATTCATCAATCTAGACAACTTTAGTTGAATTATAATTGAGCATTTCATGTTCAATTATTACACAAATATAAGCTTATGTAATTTTCTTGCAATTTCTTTAAATGTTCAATTAAACATATTCTAATACTCTACATGATTCAAATACTTTATCGTGTTTCAATTGATTCACATATATGATCCACATAATCCCATAATCAATGTTTACTAACTCTTGTTAGCAATAATCAACAATACCATTTACTGGTATATTATGCAGCTAAATAAACCGCCGAAAAACAACTCATACCCAATAACATATGTGGACCACTTAAAACAGGTTTTTAACATTGCACATATACACAGGAATGATCTCTGGGCTCAAAGAAACAAAAGCCCAATACAAATCGTAAGTCAAAAGTCCGAAATAAAGTCCAAAAAACAATAAAACACAATTTTCGGACACCAAATGACCCCGAATGGCCAAAAACTACCCAGGCTATTAAAAATTTTGTCACTTATCCGCGACCCTGATTAAGTTGTCAAATTTCACACCATTTTCGTCCCAAAAATTTTCTGCTGTCGATTTGTTCTATCTTAGCCGTTCGGCTCAATCTAGCCGATCGGCTGGAATCATATAACCGATCGGCTCAGTAAGCTATAGCCGATTGGCTGAGCTTCTAAGCCGATTTCATGTGCAGTTTTCCGAATTTTCAACGAGCATATCTCCTAAACCATAAAGAGTTAGGGTCTGAAATTTTGCAGACATGTTCATATGATCAAAATGAAACTTTTTCACTTTTACACTTTTTCAATTTACACATTCTACGAGAAAATGGACGTATGACTCATTTTAGACCATTTTCGACCATTTTGGTTGACACATCCAATTCCAATTGACTTATTTTCTGGTTTCAACCCTTTGCTAACATGCTTATACATATGTTTGTGACGTGTGGGCACTTTCATCATCCTCATATACTTGTTCTATCATGTTTTAACTAGTCGACCCGTTTAAGGGTCCAAATGGACACTTTTATCAAATTTAACCAAAATGACTACTTTAGCTCTTTCAATACACTTTGCTATTATATTTATGACATAAAGTCACTTTAACATTCATTATACTCGAATCACTACTCATTTTAATCATTTAACCAATAAGTGACCCATTTGGGTATTCACACATAGGGTTACTATTCTAACACCCAATTTACCATTCTTTGACTATTTTAAGTCAAACAAAACTGTTTTCACTATTGGTGTTACATTATAACCGTACAACACCAATTTCACATAAATCATCATATATAGACCAATTTCTCTTCAATTTCAACAAGGTTTTTTTTGACTTTTTACAACTTGTCAACACATATAAGGCTCATTGACCACTTGACTTTCTTATTGCACAACTTTTAATACGAAGATCATAATTCAACCCAATCATGATCAATATTAAACACATAAGTATTTAGCCACATTCATCACTTTATAACATAGTCATTACCCAATTTGACTCTACCAATTTCAACTCTGACTTTTCCTAGTCAAAGGAACACATTCCAGTCAACGGACACTTTCTAAATTAAACAACAACATGACTCCAAAACTATTGATTGCGATATACTAATATCTCATCAATTTCACTATAAGGGTTCACATTGATTCAATTTATCATGTAGCAATTAAATTTCTAGCAAGGATTCATAACTACACCTTGCATTTATCAAATCATAATCACACAATGATTTATACTTTATTTTCATATTGTAGACACACTTAAATCCAATTAATACAACTGTTACACTTTATTTAACAAGGTGTCTACACAATTCATTTCTAATTCCTTATGAACTACTCATGATGCTAAACATCTCAACTAATATTCATACCATCACATTAACAAGTAATAATCACTAATGACTCATAACTTGGGAATCATATCAGTCTGACTCAATTTACTTCACTACTAATCATATCGTAGTAAAGTAAACAATTCAAGCTTATTAAAATTCATCAAGCTTATCGAAAAGTACCTGATACACATAGGCCCACGAGTATTGAGGAATCATTGAGAATACCATTCGGTTCCTCATGTTCCTCCGTCTCTGCAACCAAAACACAACCTCGAAACTTGTTATAGGTTAGTACACATTCAATAACCATTTCCTCATACAACTACTAATCCCACACCCTAGAATGTTTGACTTGACACATATCAAAGTTTGGGATTGAAAATCTTACAATGTACAATTCACCTAAACTTATGCTCTGATACCAACTTATAACACCCCTCATTCAGTAAACCATTATAATAATGATTCTTGACTCGGAAGCGTAAATTTAAAACATATAAAAGTACATAAGTTGTTTTCAAAACTTAACACACCACATTTATCAATCTATTACAACCATAATAATACCATAATGAGGTGTTATATAAATTTACCATTTTCTTATCAAATCAAAATATATCAGAGTATACTCCGGTTGTCAAACATTCCATCATTTTCAAGAACTTCCTGCCCAGCCCAATATGTCCCATCAATTATAACCTGCAGGAAGGACTGTAGTGGGGTTAGCATAACGCTAAGTGAGGAAATCAATAAACAAAGACCAATGAGATAACATCTAGCATAACAAATTTGTTTACAATAAATAATCGTAAACAAAACATCATAGTAAGTCAATGGTTCCTGGGGAAACTCTCAGCCAAGAACACACAACCAGTATCACACAATATCAATGAGATAACATCTCAATACAATGAGGATCGTTGATTCTTGGGGAAACCTTAAGCCAAGAATACTTACCGTACATATCCGTATGGTCATAACGGACGAGACCGATAGTTTAGTACTAATCTCATACGACCTAATTTCCTATTAACGATGAGTATAAGGAAATTCCTGTCGTATTACAATAGTAACCAAACCCAACTATCAGGTTGACCTCAATACAATGAATGCCCGAAGGCCAAATACCAAGTGATCACATATTCAATTAGGTCAACATATCAGACTAAACTGTCTATCAACAGTATTATTAATATTAAACCAAAATCATCATGGCAAACTAAAAGCAGTAATAATACGTTTACTCGTTGTAACCAAACCTGTTACAACTAAATTACACTAAGGATTTAAAGATACACTCACCGACACCTCAGTTGTCCACTCAGTAGTCTAATATCACTGAGTCTTCTCCATATCTGGTAATACAACAGAATAACACAAGTTAGTCACTTGTTCCAATGTGGATATAACATCATATTAATTAATCCGGATTATCAATCCAACATTCCATGGCATTGATTATACTTGATTCAAAGATTCAACTTTTTGAATTATTACTTAATCATGCCTAACTATCATGATGATCACTTCTCAACTATAATTCGAATGAGTTATCATTCACTTATAGTAAATTAACACAATACAATTCAAGATTATGAATAATCACCTTAAACGTCAAAGTTCACAATTCCTTATCAAGTTATGATCATTATGATCACAACATCATCTTAGCCATCTTTAATTATCACTAATAACATGATTAAATCTTTAACAAGATCATTAACATCAATACTCACTCCTAATATGATCATTAACAATACTTATCAATTACTCCTCATTAGATTAAGCTTATAAATCATAATTCATAAGTAATCAATTAAACCCTTAATGATCATATATCACTTTCTTTTATTTCTAGGTTAGGGTTTAGTCACAAATCATGAATTAAGCATCACTTAACAATTATATCATAACCACAAGCTTAAATTCATGATAATCAACTAAACCCACAACTATTATCATGATTATAATTCAATTACATAATTTCTAACATAAGGTTTCAATTATAATCATGAAACTAACATCAATTAACAATTCTAACATAGCTACAAGCCTCAATTTCATCTTAATCATCATAAGCTCATCATATACCACAAGAACACAATTCAATTTCACAAGCCCTAGCTTAATTAATGTTAATCATCATCATTAAAAAGCTTAATCAACATCAATTTAACAAAGTCAAGCTTCAATTTCGAATTAAACTCTCTTATTAACTCAAAATCCCAAAAACCCCAAATTCTAGGTTTTAGAAATTGAAGAACACAAGATCATACCTTGATTAAACTGATTAGAAAGGCTTAAATTCGAGTTTAGAAGCTTCAATTTGATGTTTTCATATGATTTCTTGAATTGATTTTTAGGGTTTCATGAATATAGATACATATGTAAATGTGTACGTATGTATGTATATAGATATATGATGAAAATACAAACCGACTCAAAATATGAGTCTATCACATAATTATTCAAATTTAATTCCCCGTACTTATCATTGTCTGGAACTTAAAAACCAATTACGGGGAAACGTTATTTTATTTTACCGTCAACTAGGTTAATTTAAAACATTTAATAATTTACTAATCACAATAAATTATGTGACTCTTTAACCAATTATTTTCAAATAATAACACATAACTATTTTCTGACACACGAATTAAATATTAAAAGTCAGAAAATATTAAAATACAACTAAACCCGAGGAGTGGATGTTACATCTTATCTTACCCTTATAATTGGTTTAGGGCATTGGCTTAAAACTTGTAACATCCACTCCTCGGGTCTAGTTGTATTTTAATATTTTCTGACTTTTAATTATTTATTAGTGTGTCAGAAAATAGTTTTGTGTTGTTATTTGAAAATATTAGGAAAAGAGTCGCATAATTTATTGTGACTAGTAAATTGTTAATTGTTTTAAATTAACATTGTTGACGGTTAAATAAAATAGTGTTTCCCCGCAAATGGCTTTTAAGTTCCAGACAATGATAAGTACGGGGGACAAAACTAGTACACAAAGTAACTAATATATGTGTAAAATACGGATTAACTCCACCAATATTCCACAAACTTCGACTTCCTACGAGATTCAAATTCAGGAACCAAGAACCAAACCCTAATCTAACATCTAACATCAAAATCTTGCGAATTCACTTCCTGTTTCTCCTGTTCTTGCTCTGGCCGAACCCAAGGCATCCACAGGGACGATTTTAAGATTTTAAAACAAGTTCTGAGACTAAATTGAAGCCCTGGAACTTCGATTCAAGCTTCAAAAACGTGATTAAATCATCCCTTGATCCTTCTAAACATGTTGTAAGTGTTAATTCTTGATTTTTATATAAACCTAGAAATGGGTTTTTGAGTATTTGATGAAATTAGTTTGATTAACTTGAAATTGAAGCTTGTAAGGCTTGTATAGTTGTTAATTAATGTTCATTCCATGATTATAAGTGAAACCCTAAGCTAGAAATGTTATAATTGAATTATGATCATGAATTAAGTTATGGTTTAGTTGATAATTCATGAAGTGAAGCTTGTAGTTATGCTAGAAGTGCTAGTTGATAGCTAATTCATGATTGGTAACTAAACCCTAACTTAGAATTGAGAAAAATATGTATGATCATAATAAAAGTTCATGGGTCTAGTTGATTATGCTAGAATTAAAGTTTTTATGCTTATGTTGTTATTAGTGTACAACTTGATGACTTGTTGATGGTAGAGGTTAATAACCTTAGTAATGGTTTAACCATATTGATTAGTGATAATTGAAATGGATTAATGTGATAAGATGGTTATTCATAACCTTGGTGTGATTGGTGTTAAAGTAATGTAAGTTAATAATCATGTATATGATTGAATTGGAAAGTGATTATTATGATCATTGATCATGACTAAGTGATAAGTTATTTGATGTAATTACAATTGTATAGATTTGAGACAAGTTACTAACTTGTGTTATTCTGATGTAATTCCAGATAAACAGAAGAGTCAGTGACATTAGACTACTGAGTGGACAACTGAGGTGTTGGTGAGTGGATCTTTAATCCTCAGTGTAATTTAGTTGTAACAGGTTTGGTTACAACGAGTAAACGTATTATTACTGCTTTTGGTTTACCATGATGATTTTGGTTTAATAGTTATAATACTGTTGATAGACTGTTTAGTCTGATATGTTGACCTGATTGAATATGTGATCACTTGTTATTTGGCCTTCGGGCATTATGGTATTGAGGTCAACGCGATAGTTGGGTTTGGTTACTATTGTAATACGACATGTATTTCCTTGTACTTCTCGTTAATAGGAAATTAGGTCGTATGAGATTAGTACCAAACTATCGGTCTATTCTGTATTGGCCCTACAGTGTGACGGTAAGTGTTACTGGAGAATCCCCGGGTATTATGATATCTCCAGAGCCACCGATCCTCATTGACATGTTGTGTATTGAGATGTTATCTCATTGATATTATGTGATATTGGTTGTGTGTTCTTGGCTGAAGGTTTCCCCAAGAACCATTGATTTACTGTGATGTTTTGTTTACGATTATTTATTGTAAACAAAGTTGTTATGCTAAGTTGGACTGTGTTTATTGATTCCCTCACTTAGCGTTATGCTAACCCCACTACAGTCCTTCCTGCAGGTTATAATTGATGAGACATATTGGGCGGGGCAGGAAGTTCTTGGAAATGATGGAATGTTTGACAACCGGAGTATACTCTGATATATTTTGATTTGATAAGAAAATGGTGAATTTATATAACACCTCATTATGGTATTATTATGGTTGTAATAGATTGATAAATGTGGTGTGTTAAGTTTTGAAAACAACTTATGTACTTTTATATGTTTTAAATTTACGCTTCCGAGTCAAGAATCATTATTATAATGGTTCACTAAATGAGGGGTGTAATAAAACATACTATTTGTCCTATCAGAAATACCAACTATATTTTTCTAACCAATTACATAAATCAGCATCTATATTTTTGTTAACTAATTACTTTCTATTATTACACGGTTTAAAAACAAGTAATTAAAAAAAGAAAAGAAATGACAATAACATATAGGGAAAACAAAAATAAATTATCTTTCAATAAACAAATTCTAACTTTTATGATCACACTACTTCATAGATATTACACTAAATTTATTATATTATTTACTTGATCTATCACATATAATTTGTATCAACTATGAAATGATTAATTATAATAATCGACATTTCAAAAATTATTTCCGGCGCATAGCGCTGGTCATCTACTAGTATACAACTAGTTTTAAACCCGGGCGTTGCCCAGATAATCGGCTGCTATATAAATTATACGTGTAATATGTAATAGTTAGAGTTTTATAATTGTACAATTTATATGTTCTCGTTTTAAACATTATTAGTTGAAAACAAATAAAAGATAAAATTATTTACATGAAAAAGATTAGCACCAAAAAGAGAGAAACCTGGCCTTCCATCCGTCAATCCTTTTTCTGATATTCATTTCTAAATCATTAAAATAAAGGTGCGTTGGATGTACATGGTTCCAAGTTAATGCTAGATAAAAAGGATTTCGGTTCCGTGCGATGGCCCAGGACGAGGCGGTACTTAAGTCTTCAATTAGCGTGACTAAATAATTTACTTTGTTAAGGTATGTGAATATCATCTCGGGTACATTTTAATAAGTCATTGGTTACTCGAGTCCTCATTTTAAGTTTCCCGTGATGGCAAGTAATGCAATTAAGGAGACAATTCAAGTAATGCAATTAAGGAGACAATTCTTGATTTTGAAAAATGCCCAAGTGAAAGTGCAAATAGCATAAAATAAAGGGATTATAAACATCCGGGCTTTGGAGAGGTAAACTTGATAATTATATAATAAAATCAATACAACCGAAAAGATACAAATCGTATCACTGAGAATCGTATATTGATCGATAAGTCCCAATAGTGACCAAATAAGAGTTTTTTTACATCAAGAAAAACGTCTTAAAAAATTCTACCTATTCTTGAAATAATGAGAAATAGTCATATGTTGAACTCGTTGATTAAAACAATACCAAGCACATCAGTTTTCACAATAATCTTAACCTTTTCAAGTTCTTTGCATTAAATATTTATTGATTATCATAACAAAACAAAAAATAAAAATAGAAGAATGAAAGGCACAATTTGGTGTAATATAGATACCTTCGCAGCATATAGTATTTAAAGATTGATATCACTTGTGGATAGTAACTTAAAACAGCATTTACCAACTCAATGCAATCTTGATGGGAGTTGTAAGAAAGCTCGTGCCTTTGTGGTAGGGTCTCATGTGCTTCACAAGCTGCTGGTACAACATAGTCTTGTACTCTTGTGGTGCAGTCCAGAAGGACTTGATGAAGTCAAGTCCTACAGCTAAATTTAAATTACAAAAAAGTATCAGGCACATGTTTAAAAAAATAAGCAGAAAATTTGAGATACCTTTATAAAGGCATTAACAATCATCCCGGAAACAAAACAATCAAAAAAATATATGGCAATTTATACCTTACTCGGAACTTACGGTGCTTTCTGTAGACAATACTGACCCATCTACTTAAGCATGAGCTGATTGGGTCATGGTGTATATTGACCCATCTGATCCCCTTGGAATATACCTCTTTTTGGAATGTTAGGGCTCACATTAGATTTATCATCGGTTCTCCAGCGTTTGAGCTTTTACCACTCTTACATCCTGACACTAAATCTCTTGAGAAAGACTGATCATGGATATTCCAAAACACAACCGACTTGTCGGTGCCTGTCGTAACAACCCAAACAACAAAATTATTAGTTATCAACTAAAGATACTACTATTATATGTATGTATCAAAGAGTATCTAAAATCAGTTTGGAAAACAAATCATAGGTCTCATTGCAATACATCACCTCCAGAGAGTACAAGGGGTTCACTTTTGCACATATCAAGAGCATACTCCACACCTAGAGGCAATTGTCACCGAGTAATCTATCGTATGCTATCAATATTTGAGCCAATTTGTTCTTGAATTATGTGAACATCACCATTAGTTTTTAGAACATATAAAAAAATAGTTCTTACTATTTTTTAAAACTAAGCTATATTAGTATTAATACGCAACCTCAACATCCGTTGTTATTTTATTTGCGGTTCGTAAGTTCTTATTAGTATATATTAATCACTATCTCCTGTCAACCCAAACTAACCCATCCCCTTTTAATATGAACAGATTTGTACATGTAACAGTTAGCTAATCGACGTGACCCACCCATTTTATCACCTCTAGATAAAATGTTAAAGTTTCTATAGTTAACCTTAAAGTAACAAAGTACCAACCGGGAAAAAATAAAATCATACATACATACCAGCATTTCTCAAATTCACCTTCAAATCATATGAAATATATACCTTACCTTAAAGTTAACCCCTACCCTGAATAGGGTATGTAGCATATAAATCTCATATTACAAGGTTTGTACACATGGGAAGTTAGGCCATGACTATAACTTACTAATATCTGTCAAGTCACACTCAGTACTCGAATGTGTGTGCATGACTACCGCTATAGAGGAGCATAAAATAACAGCACTACGATAATTTTCGAAAATAGATAACCGAAATTTAAGAATAAGTTTCAAGAAAAATTTCCAAGCGACATAGATAACCTTACCATGTATATCCCTCAACAACCAAAATTCACGAGAAATGAGCCAGCCAGGCAATTAATATACAATTGAGAACCATACCGGAAAAATGTTATGTGCATTTCAGCACCACCTTAGAGCGTGAATTAGAAAGTGGAAAATGAACACCATGATTTTTGAAGCAATGCATTACCCGCATAGAAATAAGTCCTTATATCCCCACTAGATGCCATGGAGTTCCAGGGCCAGATCTTCAGTATGAATATATGGGTCATTTGCTGAAGCTAAAAATCTAGTTAGTAACATAAACAATTAAGAATAAAGAACTTAATAACAGCTGCACCATTCAAATGCAAAATAAATCATGATTATGAAAACAAAACAGGAACAAATGATCTGGCTTATTATTGATTTAATTGACACTTAAAAAAATAGACAAACATAATTCGAATGCATATTAAGTCATGATTCTCAACTCAAAATTAACTTGATCTGGAATATATTAGAGATTAAGTAGACAATTAGAAAAGATCATAAACAAAGAACTTACTTGAAGTTAATGTAATCGATAAACGATTCGTAATTATCGAAAAAAGGTGTTTCTAGTCATTCCAAAAAGGTTCATTTCAGGTCTTATCCGAAAACATAGTTTGACCTGTGACCCAACCTGGATTCTAAGGTAAAGCATAAATTGATATGTATACTATACTCTAATAATAGATAATAAAAGATCTTGCTCTTTGAGTTCTCTACCATCATAAAGTCATAGTCCAAATCAGCATATCAGCACTCATAGCATGATGATTTTGTTGCTTAGAATGGTAAGAATGTTGGTTGATCCAATTGACTTCACCTCACCTGATGAAAGAAAGCTTTGTTAATGACTACTATTTATGTAGTAATGAGATCATATAGAGTTGTCTCCTGAAAAAAAAAATCAAAATCACAGATTCGGCCTTAGTACGATTTGAGAGAAATTATCAGCACCACCTGTCCATTATAATCCATCGATAACCACATAAGCCTTATAAATACAATTCATTAGCGAATTTCACCAAAAACTTCAAGGGTGTATTCAATTACCTGAAGATGTGAATCGACATCTGCCACTATCATCCACCTAAAAAAATCTATCAGAAATTATAAGAAAAGAAAACGAACAAAATAAATACATTGTTTTTCATACTGGCATATAAGGGTATAAATCCACAAGAAGCAGCATTTTGACTTATCATCTGTCTCTACATTTCTTTGTCTTCCTTATACAAATTCCTTTTTTCAATTCCCTGCCTGCACAAAAAGAAAAGAATTTAGTGATTTGATCGGACAAAAGAACACAATTAAAAAACAATGACAACAAACATACCAAACGAAGAACCAAACACAAAGAACACAAAAAAAAAGGTAAAGTGGCATAGATGCAAAATTTTAGTCCGAAGAACCTGTAAAGTCATAATCGGTAACTTAATCATATAAGCAACATAAGTATTTTAATTAAGATCATCAAGAATATCATCATCACTTACCCCCATCAAAATCTTGATGCTGACAATGGCTTTTTCGGTACAGAATGAATAAGAACCTCGACTAAAGAAACTTAAAAATAGTTTTTAATTTTTAAAGGATCTCTTTCATGGGATTCCTTATAAAAGCACTTCGAGTGTGTATTCACTATTCAAGTACTACTTTCACAAAATTACCCAAGATACATACATTGTTATTATATGAATGTACCACCAATAGCTACTAACAAAAAAAATGGCTTCTAATGGAATTAGGCATTGCATCGAATACCTTGTGGGGAGAAAAGTGGGAATAAGAGATCAACACATGAACCACTTTTAACTCCATACATGAAATCTGGAATATATAACAATTACTTCAAATATATCATATTCATGAACCCACGACATATAAAATATGAAATCATAAATACTTACATAATTCAATTCCAATTTAAAAAATAATGTGTGCTCAAACCTTTGCTTTGTGATGACGATCGAGAAGAATAGATTCAGAAAAAATCACACCAAACTTGTTGATTTGATTTGGGGCTGGAACCTAGATAGATGTTAATTTTGGATTTTAACATACATAAACGATGGAATAGAAATCAAATTTCAAACTATCCAATTTTAAGTAAACCCTTAACTTAATTAGCGCCGTGCGGTGGTTTGTGGACCCTCCCAGAAAACCGCCATTCAGGAAACGGCTGTGATGCAAAGTCAATGGAATCCAACGCACAATATTCAAAGTCAATTAGAACTGATACAGAGCGGTTCACTAGCCATAGATAATGAAAACTTGAAGCCTAATGGATACCTAACAATTACTTCAAGTTCATATTCATAAACAACAACGATAACATAGATTATCATAAAACACTTACATCGTTCGAAGCCAATCATCTTCTTTTAAAATAAGGTCGGCTCCAAACCTCCTCTTTATGATAAGTATTATAGAGGAAGAAGTGTTGTTTAAAATTTGACATAAACAAAAACATACGCACTAAAGCAAATTTTCTGCAATTTAGGGATTTATTTATGGAATTCTAGAGTGAGAGGTGAATCAAAGAGGCGTAATATAAATGAAAAAAAGGGTGAAATAGAATTAAGAAATTAATGGGATTGATCCCTTGAAAAGCGGAGGAGGAAGATCGTGGGTAGCAGTTGAAGGAGCGCATGAAAAAAGAAACCGTAAAACAGTAACCAACAATTATAGGTTAGAATGGCCAGGATGAAAAGTTAAGTTGATCTAACGGTGGAGAGTGAAAGTCAACCTAGAAAAGAAAAGTCCACCCACCGGCAGCCATAGATAGGGAGAATTAGTGAACTATATCTGCATTTTCTTATGACATATTAATCAATCGAGTAATGCTAAATATTTCTATTTATTAGACCTAAAAACAAACATAACTTTTCGATTTCATGCATTTTTTCTCTCTCGTAATCTTATCCAATCAACTTTTCAAACCTATCAATCGCAACTTTAGATGTATAATTAGTCCTACAAATTTAGACCTACTAATCATTTTCCTAATCAAAATCCCGTTTACTTTGTGCGCGCATGTAAAACTAATAAACCATTAACGTTGAGCTGATGTTATTGTATGTGTCACTGCGGCACTGCCCCTGCATCTAGGGGTGTTCAAAAATATCCGAATCCGAACCCGTTACCCGAAAATCCGAAAATCCGATCCGAAATTACCCGAAAATTCGGATACCCGAGATTTCGGATACCCGAAATTCGGATATCCGGTTTTTCGGATTCGGATTCGGATAGCAATTTTCAGAAATTTCGGGTATTTCGGATACCCGAAACCCGAAACTTTACTCTATGTTTTTATTATTTTATTCTTATTAAATGATAAATGATATAATTAATATAAATAAGATAAGATAGAGATAGAGATGGCCGGCCAGATGGGGTCAATATTGTTTCACAATTCCACCCAAAAAACTTTCCCCTCCTCTGTTTTGTTTTTACACTACCTAGTACCTACCACTCTACCAGATCTCAACAAGAAGACATCAATATTGAAATCGATCAGGTATGCTTCGGATTTTTTAATCTATGTTTCTTAAATCACTAAACCACTAAATCATATGCAAGGTTAATCGATTATGACTAAGTGTTATTACTTTTTTTTTCTTCTTTATAGGGTGTGGGTACAAATAGTGTTGATTGTTGAAGGATGGATCAAGAATGGTGGAAACCGATGGTTAGTGATGATCGAAAGTTTTTTCCCCGGCCAACAAACTCAAATGTACAAAAATTTTGATCGAATCTTTGTAACACGACATATTATTTGGCCCAATTGTACTTTGGTCTCATATCTCTTTTTACTTTGGTCCCCGATATCATTTGCAAGTTTGAATGATTATGAGTTATTACATTTTATTGTTTGTTTGTTTATGTAATTGACTTATTATCCTTTCTTTTCCTCATAAGATCTATTCCATAAATCATTAAATCATACGCTAGTTTGATTGACTGATGGTTGGTTTTTTCATAAATATTTCGGATATTCGGGTATCCGAGTTCGGATATCCGAAATTTTCGGATATCCGACTTTCGGATATCCGAAATTCGGATTCGGATTTCGGATAGCAAAATCAGGTATCCGAAATTTCGGATATCCGAAATTCGGATATCCGAAAATCGGATTATCCGACTTTGAACAGCCCTACATGCATCAACGGTTCTCACGCACCCCTTTTTGGAACCATTTTTTCATTATTTTCTTTAGCTAGTCCAAAAAGACCATACGTCACCATCACAAGTCACGACCACAAACTTTTTACCCATAAAGCATATGTTACCAATTACCAAATAACCGGTAACTTTCTTAGTGGGTTCCTAAAATTTACAGAAAATAAGAATCAATAACTCCCCTGTTTTATATGCTCGTAGATAAAATAATTGAAGGTATACAAATATCTCTAGCTTTTCTTATTACTAATGTTCTTTTAATATGATCATTCATCATGTTGTCTTATTTCATATTCATAAAAAAAGGGTGATTGAATTAGTAGCTTAAGTTTAACATGTACATATAGAAATAGAAATAGAAATCAATATAATAAGTATGATACTACGTAATTTCCTCTTTTTGATGATGTAACGAATCACATCACCCCCACATTCATCGGCTATAAATCCATCTAACCAAACTCCATTTCTTTCACACTTTTGACCACCAACTCAAATGGATCATATCATGGAGGACCTTCGTTGCTACAATCTCCTTTCGGATAGAGAATTCAAACTACAATTAACTCCTACCACAACTTCACCACTCGCAATCAACCATTCAGAATCGACTCGCATGAGAATCCAACTTCTCATAAATGAAAACCCCGTTATCATATTCACACGCTCATCTTGTTACATGTGTGACGTTATGAAACGTCTCTTTTATTCAATCGATGTCTACCCCACCGTCATTGAACTGGAGGACAGCGAAATCACTGATCACGATGCCTTCCACCATCACGATAGAGAGGCTGTGGCTCCGGCGGCTTTCATAGGTGGGAATTGTGTTGGTGGGTTAGAGAGTCTTGTGGCAATTCATTTGAGTGGTCATCTTATTTCTGAACTTGTAGAAATTGGTGCTATTCAGGGTAGGGTATTGTACTGATTCTAAGGGCCACTATTGTAATTATCTTCTTTCATGTTATATTATAATAGTAACATGCTTTTCGTGATTTTAAGTATAATATATTTCGTTCTAAACCTACCCTTTGCTGTTATATTAGTTTCATTATTCAACTCGGGATCGAATCCGAATTCTAAGGTCAACAACATCATGTTAGAACATTTTTTATGAGGCAAGATAAGAGTCATAAGCAGTGGCGGATCCAGAATAATAGGCCGTGGGGATAGGGATGGCAATGGATCGGATATGGATCGGATGATGCCATATTCACATCCATATCCATTTAAATATTTTCGTCCATATCCATATTCATATCCATTTAATTTCAATTCATCGATCCATAATCCATATCCGATGGATTAAGCAGGTTAATGGATGTCCGTTGGATATTCGAAAAAGCGTTAAAATTTTTCTTAATTTGAAATGAAACCAACAAATATTGTAACAAAAATATAAATATAACGTAACATACAGAAATCTATTCACAAGAGCGTGTAACCATTATCGTCAATGAAGCATAATTGGTTACAATTACAAGTAAACATATATTTTAACAAATATAAATGTGTAATCTCTATGTTTATCAGTTATTCACACATGTTTTGATTGTCATCTATCGTGGATTGTGAGTTGTGACTTCACTATATGGTCGGAAGCAAAACTTGGCTCAGCGCAATAAATTTATGCATTTTGATTTGCTATATAAATCGATGGTACAAAAAACCCCCTTCAAATATACATTAAATCTAAAAAATTTATGACTTTATATATTCAATAACACATTGATAGTTTATGGTTTATATGTATGTGGATATGTAAATTGATATGTGTGTGTGTGTGTATATATATATATATATGTATGTATGTATGTATTTCGGGTTAATGGATAAATCCATGGGTGATAACTTGTCATCCATATCCGATCCACTATTCAGCCACATCCGTATTCATACCCACTATTCATCCATTTAGATCGTCCATATCCATCATTAAGTGGATAGATCGGGTGGATATCCATTGTATCGGATGACCATTGCCATCCCTACGTGGGGAGCCTACAATAATTACCGTATAATTTGATCTTGGGGAATTGAGATGTCTTTACAATATTTGGTTATATGTTCAAATCCCACTTAGAGCGTATGTGTATCTTACGATTACTTGAGGCTTTTAGTTTTTAAAAGAAAAAAATCACAAAAAACCGTAAAATAACAGCCAAAACCAAGTCAGATAGCATGAAAGCAAATCTAAAATGACATCTAAACGTAGCCAAAGAACATCAACACAATCCAACAATTATAATGCTATCAGAAATAACATGCGTGAAAAATGCGTGGACCGGTGGGATGGTGTCACAGGAACAAAGATAAGCTATCAAAGTATGGGCCAAATAAAATAAGCATGGGCCAAGCTACTATAAATGGGCTCTAACTTTCTTTAGACTAATTATAATGGGCCCCTAGCATGGTTAAGTACCACCACTAACGCAATCACCGAATTGCCACTATTCACCTTTTACGTATTCACAGAATCAACAGTGTTGGACCAGCTTCTTGGACTAATCAACACTCACATGGGCTGCTAGGTACTTAACCATTAGGCTCAACAAATGCTTCCATGTTTCAAGCCAGCCCAAGTTCCCAAACCCACTACATGGCAAGCCCTTTAGCTTCTGTTTATGTCGCTGACATAAATCAGCAGGCCCACCAGACCCCCTCACTTGTTGCTGGATCAAACTTTGGGCCCTTATTTGGCTCTGGACAGCCTACTTCTCTTCCTTATTTATTACTCGTATAAAAAACACTGACTTCCATTGACTTTGATGCATTTGATTTTACCGTGAAAAATTATTGTACCTGTCAACCTCTGATTCGATGTGACATCACTGGCCCGCTCTATCTCATGACATCACTGGCCCGCTCAATCCCGTGACCCCATCCACTCCACAAGTCTTCACTACTTCCAGCTCATCTATTTAGCTTCAACGTCTTGGTCACCCCGGTGAGTCGGTGACCATACCCTTCAATATTTAATTTCACGTCAATTTATTTCATGTAACAAAGAGAAGTTACGTGTACTGTGCAATCTTGATCATGGTCCTTCAAATTCACATCTCTTCATAGATGGCCTAGTTGCATATTCTGATGCTGATTGGGGCGGGTGTCCCACTACATGATGATCTACATCTGGCTATTGTGTATTCCTCAGGATAACCTTCTCTCATGGTCCTCGAACTGTCAGCATGTTGTATTGAGGTCTAGTGTCGAGGCTGAATATCGATGCATTGCCAATGCTATTGCTAAAACATGTTGGTTGTGTAATCTTCTTAGAGATGTTCAACCCTGTTCAGCACCAGCGGACAAAGCACAATGAGATTGATATTCATTTTGTTCGTGACTGGGTGGCCTTAGTGTTATGAGAGTTGGCAAATGCGGAACGCCAATTAAACTCTCAACTTGTGATAACCTGTTAGGAGCAATCTAACTTCCAAAAATCCAGCAATATAATCAACCAAATAAACAAGTAAATCAATACGCAAGACACCAAGATTTTTAACGTGGAAAACCTCCTCAATGTGAGAAGTAAAAACCACAGGACCAAGTCTAGGAACTAATCCACTATCACCAAATCAGAGAATACAAGAGAGTTCTTTCTAGTACCAACTAGATACAAATCACCAACAATAATCAAGAGAAAACAACTCTTGAATCAAAGAATCAACGAACAAAGTTGCTTGATAAAAACTCACAGAAACTGCAGTAACTTCGACAACCTACAGAACACTGTAGACAACTCCAATGACGATCCTGACCGTCCAGATTGAAGATCAATATGTTAAGAAGCTACTGTAAAAATTTCAAGCCGATCCGACGGTTAACGACTCCGTACCAACGATTCTCCCACGGGTGCGCAAATCTGTCAAAAGATGAGTAAACCCTAAGCAATCTCCTTTTCTCTCCTTGTGCCTCTCTCTCACGAATTTGTGTGTATTCAAACTGATTTCCACCATCAAAACCCTTATAATTGGTTATCCTAATGGGCCTAAAAGACTTGGTCCAATGCCCGACAAGTCCACAAAAGAAAATTAACAAAAACGACATGTACAATGGCAACCCAACTAGGAGGGAAGCCCAAACCCAACAAACTCCCCCTCCCGACTACGTTGAGGATTCCATCATACCTGCAATTTCACAGCAAGTATCATGTTTAGTTTTGGGCAAGCTCTTTGTCATCATGTCGCACCCCCAAATTTACTGTGCGGAAGCGGTTCGGGTCGGGGCACGACTAATCAATAATCAAACACAAAGGTATAGCAAACGACCTCTAAATGAGACGTTTGAAAAATAATTATTACATTTCCAAAATAAAATGTTTAAAATATTACGAGTTTGTAAATAATTCCCTTTCATAATTTGAAGTACAAAAGTAATGTGATGAAATCCCAATTGTTTGAAAATATGCGACTCGAGCTAGCATATCTTGTAGTAATCCTAATCCTGCTGGGCACCTGAGAATACATGCTAAAACAGGTCAGCTATAAAGCTGTTGAGCTCACAGGTTTGTATGAATAAACATAATGAATGAACCACAAGATTTAGTATAGTGATTTGCAACCAAGCAAATAAATAATGGGTATATCATTGCCATGAGCACATAGTCTGAGCTTAACTGTGGTGTCAGGATCCGCATTCAAGGACCTGATCGAGGGTGCCTCCGTGCGAGTGCCTAATCTACAATCGTATAAACAAATGGTAATGCGTCCGTTTGACCAGTTAGCGCGACTAACCCGGACGGGGATTGTCAATCCCATATGGTACCATACACTAACATTCACGCTACATAAGTATTAACAAACTATGTTGTGGAGGACTTCATGATTAATGAAAATAACTCATGCAGTCAATATATCAATGTTTTTGTACTTGCGTTCACATGTAAAACAAAACGAGCAATGTATTCTCACCCCAAAGTAAAACAGTTAAAAGCGAGGCTATGAAACTCACCTGAATCTTGAAAGCTAGCGTTCTATAAGCAATATGTTATCCAACTGTAACCTTCTAGCGTCCTAAACGCATAAGGTCATATAATGTAAGTAAATATCCAAAAGGCATGTCTATGCTAGTTGTTCACTCAACTAGTATGTTTATGTATATATATTGTTTTTCAAAATATATACGACCCGTTGGTGATGTTAGGAATAATATTTCTATTTGATTGATCAATTAGTTTCATTTGTATTATGTTATTATGTTTTATGCATATTAATATGCTATATCTATTAATCTTAATCTAACATATTACTATCAGGTCTCCATATTTATATTTATAACCATGTTCTATTTTCTTTATTAATAACCCTTCGAGCAAATCAACAGGTAGTCAATAATTTATTAAAATTGTTTCCAAGACTACAACTAGTATGTAGATCGATAATAGGCAATATTATATACATGTTTCTTAAAACTAAATAAACCTTGAGATCTTTCTGTACTATTCTAAATATTTTCAAATCGATATCTACTAGTTTGACTAAAATATTAAATAGATCATATAAGTCGGTTTCTCATACATGGATAATGATTGTTAAAAATAAATAAAATTGTAAACCAATGTCATACTTTGAACGTGAGTTATATACTACAACTCATCATTTCTACCTTTTAACCACTTTAATTTATAAATCTATATGTTGCATATTTAGAATATTTGTGCATCGCACAGGTAATAATCTAGTATATATTCATTAGTAACGCTATATCGTAATTTGAGATTTAGTTGATTTATACACACAAAATATTACAAATTTTCCACGTTAAAATTCTCCAAGCCATAGTTTGACTAATATGTAATGTTTTAAGAACTTTATAATTAATTATTTTAGCATGTTTTTGAGTTAATATCTTTAGTTTAGTAAACATCTATCATATGAATTATATAAATTACATAACATGAAAAAGATTTAGAAAGAGTTTCCTTACAATGATTTTGGATGAAAACGAGATGAAAGAAAAATAAGCTTGATCTCTATAGTTAATTTACACGAACACTTCAACCAATATAGGAAGACTTGCTTGACTTAAATCACTAATAACCAAACTCTGAGCTTTGGTTTCAGATTTTAATTGAACTTATACTTCATAAAATGGATAAATTTTTGATAAATTGTTTTAAAGTTTAGTAACACATTGCAACGAATTAAATAAAGGTTGTATCAACCATGTATATGTTTAAACTATTGAACGTATTAGTAACATCATTGTTAAGCAAATATATAGTACTTGATGGACTATTAAATAATGAACTTATGTGCTATCTGATTCATTGATACGAATTTTTAAAGATTTTAAAGATCCATTAACTTTAAGATAAGTATTAGTGACCCATTAATTTTACCTAATTTAGGTAAAGAAAAAAAATAGATTTTATATTGGTTAAATAAATATTGCCAATTTATTTTATTTCTAGTACTACTTTCGTATTTCTATAATGTATGTTACATTTCGTTTGGTTGTTAAGTTTAGTTCTTTGCGTTTGTAACGTTTAATTAAAAAAAACGTATAAACGTTAATAATGTATTTCATATCATTTTTGCATATTATTATATCATAATAATATAATCTGAATAACTACTATTTATTACCAAATAGCTTTACGTTAAAAATGTTTCACCAACGTTTTTTTTTTGTCGGACTCCCTCCGATTGTCTTGCGTAATTATAAGCAATTACGTATTTGAAATGTGTCAAGTATTTAGCCTGAATATTTACTAAATACAAGGTAAGCATTTTAATTTAAAAACAGAATTTTAACCTTAAACTGTCGGTTGTCACATTCTCCCCTTGTTAAATAGATTTCGTCCCGAAATCTAAACGTCGAAGTAGTTTATTAAAATGGTATTTATAGAGTCTAACTCCTTAAACAGTTTATCATTGCTAAAATCTTTATGTTTACTGTCTCTTTTATTTATTTAAAACTCACTTGAAGATATCATTAATGTACTCATTTTCAGCTAAGTTATTATTGTTTCATTATTTAATAAATTACGTGGATCATTTTCTTGTACATATATCATCATAATCCTTTTACTTTCATATATATAGTTATCTACTTTTCTTCATCAATTCTTAATTTAAAATTTGCAAGTGTATTAATAGGTGTCTTAATTCACCTATAAGAGATTTCGTTTAACAATTCTCTTTTAAACTTCTCACAAAATGAAATCTTATGAAGTGTTTGACTTGCATAGATTTAAAACTTATAAAAGAAAATAAAATGTTGTAGAAGTAACAGTTTAATTTATATCTTTGTACAGGTTATCACCTAAAAGGTAATAAGGTATCCTACGTGACGATATTACTTCATGGCTTCTGCATTTCGTACTTGTCGTGTGTAATTGATTCCAATAATTTTATACTAAACTTTAATTTATCAAATTTTATTGATTTGCATGGTAGTTCATATCAGTGGCTCGCATCCATTTAAACTTTGTAGTTGATTTAATTCGTATGAAAAGATAGACAACTTATTGATATATGGTTTTAACCAAATAATTGAAAAATATTAGTTCTTTATACGCATTTAACATGCATATTGTTTTTGATTCTACACAAGTTTGTATGATTTTCTTACATTGAAGGTAGCATTTAACAAGGAATAATCAAAATTAGATTCAACTTAACGTATCGAAGTTTAGGTTATCTTGATGCATTTTATGTGACAAGAGTTATCGAGATAACTACTTATCTTTAATGTAAAATGTAATTGTTATTAACTAGTTAAAATAGTGAAACTCAAGTGTCTGATTCCATGCCCAAAGCCCATATATATGTATGCGGGCTCACAGAAAAAGAAAACATTCTAGTGATTGTATTTGGGCCCAAGCCCAGAAAATCTGGTGTGTTGATCCAAGGTTATTTTTAACCATGGATTAACCGAGACGTATATTCATTTAGTATTGTAATTGGTTCGATTAATATATATATATATATATATATATATATATATATATATATATATATATATATATTGATGAAATTAATTAATTGAAGATACTTTTATTGATGAAGTTGAGTACAATTAGTTTAACATGTTAAAGATACATGTCGTCACTAAGCTTAACTTCTATTATTTTGATAATGTGCAGAAATATTACAACAAGTTAAATCCAAAATTCGACCAACTCAATCCATAATACCACGAATAATAATGGACCACCAAAACCAAGGTACACAACCAACCATGGAATCATTTCTTCAATTTCTTTGGTAGAGGCATTATTTATTGTTATGATCATAACGATAATTATAAAAATAACCAAGCACGTAATCGGATGAAACATTTTTTTTTTTTTTGACTGGAATGAAGGCACGGCTAAGAAATCAATGGAAATAATTTGAATATGAAGGGATTGTGTGAAATGTTGATATGAAGAGGTGTGTGTTGAATAAGGAGTAGTATGGTGTATATAAAGGGATTGGTTTGAATTGGGATGAAGTAGCTGTTGGCTACTATCCGTTGGGATACCGTATGATACGGTCATCCCATGTATAATACTGTGAACCGTATAATACGGCCACTTGATTGTATAATACGCTATAGGAATAGTAACCGTGATGAGATTTATTGTTTAAGAACAAAAAAAATATTCAGGTAAATACATAATTTATTACTTAAAATTCCTGGGTATAACTTGCTTTAAACATGTTTATTAAAAGATATTAGTATATAAGAATGAGATGTGTTAAGCCGGTTTTTATACATTACAGTTTATTTTACAAAAAAAAAAATTATTAGTTATCGATTCTTGCGCAATATACATTTTTCAAAACATAGAGTATTTTTAAAATAATACATATGTTATTTAGATTATCACAGGTTACAATAAGAACATTTTTGTAGCATCATTTAATAATTTAAATGATTACTAATGGTCGAATAATCTAGCTTAAAAGAGTAGTTTAATAAATGGACTTGTCTCTTATATTGAGTCTTTTCGTTCAAAACCCCTTTAAAAAAAAACATTTTGTTCATAACATAACTTTTAAAAATATGTTTGATTAAACTGTATTACGGTCTTTGTGTGACAAAGGAAATTTGAGTGGGTGCATTTAGGATTGAATTTAAGTTCTTATAGTATTTGTAGTCAAAATAATAAAAAAATCAAGGTTCAGAATACACATTAAGAATGGTTGATTGTAGTTACATCTTTAAGTAATATGGAGAATAAAAGCCTTCTTATGGAGTTGCAAAGCGATACGGAGAATTGAATGCTTGTTCACGAAATAACGAGATCTTGTATGAGTTTAAAAGAAGAGTTAAGACATAATTATATCCAAAGAGTTAGAGGAATTGTGCGTCAAATATTTTGATTCGGTTGAATAATATCTTAATAATGTTTTGCATGGTCAGTTATTATTGATGACATATGTTATATGTATCAAAATTTCTTATCGTATTTACTTTTATCTTGACTTTCAAACGTTATGATTAATAGTGTAAACTTTGAGTAATTCTCACATGATATGACTATAGAAATTTAGAGCATCATGAGAATATTATGGGTGGGTATAAAGACACACGGGTGATAGACACAGTGGTTTGGTTGTGCCATCGTGGTCAGATCTTGATTGCTAAGCAGTTAGGGCCTCAGCTACGAATTGGTCATGCTCTGCTTGAGTGAAAGTTTGTTGTCTAGGAGGCATGATTCTTGAATAAGAATGAAACGATAGGGTGTGAGCTCTTTATTCAAAGATGATGATTATTATAGTGGCATGAATAGTTCACTTGAGTGTTATAATGAGCGACATGTGATCCTATGATTATTAACGTTAAAGTTTTTAATATTGTATGTGGCAGGCATCTGCCTTTTGTGGTTTTGATGCAACAGTTAAGTATTTGTTGTCGTGGATTTCATGTTTTACGAGTGTTGTGATTAATTAGTTTGTATTTCCAATGTGTAGTCGTACCACTACTGAGTTGTGTTTTGAATGTAGTTAACTAAGACTATGTTGTTGTGAGTAGTTCAATGGACAACAGTGTAGTACTTAAAATACCATGCGGCTATTTATGTTGGTGAGTGTGACACTTACAGTGCCACGTGTGGTGTTGAAGCGGGGTCTACTAACACACCCCATGTGTGTGGTGACATTAGTGTATATTCATCAAATGAGGCGTCACATGCCTAAGGGGTCGTATATACATATATGATATACACGTAACTATACAGGTATACGTGCGTAGTAAGAGTCAAGTGTGGCACCTCGTGTCCAATTAAGTAAGTGTATATGTATATATATAGACCGTACATGTAACTATATCAAGTCTACACGCATATTGAAAGTAGCACCTAGTGCTGAAATGCAGTGCCCAAAGCATGATGTGACACCACGTGCCATGAGTTGTTCGCTTGTAGCCCTTAGGCCGATTATGTATTGAAGTTATGTGATTTCCCTAATGTAGTACAAAGGCTATAATGTAAGTGCCAAGGCACTGAGGTATTGAATTGATTGATCTAAATGATCAAGTTGTGATTTTTAATAATTTTTGTGGACTTAGTCAATGCTAATCCAATGGTGACCAGCACAGTCAAAGATGAGAAACTCGTTTGTTTGTTTTAAATTTGGGAACGATTAGCATGTGTGGGTTTCTATCCCAATAGATAACGTTTATACCTCCTTCCCGAGGTTCAGCGGTAAGTGTGCTGGTGAGGAAGATGGCGATGTGCCTCTTCGCGGGTAATTGATGGTAGAGCGGAACTGAGTTATATATACTTAGTATATATATATATATATATATATATATATATATATGTAATAGTAGTACACATGTAAGGCCTATTAATACATACCTACAGTATATATAATAGCCTAGGGTGTCTAGCACATAACAATCAGAGTCAATTATGCATTCCTGTTTCAGTATAACCTCTCTCAGATCTTACATCATCTTTATTTAATTGTACATAGTTAGCTATGCTATGTTAAATTAAACTCGTATGATGAAATCACTGAACCAGTCATACCTAATAGGGAATACAGCCTAACGGTCATAGTCTAGGCCCACTAAATGCAACCTAGTTCACTATAACCTTAGGCTCTGATACCAATCTGTCGCACCCCAAAATTTACTGTGCGGAAGCGGTTCGGGTCGGGGCACGACTAATCAATAATCAAACACAAAGGTATAGCAAACGACCTCTAAATGAGACGTTTGAAAAATAGTTATTACATTTCCAAAATAAAATGTTTAAAATATTACGAGTTTGTAAATAATTCCCTTTCATAATTTGAAGTACAAAAGTAATGTGATGAAATCCCAATTGTTTGAAAATATGCGACTCGAGCTAGCATATCTTGTAGTAATCCTAATCCTGCTGGGCACCTGAGAATACATGCTAAAACAGGTCAGCTATAAAGCTGGTGAGCTCACAGGTTTGTATGAATAAACATAATGAATGAACCACAAGATTTAGTATAGTGATTTGCAACCAAGCAAATAAATAATGGGTATATCATTGCCATGAGGACATAGTCTGAGCTTAACTGTGGTGTCAGGATCCGCATTCAAGGACCTGATCGAGGGTGCCTCCGTGCGAGTGCCTAATCTACAATCGTATAAACAAATGGTAATGCGTCCGTTTGACCAGTTAGCGCGACTAACCCGGACGGGGATTGTCAATCCCATATGGTACCATACACTAACATTCACGCTACATAAGTATTAACAAACTATGTTGTGGAGGACTTCATGATTAATGAAAATAACTCATGCAGTCAATATATCAATGTTTTTGTACTTGCGTTCACATGTAAAACAAAACGAGCAATGTATTCTCACCCCAAAGTAAAACAGTTAAAAGCGAGGCTATGAAACTCACCTGAATCTTGAAAGCTAGCGTTCTATAAGCAATATGTTATCCAACTGTAACCTTCTAGCGTCCTAAACGCATAAGGTCATATAATGTAAGTAAATATCCAAAAGGCATGTCTATGCTAGTTGTTCACTCAACTAGTATGTTTATGTATATATATTGTTTTTCAAAATATATACGACCCGTTGGTGATGTTAGGAATAATATTTCTATTTGATTGATCAATTAGTTTCATTTGTATTATGTTATTATGTTTTATGCATATTAATATGCTATATCTATTAATCTTAATCTAACATATTACTATCAGGTCTCCATATTTATATTTATAACCATGTTCTATTTTCTTTATTAATAACCCTTCGAGCAAATCAACAGGTAGTCAATAATTTATTAAAATTGTTTCCAAGACTACAACTAGTATGTAGATCGATAATAGGCAATATTATATACATGTTTCTTAAAACTAAATAAACCTTGAGATCTTTCTGTACTATTCTAAATATTTTCAAATCGATATCTACTAGTTTGACTAAAATATTAAATAGATCATATAAGTCGGTTTCTCATACATGGATAATGATTGTTAAAAATAAATAAAATTGTAAACCAATGTCATACTTTGAACGTGAGTTATATACTACAACTCATCATTTCTACCTTTTAACCACTTTAATTTATAAATCTATATGTTGCATATTTAGAATATTTGTGCATCGCACAGGTAATAATCTAGTATATATTCATTAGTAACGCTATATCGTAATTTGAGATTTAGTTGATTTATACACACAAAATATTACAAATTTTCCACGTTAAAATTCTCCAAGCCATAGTTTGACTAATATGTAATGTTTTAAGAACTTTATAATTAATTATTTTAGCATGTTTTTGAGTTAATATCTTTAGTTTAGTAAACATCTATCATATGAATTATATAAATTACATAACATGAAAAAGATTTAGAAAGAGTTTCCTTACAATGATTTTGGATGAAAACGAGATGAAAGAAAAATAAGCTTGATCTCTATAGTTAATTTACACGAACACTTCAACCAATATAGGAAGACTTGCTTGACTTAAATCACTAATAACCAAACTCTGAGCTTTGGTTTCAGATTTTAATTGAACTTATACTTCATAAAATGGATAAATTTTTGATAAATTGTTTTAAAGTTTAGTAACACATTGCAACGAATTAAATAAAGGTTGTATCAACCATGTATATGTTTAAACTATTGAACGTATTAGTAACATCATTGTTAAGCAAATATATAGTACTTGATGGACTATTAAATAATGAACTTATGTGCTATCTGATTCATTGATACGAATTTTTAAAGATTTTAAAGATCCATTAACTTTAAGATAAGTATTAGTGACCCATTAATTTTACCTAATTTAGGTAAAGAAAAAAAATAGATTTTATATTGGTTAAATAAATATTGCCAATTTATTTTATTTCTAGTACTACTTTCGTATTTCTATAATGTATGTTACATTTCGTTTGGTTGTTAAGTTTAGTTCTTTGCGTTTGTAACGTTTAATTAAAAAAAAAACGTATAAACGTTAATAATGTATTTCATATCATTTTTGCATATTATTATATCATAATAATATAATCTGAATAACTACTATTTATTACCAAATAGCTTTACGTTAAAAATGTTTCACCAACGTTTTTTTTTTTTTTTTTTTTTTTTTTTTTTTTGGTCGGACTCCCTCCGATTGTCTTGCGTAATTATAAGCAATTACGTATTTGAAATGTGTCAAGTATTTAGCCTGAATATTTACTAAATACAAGGTAAGCATTTTAATTTAAAAACAGAATTTTAACCTTAAACTGTTGGTTGTCACACATCATATCAGCACCATTCAAATCAGTGTGGACTTTCTCAATGTTAAACAACTTGGATTCCAATGCATCACGAATCCAATGGTATCTCACATCTTTGAATAACCTAGTCCATATCAATGAAGTTCCCGAGACATCACATCCCTACACTCGCAACATCAAACCCTAAGTTTGATAACGTTTATCTATTCTTTTCCACGGGATCGCAAAGAATAATAAACTCGAATCCAAAACCCGGATCCCAAAATCTCTCTCCGCAACAAACCACCAATTGAACCCGATCATCGACTATATTACCGCCATCGCGAACAGTCATCGTCACAACGCAACCGGCCTCCCGCCGTGTCGTCACGTCACAACCGACCAGACGAAACCCTAATCTTGTTCAATCCGGAAAACAACCTTCGAGTTC
Source organism: Helichrysum umbraculigerum (assembly GCA_949592205.1). Taxonomy (NCBI): domain Eukaryota; kingdom Viridiplantae; phylum Streptophyta; class Magnoliopsida; order Asterales; family Asteraceae; genus Helichrysum; species Helichrysum umbraculigerum. The sequence goes on along the minus strand of CATIUR010000003.1, from coordinate 138,019,924 downwards.
GTCGCGATCTAACACAAAAAAACGAGCCTATCGATCTCGATCACATGTTGCAAACAATTTCTAAAACCGCATCGTTTTCAATCATTCCCTCCGATGATTATCTTCAACCGAATCTAGATCCACTATGATTATCTGGCCACAATAACCCTAGCTCTCCATCCTTCAGTAAAACCCTAACCATCAACAATCCATCTTGATCGTGCTTTTATTCGCCATTGTTCCCAATCGCTCAACCTTGAGCTCTGATACCACTGTTATGAGAGTTGGTACGGTTGTAGCCCGGATGTGGATGGCGCAGCGTGATGTGCGGCACGCAGTGGCGCATGCCCCCTCGGTTGACCTCAGCGAACGATGAGTTGATCCTGGAGCCTTGTACCGAAAGTCTCCCTGATGTGGACCCAGTCAGGTCGAGTGCCGAGTTTGCGGAGGTACTGAATAAGGTTGGATCGGGACTATCGTTGGAGGGGAGGCCCAGATGGACTTGGGTTTGAGGGGATGATTGTTAGGTGCAAACTCAATCCCACATCGGAAAATAAAAGAAAGTAATGTCTGCATATAAATTCATGGGCTACTCCCTCTATCACCAATTGGTTTTAGAGTGGAAACCTCAGTGGGCTTATATGTTGGACATGTTGTTGGGCTAAAGTATCGGTCCTAACACTTAGGTCTCATTTGGGTTCTCCACGCCCCTCTCGCTCTCAGTGTTCATATATATTTAGTGAAGGGGTTATGACATCGTTATTTACTGATTATGGATCCACTTTGAACGTTTTGAATTGCTCTTCCCGATAAAACTGTCGGGGATGGTAGCATATGTATTTAACTATTTATGTATTGTATGTGTATAGCATTGTATTGGCCGAAATGGCCTCATTGTATCATCGGCTCATAAGCAAATCATCCAGTTATAATAGTGGCCCCCAAAAGCTTGAAACTTTATGAATATATATTTAGGGTAGGGTTCAAATGAGACTAAAAATTTGTGTGAGACTAAGGGAACCAATGATATCATCCCACATATACAAAGAGAATGTTCCATACTACAAAACCCATTTACCCCTTAAGTTAAATATCTCACAAACGACAAATCGAAAAATTATGAAAATTGCACCATTAGATTCAGCGTTTGATCCTCTTCGATTTGCCGTCCCTCAAGGCATACTTCCGACGAAATTTTTTTTTTCCGTTTTTTTGGTGGGTTTCATATGTTACTAACACATGTGTTAGAGTGTTGCGTTTAGGGTTTAGGGTTTGGGGTTTAGGGGTTAGGGTTTAGGGTTGGGAGTTTGGGGTTTCGGGATGAAAATTGCACCATTAGATTCAGCGTTTGATCCTCTTCGATTTGCCGTCCCTCAAGGCATACTTCCGACGAAATTTTTTTTTTCCGTTTTTTTGGTGGGTTTCATATGTTACTAACACATGTGTTAGAGTGTTGCGTTTAGGGTTTAGGGTTTGGGGTTTAGGGGTTAGGGTTTAGGGTTGGGAGTTTGGGGTTTCGGGACGAAACCCCAAACTCCCAACCCTAAACCCTAAACCCTAACCCCTAAACCCCAAACCCTAAACCCTAAACGCTTTATAAAACTCTAAACCCTAAATCATACTAAACCCTAAACCCTAAACCCTTCTAAACCCTAGCACTAAACCATGCTAAACCCTAACACTAAACCCTGCTAAACCCTAACTCTAAACCCTAACCCTAAACCCTAAATCAAATGTATAATCAATCACTAACACATGTGTTACTAATATGTAAAACCCACCAAAAAAATGAAAAAAAAAAAGTTCGTTGGAAATATGCCTTGATGGACGGCAAATCGAAGAGGATAAAACGCTGAAAAATATGGTGCAATTTTCATGATTTTTCGACTTGTCGTTTGTGAGATATTTAATTTTTAAAAACGTGGATGAGAGAGAAAAAAGTGACACATGACATATTGTGGTTGGTTCCCCTAGTCTCACACAAAATAAATGGTCTCAATTGAACTCTTCTCAAAGTTTGAAATATGCAATCTCGAGCTTATGTGTATAGAACTACTTTTTACACGTTATATGTCCTCGGCCCCTTCAAGAAAAATGTTCAAGCTCTGTTATTGTCCACATTTCACATTTTCAAAAATAAGTATAAGTAGACACAAACATATCAACCAGGATGCAAAACTAGAATAAAAGACAGCTTCTTTAACAGAAATGGTATACCATTAAATTCATCTACAGATTCTAATCTAGTAATTAGTTGAATAACCGACATCGATGTATTATTTCATTTGGTTGGTTATTTATACTGTATCTAGAGGTGGCAGAATGGGCAGTTAGCGTTGCACATTACATAAGTTAACCATGGTAGGAACCAGTTCGAGTGCAAGTGTGCGAGGAAAACATGTTTTCTCCAATTATATGTCTGACCATTGCTTCGCTTTGGAAGCAAAACAATACACCTTGCTTAATAAACTGTACAGTAACCGCAAAGTTTAGGGAGCAATCAGACATGATAATGAAAGCATTCTATTATATTATTGGGAAATGAAAGAAGCCTTGCAAGTTCACAGATTCAACAAACATACATCCTCTCGCATTCCAGAGAAGAAAAAAAAATTTATGGGAAATGAAAGAAGCCTTACAAGTTCACAGATATAGTTATCTTTTACTTGATCAGGCACACAAAGATGATTACATAATTTCTTGATCATAATATCCCATGTGGATGATACCAAGCAGGCAAGCAAGAAAGTACATAAAAGATAGCTTATAATTAGCATTAAAAGGAGGGTAGGCATCAGATCCCCATACATTACATAATATGGAATACATTAGTTAGTTAAGTAGCCCTTGTGCTGGTTCCTTCTTGACCACTTTGGGGATAGTTACGACTAGCCCTCCATCTTTGATCTCTGTCTTGATGGACCCGCAGATATCGCGTGGTGGTAATGGCAACTCAACCCTTGCGTCGTAGTACTTACGAAGATCCTGTTTCTGCACGTAGCCGCTGATTATCACAGCGTGTTTCTTCTTCTGCAATTTGGCTTTCATCGTGCTGTGCTCAACATCCTCCATTTCCAAATCTAGGAATACACGTAGTTCTTCATCCGTCTCCGTGGTCTTCTCGATTCCAGGGACGGTTAGGAAATTCTGTAAGCGATGGTCACTTATGATCGCATTTCGATTTTCATCTATCAATAGCTTTCCGGTCTCTTCACCATTACTTGTAATCTTCCTTGTGGAACATCTTGTGTAAGGTACATTGATGTTTAATATCCACGCCAAAGCCCTGTGCGCTAATCTTTTATCAGCTAGCTCTGAAATCATTCATCATATCACCAAAAAAATCAAGAATTAATGTATGTAAACGGACCAATATTCATCTATCTGCCAATAAGAATAAGAATATATATATAATGGCACATTACACATGATCATGCTCTTTTTGTTCCTTTTGCAGTAGAGTGAGCAACATACATTGATTCACTAACCTGGATTCTATTTAATATTTTCGATTCACATTCACTCACATGTAGGAGGATCCCGAAATTGCGGTTTTTTAGTATACAATAAAATAAAATGTGATCGGGTGTATTTTGATAAATATTAGACGTTGTTGCCCCAGATTAGGAATGTTAGGAATGCACATATTTATTACTTAAAAATACAAGTAGATTATAGATTATTACTCCGTGTTTAAAGTAGGGTAAAGTAGGAGTAAGAAGGTACCATACCAAGATGGGATTTGATGGCAGTGAAGAAAGGGCGTGGATGATTTGGTGGACGTCGTAAATATGGGACGACAACTAACACGGAGGATGATCTTTAGGTTCACACAGAACCCAAAATTGGGTATTCTTTTAAGGTGTATAATATAGTAGAAGACAATAAAATGCAATTGGGTAGTAATTGATAGATTCACAGAGAATCCACAATTGGATTGGATTTTTTTTTTTTTTTTGAATTCTTTTTGTCCCAAGATAAGAATGAGAATGTAGATTCACGGAGCACCCAAAATTGGGTAATAATTGTAATTGCGTAGAAATTAATAAAAATTACTGGAGACCTTTTAGCCCTAAAATAAGAATGATACGTAGTAGTATAGTATTGGGGATTTAATCAAAACCAAGTGCGTAAGGTAAAGTAGTTAACTCAAAAATAAAAGTAGAATATAGATTATTATTAGTAAAGTAAAGTAGGAGTAAGAAGGTACCAAGATGGGATTTGATGGCAGTGAAGAAAGGGCGTGGATGATTTGGTGGACGTCGTAGATATGGGACGACAACGGAGGATGATCCGGTAACAAGCTTCTTCAAAGCCAATGCCATCGATTCTAATTTAATTGATTGATGATAGAGGTACTCAAAGTCTGTTGCTTTCTTTATGGTTATATTAAACTAAAATTCTTGGAGGAGAAGACAACACCTTTTTGTGTCCAGGGCTTCTTTTTAACTCTCGTTTCTTCTAGAATACATCTTTTTTATTACTCTTATTTTTCCTTTGTCAAAACATCCCTTTTATATTTGTTAATTAAAATATTTGAATGTGAACTTAACTAAACATAAAAATACATTTTTTCTCAAAATGTATTAAATATATGGGCTAACATTTGTAATGTTGACATTTCAATTGAATTGTAATATTAACCAATCACAAAATACATATGCTACATTTTTTATCTTTCAACATATTTTATATTTAGAGACGTAGAATATGTTATTTTCAAAGAACATATTTTTGTGCATTTCATAACGTTTTAAAGGATGTCTTCAACGCTCTCGTCATCAACTTCCTTATATCATTAATCTCTCTTAATATTTATAATAAAGTATATATTAGGTTGTCATTATAAATTTAGTTAAACTTTAATCTAATCTTAACCCTCTATTAATTAAGGGTTAAGTACTCCAAAATATAATTATTTATTGTCTGACATTCATTGTATGCAAGAAAGTATTTGAACCTCCATTGTATGTAACAAACTTTCTATCTGTCTTGATTGTATGTATTTAGGTGACGTGTCAACTTGTGATGATGCCATGTGGTACATTATAGAGCCGGCACATATGTAAAAGTACCAAAAGTTGCATACAATGGCACTGAATAACAATTTTCTTACACACAATGGAGGTTCGAGTAATATCTTGCATACAATGAATGACAAACCATAAATAATTACATTTAAAAGTACTTAACCCGTTAAGTAACCATATAAATTTAAACCATTGATAATTTCTAACCTAAATGACTACCTAAATAATGATTGAGTCTTCTTTAAAAGTGTTTTGATCAAAAATTATCAAATGCAATTAAGTGATCAAATCCGTAAAGTGGGGTAGTGTGCTTCAAATGATCTTAAAGATAATCAAATAAATATGCAAGTTACTATTGAAATAGTGCAGACTTTGTGTGAAACAAATGTTTATAAATAGGATAAACACGAAAACTTTAGTAGAATTCTAGATAATGTCGGGATAATGCAAGTTTGATAACAAATAATTGATAAAATTTAAAGTAAACGATGAAAATGAAAAATAAATACGATCGACACACATCTATACGAGGAAAGCCCTTGATCTTGTTAGATCGCCAGCATAAAACCTCGAGAAGGAACAATCGTTCCTTGCCTTTGTTGATGTTATTACTTAAACTCGGGATAATTACAATGGAAGAGCACAATATGATCGATCTAAGTGTGTGATGCGATGAATTTAGCAAAGAAGGTGAAGTGCATGTGTGTTTTGATCGTAAATAGTGAGTAAGTAGTGTGTATTTAGTGAGCCATATGTGTTTCCTATCGATCATATGCCTCGTTCATATACTAAATACAAAATAACAGAAATTCCAAAAAATCCAGGATCCTCCGAGATTTTTAGGATCCGACCTTCCATATTGACTCATCATTCAACACGTTTTCCTTGACTTCCTCCTGATTAGAATAAGCCTTGATCCGGTAATTATGACGTAATTAACTCACATTTAACTCCTAGAAGACTTGGTCAAGACACACAACGGTCATATAAAGATTTGTAGCGTTTCACCCGGGATACTGAACATATCCGGGATCCTGATCATCCAGCCTGATCATCCGGGATCCTGAACATCCAAGATCTTGAACATAAAATGACAAACATAGATCAGTAAGATTTGATCCCGAAATACTTAACATACTTGGGATCCTGAGTATCCAAGATCCTGAACGCATCCCGGGATACTGAATATATCTGGGATCCTAAACATATCTGAGATCATGGATATATCTTTGAACAGTAACAAAAGACTTCAGGATCTTGTATCCTGGCTATTGAATTCAGCCCCAAACAATTGCCCCCAAGTTGTGTTACCGTCATGATCCTGATGGTGACACAACTTCTCAAGATAAGCATTAAATAAGTTAGATGAGATATTATCGTGCATTGATAACCATGCCCATGTTAATTGGATTTTTGGCAAGTGGAAACCCTCTCATTTGCATCTATCCAAACAGCTTTCGTTAGGTATAATCTTCTTCCTCTTTTGTGAAATTTTTGTCCTCTCAAATTTCTTAATGCCACGTGGCGTCCCTTAAAACCGTTAATCTGACGAAAATACATACAGTGTAAATAAATTACAAGTTCGTTATATACAATGTAACTTTGTATAGTTCGCTACATACTACGAATGTCAGACTATAGTTGTGTTACATTTGTACGCACTAAATCCTTTAGTATAGTGTAAATGGGTATGGTTGTATGCTAGTTTTATTTGCTTTGATAAATTAAAGTGGTTAAATGTTGATTTGAGTCATGTTACTTGAATATTGAATACGTGTGAAAATTGTTGGTTTTGGAAGTGACTAAATCGTTACAAAGTTGTGATTTTGTTGTTGAAAGTTTATGCACATCGAGTTAAAGATATGGTTTTAAAATTTAGAATCTGCTGGCAAAACATTGATTCTTGGGGGATGGAAGTCATTTCTGGGGAATCGCATGATAGTTGTTGACAGACCGAGTTATTATTGGGGAATGGAAGTCATTCTTGGGAATCAGATAATAAATTTTAACTAAACCCATAACCCCTGATTCCTGGGGAATGGTGATCATTCTTGGGGAACCTGTCGTAAATTAATTAACAATTTCTTATTTTGAATCCTTATTTGATTGAGAAGAAGTTATAACGAGCCTGTAATATTATCTTTGAGATGTGAAGCATTATAGAAAATGAGTTTATAATCTAACCCGAAACTCAATTCAAATAAGGTCGGGTTATTCGGGTTCGGGTTATTCGATTTCGGGTTGGGTTCGGGTTATTCATTTAAACTCGAATAAGATGATATTTCAAATTTTCGTATTTTGAATAAAACTTGAACTTACAAAATGACACTAATAGTTTATATAAATCATCATGAGTAACTTATATATGTATATTATATATGGATAAACCATAAATAACTTATATATATAGTTATATTTGTAAATTAAATAGTTTATTAGGTTATTCGGGTTACCCGAATTGAAAAAAATTTATCCGAAACCCGACTCAAATAAGATGCGGGTTATTCGGGTTCGGGTGGCCAAATAAGCTTCGAATTCGGGTTGAGTCGGGTCGGGTTCGGGTTATCTATTCGGGTTCGGGTTTTTTTGACACCCCTAATACGATCAATGGCCTCCTGCCAAAAAAAAAAAAAAAAAAAAAAAAAAAAAAAAGAAAAAGTGATCCCTCATTCGTTCAACGTGGTACCAACATCCGGAACAATCTTCACTAGAAGCCGAACGTCTCACGTTACCCCATTCACATCCAACATCAGGTTTCGAAATTGAAGAATCCGGTGGCCAAAGAGTCGGTGATCCCATACATCGCATACCAAGATGAGATCCAATTTCAACATCCAACAAAGGTCTGAACGTTTTTTAGTTTTAATATCGTTCTGTATAGATTATATGATCTTTGATAATTGCAATTGGAACGTCTAATTGAATTTTTAGAATGTTAGGTCTATATAGATTATATGATCTTTGATGATTGCAATTGGAACGTCTAATTGAATTTTCAGAATTTTAGGTTAAAAAAAGGCATATAATGAGGGGAAATAAAGATGCATAGCCAAATATGCAATAGGATCTTGATGTTATTTTATAATCCATATATGTTTTTTTTGTATCAAGCAGGTTAAATAATTGGGATTATCATATTTTTTATGTTATCTTTAATTAAGTTAAAATTTTGTGTACACCAACTGTTTGATAATATACTTGAATCAAGAAAGATAATTTTTTTGAAATTCATGGCTTCATATGGAACAATTTAATTGAAGAAGATGGAAACGATACTGATTCAATTTGATAGGATAAGATTTTATTATCTTTTTGTGCACAGGTGTGAAGTGTTTTTAATATACTCAAGAATCCGCAATAGCATCTCATCTACATGGTATGACTGCAAGTTCTTTGCTTTATCTAAAATATAGGGGTTATGTGGCATACCTTTTCTTTGGTTTTCTTATTATCATGAAGTCATAGTGTGTACCATAAATTTAATGCAGGGTCATAGTGCGGCACATGGTATTTCTAAGCGTTTTTTAAGAGTGCCGCACGGTATTTCTAAGCGTTTTTTAAGAGCCCGTCTATCGGGAACAAAAGAGTTATCATGTTGTTATGCAATTATTCTTTTGTTTAGGGTAAGCTCTTTAGTATTCACTGACATTCAATAATATAGTACTTTGTATCTTGTGATTGATATAAGTAATCTGTTTGTATAAATGCTTCTAATAACCGTATTGGATTATTGAACTGGTTATATTGCTTTAAGAATATTGTTACTAATTGAATTTTTAAATTTTATAGTATTATAGGATGTATGTGTGTACGTTGGTGTAACTGGTATTATGACTGAGATGACAAGGTCACAACACAATCATCTTGGCTTATGACCAGGTATTCTACCTTAGAAATGCTGATAATTCCATAAACACGTTAAGTACGGATTTTGACTTATCGTTTCATTTTAATCACTTTCAGTCTAATATCTTTTTTTGTTGCAGGTTTTCTGATTATTTTATTGTAAACACGTTAAGTACCGATTTTGACTTATCGATTCATTTTAATTACTTTCGGTCTAATATCTTTTTTTGTTGTAGGTTTTCTAATTATTTTATTGCCATTTGTAGCACGGTGCGATTTTTGTAACTTGCCTTTGGCTGTGGTTTTTATTGGGACCAATTTTATACTAAACCAGATATGGATGTGTTAAGATCTAAGGTATGTATCTCAATTCATAATTATGTCAATTGTTTCTTCTTCTATTTCTATGTACTCTTTTCATTTATTTTATATTTACTTGATATGTCGTTTGTTATTGGTGAACCAATGCTTTTTGTCATAATACATGTCTTTCAATGTATACATTTAATGTAAGAAGTTGACTGCCTTTTTTAATATTATGTAGCTTCAATGAATTGGAATTTTAAATAAACACACTAACTTAAGTTGGCTATCAATGGCAAAAAACGGTAAGCATAGTGTTAAAGTTAATTATGATAAGAGGTGTCAACGAAAGTGTTAAGCATGATTTTAGTGTTCTGGGGTTGATAGAAAGTATGTGACAACCTCATTAGCAAAGCAAGTATATCGAGAGACAATTAAAAGAAATTAGTGGCTCGGTTAAAAACTGATTTTCCTATTAATTGTTTGTTTATAGCTTTGTCGCTTTGGTGTATAACACTTTTCATTAAAATTTGTTCATTGGTATGACTGCAATTGATAATATATATATATATATTTTTCTGGTTATGATGATGCATAATCATATAACCATTTGAAGTCTTACAACTATATAAATATGTTATTCATTTTTATTCTGTTTAGAAATTGTGTTGACTGGGCATGAATCTTTAAGGGACATACAGGTGGAGTTTGGAGTTGTTGGTTAGATAGTAATACATTACGTGTTGCGCCAATGACAAAGGTAAAACACTACATCCCTAAGTATATGTCAATTTGTAGTACTCTTGGTATCTTCATGTGTGACACTACATTTGTCAAACTGGTGTGGCGGATGGCCGGTTAATGGGTCAAAATAGGTTTGGGTTAATTTGAGTGGAGGTTGCAATGGGCTGTGTTGCGATGGAGATATTCTTCACTTTTCTTATGTCGGTGATTGTGTTCCAGATTATGATACCCATTTTTTTGTACATATCTATGGAGCTTGTGCGTGTTAGCCATGCTTACTTCATGATTAGAGATGACAAGATGTATGATGAAGCGTCAAACTCTAGATTCCAGTGCCGAGCGTTAGATGTGAATGAGTATTTAGGACTAATAAAGTATGTATTCTCTGACAAAACCAGGACGCTGACAGAAAACAAGATAGAGTTCAAGTATGCAAGCATATTCGGTGTAGATTACAGTGGGGAGAAAATAAATTTTAATCACAAACAAAGGGGATACTGCATTCAAGGTATCACTAATTTTCTCTATATTTCTGCATCTACTTTTCCAATCATTTATATTAAATGCGGCAAGATGGTGGCTGGGTAACAGGTCAAAATGTGTTTGGGCTGTAACATGTCTCTATTTAGGAAGGTCAAACTGGAAGGCTTTGGTTGGGTTGAACCAAAAATAATAGAAGTGATTGAAGCATTAGTTATGATTACAAAAATAATATCATTAGAGTTTAATGTAATCGAATAATGAAGACTATAACCCGTCTGACCCGTTCCACTTTTAGGTACATTTTTTCCAGGTTTTGACCTGTTTGAGATAAAACGTAATCCAAGTTGACCCATCTATAAAATAATTGGGTAACAATTACCACGTTTGACCCATTTATATAATCTAGATATACCCTGTTTGTGATGTCAGATGTGTTATTTTGTTTATGTATCAAGTTTACTCTCGATACGGTTTACTTTCTTTCCATTTATTGGAGCTATGATTTCAGTATGCAATGAAGGAGTTGAGCTGTGAAGAATCGTCTGCAAAGTAAAAAGAACAACTGCCAAACCTTCATCTGAGTAACAGTCTACCAAAAACCTGTTAATAAGAGGAAAAAGGGTAAAGCTGGCCTAATGGGTGAAATTTGCTCCGTGTGTAATATTATGCATAGTACCCCCTAAATTCTTTTTAATTCGCTTCTTTAAACTCATTAACTAAATACTTGACACGAAATTTTCATGGTACACATGATGTGATGAAAAGATGGAATTTCAGTGGAGGGACTGCATCTCATAGAGCATCATTGTCACATCGATGTGGTAGTTCTACAGGTCAAAAGGATGCTCCTAGCAAGGTATTTGTTCATGTTTCTTTTGAATTCATTTCAGTGTTCTGTAAACGATAGTGGCATTACATGATCATCGTTATTCATAAAGAAAAAGAACTATGCATAATATCATGTAGGACGACAAGGCTTTGTTGAATGAAAAAAATGTGAGACATCATTGAGCTTGAAAGTTGCCCAGAGATCTGTAAGTCCCTTCAACTCTATAACTTAAAAGACAAATTTATTAAATTAATTTGTTTTCATTTCATGCGTGTTCGGATACAAGAAGTTCGATTTCAAACTCTTGATCAGTGCCTAAAGAGCATTTCAAATGACATCACGAGAAGTGTCAGGTCAGATATCATGTGATTTATGTGTGAGGGTGTTCGGGCACGAGTGGTGGATAAAGATTCTGCACCCAAGCCCCAAGGTGCCAAGATGTACTTTTGGGCTAATAAGAATTTACTAAATCTCCTTTCTTGCCCAGAATCTTGAATTGGCAGAACTTAATGTTCCTGTAATACACAATTTATCATAACACAATTATCGATTCTTCATGTTTTATACAAACTAAATGTTTTTCCTTCGAAATCTACAGTGGGATCCGCCAACCTTGAAGCACGTATAAGAAGACATGGTGGACGGGTACTTTTCTCCCCTCAGCACATTTGGGCCTGAACTAGAGTTGCCAACAAAATAGCGAGAAGCGTTTGCATAAGAAATTACAAAATTAATAGCAGAGGACACCTATCATATATTCTTTTATGAACATGTATTATTTGAACTTCGTATAAAATAAGTTGGATTTACAACCATCCGAAGAAACCCAATTGAGCTAACCATCCAAAATCCCAAATTTCTTTTAAGCTCCATGTTCCACATATTAATTATTGTATATAGGTTTTGATAAGGTGGAACAAAAACGATCTATTATGCATAAAATGATATGTGTTTTCATTGTGTTCTCCATTTAAAGTTTTAAACAAAGTTTATTTGATGTATAAATGTATACAGATGCTTAGCATGAATATAGTTTTTACTAGCATAATATGATGTATTGTACAGGAACCCATAGTCTTTGTTGTCTTTCTTATACAAATGCTTACGATTATCTACTTTAACCTATATATAACAAATATTCTTACAAATTTCGTATAGGTTGTTAAATGACTAAGGCCATTACAGCATTTTTTCATACATAATATTGCGAAACCGCTGGTTATAAGCTTTACGTATTATCAAAATATAATAGAATATAAACTTTGTATTAAAATCATGTAATAGTCCGCGAATTCGCGGGCTATAATCTAGTATATAATGACGATAAAGCTTAAATTTAATTAATCATTTGAAAATTAGATTACTTGGCAATAATCTTGTCCATTAATGCGATTAGCCCAAATACTCACAACCATTGATTAGTTTAGGTAGTGGAATTTATTAATCATTCATATTTTGTCCACCATTTTGACACTAATACCCCTGATTACCTAAACAATCTCATCTCTTTATTAAATAAAACAGGACAAATAAAGGAAAGAGATCTAATCCTTCCATTTGGTTCTTAATTTTTGATTTAAGGGATATGATTAAAAGTGTTTAAATAAACAAATATTTTTATTTGCTGCTTAATCCTTATTTATTTTTCAAAACGACTTAATTAATCCCTCTATAATTGTGTGATTACTCCCTTCATAATTAGTAAAAATAACGAAATCCTTCCCTCAATTTCCACTTTACCCCTTTCACTTTGATCAATATTCAGTAAATTCTACCCATATACGAATCTTACCTAGCAAGCTGTAACACCCAGTTCTAGGGTCTAGAAGTATTTTAATATTTTCTGACTTGAGTTATTATTTAATGTGTCAGAAAATAGTTTTGGTATGTTTTAGTCAACTAAATGAGGAAAAGAGTCAAATAATTTATTGTGATTAGTAAATTATTAATTGTTTTAAATTAACCTAGTTGACGGTAAAATAAATAACGTTTCCCCTTAATTGGTTTTTAAGTTCCAGACAATGATAAGTACGGGGAATGGAATTTAAACAATTACATGATAACTTCATACATTTGAGTCGGTTGTTGATTCCCTATCAATATACATACATACGTACCATACATATATGCATAACTCATGAAACCCTAGATTACTCCCTTAAATTCACCTCCATCCATCAAATTGAAGATGCCAAATTCGAATTTAAGCTTCAAGAACATGGATTATCACCCTCTCATCCTTCTAATCATCTTGTAAGTTTCAATTTCTTGAATTACATAAACCCTAGAAATTGGGTTTTTGAGTATTTGAATGAATTAGTGTGAGTAACTTGAAATTGAAGTTTGAAATGCTTTAATAGTTGCTAGTTAATGATTATATGATGATTTTAATATAAACCCTAGCTTAGAAATGTGAATTTCATGTTTGATCATTAATAAAGTTTGTGGGTTTAGTTAATTTTGGAAGAATCAATGTTTTTAAGTTGATGTTATTAATGAATAATTGATAATAGTTGATTATTAATGATGAATAACATGATTTAAGCTATAAATTGATTAAGTGTTCATGAGGGTTATTATGATCATTATGGTCATGATGGGTTATAAGATGATTTGGGTATTGTTTACTCATTAGAACACTTAATTGATAATTAAAGAGAATTGTGTGAACCTAATTGTTAAGTATTCATTAGACCTAATGTTGGGGTTTTAATGAATTGTTGATATCGAAGGTTAATAATCTTGTTAATGGTTTAATTATGTTAGTTAACAATGATTATCGTTGGTTAGGGTGGAGTGGTGATCCTAAGGATCATAACTTGATAATTATGACTAGTTGCTAATATGTGATATAAGTGAGTCAATTCATATTGCATAATTACGTATTGATTTATATGACATAATACTCGTGAGATCTGAAATAATATATTCGAGTCATGTTATATAAATTCTGAGACAAGTGACTGACTTGTGTTATTTTGATGTAATTCCAGATAAACAGAAGACTCAGTGACATTAGACTACTGAGTGGACGACTGAGGTATTCGATGAGTGGATCTGTAATCCTCAGTGTGATTTAGTTGTAACAGGTTTGGTTACAACTGGTAAACGTATTATTACTGTTTTTGTCTGCCATGATTATATTGGTCTAATAGTAATAATACTGTTGATATACTGTTTAGTCTGAGATGTTGACCTGATTGAATATGTGAAAATGTGATCACTTGATATTTGGCCTTCGGGCATCTGTATTGGGGTCAACCTGTTGGTTGCGTTTGGTTACTATTATAAGACGACAGGAATTTCCTTGTACTTATCGTTAATAGGAAATTAGGTCATATGAGATTAGTACCAAACTATCGGTCTATTCTGTATTGGCCTTACAGATTGTGGTAAGTGCTCTTGGTGAATCCCCGGGTATTATGATATCTCAAGAGCCACCGATCCTCATTGATATGTTGTATTGAGATGTTATTCTCATTGATAATCTGTGTTTATTTTTGGTATTCTTGGCTGAAGGTTTTCCCCAAGAACCATCGATTTATTGTGATATGTTTTGTTTACGATTATTTGTTGTAAACAAGATTTGTTATGCTAAGTTGGGCTGTCGATTATAATTTCACTCACTTAGCGTTATGCTAACCCCACCACCCCACTTCTTGCAGGTTTTTGTGTTAATACAATGGGCGGCCAAGAAGCTTGTTTGACTGGAAGGAATGTTTGACAACTAGCGTTTACTCTAATATATTTTTATTTGATAAGAAAATGGTGAAATTATATAACACCTCATTATGGTATTATTATGGTTATAATAGAATTTGAAAGGTGATGTATTAAGTTTTGAAAACAATTTATGTACTTTTATATGATATATGTTTTAAATCTACGCTTCCGAGTCGAAATCATTATAATAATGGTTTGTAAATTAAGGGGTGTTTTACAAGCTTCATGATTTGCTTTGAATTCAAAAAGTGGAAGGATTTACTGGATGATTTCTAAAGAAACATGTACGCGCTCTTTCAAAATTCATATTTCATATACTATCCATACGAAGAAGAAGGTTCGCATAAAATATAAAAACAATGAGAGTTTAAAACCCTAATTTTTAACTCGATTTGCCCGTACAAAATCGGTGCATCATATGTTTCTTTATATAATTTTCTAATCGAAAAGAAGACATTATACGGGAATTCAAATGTATAAAGAGATTTGAGCTCTCACTGATTAATATATCGTCAACGATTGGATATTTCTATCATCGTCTCCATGACTCCATCCATTCTCCATATTATCCGATATCCATATTTTTCTTAGTTCAGGTAAATCAATTTATCTATAATTTTATATACGAGCCCAAATTTTCTCTTTATATTTTTCTTTTAGGGGTTTAAATTGGTGTTTCACTTGATATAATTTGTGGGGGGTGGGGGGGGGAGGGGGTAAGGGTTTTGAAACGCCCCAAAATTTTTATTTTTATATAACACTAAATAATAATGTCCCAGTATTATACCTGAACTCATTATACCAGATCATATCCACATCATATCTTGTTTCCACTGCTAGTTATAACTTAGTTACCACTTCTAGTTATGATCTAGTTTTCACTGCTAGTTATAACTTAGTTACCACTTCTAGTTATGGTCTGGTTTCCACCGCTAGTTATATCTGTTTCCACTTCTAGTTATATCCGTTTCCACTTCTAGTTATATCCGCTTTCACTTCTAGTTATATCGTTTCCACTTCGAGTTATATCGTTTCCACTTCTGGTTATATCCGTTTCCACTTCTAGTTATATCCGTTTCCACTTCTAGTTATATCGTTTCCACTTCTAGTTATATCCGTTTCCACCTCTTGTTATATCCGTTTCTACTTCTAGTTATATCGTTTCCACTTCTAGTCTGTGGGTGCGAAAACATCTGACTTTCAACAACTCTAACCCAATTTGACACGTAACCTCATTAATGACCCATTTGGGCACCTATGACCCATACACTCACCCAATTTGACACTTTTAAGGTAAAAACCCATCTCATGTACTCAGTTTTGATTTAGTCACTCCTTTCAAGTTCCAACAACTCAAATCATTCTTTTATACATAATTACACATGTTTGCGACATTAACTCTTCAATTAGACTCATTTTAATCAAACGACCCGTTTGGACATTTTGGGTAAACTCTTCTCTATTTAACCATAACTCATACATCTCGACTCCATTTCTCAAGTTTTTACATCATTTTACTTCTATTATCATCCAAAATATAATTTACACATCTTTGTATCAAAATACTCAAATCGCATGATCATACTCAAATGATCAAGTTTTACTCAAATGGGGCTTCAAATATCAAGAGCATGATTTATGAAAGGGATTGACTTACTAACTCATTAGCAAGTCCACCATTAGTCGATCTTTGGCTCCTCGCCCAATTTGCCCCTTGAGCCGTTTGCGTTACCTATAAAACAACCACAGTAAAGGGGGTAAGATTTAAGCTTAGTAAGTAAGGGTAAATAATGATAATAAATAACTCTTGAGAGAACTCGATCTCTTAGCTCGTAAGCAACTCTTTAGTGAACTCGATCACTTAACACCAAACTCAATTGGTGAACCCAACTCGAGGGGTTTATCACACTCGAGTGATTTCTCATTTCAAAGGATCCTTACTCAACTCATCAAGTGTATTTCTCATATCTCATTAAATCTCATGAGTGAACTCAATCACTAACTCGTTATATAGTTGATTCTCATTTACTCAATTATAGTGACAACTCGATGCCACTAAACTCAATCTCAAAAATTACCTCTTTCCCCCCTCCCATTACTTACCTCGAATCCAAAATGATTATGTGTTCATAGCTACTCAAGGACTCCAAGTTTAGCTCTTTTAATTACATATTAACAAGCATCATATGAACACACACAAATCATTCACAACTCAAACTCAATCAATTTCTCATTAATCATCAATACTAACTCAACTTCTTTTTAACACATAAGCTCATGATTTACCTCATTGAAGTTTATTATATAGAATTCTCTA
This sequence comes from Helichrysum umbraculigerum, assembly GCA_949592205.1. Classification (NCBI taxonomy): domain Eukaryota; kingdom Viridiplantae; phylum Streptophyta; class Magnoliopsida; order Asterales; family Asteraceae; genus Helichrysum; species Helichrysum umbraculigerum. Next base: position 138,002,670 of record CATIUR010000003.1, on the reverse strand, counting down.
GTTACTCATAATTAATACTCAATGTCTCAAATCATTAACAAATGAAGAATCATCATTATATTTATAATAAACTTCACATAATCATTCTCAATATCACCATCACTTACATCTCTAATCTCCTTTTTCTCTTGTTTAATACATATGTATATAGCTAGTTTAATCAATTACTAGCATCAATAATATGTTAACAAACACTTATCTATACAAAATCATAATCATCTTTATTACTCAATTTCCTCTAACATCATAATCTCATCATAATCATGAAACTCATTTTCTTTAACCTCATATAATCCAATTAGGTTACATAAACATCACTTATCATATTAATACATAGAATTAGATAAATTTCCTCGAAACCCAAAACTTAGGGTTTATCATCTATTCAACAACAACTATAAAACCCATGTTATATAATTTAAAATTCACCTCTTTAGCTCATTTAATCATCATATAACCTCTAATCATCTAAAATCACCATTTTCATACAAAACCCCATATAGGGTTCATCTAAATTCTTATTGATTCATCAAATTAAAAGTGGAATTGGATAAATTTTACCTCAAGAATCGCACCCATATAGGTGTTAGCTTCAAACAATTAAGATTTCAACTTCGATTTTGAAGAATTCGTCCTGCTCTTTCTCTCCTCTCTCTAGCTCGCCATCTCTCTCTCTCTCTCTCTCTCTCTCTCTCTCTCTCTCTCTCTCTTGATCGTATCTTTCCTGAAACAAGAGAAGTGTTCCAGATTTTTCCGATTAAAAGGAGTTAATTAATTTAAGTTTCACTTCCTACCTTCCACTTATAATTCTTACAATTTAATCATTAGCTTATTTACACAAGTTTTCTTATTTCAATTTTGACCCCAAATCTCTTTTTCCCAAAATAATATTATAACAATTACTTTACTCATTTAAATAATGAACTTATGAAATTTAGGGTGTTACAACTCTTCCCAACTTATTGGGATTGCGTCCTCGCAATCCTTGCTCGCTTTTCAACATAAATTGTTGCTCATTAGTCTCTTTTCTCGAGTTATCTTAGGTGCTCAAAATTTAACAATGATACTCGGTGTACTTAAATTTTATACATTCATTTCTCAAAACCACTTTACTCTTTCGACTCTTAGTCAATATTTATTTATACTCTTTAACATAAATTAGCTTACTATAAGTCTCTATTTCTCTTAGACACCTGAAGATGTTATCAACTCTTTTAAATTCTTCTAATAACTCCAGCTACAATACTCACTCCCATACTCTTTTATTGATTTACCTCAACAATTGAACCAATTTCTTATTACTTTTCAACTCATGTTTATCTCATATCAACTAAAATTCTCTTTAAGAATTAATAACTCCTTAATTACATAAAGATTCAAGTTTAAATTTCTACCGCCTCATGCTATCTGATGTATTTACGTCTCTTTTATCATTAATTACTCATTACTCACACTTGACATGTACTATACTCTTATTCCCATGATTGACTCTTCAATTTTAGTCAATATCATAATCTTAATCTACTAAATCCTCATTATAATTTACTTTTACATTTTCTCTACATACTCATTATCGTGATACTCCGTTTTATTTAATCTCAAGGTAAATCATTAAAGACTTTTTTTTAATCATCATCTACATTCTCATGTGCTTTTCACTCATTTTGCTCTTAAACACAATACGTAGTTTACTAAATTATCTCATAATACTACTCATCCCATGTTAAACCTCAATTAAATTCATCTACACAATCGCACATGAGTTATCAAAATCCTTCATTACATTATTGGCTTTCTTTATCCATTACTCTTGACTCAATTTTTCTCATCACTTTAAAGTCTAGCTCGTACTTATTCTCAAATTATCTCATACTCATATCAAATTTATGATAAAGATCAACTCACTTCATTAGAATACAAGAACTCTCATTATCTCATATTATAGGGCTAAAGTTTTACTAACTCGCAACCCTATAATTACTCTTAATGAGCATTTAAATTAAAATTATATCTCTTCTTTAAGTACTCATCGCCTCAACACCTCATTTGCAATTTATTAAATCACATCACTGCTGGTAAGTCGCTAAGGACTTGTTAATCAATATATTAATACTCTTCTATTTATTATAGCTAAGTTTACTTCTTCTTCAACTCAGCACCGTTACATCAAAAATTTAAACTCTCTCTTTATCGTTTTAATTAATAGATATACTCATCTCAATTTATACTCGCGTTTATTTGTATCTCTTTTCTTATTACTCACTCATCATGTTTAATTATCTTACAATCAACTCCTTAATTCAAAATCTACGATATCCCAACTCAGTGTTCTCATTAGTAACTTATCAAATTTATCATATATGTACTCATTTTAATGGTGTTTACACAACAACATCATAACATCAATTTATCATCAATTTACTCTACGCTCAAATTCTCAATTATTATTCCTTAATAATATCTGATCATTCAGCAGATTAATCTCTTTATTTAATACTCTATTATTATTATTATCAACCCCAATAATTTTACTCATAATTTCACTTGTAGATTTTTATATATTTTCTTGAGCATACTTCTATCGGACATGACACTAATGTGTTTATAATCCTTCTTATATTAATTTGTTCATCACATATAATTATCGTACGATCCACTTTTACTCTCAATGTTGAGCATCACCTTTAGTTAATATCATACTCTTAGTTTCACATATGCCTCAGCATAAATAATGCTGAAGTTTTCTCATACTACCTCACCTCTTTTAACCTATCTCTTCACATGAAATCTCGTAATAGTTCCACTACAACAAAAATGGGCTTTAGTCACACATGCTCGAAATCAAATCGTCACACATTATAATATTTACGTGACTAAAGATGCCAAAATAAAATTCACGTCATCATTTGGTCATGATAAACGCTTAAAAGTACTATATTTCAGTAGTATTTTACCCCTAATCTTGAATGTTTTTATTGCATTTTGTTTAGAATAGATATTGATTTCGTTCATATTTGCAAATAGATGTGGAAATGGAGCGTTTATGGAAAAGGAACGGAAAACAGTCAATAATCAAGCCAAATGATGCATATTTGAAGAATAATGAGAAGTCGAAGTCGAAGAAAAGAATAAAAGAAGAAAAGTCAAGAAATCGGCTGGAAAAAGCATCCATACGCCGTATGGAATCCATACGCCGTATGGATTGCAGCAGTGGAGGCCCAGGTTACGCGAGTCTAGGCTGGGCTTGAAATCAATCCATACGCCGTATGGAAATCCATACGCCGTATGGATCAAAATTCCAGAAATATAAAAAGCGAGAAAAAACCCTAAAAACATAGTTTTCGTATTATTTTCGGTTCCAGACGATTTATTTCGGTTCTTAGGGTTAGATTACGAATTTTAGGAGTAGTTTGGAGGTACGAAAGCTAAGGAACGAGGATAATTCGCTCTAATCTTTCGTAGTTCATCGTTAATCGATTCGGTATATATCGTTTCTTTATTTTCATTGAAGAATTTGATTTAATGAATCTGAATATTTCTGTTTTGATGCTGGATTGAATATTAATGTGATTGTGTAGTTGATTTAATTTAGATTATGATTATTGAACGATTATAATTGCGTATTGAATAAGTTATTTGATTGAAAACGGTTATATTACTCGTGGACACTTGTTTATTGGTAACTAGTTATTATTGTTGTTTCACGTGGTTAATAATTTTAATGAGATTGAGTTCCTTTAAGATTATTGATTATTGCTAGTACTACCTTAGGGTTTTGGACTATCACTAAATACGTTGAGTCTGATAGGTCGAGTATACAATAATAATCTACTTTAAGATGAGCAAGACAATAAGTTAATTATTGGGTATTGTTGAGTCATACCAATAGAGTTAATTATAAAGCGTTGTGAATGTTTAATGCATAATTTAGGGAAAGGCACACAATTGACTGATCATCTTGTGACATTGGAACCAGTGTTTCATGTTGGACCCTAGATTATAGGAATTAGTTGGACCCGAAACGTTGGCTAGTTCATATTCAACTTAATATTCATTGAAGAATTTGGTATTAAGTTGATCTGAAAGAATCACAATTAGATAATCAATACGTAATCAATCGAGAAATATGAATCTAAATGACATTAACTATACAATTACTTATTCCTTTCAATTAGGATTTCTTGTTATTATTTATTTATTATTTTAATTTAAAGTTTTATTTAAGATTGTTTATTTTAATTAAATGTTTTCTAAAATGTTCGTACGGAACTAAAACGCCCCCATATTTACTGTTTTCTAGTTAATTGTTAATTTTTATTTTAAATATTCCATATTTTCCATGTGTTCGAACCTGACTTACCAAATCTATATTAACAATTGATCGGGTATTCTTGCCTGGTTGATTGAAAGTATTTATTAGGTATTTCTAGTTATAAATTATAAAACAAGACGCGCTTTCACTAGTGTCGTGAGCCCGATCAGTCACGGTCGTCAACGCAACGGAAGGAGGACACGGCAGTGGAGTTTTAAATTTATAAGAGCTGGTGACCTAAGTTTTACTACGGCTGTATAGCAGCAGTATGACCTAGGGTCGTTCTTCAAGCTAATCGTATTGTGAAACGGGAGTATCAAGACAAGTTGTTTATTTTAGTGATGGGATTTTTAAAACAGAGTTTGAGTGGGTTTTTGTTACTTAGGTCCGTAATTTAAAGCAATTAAATAAAAAGTAAATAAATGGAAAATAGAAATAGGGATGAAATCAGTATGGAGGGTATGTGTCTGTTATGACTTCGTTAGCTTATGTGGGGGTGATGCTAGGGTTTTGGTATGAAAACGTCTTTTAAAGGTTTGTGTCTTATCTAAGCTTAATTGTTCGTAGTGTAAACACTAGTACCCTACTGATTGGGGAAACCAATCAGTATGTCACTGAATACTAGGCCAAATTGAGTCTGATCGGAGGAGGATGCTCAACTCTTCAACGTTATCCAGTGACGGAGTAACGACCCTTCTTGGAGTGTTAGTTCCTGGGTGCATGAGATAGAGTAACATACCCACTAAGGTTCCGACCTTTCTTAACACTACGAGGACAACGAAGTTAAACAAGGCATTTAAGATTAAGACTTGGTTTGGTGACTATTAACTTTATATTAATGGTTATATTTTAGCCTAGAGCTTTCATCACGGTGTACCATGCGACTATGCATTTCCACAGTTTTCCAGACCCAAGATGTACTAACGGTGTACAGTGCATTTAAGCATTTCCACAGTGTTCCTGATCTTTAGGTGTACTAACGGTGTACAGTGTGATCAAACATTTCCACAGCTTTGAAGTCAAACCAGGATGTGACACAGTCTTCAACCACCGACATTTCCTTAGCTTCTACGTATTTGTATTCCACCAAAGGTGTTTCCAACGTTATACGAAGTACAGTGCCGTTTATCGTGGTCTTTCCGGGGTCACATACTTTATGGTTACTCTGGACTAGTTTAAACTACGTTTGTATTAAAGCCCAACCATCTATGATATAAACCAGCCCTCACTATTTCCCAATAAATCCCTGATTGATTCACGGTGTACTATACGAAAGGTTTTAAACAGTATTTCCACAGCTACGCAATTCAGACCATGTTTACAGTTTCAGAAAACACAGATAGGTAGTGACCGTTTGAACAAGGTTCGCGACTCCTTGTCATAAAGGTTATAACCACGTTTAATTGGAGGAAAGGCGATTTGGTTTAGAAATTCATAAATACAAGATTAATAGATCACCGGTTTTCATTTATATAATATAACTGGAAACATTATTTCCACAAAGGATTGTGCCCACGACTTTCATAGCTTCCACGTTCCGTACTACACACATAAGTGATGATTCCGGCGCTATACAAATGAAAGCCGTATAACGTTACCTCCGTTATTTCATAATGTTATCCAATTATATGTTTAAAGCAGCATCACTCCACACATATATAAACTAACTACATCATAACAAACACACAAGGAAACTACTCACTACGCATAATAACAGCTCCTAAATCTAGCATAATAACAATATCAATTATCATTATAACAGATAAGGAGAGAAGTAACCGTTAATAAAACGTAGATTGAATAAGCGTTTAGAGAGAGAGTACAAGCAGAACTTCCGCAATATCCTTCACAATATTATAATAAAAGCCCCTGGAATATTCCCTATGCTATTACAAAAGTAGTCCCTCCGTTAGTTTCAGTTAAATATTAACTGAGAACTAACTGGATCAAACCCTAATTTCTAGAGAGAGAAAGAAAGAAAGAGAGTTTTAGAGAGAGAGAGAGTGTGTGAGAGAGAAAGTGGAAATGGAGAAATGAATGGAATGATGAAGTGTGTGAAATGATGGAGGGGTGGCCTCCTATTTATAGGCAAAGCTTGAAATCAGCCGTACAACTCGCGAAGCACGCACGTACAAGCAAACGAAGCACAAACGGGCAGCATACGGGGTACCAAGGGCCGTATACGGCCTTCATGGGGCCGTATACGGTGTGTAGAGGGCCGTATACGGTCTATGAAGGGCCGTATACGGTGGCCAAGGCCGTATACGGCCTCCGTCTGATTTCGTTCGTTGCTTAAAACGTCCGTATCTCCTTCGTTATGCGTCCGTTTGACCTGATTCTTTCGCCTGTGTCTTCGTAATTCCGTTACGCTTCTAATGGTGCCAATCTCTCTGAAATTGGATGTGTACAACTTTAGCATAGCCGAAATCACTTTATAGGAGTCTGTAACCGTCCAGTCTTTTCCGTCCTTTGTCTGATTTGCATGATTCTTGATTTTCTCGTCTCGATTTTACCTATTACATCATATCATAAGGTTAGAATATGCTTATCATAGGATAAATGAGGGTGCGAGAGTTGGTTGCTGCTTATTTGCTCCGTTTTGTTCGTTATTCGGATGTTTTCACTGATTTTTGTAGCAACGCCTATATTTTGAGCACTTTAGTGAATTTTGGTAAATAATGATTGTTTTGGAATGTTTTCACTAAAGATGTGCCCAAAAAGTGTGGAATAATGGTTTACAAAACATGACTTTTTGCGTCACATCAAGTTATCCCACACTTAGACGTTGCTTGTCCTCAAGCAACACTCAGTTTTTGAAAACATTTTAAAACAATTTTTAGAGCGAGCTTCAATATTTTTAAGAGTTACCACTGTCAAATGTAAATAAGATAGTTTCAGGAATATAGGGAAAGATAAGATGATCATTCCTTAAACAAGAAAAGATTCTCTCATGCATACATCCAAATCTCATGATCTTGGAGTACACATGACTAGGCGATCTCACTAAAGGTGCTCACTCAATTCACTCAAAGTGTATCGGGTTTCCTATCAGTCTAGAACAAAAGAAATCGCTCAAATAGCCAGTCATGCAGCACTCATCGTCATAGGCTTGGTCGAGAATCGGATCTCCACCACTTAGGTGAGGACGGTGCTAATTATCCCAAGACATTCATGAGGGTTGTAGTGTTTGATGAGGGGTAAAGGGTATGGATAGTGGTATTTTTGTAAGGGTTGCTTATCTTAAAACAACTGAGATCATGAACAACTTTATTTCAGAACGGAGAGAGAGATAGCTTTTGGTCTTCTATCAGAATCTTGATGATACTTCAAAGGACTTTAAGCTTTATTCTTGCGGAACTATTTTTCTTTCTTTTCTTCTTTTTCTTCTTTTTATTTTCTTTTTCTGCTTTTGTATTTTTCTATTTTTCTTTTCTTCTTCAGAATTTCTTTGCCAGAGAATTTCCAAGGATATTTTTCTTCTTTGATCCTTTCAGAAATCCCTTATCTTGAACGTTTCGAGTCTTTTTGCAGTGTCAATTTTACACACCAAGGATTCGTCAATCTTTTTGAGAGCACGAAAGGGGTAGGATAAGACATTCTAAAAGATGTTCTTCATAACCTCAGAAATTCTAAGATAAGTTTGGGAGTATTTTGGGAAGTAGGGTTTATTGGGTGTTTTATGAAACGAAAGGTTTAGGCTCAACAGGGTTTACTAGGCGGATCATCGATACTAAAAATGAGTATCGGAAGGGTTTTGGGCTTGAAGAGATATGTGAAAAGGGGTTTATATCCTAGGGAATGTCAAGGTCATCTAATTGCACCTATACCACGTACGGTACACACCAATGTGGTCTTGAAGCGTATGTCAAGAGCAAGTTCTAATTCAGAGATGCATGCGTCGGCACACACAAGAAATGATTAGTGAAGCATTAAAGATGAATGCTATTAGGCTCAAGATACCTCACTGCAAATAGGGTTGTATGTGCTTCGTCATGCTTCCATCAGATTATTATTTCTTGTTTAAGCAATTTCTACCTTATTTTCCCTAGACTCCAAAATATATTACTCACATCTGAAAATAGCTCCTCTCAAAAGATATTTTGGCTCAAAATTAGCAGAGTAAATCAATAGATTTAGCTCATACTTTTAATTTTCTTGAAAATTTTTGAAAAATTTTGAGGAACATTTTCTGAGTTTACTATTTCGGACATTAAAAATCAATGAAAACTAACCAAGGTATTCTATACCTGCTATCCCACACTTAGAGGAACATTGTCCCTAATGTTCTCTTGAGTTGAGATTTACCAGAAGTAAAATCCCACACTTAGAGTTTGAACATGTAAGAAAATGTTTCTCAAGTGTTTGTTTTGGGCTTGAATCCCACACTTAGTGATAAGCTTAGGATAGAGTATAGATTACTTTAACAAACTAACAAAGCAAATAATATACAGGATCATAAACAAAAGAGAGTAAAGGTTAAGACACTCCCCAGATAGCGAGCCGCAAAGAAGCTGGGAATCTGAATTTGCTGAAAAGAGATGTTGCCAAGATCTTTTTCTGCATTCATGAAGAGCTGCACAGCTTCAAGCGTCTTGCTATTTGGTTTCTTCTCCATCCATTATTCCCTTTGTGAATCAATCTCGTAAGTGTGAACACGTTGGTCGTACCAATTTACCAACTCAAAGTATTTGCAAATGAAAGATAAATCACCGTCTCAGAATTTTGAAAAGATATTTTCTACTACAAATCATTTTTATAAAACATGTGTTTTTAAACGAGTTCGAGCATAATGCATAAAAGTAGTATGCAAGTACCTCAAATGCTCGAAACACATGAATTATCATTTTTCAAATTGATTTCCTTATTTCTGAGATGCGTGGTTTATTTGCAAATGAGTTGTAATATCAGAAAGTGTTTTGGTGACGACCAAGTGTGAAGGATAGTCAGAGATATATCTTCACTTATTGATACTGTTCTCTTTACACGTCTTATTACACGGGTTGCCTCCCGAGAAGCGCTGCTTTTAGAGTCGAGAGCTCGACTTTGCCTTCCTTCAGATTTAGTTGGTGCTGGAACCACCAGGACCGGAAGTGCGCAGAAGTGGAATCCTGGGGTTACGTGGGTATATCCTCAGAAAATGGCGAGCGATGATGTCGACGATGTTTGGAATCTCAGATGAAAATATGGGGAAGCTCTGCAGATGCTGCTCTGTAATCTTTTTTATGTGCAGCAGGTCCCAAGTAATCTCCTTTACTGTGCTGGAGATAATTCCGCGGGAATTTACAAAAGAGAATCCATCAGCTTCAATCATCTCTCGTTCAGGATGGTATTGTCTGAGCGAGTCCATAAATCCAAAGAACTGTAGGTGTAAAGTTTCGTGATCTGCAATACTGGAGTTTACTCCAAGTTCTCGGATAGATTCATGAATACCCTGGATGAGACTGGTCTGGTAATGGGAAAACGTGAGGTCGGAGTTCTTAAAGGTATTGTTCATCATGTCGTAAACCTCACGTAATCCGTAGTTGAATATTTGACTGTGCTCTTCATCAGGTACTTCAGCGAAGATTTCCTTGATTCGATCAGTGAGGAAGTTCGCGATGTTAACCATCGAACCTTCTGGTATAGAAGAAGGGATGACATGCGTCCTCTCGTCAAAACTCTCGTACTCGAGATCTTCGGCAATCTTGTGAGCGTGGTACTTGATGGTACAATCAATGTAGAACAGATGAGGAGAGGTCTCGTCAATATGATCATTCCTAGCCATAGAATCTAGGAGTCCCCTAAGATCATTCATCAACCGGATGTCTATGTCTGCGTCGGGATTCCCAGTAGCATTGTACATATTGCTGCGATAAGAATTTAAGAACTCGTGTTGCTCAGCAGAATATGGAAATGCGGATCTGAACAGTGTGTCATAGATCTTCCTGTACATGCGTCTTTGGTCTTCAAAGAACTCTAGCTCCTCAGGTGTTGGTCCAGCAGTGTGGTGCTCTCGTAGCAGTTGAGCAGCGAGGTCTTCGGCAAAGGCATTTAGGCGGTTGTGAAAAAATCTGTAATCTTGGGAATTCTCGGCTTGGTTGACCTCAGATTCGGCTATGATTTCCTCAATCAGGTTCCTTTGGTGTGGAGTGTAATCATTGGTGGAGTTAATGATAATGCTTGTCATCATAGGTATGTCGTTTTCGAATTCTTCAATAGCACTAATCATTTCCTCATGGTTGGAGATAGTCGGAATTTGGGGAGAAACGGGAACGGTTGAAGATGCAAGAAGTCGAACAGACCAAATATCTATTGGAACATCAGTATAGATGATGTCATCATCATCACTCTCCTCAGCTGGAGTATCCCTAGCCTGGAAATTAGGGAACTCAACAGTATCGGATAGTGGAAGGGTGTCATCAGTAATCTGAGATATCGGCTGAGAGGAATCCATCTCGATGTCTTTTTCCTCCTGAGAATCAGAATCACGGCTAGATCCGGACGTACTTCCCTTCTCGAACTGACTTCGAGGTGCAGATGTGTCAAAGGTTTGAATCCTTTGGGGAAGTCGGGATGCTTTATATGCTGCAATCTTTTTCAAGAGTTTGTCTCGAAGCTCCGGGTGCTGTGTGGATAAAGCTATAGTCTTCTCGATATTCAGCAGAGCGTCAAGTCGAGGAGACACGAGAGGTTTGGTGGGATCAATAGATGATGCAATGAGTTTCTCCATGGTGAGACCAAATTCTGCATCGTGAGAGTAATCAGTCGGTGTGTCTTCATCTGATTCATCTTGTGATAGAGGGATGAAGTTCTCGAGGTTCTCGATCTGCATAATCTCTGCTGTTGGTAAATATGAGTCAGGAAGGTATTGATGAGGTGGTGTGGACTGATATACTTCCTCGGGCTCTGATTCTTCCTGTTCTTCCTCGGATTCTTCCATTTCTTCTGGTTCCGTTTCTTCCATCTCTTCTTCCTCCGGTTCTGTTACAGGTTGTTCCTCTTCTTCTTCATCCTGCTCTGAATCTTCCTTCTCTTCTATTTCTTCCTCTGGTTCAGATTCTTCCATTTCCTCGTCTTCTGATTCTGACTCTTCAGTAGCTGAGATAAGACAATTATGCTCGTATGGCCTGTATGGTTCTGGCTCTGAATCAGAAGTGTCATCATCCGAAGTGATTCTACCCATGGATATTGCGTATATCTCTGCATGCTCCATTATTGAACAGTCGGTCTGATCAATCTTGTATGATATTGTTTGTCCATGTGCTCGTAGACTGATAACCTGAGAATATACGTCAATAACAGCACGTGCAGTATTCATGAATGGCCTACCTAGGATAATGGATATGTTAATGTCTTCCTGTATATCCATCACTACAAAGTCAGTGGGGAAATAGAACCTGTCAACTTTTACCATGACATTCTCAGCAATGCCTTTCGGGTATCGGACTGATTGATCGGCAAGCTGGACGCTCATTTTAGTGGGCTGGAGAGGTCCTAATTCTAATCTGGAGTAGAGCGAGTAAGGCATCAGATTGATACTAGCTCCAAGATCGGCCAAGGAGCGTATTGTGCCTGAGTGATAGATGGAACAGGGTAAGGTGAATCGTCCCGTGTCTCCTAGTTTTTCCGGTAAGGCATTCTGGATGACGGCTGAACATTCGGCGTTCAGGGAGACTTTAGGAGTGGAAGGAATCTTGTCCTTAGTTGCCAACATTCGTCGGATGTACTTTGTACTAGAAGGGATTCTAGACACGGTGTCTAAGAATTTTCCATCAAGTTTGAATGACTTGGCATTGTACTTCTTGTGCAGGCGGTTAGGGAAAGGAATCTCAACTTCACGATTCGGTGTGGGCATTGATTTGGTCTCAACTGTCGGCGGGACAGGAGAATGTTCCCTTGGAGAAGCAGTCATAGAAGGAGTTGGTTTATCAGAGTTTAAGGTCTTGGCTTCCTCGACGTGGGGGTTCTGAATAGTATTGCTCGGTAAGGTCCCTTGCGGTCGGGTATCGAGACGTTGGGCTAACTGACCGATCTGGTTCTCAAGGCTTTTTAGGACCGAGAGTTGATTTCGAAGGAATAGATCAGTTTGGTCTTGTCGAGCCGTAGTCTTTTGGTTGAAAGCGGTCTGACCTTGGATGAATTTGTTGAGGTTGTCATCAGTACTCGTGACTGGAATGATGGTCTTTGCAGGCTCAGCAGGCTGGGTATCCTCAGTGGCGGTTAATGGAAGTGGTTGATTGTATGAAAGTTGTGGTTGTTGGGGGTACGTCGGATATCGTGGCTGAAACCTGGGCTGGAAAGGGGATTGGTTGTTCCGTGGAGGATATTGGTTTCCTCGAGTTCGTGGTGGTGAAGTTCTAGCGAAACCGGGCGGATTTTGAGGTCTGACAGGAAACTGGGCATAGTAGACTGAACCGTCCGTAGGATCTTCGTACTCAACCTCGTATTCTTCAGCGGGATGGTTGGTACAGTTCTGGCAAGCCTGAACTTGGTGGATCTGCTGTGGTTGTTTCTTCAGATCTGCTTTTTGTTTTGTCAGAGTCTCAATTTGATCGCTCAGAGACTTAATGGCTTCAGTTTGGCGGGTGTTGTTTGCGGAGAGGGGTAAGGATGAGGATTGCTCATCAGACTTCCAATCATGGTGATGCATCGTCATATCCTCAATCAAGCTCCATGCTTCATCATCAGTAAGTTTCATGAAGTTTCCTTGAGCTGCTGCGTCAAGATTGATGCGATGGTTAGGATCAAGACCTCGGTAGAAGGTGCACACCTTGTCAGTCTTCGTCATTTGGTGGTTTGGACATTTCCTCAGTAAACTCTTGAATCGCTCCCATGCTGAGTAGATAGATTCATCGTGGGCTTGTTGGAAGTTTGCGATGTCATTCTTTGCCTGAGTTTGTTTGGACGGGGGAAAGTATCTAGCGAGAAACTTATTACCCATGTCGGTCCATGAGGTGATTGAGCCGGTCTCAAGTCCCTCAAACCAGGTAGAAGCATGTAAAGCGAGAGAATAGGGGAACAAGTATAAGCGGATGATATCCTGCTCAACCCCATTCTGCTTATAGGAGTTTGAAACCTGAATGAATTTGTCGATATGAGCGTTGGGATCATCACGGGGTAGACCGTGGAATTGGCAGTTGTCTTTTATGAGTTGTACGATGTGGTGTTTAAGCTCAAAAGAAGCTCCGTCAATCACTGGATAGCTAATCGGTCCTCCTCGTCCTTCGATGGATGGTTTGGTGTTGTCGGCGAGAGTAACACGAGCGACCATTTGTGGAAAATGGGAACATCTTTCTTTGCGGATGGTACGGATAATCGACTCAGGATCGGGTACGAAAATGAGAGATTCAGATCCGGATGATCTGGTCGAATGTCGTTGTGGGATATGGGAAGATATTGTCGGTTGGAACAAGGAAAAGAAAATAAGAATGGGAAAGAAGTATCACTAAATAGAAAACTCGTCTGGATGCTTCAGAGTCTTACGATTAACTCCCCGGCAGCGGCGCCAAAAACTTGTCGTGAGCCCGATCAGTCACGGTCGTCAACGCAACGGAAGGAGGACACGGCAGTGGAGTTTTAAATTTATAAGAGCTGTGGACCTAAGTTTACTACGGCTGTATAGCAGCAGTATGACCTAGGGTCGTTCTTCAAGCTAATCGTATTGTGAAACGGGAGTATCAAGACAAGTTGTTTATTTTAGTGATGGGATTTTTAAAACAGAGTTTGAGTGGGTTTTTGTTACTTAGGTCCGTAATTTAAAGCAATTAAATAAAAAGTAAATAAATGGAAAATAGAAATAGGGATGAAATCAGTATGGATGGTATGTGTCTGTTATGACTTCGTTAGCTTATGTGGGGGTGATGCTAGGGTTTTGGTATGAAAACGTCTTTTAAAGGTTTGTGTCTTATCTAAGCTTAATTATTCGTAGTGTAAACACTAGTACCCTACTGATTGGGGAAACCAATCAGTATGTCACTGAATACTAGGCCAAATTGAGTCTGATCGGAGGAGGATGCTCAACTCTTCAACGTTATCCAGTGACGGAGTAACGACCCTTCTTGGAGTGTTAGTTCCTGGGTGCATGAGATAGAGTAACATACCCACTAAGGTTCCGACCTTTCTTAACACTACGAGGACAACGAAGTTAAACAAGGCATTTAAGATTAAGACTTGGTTTGGTGACTATTAACTTTATATTAATGGTTATATTTTAGCCTAGAGCTTTCATCACGGTGTACCATGCGACTATGCATTTCCACAGTTTTCCAGACCCAAGATGTACTAACGGTGTACAGTGCATTTAAGCATTTCCACAGTGTTCCTGATCTTTAGGTGTACTAACGGTGTACAGTGCGATCAAACATTTCCACAGCTTTGAAGTCAAACCAGGATGTGACACAGTCTTCAACCACCGACATTTCCTTAGCTTCTACGTATTTGTATTCCACCAAAGGTGTTTCCAACGTTATACGAAGTACAGTGCCGTTTATCGTGGTCTTTCCGGGGTCACATACTTTATGGTTACTCTGGACTAGTTTAAACTACGTTTGTATTAAAGCCCAACCATCTATGATATAAACCAGCCCTCACTATTTCCCAATAAATCCCTGATTGATTCACGGTGTACTATACGAAAGGTTTTAAACAGTATTTCCACAACTACGCAATTCAGACCATGTTTACAGTTTCAGAAAACACAGATAGGTAGTGACCGTTTGAACAAGGTTCGCGACTCCTTGTCATAAAGGTTCTAACCACGTTTAATTGGAGGAAAGGCGATTTGGTTTAGAAATTCATAAATACAAGATTAATAGATCACCGGTTTTCATTTATATAATATAACTGGAAACATTATTTCCACAACGGATTGTGCCCACGACTTTCATAGCTTCCACGTTCCGTACTACACACATAAGTGATGATTCCGGCGCTATACAAATGAAAGCCGTATAACGTTACCTCCGTTATTTCATAATGTTATCCAATTATATGTTTAAAGCAGCATCACTCCACACATATATAAACTAACTACATCATAACAAACACACAAGGAAACTACTCACTAAGCATAATAACAGCTCCTAAATCTAGCATAATAACAATATCAATTATCATTATAACAGATAAGGAGAGAAGTAACCGTTAATAAAACGTAGATTGAATAAACGTTTAGAGAGAGAGTACAAGCAGAACTTCCGCAATATCCTTCACAATATTACAATAAAATCCCCTGGACTATTCCCTATGCTATTACAAAAGTAGTCCCTCCGTTAGTTTCAGTTAAATATTAACTGAGAACTAACTGGATCAAACCCTAATTTCTAGAGAGAGAAAGAAAGAAAGAGAGTTTTAGAGAGAGAGAGAGTGTGTGTGAGAGAGAAAGTGGAAATGGAGAAATGAATGGAATGATGAAGTGTGTGAAATGATGGAGGGGTGGCCTCCTATTTATAGGCAAAGCTTGAAATCAGCCGTACAACTCGCGAAGCACGCACGTACAAGCAAACGAAGCACAAACGGGCAGCATACGGGGTACCAAGGGCCGTATACGGCCTTCATGGGGCCGTATACGGTGTGTAGAGGGCCGTATACGGTCTATGAAGGGCCGTATACGGTGGCCAAGGCCGTATACGGCCTCCGTCTGATTTCGTTCGTTGCTTAAAACGTCCGTATCTCCTTCGTTATGCGTCCGTTTGACCTGATTCTTTCGCCTGTGTCTTCGTAATTCCGTTACGCTTCTAATGGTGCCAATCTCACTGAAATTGGATGTGTAAAACTTTAGCATAGCCGAAATCACTTTATAGGAGTCTCTAACCGTCCAGTCTTTTCCGTCCTTTGTCTGATTTGCATGATTCTTGATTTTCTCATCTCGATTTTACCTATTACATCATATCATAAGGTTAAAATATGCTTATCATAGGATAAATGAGGGTGCGAGAGTTGGTTGCTGCTTATTTGCTCCGTTTTGTTCGTTATTCGGATGTTTTCACTGATTTTTGTAGCAACGCCTATATTTTGAGCACTTTAGTAAATTTTGGTAAATAATGATTGTTTTGGAATGTTTTCACTAAAGATGTGCCCAAAAAGTGTAGAATAATGGTTTACAAAACACGACTTTTTGCGTCACATCAACTAGCGACATCAAGTTTTTGGCGCCGCTACCAGGGAAAAGCGGTTGTGTTTATTTAAGTAGAAATTAATAATATTTAATTCTTTCTTTTTAAAAGTAACTTTTGTTAAATAAGTTTCAGTAAGGTTGTTTTAAATAAGTTTAATTAATTTTGTAAAAAGTTTTTAATACATCACTGGTTGAAACTAATTATCTTTTAATTGGTTAAACTTTTGGGGTTTTAGTTTCAACCGGCGGATGGAAATCCGTCCGCCGGTTGGAGTTCCATTTACTTAAGATTGTACATGTTATTTAATTTTTGTTTATTTTGTGTGAACTAACTTGTTTTTCGTTAGTGGTGTTTTGTATTTTCAGATTTATTTTTATTTAGGTTTGTCCAATGGCGAGGAGTTTTGAAAGTGATGCAAATGATAATAACATGGTTAAGAGGGATCAGTCTGTTACTTCGGATGCTAGTTCCGCCGAGAGGGTGCCTCCTTATACCCAATTAGGCCGTATTCCCGTTCCTATTACTTCATCTTGTCAGGGGTTGCTGTCGGCACTTGAGGAGTTTAGAGGGGATATACCTTTCAGTTCTGAGATTATTAGCAGGTCCACTGTGGATTTTACTGATGGTCAGCGAGTTTTGGTAAATGATGTGTTAGAGGCAGCTATGATTGAGAGTCAGTATGGGATTGATAGGCAATTCTATATTGCCCTTACTACTTTTGAGGAATCTCTAGAAACTAGAATTAAGGAGGAAGAGAGATTCTACAATGCTCAGAAGAAAAGATACACAGAGATTTATGAGATTCTGAGACATTCTGTGTTTCCTTATTCAGCAAATCAGACCGCGTGTCTTGGCCGTATGCTTAGGGCTCTGTACGAGGTTACTGGTAATCCAAGAGCAGAAGCAGATAAGGAACTTAGGTTTGGTTTAAGAGAGTTGGTTAGATTGCTACATTCAGATGACCATTTGACGGATATTACACCTCATCGGTTCATTGTTACGAGTACTATTCATTACTATCTTCATGGAATGGTGACAAAAATGGATCGCTTTGCTAAGGAGGAGGAAGAAAGGCCACACTCGGATTTCATTCATCCTCATTTCGATATTGATTTAGCTACTTATGTGGTACTGAACTTGGATGTTTTAGTTGATAACAATAAGGTTCTAACTATGAGGGAGCATTTCCACTATGGGATGGTGGAAATATATACTAAATTGGTTGAAATCTTCAAGGATTCAGGATTAGAACTAACTTGTGTTCAGAATGAGGTAATTGCAGGGATTGAAACTAGAATAAGAAGTTTAAGGAAGGAACCGTTTCTGAGTAAGCATGCTGGGATAGTGGCAGATTGTTTGGAGTTTATGAGTGAGTTTGAGAAGAATCATCCCGATCGTGAGTGCAAGCTGGTAGGTGATAAGTTAGTATTGGCACCTGAGGGAGTAATTAATAAAGTGATTAAAGGAATCAGCTGGGACTTGATCTATCTTCAACATGTTACCAATGGACACTTAGAAAGTTTTGCGACTTTTGGTAATGGGGTTGAAAATGTAGTCACTGAATTGATGAAGAGCTTCCTTGTCCTCTATCCATTGAACTAATTTCATCTTTTCATTCCTTTTATATTTCTCATGCTATTGGATTGTTTCTAACATTTTGGTTTGTTTTGAATTATGTTAGACTTTTGATTGTTTTGGATTTTTGTTTTTGAATGTGTGATTTGAATATTAAGTATTATTTTGAATATTTTTCTTTTTAATGTTTGTTAATTATTGTTATTTATTTTATAGTGTGGAATTGTGAAGATTTTGAAGTCGTGATTATCATCTAGGTTTGAGATTTAATTATATAAAGTTAGTGATGAATTTGGGTTAAAAATGGGTTGAAAAACGTTTTTGAAAAAATTCTGAAATCTCAATCCATACGCCGTATGGAATCCATACGCCGTATGGATTGATTGGGCCACTGGGCCGGGGCGTTGACTGGGTTTAATGAGTTGACTTGGGCTGTTTTAATCCATACGTCGTATGGAATCCATACGTCGTATGGATAAAAAAAGCAGAAAACCGCCATCAGCTCTTTTCTTCTCCATTTTTTGAAACCTAAACCCTCACACACACACACAAACCCACGGCTGTAACTACCACCATCACCAAACAGAGATTCCGGCCACGCATTCATCGCAATTTTTGCATATTCGTGTTACACGCATTTTCCTCTACAAGGTATAACTTCCCGTTTTCATTTTCGTTGGTTAAATCGCTCGTTTGGAAGTTAGGGTTTATTGTGATTTTTTGGGTATTTCGGATATGCGTATGATTAATAGCATGTTTTGATTGGTTTATGTTCTAGTTGCTATATGAATTGCAATGTTATGTTCGTTTTTCAATTATATTGCATATTTGGTGTTATTCGAATTATTCGTTAGTGATGATTAAATGAGAAAATGAGTTGTGCTCAATTATGCTATGTTTTAATTTAGTGCTTATTAATTTTCTGACCACATGATGATTAATGCAAATATTTGTTTGGTACACAAGTGTTTGTGATTACGGTTATGTGATAAGTTGTTATTTTGATTAATTGTGTTACAATAATTCATTTTGAGATTGTATGAATGTTTGCTAGTTGCTAATACTCGAGTTTAGTGATTGTGCAATTTTGTATATTCATAATGGTACCAAGTTATTTTAATACATTTGATTAGGCAATTGTCAGGAATATTTAATTAAGTTTTTTATATGTATGCATATTGAGTAGTTTTTGTTTAAATTGCAATTTAAGTTCATGAAATTGATTGTTGCGGTAGTTTTTGGTTGAACCTTTATGGTGGAATTATTCAATTTTAAGCCGAAATGCTGCCGAAATTTTTAGTGACCTTTTTGCAATTAACCGCTTATTCAGTATTATTAACAATTGTCTTGTTTAGCAGTTATCATGTCTAACAGGAGAGCACGAGGAGGTGAAACTTTGGGAAACCCGTTGATTAGATCACATAGATACCTCACTTTTCATGGGTCATATTCTGAGACTGCTAGGATGCAATTAGAGATCGTCTGGCTTCCAATATTGGCCAGTCCATTGAGGTGTTTGATGTTGTTAACTGGAATGTTTTGGAGCATGTGATTGCTAGAGAGGGGTTTACTAATGGTGCTGAGGCCATTAGGAATTTACTTGCAGTTCCATATGCATTAGAGGATGGAAACATTGGATTTGTTTCCTATGCTTGGTCCCGATTATTCAGTATCAGGGAGGATATCTACAGAGAGTTGGTTGTAGAGTTTTATAGCACTTTTAAGTTTGATGCCAGGTCGACCCAATGGACTGAGAACTCCATTTTCTTTCAGCTAGGGGGACAGCCCAGACAGATGACCTTGGTTCAGTTTGCTTTGGGATTGGGGCTTTATGAGCCCAATGAGCTGGATAACCCTCACTTTCTAAACCACATTTCTGCAGGTGCTGTGAAGAAGCTCACTGATTTGGAGATTGAGCAGGAGTGGCAGTTTATTGCCCAGGGTAGTTATGGTAGTTCGACACCTTCTTACACGCGTATTCGAGATCCTCGTCATCGACTCATTCACAGATTGTTGACTTACACCATTGTTGGTCGCAAGGAGGGGCCTGAGAAAGTTTCGAGGCCTGACTTGTTTTATTTGAGCTCGATTATCAGGAAGAGGTTAGTGAATGTACCTTGGAGGTTGGCTAAGTGGATGTCGAAAAGAGCTACTGGTACTAGAGATGGTAGTAGTTTGTGTGGAGGTCACTTTGTTACTCGATTGGCGAGATATTTTGGTTTGGCTACTCAGGATGAGATGGGCTCGTGTACGATTGTTCAGCCTAGTATGGGTTGGCTGACTGCACGCCGGTTGGAGGCGTTTGCTCTCATTGAGCCATGCACCACGTATGGTGGTCCTGTAGAGATGTATTACTGGGTTCCGATTACTCCGGTAGGACAGACTTTGTAGTCGAGGCAGGCTAGAGCTAGAGGAGATACGAGTGGCAGTGATAGAGGTCGAGGTACGGCACGGGGCCGTAACAGAGGGTATGCTACAGAGTTTGATCAGTTGTCTCAGCAGATGCACCAGATGCAGTTACAGCAGACTCAGAGGTTTGATCAGATAGATCTGATGCAGAGACAGCATTTCCATCAGACCAGTGCACACTTGGACTACCAGGATGGCTTGTTTGAGCAGCTGTTTGGTCAGTTTCCTTCTGGACCCGCGTATCAGCCATTCCAGTACCAGATGCCACCAGAGTTCATGCCACGACCACCACCACCATCGCAGTCAGAGTATGGAGCGCCTTCTCACCAGTACCGGTACCGCCAGGATGATGACAGTGATTCGGATGATGTTCATCCTATTTGGTTTACGATTCCAGACACTATTATTATTATTATTGTTTTATTATTATTATTATGACTGTTTTTATTTGTAGGTTTTATTAATTGTGATTGGATTGGTAGTTTTAGGATTTGGTAGTAGTTACTTTTTAATTCGGTTGTTTTAATTTGGTATTGTTTAATTATGTTTGTTGATTGTTCCCTCAGAATTGTGTTGTGAGTACGTGTCATGCTGGCAGTAAGTTCAGCGCAACGAATAATTGAATCGCGAGGATGTGGGGAATTCGTATCATCCTTGTCATTAAACTGTACACTATTCCAGGGAGTTTTTCTGTTCTAAGTTCTTTTCTCTTTTTCCCGTTTTAAGTATTTCATTATTTGTACAATGAGGGCATTGTACATCTTTAAGTGGGGGATGGGAGAGAAAAGAAGTGAAATTTCCACATAATTGTTCTATTAATAAGTAAATGATTTTGTAATTTGGTTAATAGTTATCTTATTAAGGTAAGTAACTAGGAGGTTATGAGTTGCCCATTTTTCAACCAAATTTTTGCATTTAAATTTCTTGTTTTCTAGAGATAATTATTTTGTAACTTTGTAGGTTGAATTTAAAATTTTCTACACTTTTAATTAAATATTAAAGCTATTAAAGATGTTATTTAGCTTCATTATATGATGTATTGATAGGCGATTTATATGAGAATGTTTGAGCTGGTAAGAAATGATAATTAAGGAGTAAATGTTACTTGTAGATGAACTTTAGCTATGTATGACGTATGTCTTAATTTTCATATTAGTAATGTGTGATATGCCATATTTTTTGGAATTTAATTAATAATCATTTGGGGATATACTGGGTGTTGTTTCCTTTGTTGTACGAAAGTACAGACCTGGTCTACGTCAGTATATCTAATGAAAAAGAGCAAAAGAGTTTAACTCATGATTTTAAAATGTGGTCAAATTAAGTCGCTTTGTTGTACTAAGGTACAGACCTGTCACCAATGGTTTGACTAAAAACATTATTGCTAAACCAAAATCAAGTTATGTTGCTTTGTTGTGTTGAAGCACATACCTGTCACCTCTGTCTTGATTTGAAAAATGATTGTTTTGATTAAATTTCAAAGATATGTAATATTGGCATATTATGGGTATGAAGGTATATAGTTTTGGGGAATCTAAAGGAATATTTACACGAATAATAATAAGTTGAGCTCGAGTATTCAATTATAGATTGTTTAAGTGGATAACAATATCAGTAATCATTGTGAACTATTTGATGTCTAAGAAGAATAACTCTATGTGTAGATCAGTTTTTGTAAATCTCATAGTTTCTTAATAATTGTTTTTAGAATTATCAGATTTTTAAATTTAAACATTTGAGTTGAAGATGGGTGATGTTGTGTAATTCTTATTTCAGTTATTTAGATTAATATAGATGATTGTTTTCCTAAGAATTTGATTTTTGAATCGATAGTCTACTTGAGGACAAGTAGGATTCAAGTGGGGGATGTTTGATAAACGCTTAAAAGTACTATATTTCAGTAGTATTTTACCCCTAATCTTGAATGTTTTTATTGCATTTTGTTTAGAATAGATATTGACTTCGTTCATATTTGCAAATAGATGTGAAAATGGAGCGTTTATGGAAAAGGAACGGAAAACAGTCAATAATCAAGCCAAATGATGCATATTTGAAGAATAATGAGAAGTCGAAGTCGAAGAAAAGAATAAAAGAAGAAATGTCAAGAAATCGTCTGGAAAAAGCATCCATACGCCGTATGGAATCCATATGCCGTATGGATTGCAGCAGTGGAGGCCCAGGTTAAACGAGTCTGGGCTGGGCTTGAAATCAATCCATACACCGTATGGAAATCCATACGTCGTATGGATCAGAATTCCAGAAATATAAAAAGCGCGAAAAAACCCTAAAAACATAGTTTTCGTATTATTTTCGGTTCCAGACGATTTATTTCGGTTCTTAGGGTTAGATTACGAATTTTAGGAGTAGTTTGGAGGTACGAAAGCTAAGGAACGAGGATAATTCGCTCTAATCTTTCGTAGTTCATCGTTAATCGATTCGGTATATTTCGTTTCTTTATTTTCATTGAAGAATTTGATTTAATGAATCTGAATATTTCTGTTTTGATGCTGGATTGAATATTAATGTGATTGTGTAGTTGATTTAATTTAGATTATGATTATTGAACGATTATAATTGCGTATTGAATAAGTTATTTGATTGAAAACGGTTATATTACTCGTGGACACTTGTTTATTGGTAACTAGTTATTATTGTTGTTTCACGTGGTTAATAATTTTAATGAGATTGACTTCCTTTAAGATTATTGATTATTGCTAGTACTACCTTAGGGTTTTGGACTATCACTAAATACGTTGAGTCTGATAGGTCGAGTATACAATAATAATCTACTTTAAGATGAGCAAGACAATAAGTTAATTATTGGGTATTGTTGAGTCATACCAATAGAGTTAATTATAACGCGTTGTGAATGTTTAATGCATAATTTAGGGAAAGGCACACAATTGACTGATCATCTTGTGACATTGGAACCAGTGTTTCATGTTGGACCCTAGATTATAGGAATTAGTTGGACCCGAAACGTTGGCTAGTTCATATTCAACTTAATATTCATTGAAGAATTTGGTATTAAGTTGATCTAAAAGAATCACAATTAGATAATCAATACGTAATCAATCGGGAAATATGAATCTAAATGACATTAACTATACAATTACTTATTCCTTTCAATTAGGATTTCTTGTTATTATTTATTTATTATTTTAATTTAAAGTTTTATTTAAGATTGTTTATTTTAATTAAATGTTTTTTAAAATGTTCGTACGGAACTAAAACGCCCCCATATTTACTGTTTTCTAGTTAATTGTTAATTTTTATTTTAAATATTCCACCTTTTCCCTGTGTTCGAACCTGACTTACCAAATCTATATTTACAATTGATCGGGTATTCTTGCCTGGTTGCTTGAAAGTATTTATTAGGTATTTCTAGTTATAAATTATAAAACAAGACGCGCTTTCACTAGCGACATCAGGTCACATCTGAACTCCAATCGTGTGACCATTCTGAAATGTATTTGCCACACCTTCGAACATTTATGTGGCTAAAGGGAACTGCTGTTTTTTTGCTGATTATTTAGTCACACATGAATTTGGAATGCGTGACAAATGAAGAGTAAGTTCGATGCATTAGTCACGTTACATACATAAAATGTGAACTGTGCCACACACTTGAACAGCGTGACCAAATGCCACTATATGGTCACATGAAGTAATTGTTTATGTGACTAAATCATGAAGTTGAGTTTGTCACACATAATTTCAGTATAGCCAAAAACAGGTACATATGGTCACTATATGGTCACACTTGAACAGTGTGACCAAATGCCACTATATGGTTACATGAAGTAATTGTTTATGTGACTAAATCATGAAGTCGAGTTTGTCACACATAATTTTAGTGTAGCCAAAAACAGGTACATATGGTCACTATATGGTCACACACTTGAACACTGTGACCAAATGTCACTATATGGTCACACACTTTAACAGTGTGACCAAATGCCACTATATGGTCACATGAAGTAATTGTTTATGTGACTAAACTATGAAGTCGAGTTTGTCACACATAATTTCAGTGTAGCCAAAAACAGGTACATATGGTCACTATATGGTCACACATTTGAACAGTGTGACCAAATGCCACAATATGGTTACATGAAGTAATTGTTTATGTGACTAAATCATGATGTCGAGTTTGTCACACATAATTTTAGTGTAGCCAAAAACAGGTACATATGGTCACTATATGGTCACACACTTGAACACTGTGACCAAATGCCACTATATGGTCACACACTTGAACAATGTGACCAAATGCCACTATATGGTCACATGAAGAAATTGTTTATGTGACTAAATCATATAGTCGAGTTTGTCACACATAATTTCAGTGTAGCCAAAATTCAGTATAAATGGTCACATAACTTATTATGTGCATGTGTTAGATTGCCAACAGCTAGCATGTATAGTTATATAAAAAGTATTGGGTTTGTAAACATAGCTAACATTTAGCTCACTTGGTTAACACGTTCCTTGTAGATGGATGGATTGGATCCAAGTTCGAATCCCACTCTCAGCATGTTTTTGTATATTAAAGTCATTTTGACCAAAAATTAATTCATCATTAAATTTAGGCATATATGACATTATCCTAAGTTTAATTATGGAATATATGATATATGATAATACCAATATCACATATGCCACTATTAAACTTAGGATAAAATAAATTATCATTTTGGAATAAATGACATTATCCTAAGTTTAATAATGGAATATATGATATTAACATTACTAATATCACAAATGCCACTATTAAACTTAGGATAAAATAAATTCATCATTTTGAAATATATAACATTATCCTAATTAAGTTTAATAATAGAATATATGATATATGACATTACCAATAACACATATGTCACTATTAAACTTAGGATAAAATTAATTTATTATTTGGGCATATATAATATTATCCTAAATTTAATAATGGAATATATGATATATGACACATATGCCACTAGTAAACTTAGAATAAAATTAATTCATCATTAAATTTAGGCATATATGATATTATCCTAAGTTTAATCATGGAATATATGATATATGATATTACCAATAACACATATGCGACTATTAAATAAAATAAATTCATCATTTGGGCATATATGACATCATCCTAAGTTTAATTATGGAATATATGATATATGACATTACCAATAACACATATGCCACTATTAAACTTAGGATAAAATAAATTCATCATTTGGGAATATATGACATTATCCTAAGTTTAATTATGGAATATATGATATATGACATTACCTGTAACACATATATCACTATTAAACTTAGGATAAAATTAATTTATTATTGGGGCATATATGACATTATCCTAAGTTTAATAATGGAATATATGATATATGACACATATGCCACTATTAAACTTAGAATAAAATTAATTCATCATTTTGGAATATATGATATTATCTTAAGTTTAATCATGAAATATATCATATGATATTACCAATAACACATATGCGAATTTTAAATAAAATAAATTCATCATTTGGGCGTATATGATATCATCCTAAGTTTAATTATGGAATATATGATATATGACATTACCAATAACACATATGCCACTATTAAACTTAGGATAAAATTAATTCATCATTTGGGCATATATGACATTATCCTAAGTTTAATTATGGAATATATGATATATGACATTACCAATAACACATATATCACTATTAAACTTAGGATAAAATTAATTCATCATTTGGGCATATATGACATTATCCTAAGTCTAAGAATGGAATATATGATATATGGCACATATGCCACTATTAAACTTAGAATAAAATTAATTCATCATTTTGGAATATATGATATTATCTTAAGTTTAATCATGGAATATATGATATATGATATTACCAATAACACATATGCGACTATTAAATAAAATAAATTCATCATTTGGGCATATATGACATTATCCTAAGTTTAATTATGAAATATATGATATATGACATTACTAATAACACATATGCCACTATTAAACTTAGGATAAAATTAATTCATCATTTGGGCATATATGACATTATCCTAAGTTTAATTATGAAATATATGATATATGACATTACAAATAACACATACGCCACTATTAAACTTAGGATAAAATTAATTCATCATTTGGGCATATATGACATTATCCTAAGTTTAATAATGGAATATATGATATATGACATTATCAATATCATATATGCTCCAATTAAACTTAGGATAAAATTAATTCATCATTTTGGAATATATGACATTATCCTAAGTTTAATAATGGAATATATGACATATGATATTACCAATAACACATATACCACTATTAAACTTATGATAAAATTAATTCATCATTTTGAAATATATGACATTATCCTAAGTTTAATAATGAGATAAATGATATATGACATTACCAATAGGGGTGTCACTTTTATCCGGAATCCAAATAATTCATCCGATCCAATCCGATTTAAGTTAAATGGATAGGATTATTTGGATTACGGATTGCTTAAACGGATTATGGATTACTTAAATGGATACACGGATAGGATTAAGCATCAAAATTAAATTATTTGGATATATCCGTATAATCCGAATAAGAATCAAATAATTAAATAATATTCTTTAATAATATATTAGATATTAATGTTACCATATAAGAAATTAAAAATTAATCACAAATATAATATATCAGATTATACAAACAAAATTAGATATACAAGAGCATCAACTACGTCCAATTTTATATTTTGTGGATGTACAATTGTAAATGATTTTTATTTTATTTTCTCTAAAATCTTTTTCTTCAAAAAATTTCTCTCAATTTCCCCTCTAAAAATTTCATCACAGTAGCCCGCCCATTCTTGAAATATTTTCAAAATTTTTCATGACCTAAATTGCCTCTTTAAACTCCCCACTCTTTCACTCACTCTCTCTCATGTTTAGCCGCAATCACAACAACGAGACCACACAACAAAAACCCTATACTTTTCCTTTGATACTCATATCCTCAATCGACTGTTAAATCCGATCCATCGGCCAAACATGCAACCGCCGCAAATCGTCTGTTGATGATATTGTGCTCTGGTCTTCACCACCACACCTCTGTTAGCCGGAATACAAATAAAACGCTCGAGGATGATCGGAATCTTCAGATCTTGTACCTCCAGAAAACGACGATATGGTGCTAACTGATTTGTGGTTCGATTCAACTAAGAAAGGTATTAGTTACAACCTGTTTAAATTTTTCATGGGTTTCTTTTTGTCTCTGGTATGAATAAAATGACCAATTTATACTTAAAAGTAGCAACGTAAGCGTGCTTAATATACCAAGCTAATCAATTTATCAATATTTGAAGTTTATTGTTCTTATAATAAATATTCCCTACTGCGTTTGTTTATATTTCAACTTTCTATTTGTTACAAGATTTGGTTAGTATTGGATCAGATCTAACTTTTCAGTTATACAAAACTCTCAAGTCTAAAATGCATATGTTATATATAAAAATTTTTGACCGCCGATATTATTCGGAACACGCCGCTCGACTACTCAATGAGTCGGAAGACTTTCGATCACTACTTTATCTTAATATATATCAAATTATATAAACTTAAATTACATAAAACATATTTTACTTAAAATAATAATAACCTTAAGCCGAATATATTTACACAATAATATTAAGTTTACATTTGTTCAGTACAAATTGACACCAATAATTTCTACACTATGCTAATACTAAGCTATCTTACCAGCTTCTGTATCAACCTGTGCAGTCTTATCAGTCTTTGAAGGACCAGTCTGCTCACCACCTTCTGGTGCATTGGGATCATCGTCTTTGTCTTTGTCTGAATCTCTCTTCCTCTTCAGCTCATCTTCTTTGCAAGACTCCAAGTATGCCAATATCTCCCCCTGAGTAGACTGTCCTGAATGCGCATTTAAGACCAACCGCTCCAAGGAAGATATCTTCAATCTTTGTTGATTGAGATCAGCAAGCAAAGTATCATGAGACTTCAACAGTGCCGTATATGCTTGATTCTGATTAAGCATCTGCTGACCAAGAAGAAGATTATTCGACACCAGCTCCGGAACCTGAGAAACAACCTTCTCTAAGTCCTTTACTCTCGACTCTAAGGACGTAATCCTTTCTGCCTCAGTCGTTGGAGTAACAGAGATCGTTGTAGGTCCAGGCTGTGTGAGAGACTCAATATGCCAATCACGTGTCAGTGGTGTATGTGGTTGAGACAAGGCATGCGTAAGCAAGCCCGCCGCAAATCTAGTTCCTTTGGTCGTCGGAAAGTTTGCCGCACGAACTAGATCAGCAATCTCATGCTGTAAAGTTAAACACAATTAAAATCAGTAATCGTTACAGATTACTCTGTCTCAAACTCTAATTAATTGCATAACACTTGTAGTTATAGAACTTATATCTCATACCTGAAGTGGTAAAGATATCTGTTCAGAAACCACCGGTGTATCCTTCTCTACCTGTGGTGTATCTTGAGCAACTGTATACAGAATGAACTGTCTCAGTTTTAGCTCCTGATAAACAACAAGTTAAGATTATTTAACTTCATAATTAATACCAACCTTCTCTGATAGTCAACGTCCTTGGACGTTTCATCAATGGAGTATTAGTCTCCTCAGGACTTTCCTCCAGAATACTCTTGCCCTTCCTCTTCTTTTCAGAAATAGACGGAGGAGGCGAAGGTGTATTCTCAGAATCATCATCTGAATCCGTCTCACCATCACGACCTTCAGATGATCTAACAGAATCCTAATATTGAAAATATTAAACATTTATGATTAGCATAAAGCTCTATCATACAAGTTCTATATATTTAAGATTAATCAGATATAATACCTTAACTGATACAACAACTGATCTATCTTGCTGTATCTGCTCCCCCTCAGGTATTGCAACCTCTGGGTTTGCAGCCTCAGCTTCAGCTTCTTGTTCATATAATGATATTTATATTTTATAATCAGAAATATTATCCAATTAACTAAATATCTATAGCATTATCTTTATATAATAATGAGAGTCCCGTGATCACTATTGATTAGTGATTTGGAATCGCAAAGTGTAAAGTTTAATTGTAGAAGGGGGGGGGGGGGGGTTGAATACAATTAAAAACTTTTTCTGATTTTAACTAAGTTAATTAAAAGTTTTTAGTCGTTTTAACAGAAACAGAGTATATCAGATAACAGATATGACAATATCAAAGAACAATGTAATAGTAGCTGAAATGGTGAATTGTATTGATCATAAAATTCACAAGTGTTGAATGCGGAATGGATTAACCAAAGTTAATCCAATTCAAACACTTAGCTAAACTATTACAATCGAGATGAATAGCAGTGGACAAACACGCTGACTGTTCACTCTATGAATCGCTAAGTAGTGCTTAGACAAACTACTCACTGACACACAAGTGATTAACACGAATTGAACGACTAGCCTCAACAGTACAAAACACTGAACTATTTATACTACAAGAGTTCCTAAAATATCGCATACAAAATAGGATCTTGGAAGGACACGTGTCGCTGCTTGATTGGTTTGAACTCTGATGAACCGACATTCTGCGGGTCCCAATTCTGTTACCGCAAAAATCTCGTTACCTTAAAACCAATCACTTGTTGCCACGTAATCTTTCGGACATACTTCGAACTGGAACACTCTTGCTGATGTATAGATAAGTACAGTACTTTTTAGTACTTGATGATTGAGAGGCTTTATTGAATAGTCCCTAAAGATGTAGTAATCCTCCTCACTCACTGCGAGCTAACATGCTCTTGTAGAATGAATTGAACTAAAGATCTTCAGTGACTAGCTGTTATTTTGGCAGCGACTTTTGCCTTTATTGATTTGAAGAAGTAATGCTCTCACTGACGTTGATCAGCGACACACCAAGTTGAGCTTTAAATCTTCCTCAACATATCAAGCGGAATGAATGACGATCAGTGAAACCTATCATTAGAAACAGCAGCTTCGATACAATCCATTTCTTCATCTAGTAGTGAACAGTTTAGTTGGTCAGCGACCAGTGACTTCATCATGGTCAGCGACCAGTGACTCAACAATCTCCCCCTAAATGATTGTGATTGAAGCTCCCTAGACAAACTTGTTGCTGTGAAAGTTTATAATCAGTGTTTAAGATTTTAAACATTCAGTGACTTATACTTGTAATCCATTCATTTATCTTTTTGGATTCTTTTTGATATGATCTGAGTTTTGCACTTTGGTTTTCTCAAAAGATCATATATTATTGAACTGCAAAATATAAAGTACAGATAGTTTTTCAGTTACAATATTTCTAATCTATCACAAACTTTAAATCTACTATCTTCAGCGGAGATTTCTACTATCTTCAGCGATCAGAGATTCCTACTATCTTCAGCGATCATATAAAAAGCATAGATTCCCATGAAAACTTTTACGAAGCTTTAACCGACTGAAAATCAATGAACCTTCATATACTTAAGTTGTAACTGATCCGAATAGAGAAGGATTCATTGCTGAGCTGAAGTGACACAAATATTGAATAAAATCACCAAGAAAATTGTAACTCAAATACAGGAAATACATGATCTTGTGATATGATTTCCAAGTATCAGCTACTTTGTCAGCATCAACGATGTTAAGGATGATATGATTTCCAAGTATTAGCGATTTGGCATATGAGCAACATTGGTTTTTGCATTCATTTGCACGTTTTCTCCCCCTTGATAATACCATGAAGTAGATTAGTATTTCTCTGGTAGCATCAGTAACACTTGAATATTTCTCCCCCTTGATGATAGCATGAAATACTATGTGTAATAGGTGATTGGTTTTCTCATCATCATCAGCTTGTGTTTTAGCTAATGGATTATTGAAAACAGAGAGATCAGCTTGTATCTCTCCCTGTGACTGGAGAGAGACATTGACAGCTGGTGCAGTGAGAGATGAGAGATAGCTCGGGTCTGAAGCCAGTGATGTGACACCAGCGAAGAGTGTGTTAACACCCACTGATGTCACTTGCCCTTTTTTTTAAAACATCATTCTTTTGTGAGAATAATGAGTGGCTCATAGGTTGACTCGATAAAAGTTTGTGATTTGAAAGCATGATTTTAGCAAGAATGCCCACAGTGACTGAACGTTCAGACCCTGTTTCATCCTTGGCATCCGAAAACGTCTTCTTTTTTAGATTTCTTGCAGGGGTTTGTAAAGTATTCTGGGATGGTGGTTGACCAGTTTTGATCACTGTGGGTTTTGACAGTGATATGGTCGATTGGGGGGCAGAATCAGACATATGTACAAAAGTTACATGCTGGGACACAGAGATTCCCAAAAAAATTGAGAGCAAATGGTAAAAACTTTGTAGTGCTCTGTTTTTCGTTAAGAGGTTTTATTCAAAAGAATTGTTTTTGAAAATTGTTGTAGCAAGATCTGTGTTTGTACGTAGGCTTAAAAAGCTTTGAATTTGTAGAAATGATGTGAGTAAAACTTGATTTTGATCTTACTATCTCTTTTTTTTTTTTTTAAATGTTATAACAGAGAAACAAAGAAATGATCAGACAGTGGGCGATTTGTGAAATGAGGTGAATGGTTGATTTTATAATGAAGTTATGTGGTGAAAAATGAATCGTCGTGGTTGATGATGGTGGTAAGTAGGGGTGGCATATGGGTGATTATTGATGATGTTAAATGGGATAGGGGTGATGATTGTGGAGCTTGGTGGTATTAATGGTGATTTGAGAGGTGCGCCGGAAAAGTATATGTGACGTAAGAAAGAAATAGTGTCAGAGGTGCAATTTAGTGACACATCCCTTCAAATAATGATGAAAGAATCAGGGGATAAAAAAAAATAACACTCATGTGTAAGAATATTAATCATAATTTACATTTTGCCTGAGATGTTATCTCACTGATTTAGTCACAACTTAGAATACTAACTAAGTCAGAGAGATTTGATCACTGTCAAATATGAATCATAACTTTTATTCTTTGAGTATGAGTGTTGATTAAAAAATTTTTTTTTATAGAGACTTATCTTTCGCTGAAAGAGTTACAGCTTAGAATACTAACAAGATCAGCTAAGGAAGGAATAGGTCTCTGACAATATATATATATATATATATATATATATATATATATATATATATTTTAAAAGAATGAGTATAGATTATGTCTGATATGAATTATGTAATATTTTACTATATTATCTTTCACTGATTTAGTTACAACTTAGAACACTAACTAAATCAGCTTAAAAAAAATATAGGACAATAAAATATAGATCATATGAAGATATAATAGATATTCAATTTATTAAAACACATGAAGCTGTTTTAAACAAAAAATAGCTAGCTAAGCTTGATAGTTGAGCTAGTCATTTAAGTTTAACATGCCAAGCTCGCAGATGAGAAAGTTAAATCTCTTCTCATCCAAAGGTTTTGTAAATAGATCGGCGAGTTAGTAATCAGTTGGAATAAAATGTAATTCAATATCACCTTTCATCACATGGTCCCTGATGAAATGATATCGGACATCAATGTGCTTTGTCCTTGAGTGCATTACTGGATTTTTGGCAATGGCTATAGCGCTTTGACTATCACAGTAGATTGGAATCTCACTGAAGTCAAAGCCATAGTCAGCGAGCTGGTTTCTCATCCAGAGAATTTGAGCATTACAGG
The DNA here is from genome assembly GCA_949592205.1 of Helichrysum umbraculigerum. NCBI lineage: Eukaryota > Viridiplantae > Streptophyta > Magnoliopsida > Asterales > Asteraceae > Helichrysum > Helichrysum umbraculigerum. The sequence continues at coordinate 137,969,579 of CATIUR010000003.1, read as the reverse complement.
CACTGGCAGCAACATATTCAGCTTCAGCAGTTGAAGTGGAGACTGAGTTTTGTTTCTTGCTGGACTAGCTTACTAGCTTTTCTCCAAGAAATTGACAGCTATCAGATGTACTTTTTCTATCCAGTTTGCATCGAGCATGTCAGAATCAGAATATCCTTTCAAGGAGAAATCTGAACCAGATGGGTACTAGAGACCAAGATTAGGAGTACCCTTCAGATAGAATATTCTTTTGACAGCGAGCAAATGTGATTCCTTTGGATCAGCTTGATACCTAGCACAGAGACATGTAGCAAACATAATATCTGGTCTACTAGCAGTTATATACAGCAGCGACCCGATCATTCCTCTGTAAGCAGTAATGTTTACAGATTTACCATCAGGATCAGCATGTAGCTTTACTGCAGGTGACATGGGTGTAGCAAGGGTTGAGCAATTAGCAAATTCAAATTTCTTTAACAGATCTTTAACATATTTTCCTTGACTTATAAAAATTCCAGTTTTGGTTTGTTTTATTTGCAAACCAAGGAAAAATGTTAATTCACCCATCATGCTCATCTCATAACTTTTGGTCATGAGATCAGAAAATTCCTTGCACATGTAACTGTTAGTAGACCCGAAAATGATATCATCAACATAGATCTGGACTAATATGACATCTCTCTTATCTCTTTTGATAAATAATGTGCTGTCAATTTTGCCTCTGACGTAGCCACATTTTATCAGGTAGACAGAGAGAGTATCATACCATGCTCTGGGAGCTTGTTTTAGTCCATACAGAGCTTTATCAAGTTTGTAAACATAACCCGGATGTTTTGGATCAATGAATCCAGGTGGTTGCTTGACATACACTTCTTCCTGCAGCTTGCCATTCAGAAAGGCATTTTTCACATCCATTTGATATACTTTAAACTTCTTGTGAGCAGCATAAGCAAGAAATAGCCTGATTGCTTCAAGCCTAGCTACTGGTGCAAAGGTTTCGTCATAATCAATGCCTTCTTGCTGACAGTAACCTTGTGCAACTAGTCTAGCCTTGTTTCTTGTAACAACACCATCAGCATCCATTTTATTTCTGAACACCCATCGTGTTACAATCACTGATTTACCAGCGGGTTGTGGTACAAGCTTCCAAACTTTATTTCTTTCAAACTGAGATAGTTCTTCTTGCATGGCAGCTATCCAGTGATGATCAGTAAGAGCTTCATCAACCTTCTTTGGTTCCATCAGAGACACGAAACTTACAAACAAACAAAAATTAGCAGTCGCTGATCTTGTCTGAACCCTGGATTGTGGATTACCAATAATCAATTGATTATCAATATGTTTTGTCCACTTAGTCATTCGCTGAGGTTCAGCAGTGACTTGATTACTTTGTGAGGGTTCAGAGGGCAAATCAACACTTGTAGCATGAGTATTGTTGTTATGCCAGTTTTGGTTTGGACATTGAGTTGATGATGATGGAACAACTGTGGGTAAAGATGATGTTCCCGAATTATTCTCAGCTAAAGTAGAGCTGGAATTGATTTCAGGAACATTATCTTCACCTTCAGAGTCTGATGAGAAATTTTTATATTTCTTATCATTTGATTTGATTTCATTTGATAAGTCACCATCCATTTTGTTAAAAACAAGATTTTCATATTCTTTAGGATCAGTGAGTGACTCATCATATGATTCATCAAAAGTAACATCCATTGATTCCTCAATACATTCTCTTCTTTTATTGTAAATTCTGAAGGCTTTAGAGATAATTGAGTAACCAACAAATATTCCTTCATCAGCTTTTGGATCAAACTTTCCTAAGTGATCTCTTTTGTTTAAAATATAGCAAGTGCTACCAAAAACATGGAGAAAACTTATATCAGGTTTTCTCCCCCTTAAAAGCTCATATTCTGTTTTACTGTGTCTTTTGACAATCAGTGACCTATTTTGAGTGTAACATGCAGTATTTACTGCTTCAGCCCAAAAATAGGTCTTAAGACCAGCATCAATGAGCATTGACCTGGCAGATTCAATCAAAGTTCTATTTCTTCTTTCTGCCACCCCATTTTGTTGGGGTGTTCTAGGTGCTGAAAAATTTTGAGAAATGCCTTTTGAATCACAAAAACTTTCCAGGTCAATATTTCGAAATTCAGTGCCATTGTCACTTCTCAGATGTTTTATGGTGACATCATTCATATTTTCCATTTTCTTCACAAAGGATATGATCTCGCTGGCAGCTTCACTTTTGGCTTTGAGAAAAAATACCCAAGTGTATCTGGAGTATTCATCGACTATCACCAAACAGTACCTTTTTCCTCCCAGACTTGGAGTACTTACTGGCCCGAACAGATCCATATGAAGCAAGTAAAAACATTCTGTTACTGATGAAGTCTGTTTACTTTTGAAAGACGAGCTGTGATGCTTTCCCTTTTCACATGCTGAACAAAGCTTGTCTTTGTCATAAGACATTTTTGGTAGTCCAGTGACTAAACCATTTTTGCTCAGTTTGTTAATTGCTTTGAAGTTCAGATGAGAAAGTCGCTTATGCCATAACCATTTTTCTTCTGAAACGGTTCTGGAGTAAAAACATGTTCCTGACTGTGCTGAATCCATATTGACCACATAAGCATTCCCTTTCCTGTTTGCAGCAAGAACAGCACTTCCCTTTTTGTTGTAAACAACACCAGCTTCATGATCAAAAAGTACCTTGTACTTGGAATCACAAAACTGACTGATGCTTAATAAATTGTGCTTCAAGCCTTCTACATATGCTACACGCTTGAACATTACATTACCATTGGTTAAGATTCCATTACCTCTGGTCTTTCCAACCTTATTGTCACCAAATACCACATCAGGACCTCTTTCATCCTGATAGTTACTTAGCAGGGACTTGCATCCTGTCATGTGCCTGGAACATCCGCTGTCCAAATACCAGATAGTCTCTCTAAGAATACCTTTGTAGACGCTATCAGAATCCCAACCAGATGCTGAACATTTCTGAGCAACTTCTTTAATGTCTTCATGGAATTCAGTGTCATCAGCCATCAGACAGTACTCCTTATCTAAATAAATCATTGCTTCTTCTTCATCTGATGATGAGGAGTCAGAATCACTGAATGAACCTTCTTCAGCGATGAAACCTTTTCCCTTCTTCTTTCCAAATGTAGCCAATGCCTTCAGTTTCTTGTATTTTGCCTTGTACTTGTTGTACTTATCATTTCTGAAGTCTGGCACGGGTTCAGGGACTTGATTTACTGACTTTGATCTGCATTCAGCTGCAAAATGACCAATTTTGCCACATTTGTAGCATTCACCTTTGGATTGAAATTTATCAGATGATGGAGCACCAGCGAATCTTTTTGATCTGGTGTTCCTTCTGAAATTAGCAATCATCATGGCCATATCTTTTTCAAGCTTCTCCAATCCTTCATCATACTCATATTCTGACTGTTCTTCATCTTGACCACCTTCTTCTTCAGCTATTAGTGACTTTGAACTTTTCTTAGACACCTTTGACTTCTGTCTCTGATCGATTTCATCAAGCTCTGCTACAAGGGCATTGGATATCTTCTGACTTCCAAGAGTAGCACGAATATGCTCACTCTGATCAGCTAGCTTTTCAGACTGCTCCCAATTGAGCAAAATACCATAGACCTGAGTTAAATTCAGAATTGAATAATCATTTCTCTGTCTGGTACACGTTGCAATGGTTCCCCAGATTTTCCTTAGCAGCAACTCAAGAAACTTTTCAACAACAAATCTCTGTTCCTTGCATATACCGGCCTTCTCCATTTTGTTCATCAGTGACTGGTATCTGGTGTAAGTGGAAGACAAAGATTCATTTGGTTCCATTGCGAACAGCTCATACTGGCGAGTGAGATTGACTTCCCTGCAGCGAATAATATCAGGAGTTCCAATATATATATTCCTAAGGGTATCCCACATGTCTTTAGCAGTTCTACAAAGCCTGATTGATTCGAACACTTCATCAGGAAGTGCCATGCCTATGTAGATTTTAGCTTGTTTATCAAGTCTAACCAATCGCCTATCCTCATCAGTCCATTGTTCCTCTCTTTTAGGTAAAACCATTTCTGGTATAGCTGGAGTAGTAGCTGTTGCAATTACAGCAGGAACAATAGTAGTTGGGATATGTGGACCATTGGTTATGATATTACAAAGACGGTCATCAACTAAGTCCAAAAACATCATCATCCGGGACATCCAAGTTTCAATCCTTGAAGGATCAAAAGCTGGAGGTTTGGTTGTAGAACCATTTCCCTTTTGATAGTCAGAGTCAACACAGCTGTACTTTACAGATTCCATTGCAGACCTGGTTAATTGAAGTTAAACCAACTCTGCTCTGATACCAATTGAGAGTCCCGTGATCACTATTGATTAGTGATTTGGAATCGCAAAGTGTAAAGTTTAATTGTAGAAGGGGGGTTGAATACAATTAAAAACTTTTTTTGATTTTAACTAAGTTAATTAAAAGTTTTTAATCGTTTTAACAGAAACAGAGTATATCAGATAAGAGATATGACAATATCAAAGAACAATGTAATAGTAGCTGAAATGGTGAATTGTATTGATCATAAAATTCACAAGTGTTGAATGCGGAATGGATTAACCAAAGTTAATCCAATTCAAACACTTAGCTAAACTATTACAATCGAGATGAACAGCAGTGGACAAACACGCTGACTGTTCACTCTATGAATCGCTAAGTCGTGCTTAGACAAACTACTCACTGACACACAAGTGATTAACACGAATTGAACGACTAGCCTCAACAGTACAAAACACTGAACTATTTATACTACAAGAGTTCCTAAAATATCGCCTACAAAATAGGATCTTGGAAGGACACGTGTCGCTGCTTGATTGGTTTGAACTCTGATGAACCGACATTCTGCGGGTCCCAATTCTGTTACCGCAAATATCTCGTTATCTTAAAACCAATCACTTGTTGCCACGTAATCTTTCGGACATACTTCGAACTGGAACACTCTTGCTGATGTATAGATAAGTACAATACTTTTTAGTACTTGATGATTGAGAGGCTTTATTGAATAGTCCCTAAAGATGCAGTAATCCTCCTCACTCACTGTGAGCTAACATGCTCTTGTAGAATGAATTGAACTAAAGATCTTAAGTGACTAGCTGTTATTCTGGCAGTGACTTTTGCCTTTATTGATTTGAAGAAGTAAGGCTCTCGTTGACGTTGATCAGCGACACACCAAGTTGAGCTTTAAATCTTCCTCAGCATATCAAGCGGAATGAATGACGATCAGCAAAACCTATCATCAGAAACAGCAGCTTCGATACAATCCATTTCTTCATCGAGTAGTGAACAGTTGAGTTGGTCAACGACCAGTGACTTCATCATGGTCAGCGACCAGTGACTCAACAAATAATATTATACTTTAATATTTAATAATTACATCGAATATCTAAATATTTATATTATTATATAATTGATATAATACCTGTCCAGGTGCAATAGCAAAGAACTGATCTATTTCCCATAGATCGGGATCTTGTGCATCATCATTTTGCCCTAGCACCTCCTGCACCACTTGTGCAGCAATCTCAGCATCAACCTGTTGACCTGGTTGATCAGCCTGTATCAACACATCCTCAAGCAGTGCCTGTGGCTCAGGTTGTGGAACCACAGCAGCAGCAGCAGGCTCAGGTACAACAGCAGCAGTAGCAACATCTAACCATCCATTGTTCGGTGGCGTAATGTAAGCGGGATCAATAAGATAGCCAAAAAGATCACGGATCTCCGGTTTGACATATTCCTCCCGTCGAATAGTCTGCTGAAACATCGCGTTGTATCCACTGAGCGCGATAGTATCAACACGTAAGTGCGGTGCAGAGATAACAATATCCGGAAGACGAGCACGAATAATCATCATATAGAACCTCGGGTAGATCATAAAACGTGATCTGACAGAACCTGAAATTTGTCTAGCTAACTCGCCGAAAATCAAATCACAAAAACTGTATGGTTTATTGTAAACCATTGACAGTACCGCCGATACAAGAGCAGGGCTTAGCTCATCAAAACCGCCCTTCTGCGGTCCAAAAATAGTGACAATAACTGTAACACCCTCAAATTTCGGTTTGCGGAAGCGATCGGGTCGGGTGTTACCAAATCCAATATCACAGCACAAAGGAAAATAATGAACGACTCTAAATGAGACGTTTGAAAATAGTTGTACATTTCCAAAATAAAAGTAATTACAAATTGTAGGTTTGTAGAATAATCTCAAATACATAAGTTGAAAATACAAAAGTAATGCAGAGTTGTCCCAAATGTTTGAAATCATGCGACTCGAGCTAGCATAATCTTGTAGTAATTCCTAATCCTGCTGGGCACCTGAGAACACATGCTAAAACAGGTCAGCTATAAAGCTGGTGAGTTCATAGGGTTGTTGGTTGAAAACATAAAGTATAAATCTTGTATGTTTTGAGAAGTAGTTCAGAATCCACGATTCTGAGTTGTGTCAAATTGTGGTTGTAATTACCAATGTGTAATTCAAAAATCTAGGTATCTAATACCTAGGCAATTTTGGTCCGTACCTAAGTACACCATAACTGAGGCATACCGAGCCTGAATACCTATCTGGTATGAATAAGTGTATAACGGGAGGCAATACCTGCCTAAGTTGTAACCAAATAACTGTATGACCACGTCATATGATAGTAAGTAACTGTAGTCCTGCAGAACTATGATTTAATATATGAGGTGTTGCATCCAGCAACAAGTGATTGTAGATCCGCAGATCTATGTTTGAATGTTTAGCGTGTCCGTTTACCCGATTAGAATAAGCTAACCCGGACATGAATTGAGCTAACGGCCTCGCGTGGCAGTACCACCGATCCGTTAGCTTATTGTGAATCCCGAGTATCACTCGCTGATCCATTGATTGAAATTTCGTCCACTGCAATACCGCGGTTTCGTTTTGTGCCCACTTTACCGTGGCATCATTTGGTGCCCGCTGCAATACCGTGGCATCGTTTTTTGGAATTGCTCGCAGCAATTTGTGATTGAGCCGGCAGTACAACGACATGCCCGACTAAGTTGTTTGAGAGCCAGCAGTACTTGACATGCCTGACTAAGTAGATCGTATAATAGTATGTAGATATTCATCAGGTGACACCCCCACGGTTGGATTACATCCTGGGCCGGGGGACCATCCCTGGTTGGATTACATCCTGAGCCAGAGTAGTCACCAGTTGAGTCGTATTGATATAAGAAGTCCGTACTAACGTGTGATGATATTGTATACTCCTAGCCTAAAGCCTAGCAAGTATATATAACGGAGTCTTGGGAAAATGTTCACTTAAGTTCAGTTCCCATTCAAGTGATAATGGAGTGTGTCGACAGTTTTAGTTCTTAGAAATAACTAAACTTGTAAGAGTATAGGTGTTGTACAGTGAAGGTAGAACTACTAGTTCTAATGTATTCAATGATATTGTCCCATGACAATATGGCCAAAAAGATTGTGATAACTAAATCAAGTTATGTGTTGGTAATCGTTTTCCAACGACCTAACCGGGTACGTGTGTAACCTATCTAGGTTAAGTATTGATATTGTTCTAAAACAATATTACGGGTGTAATTCCTAAGTATTACACATTTTGTATTACATACAGTAATAAAAATAGTTGTGAATTATAAACAATTGTTAATATAATTCGAAAACAGTAATTGAGCATGTGTTTCACCCCGAAAATAGTAAAACAGTTGAAAGAGTGGGGCTATGAACTCAACTGTGAGTTGTTAGCGATACGATGATACGCGCGTCGTCCGAATGGTAACCTTCTAGTGTCCTAAACACGTGAGGTTATATAAGTATGAGACAATTCAGTTTGTCTAAGCGAGTAGTTCATGTATGCATTTGTTGTTGAAGTCTGGGAATGGTGTACGGGGGTCCGGGGGCAGCGCCCCTGGTAGCGGGGTCCAAGGGGCGGCAGCCCCTGGCGGGGTCCAAGGGGCAGAGCCCCTGGCTGGGGTCGAGCTGCCAGGTCAGCTTGGAAAATTTTTATTTCTACTACTTTGCTTTAGAGAAAACGCATTCGAAATCTAAATTCGGGTAAAATCGAGTGGTAAAATTTGGTTGTCAATACTTAGTGAAAAACATAGGTTTTTAAGGTTCTGCGACGTCAGATGCGACGTCAGATACGACTTCAGAGGCGACGTAGGGTCTTGCGTCGCTATGCGTGACATTCGCAAGTCAATGCGACGTTATGGGCTACGTCGCTATATGCGACGGACGTTGGTTGCGACGTTGACTTCGACGTCGCAGCACTGTTTTTGGTCCCAATGCGACGTCGTCGTCTGTTCGACGATTTCAAAATCCAAATCGAGTTTTGGCTCGATTTTTGGGTGTTTTGATGTTATAGAAAGCTTCTAGCATGTATTTTGAAGTAATCTAAGTAATTTATAGAAAGAGAAACGATTTCTAAAGAGAGAGTGAGTAAATCCTTACTTTTTGGTAAAAATGGAGATGAAGAGGATGGTGAGGAAGATGATGATGATGATGGAAGCTTGTTGTTGTTCTTGTTGATGATGATGACGGCGGCGGCGGTAGTGGCCGGCGGTGGTGGCAGCGGCGGTGGGTGGTGGTGATGGTTGGTGGAAGGGTTTTTAGAGAGAGAGAGTAGAGAGGAAGTGAGAATAGAGAGAGAAGTGAGATGGTGATAATGAGAAAGGAATGGGAAGGTGGGGGATGGTTTTATCCATTTCCAGCTCCCGAGTCGTGGACTGTGGTCTCCAACCGCAGTACAAAATACCCGTGTTTATTTATCCGATGTGATTTAAAATAACTTTTTAAATTCAAAATTTTATTTATATTCTCTCGAAACGTTTTTGTACCGGAATATTTTATGAAAATATTATTTTGGGATTTAAGGTTTAATAATTTGTTTTCGCGCGATTTCGGATAATTAAAATGCGTTTTAAATTAAAACAACTTACATTTTTGAATATTTTGATGTAATCGCATATATATAATACAATTATTTGAAGTTAAATTTTGGATCGAAAGTTGACTTTTTGACCGGGTGTTACATTCTCCCCCTGTTAATAAAATTTCGTCCCGAAATTTCGTGTGAAGCCGTGGTCGCATGGAGTCTGAGGAGCAATGTACGTATGAGAATTTATCGAGTGGGTATTAGACATATCGTGTCTTATAACGGGGTTGAAGGGCAGTCAATCCATGACTGTGTCGCGGTTTATCGTTGTAGTCACATTCTGACTATATTGTTTGTTTGGGGTATAATTATTTTGTGGTTACTAGGTAACCATTTACGTCGTAGTCCACTCGGGACTAGATGGTTGTCACATAGTGACCGTTTTGTAAGTCGTCCTATCAGGACTAAATGTTTGGTGAACGTGCTGTAGATCAGTCTGCTGAAAGCAAACATTGAGTTTTATGTGGGCCTAGGTCAACTAGCCCTAAGATGTAATCAATCATTAGTTTGATAAGATGATATTGGGAACAATAAGTACACGTTTAGCGAATCTATAATTGAAGGGTTATGTTTTCGAGGAGAAAATTGTACTTACATTATCGTTGGAGATTTATTTGATTTACTCGGAGTTGATTAAGTGAATTTTGCGTCTTTTTGGGCAGTCCTTCTTGTAATGAACGGGTTCCTTACATTTGAAGCATATCCTTCGAGAGTCGGGATTGGCGGGAACTCTGCAGTTCCGGATCACGTAGCGGGGTCAGCGGGGTCAGAGTCGGGATTGGCGGGGTCCAAGGGGCAGAGCCCCTGGCTGGGGTCGAGCTGCCAGGTCAGCTTGGAAAATTTTTATTTCTACTACTTTGCTTTAGAGAAAACGCATTCGAAATCCAAATTCGGGTAAAATCGAGTGGTAAAATTTGGTTGTCAATACTTAGTGAAAAACATAGGTTTTTAAGGTTCTGCGACGTCAGATGCGACGTCAGATGCGACGTCAGATGCGACGTCAGAGGCACATCGATGATGCTTTCTCCGTGAGCACGTAAGCTGATCGTCTGAGAGTGCACATCGATGACTGCTCTGGCGGTGTTCATAAAAGGTCTACCTAGGATTATTTGGATGTTTATATCTTCCTGGTCTTGTCTAGCCGTAATCGTTTGGATGATTTGTGTGAGGGTGTCGTCTGAACTAGTAATTGGCCTAGTAGGTTCATGAGGTTGGTCCATCTCAGGTGTGGTTCCAGGAAGTAAGGGTGGTTGGTGGTAGGTTGGGTATTGGAGTTGGTTGGGGGGTGGAATTGGTAGGTATTGATTGGCTCGAGGAGGAGAGGTTTGGGTATAATCAGGTGGACGTGGGTGAGTTCGGAACTGGTCATGGTAGGCTGTTCCATCAACAGGGTTTGTAGCCTGTAGATTGGTACAGTTCCGACAGGACTGAATATGGTAGACCTGTTGAGGAGGTTTCTTCAGCTTTCCTATTTCCTTGGTTAGCGTTCCGATGTGTTCCGTCAGAGATTTGATAGCCTCAGTTTGCACGGGATTGGGAAGGGCAAGCGGTGCCGATGATGAGGAATGCTCATCAATGTTCCAATCGTTGTGATTCATGGTCATGCTCTCAAGCAGATTCCAGGCTTCATCATCCGTGCAACGCGTGAAGTTCCCTCGAGCAGCGGCATCAAGCATTGGCTTGTGGTGCGGTGCGAGACCATTGTAAAACGTGCACAACTGAGTTAATCGTTCGATTTGGTGGTTAGGACATCTTCTAAGCAACCTCTTAAATCTTTCCCACGCACTGTAGATTGATTCATCATGATATTGTCGGAAGTTCAGGATGTCTTTCTTTAACTTAATTCGTTTGGATGGGGGAAAGTACTTTGTTAAGAACTTATCTTCCATTTCCGCCCATGAAGAGATAGAGTTGGTCTCTAATTCCTCGAACCAAGTCTGTGCGTGATGAGAAAGAGAGTAGGGGAACAGATATAAGCGGATTGTATCTTGCTCAACCCCTTTTTGCTTGAAAGAGTCGGATAGGGTGAAAAATTTATTGAGGTGGGAGTAGGGATCATCGTTCGGTAGTCCGTTGAATTGGCAGCGATCCAGGATCAGCTGCACTACGTCATGCTTGAGTTTGAATGATGCTCCTTTAGTCTCCGGGTAGCGTATAGGTCCTCCTCGAACTTCTATCGAAGGTTTGTTGCAATCAGCGAGAGTGATGCGTGCGGTGGTTGTAGGATTGTGGGAAGATGAACGCTTCTCTGGTTGGATGGGTACGACGTATGATTTAGGATTGGGGAAAGGAAGGATTGAAAGAATTTTTAGGGGTTTAAGAAAAGAGAACCATCCTAATGGTTCACTAGCAAGAAAGTTCATTATGACGTCTCTGAGTCTTACAGTTGATTCCCCGGCAGCGGCGCCAAAAACTTGACGCGCCACCAGCGGTCGGTTAGGAATTAACCTGTCGTTGCACCGACTACTGGCGACGTGTCAGTGGAGTTTTAAATTTGTAAATTGTAACACCCCCAAATTTACTGTTGGCGGAAGCATACTTTGGGGTGCTACTAATCAATACACAAAGCACATAAGATACATAATGAACGACCACTACATGCGTCGTTTTACAAATACATTGATTAACGTAAAAGTCTACATATGTTTTACAAAAGATGAGTTCGCATAGATATTTGAGAGATTCTAATACATATCTAATTTTAGCAAAATATAGAAATGCAGGGAAATCTCTTGATGTTTATATGATTGCATGCGACTCGAGCTACAGTATCCTGATGGGCAGTCCAACCTACTGCTGAGTACCTGAGATAACATGCTAAAAGGTCAGCTATAAAGCTGGTGAGCTCACAGGTTTGATATGATAATATATGATTTATGAACCGCAAGATTTAATGAGTTGATTTACAAATCATGTAAATAAATGAATAATGAGTATCACATGAATATTTGTAATTAAACAAATAAGTAAAGATTGATACAACTAACACGAGCACATAGTCTGAGCTTAACTGAGGGGTCAGGATCACTATCAAGTGCCTGATCGAGTGTGCCTCTATGCGTATGCCTAATCAACATACGTTTGAACAAATGATAATGCGTCCGTTTGACAGGTTAGTGCTTGCTAACTCGGACGGGGATTGTCAATCCATATGGTACCATACACTAACATTCACGCTAAATCATATTAACAGAACTATGCTTCAGAGGACTTTGATTGATTAGATGAAAACAACTCATGCAGCATACGTGATAATTTGATACTTGCGTTCACATGTAAAACAAAACAGAGCATGTATCTCACCCCTAGGTAAAAGCATTTAAAAAGGGGCTATGAGACTCACCTGAGTCTGATGAGATGCTGTCAAGCAACAATGATGGTATACAAAGAATGATGTCGTTTCCAACGACTGAAACCTGCCGGGCGTCCTAAACGCGCAAGGTTTTAAATGATTAGATGTCTCAGCAGACCATCTATGCTAGTTGTTCATCCAACTAGTAATGTCCAAATAATTAGTTTTGGATTGATTGCATTTTGAAATCATGTACGGCCCGTTGGTGATTAATTGTAATAATAATCTCAAAACATTATTATTAAAATGTTGTAATGATATACTTGTAAAGTATAATTGAAGTGGTTAGTATTCGTATAAATCATGTGTTGATGCGTTGTTGTCTTAGGTGATTATAAGTTGTTACCACTTCTAGTTATAACCTCGTTACCATTGTTAGTTTAAGTTGTTACCACTGTTAGTTATAAGTTGTTATCACTGTTAGTTATAACATAGTTACCACTGTTAGTTATAACTTAGTTACCACTGTTAGTTATAACATAGTTACCACTGTTAGTTATAACATAGTTACCACTGTTAGTTATAACTTAGTTACCACTGTTAGTTATAACATAGTTACCACTGTTAGTTATAACATAGTTACCACTGTTAGTTATAACTTAGTTACCACTGTTAGTTATAACATAGTTACCACTGTTAGTTATAACTTAGTTTCCAAAACAGCCCCTTTTTATATCTTTTTCTGATTTTTGGCTCGACGAACCTCTCGTTTTCTACACTTTTTATTCAAAACCAAGACCCACCAAAAATCACAGATGTTCCCCTATGGGTCTAGTGTAAATCTGCACTTTATGGTAATTTTATAAGTTCATCTGCTATTTTTAACAAAAATCAACATGAAAGGTAGTCGGATTTGGTTCGGAAACGAGTAACATTCAAAGATCAGCTTCTATACTTAAATCCATACAGATCTGGAAAAAGTGTAAAACACGAAAGTTGTAGCTCTTTTCAATACGAAACTTTTAAAAAAAAATTGGTTGTCTAACTCATCTTAGAGATCGAGATATTAACGATTTTGTGGGACTGTTTTTGAGAGACAGAATCTGTCATACATACATACTTATGAAAAACGTTTTTAAGATTTAGATTTGGACATTATCAAGTTGTATGAACAATATATCATCTATATAAACATAATACAAGTATTTTACGAAAGTGTCGGGATTCTTACGATGATCGAATGAAGAATCCGAAAAGGTGGAAGCGTAGCTCGCGTTCTCGTGATCGTTTTTGCTTCAATCGACTTGATGATCCAAAGAGGTTTTGATGGTGGATTATGGTGGTGAAAGTGGCTGATTTTAGAGAGAGAAAGATCAGAGATTAGAGAGAGAATGAGAGAGATTGAGTTGGTGATTGAATGAAGAAAGATGAGATGATGGTGGTGGTTAAAGTCAAGAACAAGATCCATGTTTCATGGATCTTGTTTGGCTGATTTTTCCAAGTCAAAAAGGAGGTGGATTTTTGTTATATTTTGTCTCAAATAATTGGTATTATATCCGTGTTCGTTTACCCGATCGTTTAAACGTATATTTAGACGTTATATTTTATACGCAATACGTACGTATTTTAAATAACGAATGAACTTTAGATATTTTCGAGTTGAAGTATTTTATCAAAATACTTATTAATGACTTATAAAATATAACTTTAGTTTGTTTCGATTATCGGGCACGACTTGTGCATTTTTGGTTGCGTATAACTTAATCGGTACGATACGAAATACTTATGAAATATTATCGAAATAATATTCAGAAAATCACTATGTTTATTAAATAATTTCATATTATTTAATATTTTGAGTTCACCAACGTCCGTATTAATGAATCGGAATTTGGCCGATTTTGATAATGCACGATTAAACATAATCGCGTACTGATATATATTAATCAATATATATATTGATACATACAATTAGCCTAATATATAGCACTAATTACATGTATTACAAAATGATTATGAACTAATAACTAGTCCTAATTTGACGGTTGTCACATAAATGCTGGGGCCTAAGTTTACCAGTGCTAAAGGTGTATAGCAGCAAGTATGACCTAGGGTCGTTCTTTAAAACCAACGGTATTGTGAAACAGAGAAATCAAGATGTCCGAATCTAGCTTGTGAAGGTTGTTTTAAAAGCAGTTGGAGGTTTGTTTTTGTTTGTTTTCTAATTTATACTAATAATTAAACTACGCAATAAAATAAAATAAAGGGATAGCAGTCAGGATAGAGGGGGTGTTTGTTGTGACTTCGTTAGCCTTGCATTGGGATGATGTTTTAGTTTAAGTTATGAAAACGTCTTTCTAAAGATTTGTATTTTATTTATCTTAAGTATTTGTGGTGTAAGCACTAGCACCCTACTGATTGATTGCTCAATCAGTATGTCACTGAGTAACTAGGCTATCGTGATTCTGATCGGAGGAGGCTGCTCAACTCTCAACACTGCCCTGTTACGGAACAGTGACCCTTTTCTGGAATACGAAGATTCCTGGGCGCATGCATAGAGTAACATACCCACTAACGGTCCGACCGTTCTTAACACCACAGTGATACTCAATTGAATAAAACATTTAGGTTTAAGACTTGGTTGGTGTTTGATTACTTTCCATCAATGGTTTTGTAGAATCCAGGGTGATAGACAAATTTGGAATACTAGATGATTCCTCGTCTTCCTTTCTGGATTCATAAACTGAGTTTGTATTTTAGATTAGAGATCCCCCATTTATGATTTAAACCAGCCCTCACTTGTATTTAACCAATAAATCCCTAGTTTATTCACAGTGTACAATACTTGTTTAAAACAGCATTTCCACGGCTTCAAAACCAGACCATGTTATTTGAACACAGATATTTAATCAGAAGTTTATTCACGGTGTACATTACGTATAAAGTATTTCCACAGATCCAAAACCAAAACACAGATAATTAATTACCCCCGATATGACGTCTTATCAAAAGGTTTTAACCACGTTTATTGGTGGAAAGGCGTTAGTTGAATATGCGGTTTAAAATCATAGATGGAACGCGTAATCAAAGCACCGAGTTTTCATTTATAATATAATAGTTGGGAACATTAATCCACAACAGATTGTGCCCACGACTTTCATAGCTTCCACGTTCCGTACTCCACACATTAGTGATGTTTCCGGCGCTATACAAATGAAAGCCGTATAACGTTACTTCCGTTGTTTCATAATGACATCATCCCAATTAACGACTAACTACATCACAACAAACACACAATATAACTACT
Source organism: Helichrysum umbraculigerum (assembly GCA_949592205.1). Lineage (NCBI taxonomy): Eukaryota > Viridiplantae > Streptophyta > Magnoliopsida > Asterales > Asteraceae > Helichrysum > Helichrysum umbraculigerum. Next base: position 137,954,016 of record CATIUR010000003.1, on the reverse strand, counting down.
CACTACGCATAATAGCAGATCCTAAATCTAGCATAATAACAATAGCAATCATCATTATAATAGATAAGGAAAGAAGTAACCGTTAATAAAGCGTAGATTGAATAAACGTTAGAGAGAGAGTACAAGCAGAACCTCCGCAATATCTTTGAAAATATTACAAATAAGCCCCTGAACTATTCCCTACGCTATTACAAAAGTAGTCCCTCCATTAGTCCCAGTTAAATATTAACTGAGAACTAACTGATGCTAACCCTAATTTTAGAGAGAGAAAAAGAAGAGAGAGAGAGTAGAGAGAGATAGAGAGTGTGTGAGAGAGAAAGTGAGAGTGAGGAAATGAGTGGAATGAAGAATGGTGTGTAAAACTTGAAGGAGGTGACCCCTATTTATAGGTGAAGCTTCAAATCATGCGTACAAGCGAAACAGCACAGCGTACAAGCAAACGAAGCACGAACGGAGACCAATTGGGGTACCAGGGGCCATATACGGGGTAGGTGGGGCCATATACTGTACTGTAGAGGCCGTATACGGTACTGTAGAGGCCGTATACGGTGTCCAGGGCCGTATACGGGGTCCGTCGGTCTTCGTTCGTTGCTTAAAACGCCCGTATCTCCTTCGTTATGCGTCCGTTTGACCTGATTCTTGCGCTCACGCTTTCGTAATTCCGTTACGCTTCTAATGGTACCAATTTCACAGAAATTGGATGTGTATAGCTCAGGCATAGCCGGAAAGACTTTTAACGATCTGTAGAAGCCGTATCTCCTTCGTTCTTTATCCAATTTGCATGATTCTTGATTCTCACGTCTCGTTTTTACCTATTACATCATACCATAAGGTTAGAATATGTTTATCATAAGGTAAATGAGGGTGTGAGAATTGATCGTTGTTTATTCGCTCTGTTTTGCTTGTTATTCGGACGTTTTTAGTGGTTTTTGTAGCAACGCCTATATTTGGAGCACTTTAGTGAATTTTAGTAAATAATGATTGTTTTGGAATGTTTTCACTAAAGATGTGCCCAAAAAGTGTGGAATATCGTACTTAAAAACATGACTTTTTGCGTCACATCAAGTTATCCCACACTTAGACGTTGCTTGTCCTCAAGCAACACTCAGTTTTGAAAACATTTTAAAACATTTTTAGAGCGAGTCAAAACATTTCTAAGAGTTACCACTTCCAGATGCAAATAAGATAGTTTCAGAAATGTAGGGAAAGATAAGATGATCCTTCCTTAAACAAGAAAAGATTCTCTTAGGCATACTTCCAAATCTCATGATCTTGGAGTACACATGACTAGGCGATCTCACAAAAGGTGGTCACTCAATTCACTCAAAGTGTATCGGGTTTCCTATCGATCTAGAACAAATGAAATCGCTCAAATAGCCAGTCATGCAGCACTCATCGTCATAGGCTTGGTCGAGAATCGGATCTCCACCACTTAGGTGAGGATGGTGCTAATTATCCCAAGACATTCATGAGGGTTGTAGTGTTTGGTGAGGGTAAAAAGGGTATGGATAGTGGTATTTTTGGGTTGTAAGGGTTTTTCTTATCTTAAAACTACTGAGATCATGAACAACTTTATTTAGAACGGAAAAGAGATAGCTGTTTGTCTTCTATCAGATTTTTCTTGCGAGGATGATATTTCGAAGGACTTTAGCTTTATTCTTGCGGAACTATTTTTCTTTTCTTTTCTGCTTTTTCTTCTTTTTATTTTCTTTTTCTATTTTTCTATTCTTTTTTTTCTTTTTCTTCTTCAGAACTTCTTTGCCAGAGAATTTCCAAGGATTTTTTCTTCTTTTGATTCTTTCAGAAATCCCCTATCTTGATCATTTCGAGCCTTTTCGCGGTGTCAATTTTACACACCAAGGATTCTCACGAGAGATGACTTTTTGGAGAACACGAAAGGGTAGGATAAGTGAAGTGGACGTTCTAAAAGATGTTCTTCATAACCTCAGAAATTCTAAGATAAGTTTTGGGGATATTTTGGGAAGTAGGGTTTTACTTTGAGGGTTTTATGAAACGAAAGGTTTAGGCTCAACGGGGTTTTCTAGGTGGATCATCGATACTGAAAATGAGCATCGGAGGGGTTTTGGGCTTGAAAAGATATGAGAAAAGGGGTTAAATCCTTGGGAATATCAAGGTCATCTAATTGCACCTATACCGCGTACGGTACACACCAATGTGGTCTCGAAGCGTATGTCAAGAGCAAGTTCTAATAGAGAAATACATGCATCGGCACACACAAGAAATGAATAGTGAAGCATTAAAGATAAATGCTTTTAGACTCAAGATACCTCACTGCAAATAGGGTTGTATGTGCTTCGTCATGCTTCCTATTAGATTATCATTTCTTGCTTAAGAAATTTCTACCTTATTTTCCCTAGATTCCGAAATATATTACTCATATTTGAAAATAGCTCCTCTCAAAAGATATTATGACTCAAAATTAGCAGAGTTAATCAGGTGATTAGGCTCATACTTTTTAATTTTCTTGAAAAATTTTTAAAAAATTTGAGGAACATTTTCTGAATTTGCTACTTCGGACATTAAAAATCATAAAAACTAACCAAGGTATTCTATACCTCCTATCCCACACTTAGAGGAACATTGTCCCTAATGTTCTCTTGAGTTGAGATTTACTGGAAGTAAAATCCCACACTTAGAGTTTGAACATGTAAGAAAATGTTTCTCAAGTGTTTGTTTTGGGCTGGAATCCCACACTTAGTGATAAGCTTAGGATAGAGTATAGATTACATAACAAACTTAACAAAGCAAATAATATACAGAATTATAATCAAAAGAGAGTAAAGGGTTAAGACACTCCCCAGATAGCGAGCTGCAATGAAGCTGAGAATCTGAATTTGGTGAAAAGAGATGTTGCCAGGATCCTTTTCTGCATCCATGAAGATTAGGTTGGCTTCAAGCGTCTTGCTATTGGTTTCATTCATTCACCATTCTCCTTGTGAATTAATCTCGTAAGTGTGAACACGTTGGTCGTACCCTTTTTACAAACTCAAAGTATTTGCAAATGAAGAGATAAATCACTGTCTCAGAGTTTGAAAAGATATTTTCTACTACATATCAGTTTTATAAAACATGTGTTTTTAAACGAGTTCGAGCATAATGCATAAAAGTAGTATGCAAGTACCTCAAATGCTCGAAACATATGAATTACCAGTTTCAAATTGATTTCCTGTTTTTTGAGACGAGTGGTTATTTGCAAATGAGTTGTAATATCAGAAGGTTTTATAAATCATTTAGGTACGACCAAGTGTGAAGGATAGTCAGAGATCTTCTTCACTTATTGACACGTTTCTCTCTACACGTCTTATTCCACGGGTTGCCTCCCGAGAAGCGCTGCTGTTAGAGTCGAGAGCTAGACTTTACTCCTTTGAGTTTAGGTGTACGGGAAGGAGCTCCTAGGGCGAGTGATGGTACCATTATGAGCCCTGGGTTGTGGGAAAGAGTATCGCGGAGGATAGATCCTTTGGAAGTGGCAGGCCATGGTTGAGATTAGATCTAGCGGTTCCATGGTATCCACTTTGAAGTTTTGAAGTTGACTTGAGGCTGCTCTAGAAAGACCTTGTAATCCTTGCGTGATGTAATCAACTGCCTTAGTGACTGGCCCATTGGGATCAATCTGCATTGTGTTTCTTGTCTTGATCACTTCCCTACTCGGATACCTAAGTCTGAAGGAGTCTATAAATTCTAGTAACTTCAACTTCAGATCTTCGAATTCTTCACTATGAGGATCTCCTTCGAATACAGTTGTAGCCTTGCACAAGCCTTTGATTAGCTGGTGCTGATGCAGGGTGAAAGGAAAGTCAGAGTTTTTGAAAATATGAATCATTTTGTTGAATATCTCGCGATATCCAGCCTGGAGGATATACTCTGCTTTCTCGGCGTCTTCTGCATTCAATATCTCGTGGAATCGAGTTATCACAAAAGTGACAACATCGAGTAGAGACATATTTTTAACAATGAGAGGGTGATTACGCCTGCTTTCATCCCTTATGATGTACCTAAGCTCTTCGATTATCATTTTAATATGATGTTCTAAAGTAGACTTGATGATAAATCGATTGCTTTCTTTGGTACTCAGGTGATCTTTCTCAGCTAATAAGTCAAGGAATCCCTGTAGATTTCTCATCACCATGAAGTCAGTAGCATCTTCAATATTTCTTCTGATAGCACCCAACTTCTCCCTCTGTTTTGATGAATAAGGAAACGCAGAGCCCATGAGAACATCATACACCTTGCGGTATATTTGTCTCCATTCAATGTAGAAGAGTAGTTCATTTGCTTTATTCCTTTCTTTCTTGAGCTGAGATTTGAGTGCATCAGTGAATGTTCTGATGCAATGTCTAAGGTTGAGTGGATCTTCGGTTCCTTTACTAGTGAGACAGATAGTGGATGCTGCCTCAATAACCGCTATTAGCCATCTTTCATGCATAGTGTAATCATTGGTAGAATTTCTAATAGCTGCTATTATGATGTGAGGATCACCATCATACTTGTCAATCACAGAAATCATTTGCTCATGAGTAGAGACGATTGGGATGCAGATGATTTCTTGAGATAAGGCTTGTGGATCAGGCAATTCTGGAGAATCAAGAGGATAAATATCTTCATTGGCAAGAGGCTCCTTTTCTTCTTTCATCTCTTCTTCCTGCTTGGCTACTGGTTCATAGATCTCGTCATCAGATGTGTCTTGGCTAATAGAGACCATATATAGCTCAACATTCTCCATCGGAACACAGTCGTTCTTATCGGTCTTGAATGTGATGCTTTCTCCGTGAGCACGTAAGCTGATCGTCTGAGAGTGCACATCGATGACTGCTCTGGCGGTGTTCATAAAAGGTCTACCTAGGATTATTGGGATGTTTATATCTTCCTGGTCTTGTCTAGCCGTAATCGTTTGGATGATTTGTGTGAGGGTGTCGTCTGAACTAGTAATTGGCCTAGTAGGTTCATGAGGTTGGTCCATCTCAGGTGTGGTTCCAGGAAGTAAGGGTGGTTGGTGGTAGGTTGGGTATTGGAGTTGGTTGGGGGGTGGAATTGGTAGGTATTGATTGGCTCGAGGAGGAGAGGTTTGGGTATAATCAGGTGGACGTGGGTGAGTTCGGAACTGGTCATGGTAGGCTGTTCCATCAACAGGGTTTGTAGCCTGTAGATTGGTACAGTTCCGACAGGACTGAATATGGTAGACCTGTTGAGGAGGTTTCTTCAGCTTTCCTATTTCCTTGGTTAGCGTTCCGATGTGTTCCGTCAGAGATTTGATAGCCTCAGTTTGCACGGGATTGGGAAGGGCAAGCGGTGCCGATGATGAGGAATGCTCATCAATGTTCCAATCGTTGTGATTCATGGTCATGCTCTCAAGCAGATTCCAGGCTTCATCATCCGTGCAACGCGTGAAGTTCCCTCGAGCAGCGGCATCAAGCATTGGCTTGTGGTGCGGTGCGAGACCATTGTAAAACGTGCACAACTGAGTTAATCGTTCGATTTGGTGGTTAGGACATCTTCTAAGCAACCTCTTAAATCTTTCCCACGCACTGTAGATTGATTCATCATGATATTGTCGGAAGTTCAGGATGTCTTTCTTTAACTTAATTCGTTTGGATGGGGGAAAGTACTTTGTTAAGAACTTATCTTCCATTTCCGCCCATGAGGAGATAGAGTTGGTCTCTAATTCCTCGAACCAAGTCTGTGCGTGATGAGAAAGAGAGTAGGGGAACAGATATAAGCGGATTGTATCTTGCTCAACCCCTTTTTGCTTGAAAGAGTCGGATAGGGTGAAAAATTTATTGAGGTGGGAGTAGGGATCATCGTTCGGTAGTCCGTTGAATTGGCAGCGATCCAGGATCAGCTGCACTACGTCATGCTTGAGTTTGAATGATGCTCCTTCAGTCTCCGGGTAGCGTATAGGTCCTCCTCGAACTTCTATCGAAGGTTTGTTGCAATCAGCGAGAGTGATGCGTGTGGTGGTTGTAGGATTGTGGGAAGATGAACGCTTCTCTCGTTGGATGGGTACGACGTATGATTTAGGATTGGGGAAAGGAAGGATTGAAAGAATTTTTAGGGGTTTAAGAAAAGAGAACCATCCTAATGGTTCACTAGCAAGAAAGTTCATTATGACGTCTCTGAGTCTTACAGTTGATTCCCCGGCAGCGGCGCCAAAAACTTGACGCGCCACCAGCGGTCGGTTAGGAATTAACCTGTCGTTGCACCGACTACTGGCGACGTGTCAGTGGAGTTTTAAATTTGTAAATGCTGGGGCCTAAGTTTACCAGTGCTAAAGGTGTATAGCAGCAAGTATGACCTAGGGTCGTTCTTTAAAACCAACGGTATTGTGAAACAGAGAAATCAAGATGTTCGAATCTAGCTAGTGAAGGTTGTTTTAAAAGCAGTTGGAGGTTTGTTTTTGTTTGTTTTCTAATTTATACTAATAATTAAACTACGCAATAAAATAAAATAAAGGGATAGCAGTCAGGATAGAGGGGGTGTTTGTTGTGACTTCGTTAGCCTTGCACTGGGATGATGTTTTAGTTTAAGTTATGAAAACGTCTTTCTAAAGATTTGTATTTTATTTATCTTAAGTATTTGTGGTGTAAGCACTAGCACCCTACTGATTGATTGCTCAATCAGTATGTCACTGAGTAACTAGGCTATCGTGATTCTGATCGGAGGAGGCTGCTCAACTCTCAACACTGCCCTGTTACGGAACAGTGACCCTTTTCTGGAATACGAAGATTCCTGGGCGCATGCATAGAGTAACAGACCCACTAACGGTCCGACCGTTCTTAACACCACAGTGATACTCAGTTGAATAAAACATTTAGGTTTAAGACTTGGTTGGTGTTTGATTACTTTCCATCAATGGTTTTGTAGAATCCAGGGTGATAGACAAATTTGGAATACTAGATGATTCCTCGTCTTCCTTTCTGGATTCATAAACTGAGTTTGTATTTTAGATTAGAGATCCCCCATTTATGATTTAAACCAGCCCTCACTTGTATTTAACCAATAAATCCCTAGTTTATTCACAGTGTACAATACTTGTTTAAAACAGCATTTCCACGGCTTCAAAACCAGACCATGTTATTTGAACACAGATATTTAATCAGAAGTTTATTCACGGTGTACATTACGTATAAAGTATTTCCACAGATCCAAAACCAAAACACAGATAATTAATTACCCCCGATATGACGTCTTATCAAAAGGTTTTAACCACGTTTATTGGTGGAAAGGCGTTAGTTGAATATGCGGTTTAAAATCATAGATGGAACGCGTAATCAAAGCACCGAGTTTTCATTTATAATATAATAGTTGGGAACATTAATCCACAACAGATTGTGCCCACGACTTTCATAGCTTCCACGTTCCGTACTCCACACATTAGTGATGTTTCCGGCGCTATACAAATGAAAGCCGTATAACGTTACTTCCGTTGTTTCATAATGACATCATCCCAATTAACGACTAACTACATCACAACAAACACACAATATAACTACTCACTACGCATAATAACAGATCCTAAATCTAGCATAATAACAATAGCAATCATCATTATAATAGATAAGGAAAGAAGTAACCGTTAATAAAGCGTAGATTGAATAAACGTTAGAGAGAGAGTACAAGCAGAACCTCCGCAATATCTTTGAAAATATTACAAATAAGCCCCTGAACTATTCCCTACGCTATTACAAAAGTAGTCCCTCCGTTAGTCCCAGTTAAATATTAACTGAGAACTAACTGATGCTAACCCTAATTTTAGAGAGAGAAAAAGAAGAGAGAGAGAGTAGAGAGAGAGAGAGAGAGTGTGTGAGAGAGAAAGTGAGAGTGAGGAAATGAGTGGAATGAAGAATGGTGTGTAAAACTTGAAGGAGGTGACCCCTATTTATAGGTGAAGCTTCAAATCATGCGTACAAGCGAAACAGCACAGCGTACAAGCAAACGAAGCACGAACGGAGACCAATTGTGGTACCAGGGGCCGTATACGGGGTAGGTGGGGCCGTATACGATACTGTAGAGGCCGTATACGGTACTGTAGAGGCCGTATACGGTACTGTAGAGGCCGTATACGGTGTCCAGGGCCGTATACGGGGTCCGTCGGTCTTCGTTCGTTGCTTAAAACGCCCGTATCTCCTTCGTTATGCGTCCGTTTGACCTGATTCTTGCGCTCACGCTTTCGTAATTCCGTTACGCTTCTAATGGTACCAATTTCACAGAAATTGGATGTGTATAGCTCAGGCATAGCCGGAAAGACTTTTAACGATCTGTAGAAGCCGTATCTCCTTCGTTCTTTCTCCAATTTGCATGATTCTTGATTCTCCCATCTCGTTTTTACCTATTACATCATACCATAAGGTTAGAATATGTTTATCATAAGGTAAATGAGGGTGTGAGAATTGGTCATTGTTTATTCGCTCTGTTTTGCTTGTTATTCGGACGTTTTTAGTGGTTTTTGTAGCAACGCCTATATTTGGAGCACTTTAGTGAATTTTAGTAAATAATGATTGTTTTGGAATGTTTTCACTAAAGATGTGCCCAAAAAGTATGGAATATCATACTTAAAAACATGACTTTTTGCGTCACATCACTTGTCTAGCTCCCTTGGCTGTAAGATCTAGATCCACAAGAATATTGTGACCTTTATCAAACTGTCTAGCCATATCTGCATAATAACACACATAACACAAACAATTAATGCACTTTAATTACAATAAATAAATTTTAAACTATTATGTATATATGAATTAAAATTCATCAAACATCGTAGTTCTAAATTTAGAATATATAACTTGTTACATAATTGTCTCAAGTCTTATACATAATTATCTAACATACATAACTTATAACTAATAAGTCATAAGTCCAATATGTAGATTTCCATTAATTACATGTAAATTTAAAATTCCCAAGTCGTTAACGTGTTATAAAACCAATATATATGTTATACCGCTAATATAAAATTAGGACACGCCACTCAATTACGTTTTGAATCGATAGACTTTCGATATATATATATACATTGTCATAGGAATCCAAAATATACTAGTTATTACTTAAAAAGTCTTAACTCTTATAAAAATAAAAAAAATAATTTATCTAAGTTCTGGACTCGCATAAGACACCTATCCGAATCGAGTTCAACTCAATTCGCATCTCAACTAGCAATTGGATTCGCAGTCAATTGAACTCGCTAATCAAGTCGATCCGCAGGTCAACTCGGCAGTCGATCCACTAATCAACTCGATCCGCTAGTCAATTCGCTGCGAGTTGAATCAAAAACTCAACTCGTTCGATGAACCCCCGTCGCGAGGTTAAAATTAAAATCGATGATTTTGTAAGTTTTAACACAATCAATCGATACATTCACGTTTATTAAGGTTCGTTTAACATTAACCACAATGATTCGTGTTCTAACAGTCCTTTAATCTACTTGAATCGATCAAACAATAAACCGAAACCCTAAGTTTTATAACAACTTCGATTTCGTGATAATTACACTGCGAAATCCGTTGTTATATACCTCAAAATGTTCGCCATGTAGTGATGTACAAAACCTACGGATTCAAAAACTCGTTCCCGTGTGTAAAAGATCGAAATCAAACGAAAATCAAGATTCGTCTCTTTTCGCCTGTGGTGGATTCGCAGAGTGAAGTGAACTCGCGAATATGAAGCGGGTTCGGTGGTTGTTTGACTCGCTTGACCTCCCCTTTATACTCTGTATTCGATTCGCGAGAGTGGAACTCGATCCGCAGGTTGACTAAGTTAACTCGCAGGATTAAATTAAAAATGCGAATTAAACACTAAGTATAAATTAAAACCCATCATTTGTACAAGTCTAAAATAAGATTATTTTTCACTTGTATTTGTTACGATTGTTCAACTCAAAATAGAAAATATTCAGTATAATTTAATTCCAAAGGGTAAAGTCTAATAAACACAGAAACTTTAATTAAACATAAAGATAAAAAATAAAATAAAATAAGATAAAAACACAATTATATAAACATTGGCATCAAGTACCATTTTATTAATCACCTGAGCAAAAACAAAATACATAAATAAAATGAATAAGAATTTATCTGCTTAGAGATCATATTAGTAAGAATAAGCTATTTAAAAATTTATTAAAAAGTCTAAGTTGATTGTTAGTATACATACCTCATGAAATTCAAATATATTACTATAAAATTACAACTAAATTTATCATTTATACCTTTACATTTATAAAATTATATCTTAGGTACCTTTATCCACATAGCATAATTAATAAATGCATTACTCACTGAATAATTTTAATTATAGACAGTTCAAGACGATTACCGGTATTATGATCCACATAAACAAATTATACTCAATTTTCTAAGCAAACACTTTATTATTAGTATGAATATTATCAAGTGCTTCCTATTATATGACATACTGAAGAATTTCAAGTAAAACTCATAACACTGCATCATTAAATTTCAAGGTAGTGGTTACTAAATGATGTATCTTTTCAAAACATATAACATACACTTGAATTTTAAGATTAGACAAATATCAGACATACTTTGAATATGCTATGTTATCCAAGTCTGTACTTAGCACAACAAAGGATCCCTTCTAGCATAATTCAAAATACATTTGAGAATATTAATTTAATTAAAGGCTTCAGATCTGTACTTAGTACAACAAAGTTACCAGTAATTAAGGTAATACCCATATTGCTACTATTTGTCAATTAAAAATGTTTGATAACAGTGTATGGCAATACCATCATTCAACAATTAAGACTAATGTCATACATCATAGTATAGTAACACAAGATCATAAACACGTAGTTACTTAACTTCTTAAGGCTTAGAAAATTTCATATAATTTGCCTACCAGTATATCATATGATGAAGCCATCTAAAGTTTTCACTAAAAATAGACAAATTATAACTTGTGGATATAGGTGTATAATCAAATAAATATAAACACATACCTGATAGAACCGATGTAGTTCTAAAGCAAATTTATTTGAACCTACTAACATATCATACTTAGGACTTAAGCTTATTATTGTGAAGCTTATTCTCCTAATGTACTATCATTTCCCTTAGTTTTTGCAGATAAAAACTTAAAATATTTTAAAGAATATTATATTTATATTCTTTAATAAAGGCGATTCCCCTTAGGTAACAAGCAAATGAATGCCATACGCCTTTTTTTTTAAACACATAGAAATACTAACTATTACATAAGATACCCTTGGAAGACTAATCACTCTGGATTTCTCATTCCATTCAGTTGAACCAACGTCTCAAATCTTGCTCTATCGAACGCCTTGGTGTAGAAGTCTGCTAAGTTATTCAATGATGGAACCTTAACTAACTTTATCAACTTCTTCTCAGCATAATCTCTAATAAAATGATGTCGAATATCAATATGCTTAGTTTTACTGTGCTTCATCGGATTATTGGTGATCGACATAGTTGATTCATTATCAATCATCATAGGAGTATTGGTTATATTTAACCCGTAATCCCGCAGTTGCTGTTGAATCCATAGAACTTGAGAGCAACAGCTGCCAGCTGCAACATACTCAGCTTCACATGTAGAAATGGCTATCGAGGTTTGCTTCTTGCACTACCAGGATACTAATCTACCTCCTAGGAATTGACATCCTCCGGTCGTAGATTTCCTATTCTGATTGCATCCTCCATAATCCGAATCAGTATAAGCTACGAGATCTAAGTCTCCATCAATCGGATACCAAAGACCCAGCTTAGGTTTCCCTTTGAGGTAACGAAAGATTCGTTTAACAGCTTGCATGTGTGACTCTTTCGGATTAGCCTGATATCTTGCGCATAAATAAACAGCAAACATTATGTCAGGCCTAGAGGCTGTTAGATACATTAGTGATCCGATCATGGCTCTATAAAGAGTTGGATCCACATCGTTATCACTCGAAGTATCTGGACCTAGTCCATGATTGACTGGAATTGGAGTATTGTAGACCTTACTTTCATCCATCTTAAAGCGTTCTAATAACTCATATGTGTATTTAGATTGATGAATAAAGAATCCATCATTCTTTTGATCAACTTGTAATCCTAAGAAGAAATTCAACTCTCCCATTGCAGACATTTCAAACCTTTTTCTCATGACTTGTTCGAATTCTTGACACATCTTTTCATCAGACGATCCAAAGATAATGTCATCAACATAAACTTGCACGAGAAGAAAGTCTTTCTTCTTCCACTTTACAAAAAGTGTACTATCAATTGATCCTCTTGTAAATCCATTCTCAAGTAGATACGTTGATAGTGTTCCATACCACATCCTTGGTGCTTGATGTAATCCATATAGAGCCTTATTCAAACGATATACTCTATCTGGATACTCAGGATCAGCAAACCCTGGCGGTTGTGAAACATACACCAATTCTTCCACTTTGCCATATAAGAAGGCACTCTTAACATCCAACTGATAAACCTTTATACCATAATATGATGCGAATGCTAAGAACACTCTAAGTGCTTCTAGCTTAGCAACTGGTGCAAACACTTCATTTTAATCTATACCTTCTTGTTGATTAAAACCTTATACCACTAGACGAGCTTTATTGAGAGTAATGATTCCCTTATCATCTCTCTTGCACTTAAATACCCATCTAGTTCCAATTGGATATTCTCCCTTTGGAAGGTCAACCAACTCCCATACTTGTAATTTTGAGAACTGAGATAGTTCCTCTTGCATTGCTTCTACTCACGAGCTTTCTTTTAAAGCCATTTGAAAATTTTTCGGCTCAACTTGTGAGATAAAGCATGAATGTAGACATTGATTAGGAATCCCTATCTCTTTCAATGCAGTATACAAGCTTTGGTATTCTAAATTTTCAGACGTACTAGCTTTTAATTGAGTTCTTGTTTGAACCGGAGTATTAATATCGCCGATGATAATTTCAAGGATGATTCTTACTCGTTCTTGTTGAAGCAACAGGCTCAACTGGAATCTCATTTCCTAAGTTAGCACCGATTTCTTCAAGAACACTATGTTGTTCAGGAATGTCTTCCAAATCTGGTACACCCTCTCTAGATAGCTGTGAGTTATCAATACTCATAGATATTCTTAACTCTCTCAGTGGTGTGAGAATTTCATCCACTAATTTGTCAGTCAACTCTTCTTCATTTAGAGGTGTATCTACTTTGGATTTTTGAGATCCACTAGCAGATGGTTGATTTGGATCAACATTTGTCTTGATTCCAGAATTCGGAACACTCGATGTTGAAGTATGGCCAGTATCCACATCTTCATACAATAAATGTTCAGCAATCTCTGAATCAGTGACATAGTCACTAATAGGAACTTTAAATGATCCAAAAAGATCAGAATAATCAAATTGCCAATCTAAGCCCTTATGAACATCCGGTGAATAGCTCGTAACTTCAATGTTATAAACTACTTCCAAACGTCCTGTGACTTTATTAAAGACTCTCTTGTTTGGCGAATTGGGCATATAACCTAGGAAAAATCCTTCGTCGGCCTTTTCACCAAATTTAGCTTGATGTCCAGTCTTTAATATGGTGCATGAAACTCCAAAGGGTTCAAACCCTTTTAAGTTAGGTTTCTTATTGTTTAAAAGCTCATAACAAGTCTTGTTATGTCTTTTAACCGTAAGAACTCTATTGAGAACATAACATGCTGTATTCTCTGCTTCTGCCCAAAAGATAACTGGAAGCTTTGAATCAGCAAGCATTGTTCTAGCAGCTTCAATCAACGTTCTATTCTTCCTTTCAGCAACACCATTCTGTTGAGGTTCATAAGGTGCACTGAATTGATGTATTATCCCTTTGCTTAAGCAATAGATATTCAACGTTGAATTCTTAAACTCTGTTCCATTGTCACTACGAATACGCTTTACTCTCGTTTTGTAGACATTCTCAACTAGATCAAAGAACTCAATTAGAATTCCTGGAGTTTCATCCTTTGATCCCAAAAAGAAAACCCACGAGAATCTAGAATAATCATCCGTGACAACCAAACAGTACCATTTGCCACCTAGACTTCTCTTGCTTATAGGGCCGAAGAGGTCCATGTGTAGCAACTGAAATGGTGAGGAGATTGAGTTTTCAGTCTTAGATCTGTGTGGTTTCTTGTGCTGCTTTCCTTTCATGCAAGGAACACACTTATCTTCAGACTCGAAACGTTTTTGTGGTACAACTAGAACCAACCCATTTCTGGTTATGTAGTTCATTTTTCTCCAGTTCAGGTGTGCCATTCTCCTATGCCATAATAATGCATCTGCTTCCGAAGCCTTGGATAATAAACATGTAGACACCATTGAAGAGTTAGGAACACCCATGTTGATAGCATAGATGTCCTTCTTCCTTGATGCCCTCATCAATATCCATTCATCAGGAATTGTAAATCCTGGCTTCAGGACTAAAGCCTCTTTTTCATTAAAGTAAACTGGATGACCTTTATCACAGACTTGGGAAACACTCACTAGGTTGTGAGTTAATTCTTCAACATAGTTCACATCGTCAAGAGTCAAAGTTCCATTTGAAACTTTTCCTTTCCCAGTAATTACTCCTCCTTTATCTCCTGCAAAATTGACTTTTTGCTTGAGACCTTCCTTGAAGTCTGTCAATAGATTCCGTTCTCTTGTTATGTGTCTTGAGCATCCACTATCTACATACCACCAGCTGTCCTTGTTCACAGTCTGCTCCTGCACATAACAAGTTGTACACAATTAGTTTTCAAGAGGGACCCAAGCCATTACGGTCTTGGTTTGTCCCTTATCATCAACAATATGAACTTCCTTCAAATAACCATAACTATTCTCATCAGGAGTCTTGCTTACTTTCACAGGAGTTTGAGGCTGTTGATGATCAGAAGTCTTTTGCCTATGAGGAGAATGAGTAGAAAACCTCCTAGGCACATAACTTTGTCCTTGTGCACGTGAAGTAGAACCACTCTCAAACTGACTGTGGTTTCTACTAGTGGTCCTAAATCTCAACGGTGTCTTATCTCTAGATTTATTTAAAACAATATCAGATTAAGAATAAGACCTTTTAGGTTTAGGTGGAGAGACACTGTGATTACCATTTCTTTTCAGAATATTTACAGGTTTACTACCTAATCCAGGTTTGATACCTAACCTGTCTATAACTGAACTAGAATTGGTCTGTGTCTGTTCATTTATCACTAACTTAGATGATGCTTCCAACTTCTTGTTAGGACAACAAGAAGCCACATGTCCCTTCTGGTGACATTTGAAGCAAGACCTCTGCTTATGTGACTTACCAACTTTTGCATTATCATTCTGATCAACCTTAGCATTTGGAGTCTTAGGCACTAAAGGATCAAGCGTTTTCTCCTTATAAACCTTATCATCAGTCTTAGTATTATTAATCACTCCACCTGATACAAACTGTATTTTGGTGTGATGTGATATCTTAATATTATCAGATGATAGATTCTTAACAGAAACCTTCTGTGCCTCTAACTGTTCAGGTTTATTAGTTACTACTCTCTCAGGATTAGCATCTGTCATTTCAGAATCTTCAGGAGTACTAGTGTAATTGGCATTAAAAGGATGAGGTACATCATTGTATCCTATCCTAGTCTTGTCCTTTACACTACGTTGAGCATCTAGCATTTTATCCATTTCTAAAGTTCTGTAGGACTCAATCTTACGATTTTGTTCAACTAACTTATGCTTAAGCTCAGCTAACTCTCTATCCCTATCAGCTATTGTTTGATTTAAGTCATCAATGTTCATATAGAGACCATCTATGGTTATTTCCTTTTCATTTATGGTATCTCTAAGTGCAATCTTATCAGAACTATCAGACTTAATCTTATTCTTAAGATCTATCTTATCTGTACTTAACCTAAGGACATCACTTTTAGCTTGTTCAAGTTCAGATATTATAGTCTTATTAGAATCATTAAAAGTGCTAACTTGGGATGACAAATTCTGATTAGACACAGTTAAGACACTTAATTGAGATTGTAAATCAGTAACTAGGTAACAAACATTAGCAAGAGTAAGAATATCCAAACATACCCTTTTCTTGTCAGTTTGTACTTCAGCCATGCGTGCCACAAAGTCATCTGGACTCAGATCAGTGGTTGAATCCATATACAACACGTCATCATCACTTGCTTTCTCTTGAATCTCCGGCACCTTTACGTCAACATCAGTAGGCATATAGCTTTTGGACTCAGCAGCTATTTCTTGATCTTCAATCTCAGCCATGAGTGCTTCCTCAGACTGAGCTTGCCAATCATAAGGTCCATCTAACTGTTTCACAACTAAGGCTTTGGAAGCTAAGGTACTTCCCGAACCTTGTTTGCTATTGCCAGTTTCAACCTTAGGTCTTTGACACTCACGAGCAAGGTGTCCATAACCTTGACAGTTGAAACACTTGATCTTGGTTTTATCAAACCCTGATCGATTTCCTACCACTTTTCTACCTGTTCTCTTCAAGAAATTTTTAACTCTCCTTGATAACATTGCCAGTTGATCCTAGAGATCTATTTCCTCAAGATAATCAGGGTCTATCTGATCATAGTCTTCATCAAACATAATTGGATCATTGATTTTACCCTGAATGTAGTTTTCATAAGAAGCAACAAAGGATGCAAGGACAGATAACTGTTGCTCTGCAGATTTCACACTCATTGGCATCTTTTGATGTCCTTGAGTTGACTTCTCAGCAGGTGTACCCTTAGTTTCATTACCTGATGAGGTAATAAGGCACACGTCATCCGTTATCATTTCACCATTTTCATCAGTATTACCAACTAAAAGTGCAGTGGTCGAACTTGATGAAGAAGTTGAGAGATTTGTTTTCCCGTGATATAGCCTAGGATTCTGAACCTGATCAGAATCGGTTTCTCTCGATTTCTTAGTGAAATCATAACCTTTTAGCTTGTCAATGACTTGCTCTAAGGTCATGGTTGCATATCTTTCATCGTTGTCTTTGAGCATTACACCATACATTTCCCACTTAGATGGTAAACCCTCAATAAATTTGTCGGTTCTTTCAGTCTCAGTAGTAACAATCTCATGGTTGTCAAGCTCACTTAACAAGTGATAGAATCTAGTGATATAAGCCTCAAGATCTTCTCCCTTTAAAGCTTTTATAACAGTAAACTGTTTCTTAAGAAGATTCTTCCTGCTTGCCTTCACTTGAGGACTTCCCTCACATCTTTTCTCTAACGCTTCCCAGAGCGTTCTCGCAGTTTGAAAAGACTTGAGTTGATGGTTTATCTCCTTTGGTAAACTCATCTTAATTGCAGAATGAGATTTATTCTCCAATTTATATTCCTCTTTTTGTTGATCACTCATCCGGGCGTAAGTTAAAGTAACAATTGCATTATTAACCGTTTGAGAAGGTGCAGTGTATCCATTCTTGATACACATCCAGATCGACAAATCATGGAATCTATAGTAAGATTCAAATCTGTCCTTCCAGTTATAGTAATCTTCGATCTTCAACAACTTAGGTGGAACGTTTGATTTTCCCACCTCGTGTTCCATCTAGATCATTTTACTTAAATCAGACATCTTAAAAACTTAAAATTAAATTGTTTCTCGAATTCAGAAAAACTCGATTCGCAAGACTCAGTTCAACTCGCAATCTCAGCTCGACTCGCAAGTCTCAGTTCGGATTGCAGTGATGTCGATTCGCAAGCAATTTCGATTCGCGAGAGATCTCGGTTCGACTCGCAAGTCCCAGTTCGACTCGCAAGTTCAACTCGGTTCGCAGACTACGCTGAAACCCTAATCTCGACTCGCGAAACGGATGAAAAACCCGAAAATGAAAATTTAAGGTATTTTTACGATTGAAACAGGAAATTTTGACCGTGAACTAACCCTAAATCGTCCAGAGAATGATTTTGATCGTTAATATGTACTTACGCACACAAAAACAATCCGAATCAAACGCGATTATCCCTAAAACTTCAAACTTTACTCGTATTTAGCCCGAAAGCTCTGATACCAGATGTAAGTCCCTAGTTCTTAGGATCGATAACTTCATTATCTGTAGTATTAAGGTGCGGAATCCCTCAATACGGTGTTATCTTACTAACAACGAATAAGTTCACGTTTTAGGTTTACTAATACTTAGCTTAAACGTATAAATGTCAAAGCCTAGCCGTTAGGATATTTTCTCTGGATTACTGAATTCGCAGGTTGCAGAAACGAATAGCAAAAGTTGCTTCAAAGTTATGTTTTTCACGGATCGAAAAACATTATATATTTCGTCTCAACTCGCAGCCGCTGGGCCTGCGAGTTGACTCGACTCGTTCCATAAGTCCATGCCCATTATGACTTCGGCTCGTTATGCCTATCAATGTTCGCGAGTTCAGTTCTCATCTCGCTTCTCAACTCGCAGCGACTTGAGAACTCGACTCGCAGCAAACGTATATTTATTTATTTCGTTTACGATATTCGTCTAACACTTTAACATGCTAATATATTTAACGAATATTAATAACAAAACAAATATTCATTTACAAATCTAAATCAATGTACAAACATGATAATAATTACACCAGTCCTATTTCAAGCTAGATCTGTTGTCACAAACTATGTTCCAACATAGCACTATACTCAATAAGTTTTATTAGTATACCTTAATGAAAACTCATGCGAATTCTCAAAAATTTATGTTCAAAATCTTCTCTCAATTTCACTGGATCACGTATCATGTACTCAAATTTATCCACTATACTCCTCTTAAACTCGTTATATACTCGTTTTATTTTAATGCACTCAGCTTCATCATTATTACTTTCTCATTTTATACTCGATTCTTATCGGTATTTATACACTCATCTCATTTATTATTGCTTTACTCTTTATTTTCGTTTCTCATAGCTCACCCAATCTGGTTATTATAGTTCTATGTTATCACCTTTATACATACATTAAGTTATTACTCATATATTTATTCACCTCGTTTTCTCACGATTTCTCAACCGATTTAGACTTTTGGTCATCTACCGACTTACAATTGATTTATTTTCCTCATTTTATCCCTCTTGAATTGTATATCTCATGTCTCTTATCTTGCGATTTTATAAAACATCAGCTCTCGTTCGCATTTTTATGATGCATATTATACAACTTTCTCTAATATTAAACTCCTAGTATAAGTATATATATCTATATCTCAGTATATAGTTTCTTTGACTCAAATTTCTCAACAACTTCCACTTAATCACTTTCCCTCATTTAACTTCATTGCATTACACAAAATATTTTCATCATTACTCAAATTGCTCTTTTAACATAAAAAGTATACATGATAATTCTCTTCTTATTATTAAACTCTTGGTATTTATATACACATATATACTCTTTTACTCGTGGTTTCTAGCTAACATTAATTGTTTACTCCTTCTTTTTCACTCATGTTACTCATTATGTTCTCATCACTGTTTAGAATTACTTATTTTAATCTCAAAAGTGAACGTAACAACTCCTTTTTATTACTTATCATTATTCATCGTGTATACTTTTATCTCTACTTTATTCAACTCAATAAGTTTATTCTCGTCTTTACTCAACTATCTTAATTACCTCATAATCTCTGTAAATATAAGTAGACACAACTTGACTAATTAAGACTCAATTACTCACTTATACAATTAAGATCTACTTTTATTCCTCCTCGCGTTAGGAAATCATCTTAATTTAATCCTCTCGACACTATGTGACTTCCAAAGTTCCACACAATGTCGTGTGATGATTATTACGTTGGCCAGACGTAATAATTATCACACCCATCACATGTCCCCAAAGTCATCACATAACATCTCAATTAATAAATTTTCAATGACTCGCTAACAACTCAACATTAATAATGACTCATTAGCATCTCAATCATCAATAACGCAATAAAATTACTCTAAATCATGCTCAAACAATAAATAAATAGGTCTAAGTCCAAGTACCCACTAATGGTGGATACTCGAATCCCTTAAACCACAGCTCTAATACCAACTTGAAATGCCCCAAAATTTTTATTTTTTTTATATAACACTTAATAATAATATCCCAGTATTATACCTGACCTCATTATACCAGATCATATCCACATCATATCTTGTTTCCACTGCTAGTTATAACTTAGTTACCACTTCTAGTTATGATCTTGTTTCCACTGCTAGTTATAACTTAGTTACCACTTCTAGTTATGGTCTGGTTTCCACCGCTAGTTATATCTGTTTCCACTTCTAGTTATATATGTTTCCAATTCTACTTATATCCGTTTCCACTTCTAGTTATATCGTTTCCACTTCTAGTTATATCCGTTTCCACTTCTCGTTATATCGTTTCCACTTCTAGTCTGTGGGTACGAAAACATCTGACTTTCAACAACTCTAACCCAATTTGACACGTAACCTCATTAGTGACCCATTTGGGCACCTATGACCCATACACTCACCCAATTTGACACTTTTAAGGTAAAAACCCATCTCATTTACTCAGTTTTGATTTAGTCACTCCTTTCAAGTTCCAACAACTCAAATCATTCTTTTATACATAATTACACATGTTTGCGACATTAACTCTTCAATTAGACTCATTTTAATCAAGCGACCCGTTTGGACATTTTGGGTAAACTGTTCTCTATTTAACCACAACTCATACATCTCGACTCCATTTCTCAAGTTTTTATATCATTTTACTTCTATTATCATCCAAAATATAATTTACACATCTTTGTATCAAAATACTCAAATCGCATGATCATACTCAAATGATCAAGTTTTACTCTAATGGGGCTTCAAATATCAAGAGCATGATTTATGAAAGGGATTGACTTACTAACTCATTAGCAAGTCCACCATTAGTCGATCTTTGGCTCCTCGCCCAATTTGCCCCTTGACCCGTTTGCGTTACCTATAAAACAACCACAGTAAAGGGGGTAAGCTTTAGGCTTAGTAAGTAAGGGTAAATAATGATAATAAATAACTCTTGAGAGAACTCGATCTCTTAGCTCGTAAGCAACTCTTTAGTGAACTCGATCACTTAACACCAAACTCAATTGGTGAACCCAACTCGAGGGGTTTATCACACTCAAGTGATTTCTCATTTCAAAGGATCCTTACTCAACTCATCAAGTGTATTTCTCATATCTCATTAAATCTCATGAGTGAACTCAATCACTAACTCGTTATACACTTGATTCTCATTTACTCAATTATAGTGACAACTCGATGCCACTAAACTCAATCTCAAAAATTACCTATTTCCCCCCTCCCATTACTTACCTCGAATCCAAAATGATTATGTGTTCATAGCTACTCAAGGACTCCAAGTTTATCTCTTTTAATTACATATTAACAAGCATCATATGAACACACACAAATCATTCACAACTCAAACTCAATCAATTTCTCATTAATCATCAATACTAACTCAACTCCTTTTTAACACATAAGCTCATGATTTACCTCATTGAAGTTTATTATATAGAATTCTCTAGTTACTCATAATTAATACTCAATGTCTCAAATCATTAACAAATGAAGAATCATCATTATATTTATAATAAACTTCACATAATCATTCTCAATATCACCATCACTTACATCTCTAATCTCCTTTTTCTCTTGTTTCATATATATGTATATAGCTAGTTTAATCAATTACTAGCATCAATAATATGTTAACAAACACTTATCTATACAAAATCATAATCATCTTTATTACTCAATTTCCTCTAACATCATAATCTCATCATAATCATGAAACTCATTTTATTTAACCTCATATAATCCAATTAGGTTACATAAACATCACTTATCATATTAATACATAGAATTAGATAAATTTCCTCAAAACCCAAAACTTAGGGTTTATCATCTATTCAACAACAACTATAAAACCCATGTTATATAATTTAAAATTCACCTCTTTAGCTCATTTAATCATCATATAACCTCTAATAATCTAAAATCACCATTTTCATACAAAACCTCATATAGGGTTCATCTAAATTCTTATTGATTCATCAAATTAAAAGTGGAATTGGATAAATTTTACCTCAAAAATCGCACCCATATAGGTGTTAGCTTCAAACAATTAAGATTTCAACTTCGATTTTGAAGAATTCGTCATGCTCTTTCTCTCCTCTCTCTCTAGCTCGCCATCTCTCTCTCTCTCTCTCTCTCTCTCTCTCTCTCTCTCTCTCTCTCTCTCTCTCTCTCTCTCTCTCTCTTTTATCGTATCTTTCCTGGAACAAGAGAAGTGTTCCAGATTTTTCCAATTAAAAGGAGTTAATTAATTTAAGTTTCACTTCCTACCTTCCACTTATAATTCTTACAATTTAATCATTAACTTATTTACACAAGTTTTCTTATTTCAATTTTGACCCCAAATCTCTTTTTCCCAAAATAATATTATAACAATTACTTTACTCATTTAAATAATGAACTTACGAAATTTGGGGTGTTACAGGTTTGGTCTAAATCGGTGGTTTAACTTTTGATTTTAATAGTTCCATTAAAAAAGTTAACATTTTTTGTTGTAGTTTAGTCTTATGATTTAGTTATCTTAGGGTTTTTCACTTTGTTGTGTTTGTTCGATTTTGACATTCTTCTTATTGGGTTAAAATTGATCTAAGCTGTGATTCTATTAGTTTTGCTGTTTCTTTCATAGGACTGTATTGTAAGTGGCTTAAATGTTGGTTCTTTACATAATATATATATTCTTTACTAAGTGATGGGTTTCTTTAGGTTGTTTTCATTTGTAGGTGAGTCTGGTGACACTAGGTGTTCAAGGAAATGGCGGATATGAATTTTAGTTGACTATAAAACTTTGGATAATGTAATATGATAAACAAGATGGCATATACTATATCATATCATATATACTACTAACATATATCAGGTAAGAAAGAAAAGTGATAGATTTATGATTTTTCACATTCTTACTTGAGTTTATATCGGACTACAGGTTTTACTACTAATTTTTCGTAGGTCATTTTACTTATGATTATAAGTCTAAAAACCTATTGTTTTGAATAGTTTAACCATGAACATAGAGTTTTATGTTAGCATTGTTTTGTATTAATTAAAGGTGACAATATTGACCCATTTACTGGTGAGTGGGTTGTAATCACAATGTTTTAATGTGCTTTTTGTGTATTGGTGTTATTTAATATAGGTTTTGATGGCGATTTAGTGGTATGCATAGCATAGTTATGTTGGAGCCCTATCAATGTTGAGTTATGGTAAGCTAATACTTGAATTGAATGCTGTATTCGTTTAGGTAAATGATAAAAATCGGCTATGTAGTGCCACAAAATATTCCAAGTATGCAATCAAACGGATGATTATGTGCTAGGATCCTTGCAAAGTCATATTTACCTTCTGAAATTTTAAAGAGCTAGTAGGTTTACACGTCATATGCCACGTCACTTTTTACTCTTTTATTTTTTCCTTTTATTTTTACGTGAAACAAGTTAAACTAATATGGTGATGAGTTGTCTTCACTGAACTAATTAATTTACAAGTACATATTTCCAAGCACGTATAAGAAACCAGGTGATGTGTTATCTAATTTTCTTACTTTCATGGTTACACACACAAAACCCATTACCCCCAAATTCCTTCCAGCCATTTCACTTTTGACTTCAAGCAACATATAATTTATTCTGAAAAGTGAAAACTGTCATAAATTTTTATAATTTAGATTTCTTGCTGATCTAGAATCTAACGTAATATATTCACTCACACCCAACCATTCTATAGCTTCAAACCAAATAGATTATACTACAAAATATTTCAAATCTTTTTATAAGCAACTTAGGACTCTGGTTTCTTTAAAGTACGTAAAGTTAATTATCAAGGAAGAAAGAAGGTGAGAGCTTTCCAGTTTATAAATATGATTGTACGTCCAACCGCACAAGTGCATTATTCCTTTGTTTCTAGCTGAATATCTCCGATCAGAAGGTTCCTGCAGCACAGATATAAACACTGTGTTACAGTGGAGCACAGGGGTGTACCCTGCGAACCACCTCCGGCGTGAGAGTAAGGTTCTGAGTTTTAATGGTGAAAATATAAGTAATGAATTAGGGTTTTTGTGGAGAAGATGAACATACCTAAAAAGGTGTAGAGAGAGTACCCTTTTATAGTTGATGTTTCTTGGCCTTCAATCTTTCATCAACGGTTCACCCATGCGCACTCACAAATGATTCCATCCAGGTTAATCTGAGCCGTTTAGATGATCTCCTGAATATTTGGGGTTGGTCCCCACTCTAAATTCTGTTAGAGTTGTGAAAGCGACGTCCGGACCTCCGGGTGGAGGTCGGAAGAATTGATAATTTGGTGGCGATTCCCTAAAAGGTAATGGGCCTTATGCAAGTGTCAACTGCTACGCCACGTGGTCAATTGATGACCCCCTTCCGAGTGGAAGCAAATGTATCAATGAATGACTGCCTTCCATGTGGAAGGTGGTAGTATATGGGTGTAACATTGGTTACACCATTAAGTCCCCCCAGTCTAGTAGGATGTAGCTGTTGTAGATGGTGCTAGACTTAGAAATTTGCATCCTTCCGTGTGGGTTTGATCTTTTGGGGTTTCGAGTAGTTGTAACCGTCAAAGTGATTTGACGTATTTTCTGAGCGGCCTAATTAATTTTTTCCTCACCCCTTTTCCGACCTTTCTTCTCGTCCGTACACGTGTCTTTCTCTCTGCAAGATCGTGACCGTCGAATCGTTTTCCCTCTTAACCTTTACCCTTCTCCTTTTGTTTTTCAAAATCATATTTCTTAAAATCAATTTCTTAGTTTTTCTCTCTCAAGAAACCCTAACTTCTTGTTTCTCTTGTCTTCCGGCGATCATTCTACCTTACTCAAAACAGGTTAGCCCTCTTTCCTTCTAAGCTTGTCTTTCGTATCATCTTCGTTATTATGTCTTCTGTCAATACCATCCATACGATCTCAAGTGTTCTTAGGGAGAATCACTTTAACTATATTTGTAAAAAATACGGGATCACCAATGATTCTGGGCCGTCTCTAGCAAAGTTTGATGAGGTTATTTCGCAACCACCTGCCGGAAAATTTGGTGTTTACACGAAACTGTTTTATGTTTCTAATCTCCGAATCCCCTTATCAACATTTTATTTGTCCGTGCTGAAGTATTATCAGCTTCACATATCGCAAATGTCTCCTATGGGTGCTATAAAGATTCTGGGTTTCGAAATAGCTTGTCGTAATTTTGAAAAGGTTCCTAGTGTAAGTGTTTTTAGGTATTTTTTCTATTTGGGTGCCCCTGAGCAAGGGTATTATACCATAAAAAGAAGGGTTTCCGTCCCCCAAATCCTTTTAGGTACAAGGGAATCGTTGAAGGATTGGAAAAATAATTTCTTTTGGTTGAGTGAGGATTTGATTCCCATCAATTTTAGGGATGTTCTGTTATGGAAAAATGACGAAGTGTTGCTAAATGACATTCCTCACCTTACGACCCAGGAGGATGAACTTCGGGCCTTCCTTGAAGCAAACTGTCATGTTTTTATTGATACATTTGCGGAGGAGGTTCTAGTTCTCCTGGGTATGAGTAACAACTGGCCCAATGATGGCTCTGTGCCCATTATTTATAAGAACGGGGAGGGTAAGTTTGGTGTCCTTATCATACTGTTTATTGTGTTGGGTGTTCAATCTTTCTCATTTTTCTTCTTGTTGTGTTTGCAGAAATGATGATTGGTGATCTGTTAAACTCTGACAGTAAGAAAGGTTTAAAATTTGGTGTAAAGAATGGAGAGGGCACGGTTACTACCCCGAAGGCTTCGCATTCACAGGTTACCCCTACTGCATCTTCCACTCAAGTTGCTTCACGGACAAGGGCTAGTACCAGAGGCTTGACACTCAGAGACTCTGTTCAAGAGCAAGTTGGTTCGTATTCTGGTTCATACGAGGTCGAAGAGGTTGTTGAAAAGAGGAAAGGTAAAAGGGTTGCTACAGGGGGTAAGAGCAAGAAGGCGAAGAAACTGATAGATAGTGATTCCATACCTCTTGTGGATGTTTCTGACTCCGAGGTGGAACATAGTGATAACTCTAAGGCTGGTAGTGATTTTCATGGTTCTTTATCACCTCGGACCTTCTCTGGTGCGTTTGTACCTTCACATCTGACTAGGGGTAAATCTTCTGTCCTTCCACCTCGTAGTCTTTCTACCCCTCCAGTTGCTGGAACAGCATCTTCCGACCAGGACATAGGCAAAGGTATTTATGACTCTTCTGTTTTTGATATAGCATTTGCTGATACGAGTAGTCCCTATCTTGCAAAAGGTGCTATAAGGGATGAAACTTTTGGGAATTTTTTTACTGATATTGATAATGTCACTTGTTTTGTTGATGAAGATGTTATTGGTGGTTCTGGAAGGGGAGTTAAGGGTCTGTATGTTCCGACTTGGGGGATAGGTTGTAGTGATACCTTAGATAGTGCAGGTTCTAGGAGGGAGTTTGTTGCACGGTCACTTCCGCTTGCATTACAGAGTCGCCGTGTTGATGTTAGTATATCTGAGGTGATAGAGGGTTTAGACAAGCTGGCCATGGATACAGTTTTCTACCATGAAGCTGTTGTTGAATATCTGAAGCAAATGACTCCAGGGTCGAAGATTGAAGATTTTGTGAAAAAGATTGAAGGTTTGTCTGCTGAGCTTGAGGTGCAGAGGAAGCGTGTTATTGATAGCGATGTGTTGATCCAAGAGAAAGATAAGCAGATTGCGGATTCTGATCATGAATTGTTTGTTATGGGGGACAAGTTGCGAGAGTCTGAGAGGAGGATTGCTGATTTAGAAATGAAAATGGGAAAGTTTGAGGAAAAGATGGGGGTTTCTGAAATGAAGTTGAGTTCGGCTGAAGAGAGGTTAGAGTTGGCTAGGGGTGAGCAAGCTGATTTGTTAAAGAAGGTGTTGATTCATTATTCTGAGCATTTGTTGAAGAGTTACGAATTCTCTGCTCCGGTGGCGCGTTTAGTTAGTTGTGCTGAGGCAGTTGCTGGGCAGAAGATGCTTGAGTTGGTTCGTGCCAAAGGTGATCAGGAGAAGGTTTTGTTGGTTGACTTACCGGAGCATGATCCGTATGCGCAAGAAGATTTGGATGATGCTATTGCCGCTTGCAGGGATATGAAGTTTCCTTTTACTCAGAAAATCGTTGATGCTGCTCATCTTTCGTTGTCTGAGATTCTTGATGTTGTTCCTGATCTTGCTCCTACCTGTCCCAATGATCCTTGATTTGCCTTACTATTTTCTGGACAATGTTGGATGTTTTCATGATTTGAACAACTTAATGTTTTGTAAGCTCTCTGTTGAGCTGAAATAATGTTGGTGCCAGGTTTTAGTTTGTTTGAATTGCCTTGTTTTGGATGCATTTTATGGTTATACTTTGCTATAATCCCTTTGGTTGCATGTAACTAGCTTATACTTTGTTACTACAATTTAAGTAACTTGCTTTTTATAGATAAGGCATAAATCTGGGTCACGAGTTTACTCTAAAATACGCTTTTGAAAAACATCATTTTTTCTGGAAACCTCCTCCCGGAAGTGTGGGAAGTGATCACCTATGTCCGGACTGATACATCAAAAGTGTGATGTATTTTCAGATTGAACTACACGTCAATCCCCTACTATGGGTAGCTATCCCACTTGTAGTGCTTAGGGTCCCAAAAGTGTGGGTTACCCCGTATTACCCTTTAAGCACGCACGAATCAAAGTTTTCAAATCTTTGTAAACGTAAGATTTGGGTAGTTATAACAAACAATTTTTTGTTACCAAAATTTCGTATGTATATTCATTAAGACATGCTCTCTATCTTTGTAATTACAAGTAAAACACGTGCTATGCAGAGTAATCTAAGAGAATGTTTCCTACATTAAAGGTAGCATTTCTTCAGGTTGGTGGCATGCCACGTTCGTTCTACCATTTTTCCTTGTAGATCTTCAAGCTTATATGATCCATTCAAGCTAGCTTCCACTACCTTGTAGGGACCTTCCCATGTTTGGCCAAGCTTTCCACCTGGGGCTGACTTGCTGGCCTCATTGTTTCTCATAACGTATTCTCCCACTTTGAAGGATACCTTTCTTACCTTCTTGTTGTAGTATTTTTCCAACTCATTCTTATATTTTGCCTCATGCATAGCTGCTAAATCTCTTCGTTCTTCCAAGAGGTCAAGATTCTCCCTTAGGTCAGCTTTGTTCTTTCCTTCTTCTGTATGGAGGTATCTGTGTGAGGGTACACTTATTTCGGCTGGCAGTAAAGCTTCTGACCCGTATGCTAAACTGAAGGGAGTTTCTCCATTGCTTCGCTTTGGTGTGGTTCTTATGGCCCATAGTACATTTGGTAACTCGTCAACCCAACCACTTTTGCTCTTTCCTAACCTGGCTTTGATGCCTCTGACCACATCTCGATTGGTTACTTCTACCTGACCATTAGCCTGTGGGTGGTATACTGAAGTGAAAGCTTGTTGGATATTTAAACCTTCGCACCATTCTTTGAATTTTCCTTCTGCGAACTGTTTGCCGTTGTCGCTCACGATCACTTTTGGGACCCCGAACCTGCAGACAATGTTATCCCATACAAAATTTACCACATGCTGACCAGAGATCATCTTGAGTGGCTTGGCTTCGACCCACTTTGTAAAGTAATCCACAGCTACCAGCAAGAACTTCACACCTCCAGGAGCCTCAGGGAATGGCCCTACAATATCAATTTCCCATTTAAAAAAGGGCCAAGCCGAAGTTACCGGGATTAAATCATGTTTCGGTTGTTTTTGCATTGGCGCATGGATCTGGCAAGATTCGCAACTCTGTAGTTCCTCCTTGGTATCACCATACATGGTTGGCCAGTAGTACCCCAAAGTTTTGATCTTTGACACTACTGTTCTTGGGCCTGAATGTAACCCACAAGAGCCTTCGTGTACCTCTCGAATGACTTTCTTCGCTTCACTATTTCTGACACATCTTAACCAGGGTTGTAAATATGACCTTCTGTATAACACTCCATCATAGAACGTATAGTGTGGCACCCTGGCCTGGATTCTTCTGGCCTTTTGGTTATCCTATGGTAGACTTCCATGCGTTAGGTAGCTGATGATGTCGATCATCCAAGGATCTGTTTCTTCATTTAAACTCATGACGTCATGGCTTTCCTCTATGGAACTTCTGGGTAGTACCTCTACAAGGACTTCCTTCGTGAGATGTGCGAATTGCATGGATGCAAGCTTACTCAAGGCATCAGCTTTTTTGTTTTGATTTCTCCGGACATGCTCTATTTCGAACTTCTTGAAGCCTTTTATTTTATCTTTCACTTCTCTAGATACTTCTTCATCTTGAGGTCTTTTGCCTCAAATTCACCTTGTATTTGCTTTGCTACTAGTTGCGAATCCACGAAGGCCTTTAAACACTCCACTTTCATTTGAATGGCGATATTAATTCCTGCTAGCAAAGCCTCATACTCTGCTTCGTTATTAGAGGTGTTAAATTCAAACCTTAAGGCGTAAGTAAACTCCTTCTTTTCTGGATTGGTTAGGATCAAGCCGGCTCCGGCACCTTCGGCGCTGGAGGCGCCATCAGTGTATAGTGACCAGAACTTACTGGTGGGAGATTT
Source organism: Helichrysum umbraculigerum (assembly GCA_949592205.1). Classification (NCBI taxonomy): domain Eukaryota; kingdom Viridiplantae; phylum Streptophyta; class Magnoliopsida; order Asterales; family Asteraceae; genus Helichrysum; species Helichrysum umbraculigerum. The sequence continues at coordinate 137,924,406 of CATIUR010000003.1, read as the reverse complement.
TTTGATTACCTTACCCTGTATCTTCATTTCTTGCGTTGAGTCTTTCGCTGTCATCTCTGCCATGAAGTCAGCTAGAACCTGGCCTTTTACTGAAACTCGAGGTTTGAATTCGATGTCATGTTCTCCTAACTCAATCGCCCATTTGGCTAATCTTCCCGATTTCTCAGGTTTTGCTAACACCTGTCGGAGGGGTTGATCCGTTATTACTACCACTGGGTGTCCTTGAAAGTATCTCTTCAGCCTTTTAGCTGCATGTACTAGGGCCAATACCAGCTTCTCCATAGAAGGATAATTGATCTCCGGGCCTTGAAGTGCTCTACTTACAAAGTAGATAGGTACATGTGCTTTCTTCCTTTCTGCCAGTAAGACGGCTCTTACTGCTTCTGTCGTTGCTGATAGGTACATGAATAGTGTTTCCCCTGCTATCGGCGCTGTTAGCGTGGGTAACTTTTCCAGCAAGTTTTTCATCTGCTGGAATGCTCCCTCAGCCTCTTCAGTCCACGAGAAGTCTTTTTTATTAGTGCAATTTTTTAAAGTTTTATAGAATGGTAATGACCTTTCCGCCGCCTTAGACAAAAAATGACTTAAAGCCGCCAACCTTCCGTTCAAAGCCTGGACCTCCCTTAAGGTACTGGGTGACTTCATATCACGCACAGACTGTATTTTCTCAGGATTAGCTCTTATTCCATCGGCTGTTACCAAATATCCCAAAAACTGACCTTCTTCCACCCCGAAGGTGCACTTTTTCGGGTTCAACTTCATATTGATCTTTCTCAAGGTGGAGAAAGTTTCTGATATGTCACTCAGCATATCCTCTTCATTGTAACTTTTAATCACCATGTCATCCACATAGGCTTCTAGGTTTCTTCTGTTGGTGCATTTAGTGTGTCAGTCAGTTGGTCAAACTATTGTAATTGTCAAAGTCAATTAGTCTGTATATGTATAGTGTTTAGTGTGTCAATGAAATGTAATTATATAGAATATACATAGCGACGTCATGGGCTACGTCGCATTGGGTTGGGCCTGCGACGTTGGGCCTAACGTCGCAGGGTCCAATAGGGTCGATATAAATAGCGAGTTAATATTCAGTTTTAGGGTTGGACTTGTGAGAAGTGAAAGGGAGCCGTTTTGTGAGAGTAGGGAGGAGAGAAAACGAGTTTGAGTTTGTATTGGTGATTGTAATCTTTATTATTCAATTGTGAATATATACAAAAGATTATAGAGAAAACGTTTGTGTTTCGTTTGTTTGGATTCCGCACTAACAATCGATTAATCGATCCGATCAGATCCCACGGCACGGGACTTACAAATGGTATCAGAGCCGTAGAATCAAGGATTCGTCGGTTTCGGATCGTGCTTTAGAACGTTTTCGGTTTGATTCGCGAAGGTTTTATTGTTTAATCTTCGTTTCTGGGTTGATTGGCTTGAAGATTCCGTTTTCTGAAGAGTTTTTCTGGGTTTGTTCGTCGTTCGGTTTTCGAAATTCGTTAGGGTTTCGAAAATTTTCGATTTTTGGGGTTTTGGCCGCTGCAGCCCGACTGTGCGACGTCACCTGCGACGTCACCTGCGACGTCGCGTGCGACGTAACTGATTTTGCGACGTAGAGTTGCGACGTTACCTGCGACGTCGCTATTTTGACTTTAATTAGTCTTCTGCGACGTAGGCTGCGACGTCGCTAGCCTCTGCGACGTTGGACTGCGACGTTATACACTACGTCGCATTTTCGTTTCTTAATTGAGTCATCGGACTTCTGCGACGTACCACTGCGACGTTGCTATTTTTTTCCGACATTAACCTCGTTCTAGATTCGTAAAAAAAAAAAAAAATAATAAAAAAAAAAAATAATAAAAAAAAAATTCAATTTTGGAGGGAAAATTCGTAAATGGCTTTTGGTACTAAAGTGCCTCCTTCTACATCCTTGTTCTATAGTGATTTTGCTAGTTGGAAGATTAAGTTATGCAATTTCATTGAATACAAAGATCCAAATCTGTGGAATTGGTTTAACACCATTGATCGATATGAGCCACCAAGACTCGATGGGGTGCTTAAATCAAGATCACAAATGTCTGTCAAGGAACGAGCAGAGTTTGATAAAGACAACAGAGCATATGAGATGATTACCAAGTGTTTGCCAGAAGTTGTGATTAATGAATTTAAAAATCAAGCAACTTCTATAGGATTATGGGATGCTCTTATAGCAGGTTACGATCAAAAGGAAAAGAAGTCAGAGGCTAATATTCAAATTCCTAGTCTAAATGATACTTCCAGATCAACTACCAACTCAGCAGCATCTACTTCTACTAGCACTTCATTTGCTTCTGATACTTCTCATACTGCTCATACTGCTCATACTGCTCATACAGCTCCTTCAAAGTCTACTGAGGAACATGCTAAAATCTTTGCAGCTTTCCTCAATTCTTATGAGAACTTTCTTTCCAAGAAGGCTAGTACTCTACAGCTTACTGAAGAAGACTTTGAACAAATTGATTCTGATGATCTCGAGCAGATGGACATCAAATGGAGTATGGCCATGATAACCCAAAGAACCAAGAAGTTTCTTCAAAGAACGGGTAGAAAAGACCTGGATGATGACGGTGATACAGGTCTTGGTTTTAATAAAAGCAAGGTGAAATGCAAAATCTGTCAGACTCATGGACACTTTGCTAAGGAATGTGTGGAGAATAAAAATCCCTCATCTGGATTCACTACACCTTCAGCACCCACGACTCCAGAGAAGAACACAACACCACAGGCGATGGCGGTGTTTAATCCAGGAACGTTTGATTTTAGTGCACTTCAAGGAGAGGTTCAACACAGTGCGCTTTTGGCAAAAATACATGAGGTACATGATGAACCTAAGGTACCCATAAACTGTGTTTCCTGTTTTACATTGAAGGAATCTCTTGAGAATTATCAATATGACAATTTAGAGTTGCGAGAAAAAGTTGTTAAACTCACCGAGTCAAACAAGTTTCTAAAAGCTAATGAAATACTTTATGAAAAGGAAGTTGAGGCTCATAAGTTTGACACTGAGAAATATAAAGCTAAAGTTTTCAGTCAACAAGATGCTATTAATAGCTATCTTAAAGAAATTGAACTTTTGAATAAAGAACTTTCTGAGCTAAAGTCTGAGTCTGACAATTTTAAAAAGGGGATCACGAATTACTCAAATTCTCATAAACTCTTCGATGAAATGGTTGACAAGATGAGGACAGATAAAAGTAAAGCGGGACTTGGGTATCCACCTCCCACTAACTATTATCCTAAGCCTGTCAAGGAAGGAACCAACGAAGTTTTAGCTGACTACTCATCTTGGTCAGCTACCAAAGATAAAGAAGCTAAGCCTAAGAGGCAGGTAAAGGAGAAAACTAAACGGCCAGAGTATCCTTTACCTAAGTTTGTTAAGTCTAATAGTGTACCTCCAGTTCGTGTTGAGGAGGTCGTTGAGGTAGAAGATATACCTGAAGAGTCTACCATTAAGGTTGAGAAAATAAATGTCAAACCTGAAATTTTCATCATTACAACTGAAAATGATGATTGTTTTAAATGCAAAGGCAAAGCTAAGGTTGACAATGAATCCTCAAAAGTTGTAGTTGATAAATCTGAAAAGAATAAACCTTCAAAATCAACTAACTCAACCTCAGGAACATCTACTTCAACATGTCCACCTAAGAGTGCATGTTCAACAAATGTTCCTGGTCATAGACCTTCTGTGTATTGTCCTCCACCGAAACGATTTGAGGGAACTCATTGGAATCAATCTTATGTTGAGAGACGTTCTTGTTTTCGTTGTGGTCAACAGGGCCATATTATTAGGGATTGTCGGTTATTATCCCTAGAAAGGTTTGGTAGAGGGATGCCAAGAACTTCCTCCTTTAGGAATTCTTATTCAAAATCGTTTTCTAGGCGTGCTTCGTATTCGCCTATATTAAGATATGCATCCTCTTCTCCAAAACCAGTGGCTAGAGTAAACAAAGTTGTGCCTAGTAAACCTCAAGTTCAACAGCATAACATTGTTGAAAACAAATCATCTGAACCTACAAAGGTTTGGAAACCCAAATCCACAAACAACGCATCAATGAAATCTTCTGAGTTTTTAAAATATCATAAACTCATTGATGTGATGATTATGGATGATCATGGACAACCCAAGTCTATTAAGGCTTGGGTGTCCCATAAGTACTAACGTTTAATTGTTTGTGGTGGTGCAGTAAGATTTTTACTAGCTAATATTTTTAGTGACTGCAAGGATGTTGATATTGTTGGAAGATTGTTTTTCAAGGTGGTTATAACTTGTGGATGGATGAGATTATCGAAGTTTCGTGGTGGTAAAAGTGCTAAAAGGCATTTGATTTGACTTGATATGTGATTTTGATACTTTTCTTTTAAATTTAATTATTAATGCAACAGCCATTCTTTATACTTTTTAGTATTAAAGAAATGCAATGTTGCGAAATTTATTCAATTAAAAAAATACAAAAATATGTTTAATGTTTAAGGGGAGTATTTTTGGATTGGATATAAGAATTTGCTGTTCAGGGGGAGTAATTCTGAATATTAAAAATTCTGATTATTTAATTCAAAAATGTGAATAGCAAGATTCTTAAGTCTTGAATAGATGTTGGATTGTGTGTCTGTAAAACAACTTGGGATATGATAGTACATCGGGTGACATGCATAAAAATGGAAATTTTAAGGTTTATGTTTGATGTGTCAGTAGGTTTATCTGGTATATTTAACACATCTTTTATAAACATTAGCTTCATCATATGATGTATTGGTAGGCATGATACACACCGGTTTGTGAGTGAGTAAGAAGTAATAATAAAAACTTGTTTATTACTTTGAGAAAAATGTTATATGATGTATGACATAAGTCTTAATTGATAAATGGAAGTACTATCATACACTGTCATAATTATGTAAATGTAAAATGGGCATATAGTGATAATATGATTATTCGCCTAACTAATGGTGACTATTGTTGTACTCACGTACAGACCTGAATCCATTAGTTATGCAAATAGTCTCAAACTTGTTATGTTCATACTAAGGGACCCTCTGTTGTACTTTGTACAGATCTGGGGCCACTAGTATCTTCATAGTCGGTTTGATGTATGCCTAAATATAAATATCAAGTGTATGTTACGAGAAAACCGAGATAAACTTGGTCTTGTAATCTCTACCTTGTGTGAATATGCAGTGTTTGTTTTACTGAAGTTTATCAGTATATCATATAATAGGTTTCTCAAAATTAATATTCATACTAACAATAAAGGTTAGCTCACAGATACAGATGTAACATGTTTAAGTGGACAAACAATACCGATGATCGTCTTGAACTAATTTTTATAAAAGGTGCTTTAAATATGTCAAGTAAATTTAAAGTGGACAAATATACTGATGATCGAAATAACACTTACTATTTGCTAATAATTGCATGTTGGCCTGATTTGATCCCTAAGCAGACTTAAAACAATCCTATCCCCAATTTATTTTAATCTTCGTTCTTTGTTTTTCATTTATAAAGAAAAATACAAAAAGATTTTATTTCTATGTTATTTTCTTCAATATCACATATCTTGTTAAAGTCAAATATTGAAGATGCAAAGGATGTCAGTTATTCTCCAAAGATTGTAAAGATAATTCTATCGGAGAAGCTGCTGATGATTGAGAGATGGTCACTGAGTTTGAAGATCTTATTGTATGATAAATTTGTGTCAGTCACATGAATTTGGACATCAAGATTTCTTGGAAGACCATGCTATCTCTAAGGGGGAGTTTCTGATTGTCAAAGACGTGAAGAGTTTGTTGATGAAGACTAATTGAAGACTTATTTGACCAAGCTGATGACAAGGGGGAGTTTGTTGGTGCATTTAGTGTGTCAGTCAGTTGGTCAAACTATTGTAATTGTCAAAGTCAATTAGTCTGTATATGTATAGTGTTTAGTGTGTCAATGAAATGTAATTATATAGAATATACATAGCGACGTCATGGGCTACGTCGCATTGGGTTGGGCCTGCGACGTTGGGCCTAACGTCGCAGGGTCCAATAGGGTCGATATAAATAGCGAGTTAATATTCAGTTTTAGGGTTGGACTTGTGAGAAGTGAAAGGGAGCCGTTTTGTGAGAGTAGGGAGGAGAGAAAACGAGTTTGAGTTTGTATTGGTGATTGTAATCTTTATTATTCAATTGTGAATATATACAAAAGATTATAGAGAAAACGTTTGTGTTTCGTTTGTTTGGATTCCGCACTAACAATCGATTAATCGATCCGATCAGATCCCACGGCACGGGACTTACATCTTCCCACCTGACCTTCGAAAGCTTTGTCTACCAACCTCTGATAGGTAGCCCCTGCATTCTTCAAGCCAAAAGGCATCTTCTTATAACAGAATATTCCTATGTCAGTGTGGAATGCCGTCTTATCTTCGTCCTTTTCCGCCATCTGGATCTGATGATACCGTTTATAAGCATAAAAAAAAAACATTTTAAACGGAAACCACCCAAAGATTCAACCTTCCAATCTATTGATGGAAGAGGGTAGCAATCTTTTGGACAAGCCTTGTTTAGGTCCGTAAAGTCTACACACATTCGCCATCCTCCATCACCCTTTTTGACCATGACAGGATTAGCAATCCAAGTTTGGTACTTTACCTCCCGGAGGATATCTGCTGCAACCAAATCCTTTACTTGCTCACAAGCTTCTCTACTCCTGTCGGGGGCCAAGTGCCTCTTCTTTTGTTGAACGGGTGTCTTGTTTGGATGTACATTCAAGTGATGTTCAGTCACAAATTCTCTATCTTCTCCATTTGATTCTTTGAACAGGAGTTTTCTTGGTACTCCTGTCATGTCTTCTGGGCTCCATGCGAATACATCAACATTCCTTCTCAACAGTTTCAATAGCTTCTCTTTAACTTCCTCCGATAAGTGTCTTCCAACAGCCACCATTTGATCAGGACATGCCTCATTAATAACTTCCCTCTGCTCGGCGTCGTCGCATGAGTATATGACTTGCTTAGTGTCGTCGTGTCTTTCCATCGTTGGCTTGCTTTTGTTTTCACGTTTCCGGCTAGAATAGACAGTTGCCATTCCATTTGGTGTTGGGAATTTCATTATTCCGTGCACAGTAGACACTACTGCCCCGAGGAGGCACATGGATGGTCTTCCCAGAATAACATTGTACGGGGAATCGGACCTGACAATCATGAAATCTAAGACTTCCGTTCTTACTGTCGGGTAAGTACCCAAAGTGGTCCTTTGGCTTATTACTCCTAACGGCCAGGATGTTTCTCCAGAGAACCCTATCAAAGGTCTCGTTACGTCTCTCCTGAGTGCCTGTATACCTCTGGGTAGCTGTCTGAAGCAGCTTTCGTACATCACATCAGAGGAGCTTCCTCCATATAGATAGACCCTATGCACATTTCTATTGGCAATTTCTACAGTGATTATCATTGGGTCTTCCGATGGTATGATGCTTTGGATGGAAGGGAACGAAATCTCCTGTTCTTCCCACTGTTCCATCACTTTAGCTCTTCGCTTTACCCCTATTACTGGGGATCTAATCATCATAATGTCTTCCTCCATGGGTTGGCCCCGTCATCTTTCTTTTGCCATGCAAACTACTTCTTCTGACCCGAGGAATTCTTCTTGGGTTGCGTTTCCGAATTCTTTCCATCTTTTACCAAGTGGGCCTGTTTACCTATTTTTATTGCTCTCCGTACCTCCGCCTGTAATTCTCTGCAAAAATTAGTATCATGCCCGTACTCTTCATGGAATTCACAGTATCTTCCCCCCTCTTTCTTCGCCTTTTCTGGAAGTTTTGGCGGGCTTTTAAAATCTGCAGCCACTTTTTCCGTCATCAAGATTTCTCGCGGAGATTTACTTAAGTCCGACCACAGGCCTCTGCTTGAATCCTTCCTATAGTAAGGGATACCTCGGCTTCCTCTATTGTATCTGCTGTTATATTTTCCTCTGCTATCTCTTTGAGGTCTGGAAGCTCTATTTCCTTGATAATTTCTCTCTGAAACCTTCTGCCCAGAAGATTCTTCCTTAAGAGTCCCATTATCACCGTACGTACTTTTCATTGCCGTCTCCTTGCCTCTCACATAGGCGTATACTTCGTCCTGGAGTTCTTGGTACGTTTCCGGTAGTATCCTTCCCAGCTCTGCTACTAAAACTTTGCTTCTAGCCCCGTGTATGAACCCTGATATTCTCTGATCTTCCCCCAGTCCCTCTATCTGCTGTGTTTATGTGGTATATCTATCCATGAATGCTTTCAACTTCATTTTCTCCTTGGTAGATATTGTGGGCCTCCAGATGAGTCTTTGTATACTTCTTCTGCTTTATAAAGTGGTATAGAAACTTGATTTCCAAATCATCAAAACTGTGGATACTACTGGGTGGAAGTCTGTCATACCATGATCTGGCCGCTCCGACCAGAGTCATAGAGAACATGTGACAGGAAACCGGCATTGTCCATTTTCTTATATTTTCTGCCCCGCGAAAGACTCGTAAGTGATCCTCAGGATCTGTTTTCCCATTGTACTCTTTGATATTTGATGGTAACTCCAGACCATCAGTGTAACACCCCCAAATTTACTGTTTTGCGGAAGCACAATTTGGGTGTTACCAATCAATAGTCAAAGCACAAGATATATAGGAACGACCACTATATGCGTCGTTTTGAACTTGTATTGATAAAACATAAGTTTACATAAAAAATTTAGTTACATTAGCTCGATTAAAATTGAGAGATTTAAGTACATAATTAATCTATACAAAATATAATAATGCGGCTAAATATCTGATTGTATGAATGATGACTCGAGCTAATGATTCCTGCTTGGGCAGTCCAACCTACTACGGGGTACCTGTGATACATGCTAAAATGGGTCAGCGAAACGCTGGTGAGCTCACAGGTTTGTATATCAATATCTGTTGTATGAACCGCAAGATTTATAATTGAATTTAAAATGCAATTAAGCAAAATAAAAGTTATACAGCCATGAGCATATAGTCTGAGCTTAACTTGAGTTGTCAGGTCCAATTAAGGAAACCCAACTTGAATGCCTCCTACGAGTGCCTAATCTACACTCGTCTTCCCAAATGCTAATACATCCGTTTGACCAGTTAGTGCGTGCTAACCCAAATTAGGATTGTCAATCCTATATGATATCATATACTAACATTCACGCTACTACGTATTACCAGACTATGCTATGGAGGGCTTTAAATTGATTAGCTTGAAACTCATGTAGTATTTGATTTGGTTTGTACTTGCGTTCAATTTGTAAAACAAAAACGTGCAATAATATCACACCCTTGATTGAAAAGTAGTAAAATAGGGGCCATGAGACTCACCTGAGTCTTGAAGCATTTAAACAAATAAACTTGATTTGGCTTGACTTGTATTGATGTCCGAAGACTTGTAACCTAAGGGTGTCCATGACACACGATGGTTATTAATTGATTAGGCATCCCGAAAGACTACCCTTGCAGTTGTTTGTCCAAATTACCCCAATTTGGTTGATTGACTTGTCCAAATTACTACGATTTGGTTGATTGACTTGTCCAAATTACTACGATTTGGTTGATTGATTCGAATGTTTGAAAATATGTACGGCCCGTTGGTGACAGATTTGTAATAATAATCTCAACTATTATTATTTTGATTTCGTGGTGTTTTAATTGAAAATTGTGTTTTGATTGTGTCTTTGAAGCCGTTACAAACTCTAAGTGACGGGGGTCCGGGGGCAGCGCCCCTGGTAGCAGGGTCCAAGGGGCGGCAACCCTTGGCGGGGTCCAAGGGGCAGAGCCCCTGGTTGGGGTCGATCTGCCAAGTCAGCTTGGAAAATTTTTATTTCTACTATATTGCTTTGGTGAAAAACGCATCTGGACTTGAAATTGGGTGAAATCAAGTGATAAAATTTAGGGTCTCGACACTTAGTGAAAATCTGTGTTTTCTGGTTTGTGCGACGTTGGGTGCGACGTCGCAGGTCCTGACTGCGACGTTGAGCATGGCGTCGCTATGTGCGACTTTCGCAATTTAAAGCGACGTTGTGCGTGGCGTCGCTGTATGCGACGTTGTTGATTTCTGCGACTTAAGGGCTTGCGTCGCTAAGTGCGACGTCGGTCAATTAGGGCGACGTAGTGGCGGATGTTGCTATGTGCGACGTCGTGATGTGTTTTGCGACGTCGCAACTGACGTCGCATAACGTCTGCGCCAAGTGCGACGTTACGGTCTGATGGCCGGAGTTTGTGTCGAAAACGAGTTTTCCGGCCAACGTTCGGTACCAAACTTTTACCCAACCCATATATGGACGTTATAAGCTTATATAAACAATAAACATGTAAAAATGAGTAAAAACGGAGAGTTTCGGGTTTTTGTCGGAAACTTACAAAGTGTCGGATTGAAAATCCAAAAAGATGAGGTTGTAGATCGTTGCGTGGTGGTTCGTTTTCTCTAATTATCTTGATGATTTGATGGTGTTTGGAGGGTGCGTTTTTGTGATTTAGTGTGGTGGTGGTTTGAGGGTTTTGAGAGAAAAAATAGAGAAGGAGAGAGATGATGATGATGATTATGGAAGAAAAGTGGGAGGGGATCCCCACTTTTGGCAGATTTTTCGGTGGGGTCCACAAAGTGGGCTTCACCAATTTAATTCCATGCAATCGCGCTCCGTGCGGTGTTCGTTTCCTCGGTCGTTTAAACGTTAATTAATTATTTTATACGTTTAAATATATATTTTAAAACGCGAATAATTACCCAAATATTTTGTTGAAGTATTTTATCAAATACTTAATAATTGCGTTATAAATATAACGTTAACTTGTTTTGTTTGTTTGAGGGTTTAATATTTTAACCGCGTGGACCTTGTTTGTACGATATGAATTGAATACGAAATATTATAAAAACAATATTTTGGGTATAATTGTCTTATTAAATAATATTGTATTATTTAGTAAAATTGTTCACCAACGTCCGTATTTTAATTGAACCGAATTACATTCGATTTGTAACTTGTACGATTTAATCAAATCGTATACTTGTATATATTCAACAATATACATTAATTGATACATTAATTAGCCTAACACAGAACTAATTACATGTATTAAAACTTGATTAGGCACTAATTACTAGTCCTAATTTGACGGGTGTCACAATCAGGCATTCCATAAAACTCGATCCACGGAGCCAACGGGGACTGTTTCTTCTTGATGAAGGAATTAATCCTCGACCTTGTAGATCGTGGTCCTTCGTTTTGTTCTGCTCCCATTTGGGGATAAGCTGGGTTGTAACTTCCAGGTGGAAAGTTGATCCATGCTCCATATTGAGGCGAGTAATAAGAGTGTCCTCCAGACTGGAAGTTACCTGTGCCAGACACCATTCCTCCACCCTGTGTCATCTGTCCCATTTGGAAATATTGCCCTTGCATGTTTGGTAAGTGCTGGTTGTTTTGGGAATTGTGCTGGTTCGTCTGCGTTTGGTTATTTTGGCTACTTGGGTTTGTGACGGTGGATGTCGTTGTGACTACTGGTATGGCAGCAGTTAGAGTATTAGTGACGTATTGGTTCAAGAGTGGTGGTAGTGTTGTGACTGGGTTTGCTACAGGTTGAACTCCGTACCCTTGATATACCATCCAAGGGATGCTGCTTGTGGTTTGGAGATTATTTTGAATAGTAGGTTGTATAGAATTTATTTGGCTGGTTTGGGGTGTGTTGTTTGCGTTGGTAACTGGTGTACTTTGATTAGCGTTCTGAGATGGGTTTGATGTGTTGTTGGTTATGATGGACTTATTTCTAACCCTCCGGGTACCAGCTTCCGGACCTTCCATAAAGATTTCCTCATCAACTTCATCGTCATCCTCCATATTTAACCTTGACCTTAATTGTTCCAAACTCATCATTTTAATTTGTCTAGTAATTAGAGGTTCTAAATATTGCCTTAATGCCTCATCACTAACCCCTGGAATTACTACGTTCGAACTCGAAGGTCCTGCGACATTTTCAGTGGTACTAAAACGGACAGCTGGTGTTTCTAATTGTGTAATAGATGGAAAACCTGGCGGTGGTGACAACCGCTCACCACCGTCAACAACCGTAGGTATAGACATTCAATCAGCAAAGTAAAGTACGGAAATCAAAGGTATCGAGCTAAAAACTACAAGTAATGAAATGATGAATTGAAAATAAAGAGATTAAGGTTTCGAAATGCTTAAACACAATCGCGTCCCACTGGGCGTGCCATTTGATTGTACGTCCAACCGCACAAGTGCATTATTCCTTTGTTTCTAGCTGAATATCTCCGATCAGAAGGTTCCTGCAGCACAGATATAAACACTGCGTTACAGGGGTGTACCCTGCGAACCACCTCCGGCGTGAGAGTAAGGTTCTGAGTTTTAATGGTGAAAATATGAGTAATGAATTAGGGTTTTTGTGGAGAAGATGAACATACCTAAAAAAGTGTAGAGAGAGTACCCTTTTATAGTTGATGTTTCTTGGCCTTCAATCTTTCATCAACGGTTCACCCATGCGCACTCACAAATGATTCCATCCAGGTTAATCTGAGCCGTTTAGATGATCTCCTGAATATTTGGGGTTGGTCCCCACTCTAAATTCTGTTAGAGTTGTGAAAGCGACGTCCGGACCTCCGGGTGGAGGTCGGAAGAATTAATAATTTGGTGGCGATTCCCTAAAAGGTAATGGGCCTTATGCAAGTGCCAACTGCTACGCCACGTGGTCAATTGATGACCCCCTTCCGAGTGGAAGCAAATGTATCAATGAATGACTGCCTTCCATGTGGAAGGTGGTAGTATATGGGTGTAACATTGGTTACACAATACAAATCTGAAAAATTGTTCCGTCCTTTTTAAAATTTTAAAAAAGATATGTAAAGAAGATGAAATCAACTCCGATTAGGAATTTAGCCATTGAGACAAAGGCGGCGGTGGAGGTGGAAGGGCGTCAAGATACGATAAGCGTCATCGGTGCAATCGAAATCAGTCGAGATACGATAAGCGTCATCGGTGCAATCGAAATCCGACCTGGAAGTTGATGTTTGTTGCCAGAACTGAATTTAAGGTCGACGGAAATGATGTTCGCGGGGTGATCGGAATTATATGGTCCGAAATTCGCATACGCCATTTGTAGATGTTCCGATTTCAAACCCTATAATTCTCAAATCTATAAATTATGTGATGAATGTTTTTAATATTTTGATGTTTTGATTTCAAACCCTTTATTTGTGAGTGTCGTTAGAAATTAGGGAAGAACATGATTAGGTTTGATTTAATGTGCATTTTGATTCTTTGGGTTGTAGCAGGTTATTGATTTATCGTGTAATTTTACTATAAATTGAATTGAAAAGATGCAAAATTCTAAATTCTACAAGTTATAAGTAGTAATACAAGTTTCTTACGAACGTTATTGATGAACTGAAAAGATGACACCTTTAAATTTTCTTGAAAAAAATATAGTTAAATAAAAGCCACCTCACACTATTTTCCATGTCATGTATAATAAAAAAGATTTGAAATTCAAGTTGACCGGTCAAACAGGTTACCGGTTACTCTATTGCTCACATAAGTAAAAGTTTATCCGGTTAGTTGCATACTTGAACAATTTATCTTGTAAGTTGCATACTTGGAATATTTTGTGGCAGTATATAACCGATTTTTATCATTTACCCTATTCGTTTTCTTCTCTTCTATTTTTTTTAAAATCTGAACAACTGCCATTTTATATGGATGTCATCTTTGCAAACTGATGTTACTTATCATACATTTTTGTTTTCAAGTGATCCATCTTTGTGTTGAAAATAACTTTTTGCTCCTGTCTATGTTCTTATATCTGTGCGGGTCTTCATCCTGCAGATCTTTGATGAGGTTGGTATTTAATTTGATGAAGTAATGTTACTTATTCTATGACCATGGCCTAGCCTTTTTATGTCAACAATCATTTATTGGTTACATATGAAAACAGAGAACCACTTGAAAAGATCCAAGGTTTGAGATGAATGGCTACATTTTATGTTATTGAAAAGATTAAGTTTAGACAGGTTTGTTCTCTCAATCATTACATGCATTCTTTTTCAATTTACATGTTAGTTTTTTATGAAGCGAGTTTGAGTTTTATGTAATTGAAAAGATTAAGTTTGGACAGCTTTGTTCTCTCACTCATTACATGCATTCTTTTTCAATTTACATGTTAGTTTTTTATGAAGTGAGTTTGAGTTTTTTAGATGAAGGTTACTTTAAGTTGTTTTTTTGCCATTGATGATTTTGAGTCTTAGAGACACTTCGTTCTTCAAGGTCATATATAATAGCATTAAAGAACATTGCAGCTCCATTGCTATCCAGGTTTAGTAGGATGTTATGACCTTTCGTTTATGTATTTGATCATGACAATTGAGATTTCAAGACTTGGTGCTAATAAATCTCTCTTTATTATAATAAGACAGCTTGATTACCCTAATCAAATTGTATTTAGCTTTTATGTTTAAGCCTTCCCCTAATTATGATTTGCAAATAATTCCCTAGCCTTATTAGTCAATTACCTTACTACCCCTACTTATGCAAAATCAACCCTCCTCTGTGATCCATATTTAGCGCACGATTTCAAGTTTTTCTGTGTGATTTGAAATTCAAATTTAGGGATCTAAAAATTGGGGATATTGAGCAACCGTGAAAATTAAAAATCATTATTTGTTGGTACATCAATGTGTGTCTGTCAGTTGGTCTCAGTCTGAAATCGTGTCGAAATTGTAATTACGTATTGTATAGTTTTAGAATTATATTAATTACAATTTTTGTAAGTCATGCGACACAATCATTGTGTCGCAGAAGGATTCTATGCGACACAAGCATTGTGTCGCATAAGCAATCTATGCGACATAACGTCTATGTCGCATGAACATCCTATGCGACATAACGACTGTGTCGCATGAGGTCTGGGTTAGACTATATATTGAAGCTCGCCAGCTTCTGTTTGAGAGAATCCAAAACCCACACACATAACACTTCAAACTCAGAGCAAAAATACTATAGGTTGTGTTATTTTGATTATTGTGTGTTTGTTAAAGTGTATGTATTGTTGCTATCTCATTATATACAAAGTTATACACTTGTGTTTTGGTCATATATTGTGTTAATCTTGTACACATTTGTTTGTTTGATTTCCGCTTGAACAAACGATTTATACGACTCGATTTGGTCCGTATCATATGGAACCTACAATTGGTATCAGAGCTACATACTCTTGAGTTGTGGTTTCGAGTTAGTTTTGTGCAAGATTTTGATCTAAAAGTTAAATTTTTAGATTTTGTGTTCTTGGTTTCTTGGTCAAAAATCATCATTTTTAGCTTAGTTTGGTGCTTGATCTTCAAACTAATGTGTTTGTCTATTATTTAAATTTGGTTTTTGAAAATTTGTTGATTTAGTGGCTTCAAAATTCGGATTGTGGAACTGATAGAAGGCATGGCGTTTTTAGTTTTTAATTGTATCAAAAGTTGAAATTTTTGTGTCTTCAAAGCTGTCTGCACGCGTGTTTTTGCGACACAAGGTCTGTGTCGTATTCACTGTTCATACGACACAACGATACGACATTAAATTGTCTGCGACACAACGTGCGACATAACGATACGACACAACTATTTTGACCTTGACTGGTCTACGACACAAAAGTGCGACATAATATACGACATATATACTGTGTCGTATTTATAATCTTGTGTCGTATTTATCCTCTGCGACACAACCACTGTGTCGTATTTGTCTTCTGTCTGATTGAGTTCAGCGACACAACCACTGTGTCGTATTGACCCTCTGCGACACAAGCACTGTGTCGCATAAGTCAGGACTTAGAAAAATTTTGTTGTGTATTTTCTGATTTCTGCAGATTTTCAAGATGTCTCTTCTAAGCGTTGAAGGAGTTTTACAACATAATGCTACTATCGGTAGTGCAAATAAACCTCCTTATTTTGCACCGGGTTTGGATTTTCGAGCATGGAAACAACGTTTTATGTCGTTCGTATTATTCACTGATCCTGATATGGAGTTGTGTCTTCTTGAACGATATGTTCCTCCTGTTGCTCTTGGAGACCACATTGGTACTCCTCCACCCAAACCAATTCGTTCATACACTCCTGATGAAAGAAAAGCATGGGAAATTGAACGCAAGACTCATTCTGCTATCACTATGGCACTTCCAACTGATGTATTAGATATGTTTCCACAAGATATTGCTTATGATCTTTGGAATGCACTTGAGAAGAGATTTCGTGGCAACACTGAATACATCGAGAGTAAATTAGAATTAGTCAAAACTCAGTTTGATTATTTCTATATCCAGAAGGATGAGACTGTCAGAGACATGCTTTGCAGATTTACACGCACAGTAAATGAATTGAAAGCTGGAGGATACAATCTTAAGAATTCTGAGATAAACAAAAAGGCTTTAGCTGCTCTTCCACCAAGTTGGGAAACACGAGTTCTGTTATTAGAAAGCGATCCAAAGAATTTACAGTTGACTCTGGATGATCTAGTTGCAAAACTTGAAGCTGGTGCTCTAGATATTCAAAAGAAAGAAACAAGATCTATCGCTCGTGCAGCAGAATCAAGTCCTGGTGGAACTGCTTTCATCTCAGCTGAGCAAAATTCTCAGAAATCTTCTTCTTACAGTAATCCTACTGCGGGAACATTTTCAGCCATACCAACTTATAATGCTTCTTCAAGTAGAACAAGTTCATCATCATCTGTTCCTTCGTCAGCAACAACAGATGAACATGCAGCAATGTTTACTGCCTTCTTGTCATCCTATGAAGATTTTCTATCTAAAAGGGTCAGTACATTGGAATTGACTGATGAAGACTTCAATCAGGTTGATCCTGATGAGTTAGAAAGGATTGATATTAGATGGAATATGGCTATGCTCACACGCAGAGCCAAAAACTATCTAAGAAGAACAGGAAAGAGATCTCTTGAAGATGCAGCTGACCGAACACCAATGGGATTTGATAAAAGCAAAATCAAATGCTATAAGTGTCAGAATCTTGGACACTTTGCCTGGGAATGTGAGAAAGGACGACAGCCTGCTTCAGGTTTCACAAGACCATCTGTTGCTCCAAAACAGATTGAGCATACAACTGCTAAGGCTGCTTTATTGCTTGAGGATGGAGATGCTTATGATTTCTCTGCACATGAAGTTCAAGAGCAATGTTTAATGGCTATAAACAATGAGGTACCATTTGCTCAATTTACTTGTGATTCTTGTATTAGTTTAACTGGTAAAGTAAATAGGCTTATGGAACATAATGAAACCTTGAAGTCAGATATCTTGAATTTGATGGAAGCAAACAAAGTTTTGAAAAATAATGAAAAACATTTTGACAGTAACATTAATCAACTTATTGAAGATAAAAAGGAGCTGAAAGCTCTAATTTTCAGTAATCAGGATGAAATTGACAGTTACTTAAAAATGATTGCTCATTTAAAAAAGGAATTGGCTGCCTCCCAAGCTGAAGTTTGTGATTACAAAAGAAAACTCAAGAATATCAACACTTCAGCCATGGTCTTTACTGATATCCTGCAGACGGGTAAGACTAGTTCTAAAGATAAGACAGGTTTTGGTTATCATAATCAACCTCCACCATCTTTAGATATAAATTTGTGTAGACCGTCTAAGGATGAAATTAAAGATTTTGTGCCTGCTACTTTAGTAGATACAAAGCCTGTTGAAATACCAGTTACTGAACCTGTAGTTAAGCAAGTAGATATGCCTGTAGTTGCACCTGTTAGCTTGCCTACTTTTAAGTTGCCAGAATTCTACCAAGCTAACATAGAGGTTAACCATGATAAGAAGAAACCTAAGACAGTTAAGGCTAAACCCGTGAAGCCTTTTGAACCTGTTAAGTTTACCCCCTCAGGAACTGTTAAGTTTACCCCCTTTGGTAGTTTTCAGCCTGCTCCCTTACAAACTATCGAAGAAGAGGTTGAAATTGAGGACATTCCTTGTAAGTGTATGTCTCAATGTGAAAAGAAAAACATTAAGCCTGAAAATCACATCCTTACTTCTGAGGTAAGTGATAAAATCTTTCGAAGAAATGTTAAAGTTCAGGCTGAACTTAAAACGAACGATTTAAAGAATACTAATGACAAATCAATCAAGAATTCTGTTAAATCTTCTGTTTCACATTCTAAGACATCCACTTCAACATGCTCACATAAGTTACCTGTCTCACCTAAACTCTTAGGCAGAAATGACCGAACTTTTGAGGAAAGACGATCATGTTTCTACTGCAAGAAACAAGGTCACTTGATTAATCAATGCCCGTTGCTTTTGAGAAAGAATTTTTCAAAAGGTGTTCCCAGAAATTCTGTTTATAAAAATTCTTCTGTTAAATCATTTTCAAAGAAGGGTTCACTTTCTCATAATTCTATTCCAAAAGTTAATAATGTCAGGCCTAGTAAACCACCGGTTAAACAGCCTGACACTATTAACAAGCAACCCATTATTGTTCCTGTGAAAGTTTGGAGACCAAAAGAGTCGTCAATTGACTCATCATCAACTAATAATGCATCAGGAAATACACCAGATTTTTTGAAAAACAAAGTTTTAACTGATGTAGTTATTATTGATGAGGTCTCTGGAGTACCCAAGTCTGTAAAGGCCTGGGTCTCCACTTCTAACTAAATTTCTCTCTATGTTGTGCTGTAGCAGTCAGATCATATACAAAGAAGTAAATGGTATGTTGATAGTGGTTGCTCACGGCACATGACTGGTGACATGTCTCTTTTGTCAAATGTTAAACCATATCGTGGAGGACATGTTGCTTTTGCGGGAGATACAGGTGGTAACATAACGGGTCAGGGTACTCTTTCAAATGGGCAAGTGACTTTTGATAAAGTGAACTATGTCGAGGAACTGCAACACAATCTGATCAGTGTTTCTCAAGTCTGCGACAAGAAGTTCATTACAGCTTTTACAGATGTTGAATGTTTGATTTTGAAACCGGGATTTGTTATTCCCGAGGAATGGGTGTTACTGAGAGCACCCCGTGTACGCAACTCTTACATTTTGGATATGCAAACTGTGATTACCAAGGAGCATACTTGTTTGCTATCAAAGGCATCTTCTATAGATTCACTGCTTTGGCACAGACGTATGGGACACATTCACTTTCGAAGAATGAATTATCTGATTAATAATGATCTTGTGTTAGGCGTGCCTAAAAAGTCATTTGAAATAGATAATGAATGCGTTTCCTGTCTCAAAGGGAAACAACACAAGAAGTTCCATAAGTCTAAGCTGGTGAATTCTATTGAATCTCCATTGGAGATGCTTCACATGGATTTGTTCGGTCCTGTTAATAAGAAAAGTATTGGTGGAAAATCATACTGTCTAGTTGTTACTGATGATTACTCAAGGTTTTCTTGGGTGTACGTCTTGGCTGGAAAGGATGAAACTGCTGATATTTTAATCTACTTGTTCGACAGACTGGAAAATCTGTGTGATTTGAAAATCAAGAAACTACGCAGCGATAATGGAACAGAATTCAAGAACAAAACCCTGGAAATGTATTGTCTTCGCAAAGGTATTTTTCATCAATTCAGTGCAGCTCGTACTCCTCAGCAAAATGGAGTAGCTGAAAGAAAGAATAGGACAATCATTGAGACAGCACGAACCATGTTGTCTGATGCTCATCTGCCTACCACTTTTTGGGCAGAAGCAGTTAACACTGCATGCTATGTGTTAAATAGGGTTTCGATAGTTAAAAAGCGAAAGAAAACATGTTATGAATTGCTGAATAATCGCAAACCAAATTTGAAGTTTCTTGAGCCTTTCGGGTGTCCTTGCACAATCTTAATTACTAAGGACTCGGTAGGCAAATTTGATGAAAAAGCAGTCGATGGGTTATTTTTGGGATATTCTGTGAACTCACCGAATAAAAGAGTTTTCAACAAGTCTACTGGGAGAATAGAGGAACATTTTGAGGTAAGGTTTATGAAATATACTGATTCTCCAAAAGGCAAGGGACCTGAGTCCTTGTTTGAGTATGATAAGTTGGTGTATTCTTTCAATCTTCCCAAATTTAGCAAAGCTGATCAGGTGGTGTCTCTACTTCATGGATTGGATCTTACTTCTGACAACTCAATCTCCAAGTCTAAAGTAGTTCCACCTGCGAATATTATTGTCAATAATGACGATCCCTCCGATGTTAATCCAGTGGCTTCTGAATCTGATCCTCAAACTGAAACTGATATTGTCTCTCCAATTGACAATGAGGGTACTGCCACTGATAACTCAGTTGAAATTGAAAATCATGGAGGTGATCAGTCAAATTTGGATTCGATCATTGTGCCTGATCCGATTCCACAGCTTAGAATTCATTCTACTCACCCCACTGAAAACATCATTGGTGAGCTTCAACAAGGTGTTTTAACTAGGCATCAAGCTGCTGCTAATGAAGTTCGTGAAGAATCATCATCTGCCACATTTGCCTGTGTTGAAGAAGAAATGGAAGAATGCTTCTTGTCTCAGCATGAACCAAAGAAAATAGCTGAAGCTTTGAAAGATCCATACTGGGTTGAGGCTATGCAAGAAGAACTGAATCAATTCAAGAAGCTTGAAGTCTGGGATTTGGTTCCTTTACCCAAGAATGTCGATCCAATTGGAACTCGCTGGGTTTATCGCGTGAAGAAAGATGATAGAGGAGTTGTTATTCGGAATAAGGCTCAGCTAGTTGTTCAAGGTTTTACTCAGATTGAGGGTTTAGACTATGATGATGTGTTTGCTCCAGTTGCAAGATTGGAATCTATTCGCATCTTTCTGGCTTATGCGACATTCAAAGGCTTTCGAGTTTATCAACTCGATGTCAAGAGCGCATTTCTATATGGAGAGGTTCTGAAGGACGTGTATGTCAAGCAACCTCCTGGCTTTGAAGATCAAAATCATCCTGATTATGTTTGCAAGTTAGGCAAAGCTTTATATGGTCTTCATCAAGCTCCAAGAGCTTGGTATGCGAGGTTGGCTAATCATCTCACGAGAAATGGCTTTTCACGAGGCCAAATTGATAGCACACTCTTCATTAAGAGGGTTGGAAAAGATTTGTTACTTGTGCAGGTTTACGTGGATGACATTATATTTGGTTCTACAAATGATTCTTTGTGCAGAGACTTCGAGAAGATTATGAAGTCCGAGTTTGAGATGAGTGCAATGGGGGAACTTAAGTTCTTTTTAGGTGTACAGGTTGAGCAGTCTGATAAGGGGTTCTACATTCATCAGTCCAAATATGTCAATGACATGTTGACTCGGTATGAACTCCATGACTGTAAACCATATGGTACTCCCATTGAAACTGATCACAAACTCGGACCCGCTGAACACGAAGAAGACTGCAAGGAGCGGGATTACCGTTCTATGATAGGATCACTGATGTATCTCACTGCATCCAGACCAGATATCGTGTTTGCTGTGTCTATTTGTTCCAGATATCAAGCAAAACCCAAGGTTTCTCATATGAAGGCTGTGAAGCGAATTTTTGGTTACCTTAAATACAGACCATCTCTTGGTCTGTGGTACTCGAATGAACAAAATTTCGCTCTCACTGCCTATTCTGATTCTGATTATGGCGGCTGCAATTCGGATAAAAAGTCAACTACAGGAGGATGCCAATATCTCGGTTCTCGATTGGTGTCTTGGCAGTGTAAGAAGCAAACCACAGTTTCCACCTCAACAGCGGAAGCTGAATACATCGCTGCTGCAAGTTGTTGTTCACAGATTTTGTGGATTCAACATCAATTGCGTGACTATGGGTTACTTCTTACTTTGACTCCTATTCATATTGACAATACTGCTGCTATATCTATTATTCGCAATCCTGTTCAACACTCTAAGACCAAACACATAGAGATTAGGTTTCACTTCATAAGAGATTGCTATGAGAAACATTTAATTGACCTCATTCATGTAGATACCCTTAAGCAAAAAGCCGACTTATTCACAAAAGCTTTTTCGCGCGCTCGTTTCAACGAACTTGTAGATATGATAGGGATGATTTCTCTTGATCTCAGGAAATGATTGGTGACTTAAGTTTTGTACAGTTTATTTGCTTTATTTTGGTCAAAAAAAAAAAAAAAAAAAAAAAAAAACTGACGCAATCGCCACTCTTTATACTAGTTAGTATCAAAGAAATGCAATGGTTGCTACATTTTTTTAATAGACGTTGAAGTTGAGTCTGTAAACAACTTGGGATATGATAGTACATCGGGTGACATGCACAAAATGGAATTTTAAGGTTTATCTTTGATGTGTTAGTAGGTTTATCTAACACACTTAAAACAGTTTTTATGCAAATTGTCTTCATCATGCGATGTACTGGTAGGTATGATACACACCGGTTTTTGGGTTATTAAGAAGTCATTTAAATACGTGTCTACTATCTTGTGGTAAACACCGTGTGATGTACGACTCAATGTCTTAATTCCTTAGCATAGCTTAACATATTTCTATATTTGGAACTTTTATCTGAAATCATTTGGGAGTTTATGCTGGTTGTTGCCTCTGTTGTACGTTTGTACAGAACTGGTAACAGTTAGTATAAACTTGGGATTAAGCAAATACAAGTCAATGCACTTGAAAATCTTGAAAATATTGAACAAGGTCGCTGTTTGGGAAACTCCAAATACAGTTTGACTGCGATCGGTTTTTGCTTAATCCTAAATCACACTAAACAAGGTCGCTGTTTGGGAAACTCCAACTTCAGTTTGACTGCGATTAGTTTTGATTATACTTGAATCATGTTAGGTTGCTTTGCTGTACTTTCATACTGACCTGTCAACTCTAGCCTGATTCTTAAAAATGATCTTTCTTTATTCTTTCTAAATATGGAAACTATGTTCATGTCTATGTTATAGGGGTATATCTATGGTGGGGGCCACAGAGAAATATTCATACTAACAATAAAAGGTTAACTTTACAAACTCGGTTGTAACATGCTTAAGTGGACAAACAATATCAGTAATCGTTTTGAAATAATTTTTATCAAAAGTGTTTTAAATGTGCCACGTAAATTTAAAGTGGACAAATATACTGATAATCGAAATAACTCTTATTATTCCTAATAATTGCATGTTTATCTCGATATGATCCCTAACCAGAACATCTCCACTCCGTCAACAAAAAGATTTTATAGATTTTACGCTTTAAGTTGTATTTGTTTCTTTTTATTTTATGTTTATATTTAATTTTATCTCTTTCATATTCCTTAAATTGTATTTTTCTTTCTTATTTTATTTTTATTTAAGTCACAAATCATCTTCTTTGCAAATATGCTAAAATCAAAATCCGAATCGGCACCAAAATCGAATTTTTAATCTTGAAAAATTTCTGCTTTATGTCCTGTGCGACATTACCACTATGTCGTACTACTGTTATATGACACAACGTCTGTGTCGTATTAGTCAGTTATGTTTGTGTCGTATACTATGTCGTATGCGGGTCAGGGGTTAACTATTCACTCCATACGACATAATCATTTACGTTTTCAAATCTTTCACGACACAAACTATACGACATAAGGGCGATTTTGCGACATAAGCATTTTTCGTTCGGATTCGATTTTTCGAAGGCTTTTCACCGTGTTTCAGTGTTCGATTCTTGTTCTTCATCACTTTGCGCATCTTTAGGTATAATTCCTTCACGTTTTTATCTGTTATTATGCCTTCGATTGAATCGTCAAGTTTTAAGGGTTTGGGGTTACGGTTTTTCATCAAATTAATTAGGGTTTAGGGGTTTCTAGGGTTAGATAATTACATATTATTGATCCCTGGTTGTGTACGAACCCTAGGGTATGACTAGATTTTGAAAACCCCAAATTTGTTCATCGATCGAATCTGGGTCTGCTATGATGTTCATCTGTGCGACATAACATACGACATAGTCGTTATGTCGCATAGATTAAGACTTTTATGTCGTACTGTTCTCAGGTGCTTATGTCGTATCTTTATACGACACAAAAGTTATGTCGTACCAATGCTATACGACACATCATACGACACAGCGACTATGTCGCATTCGAGATTAATTTCTCAATTATTGCTAAATGCAGGGAAATGCTGTCCGCGTGACACGTGTCATACGACACAAGCCTTGTGTCGTATTGCTCCTATACGACACAGTCCTTATGTCGTATTGACCTCGTGCGACATAACTGTTGTGTCGCAAAACATTTTGTAAAATTAAAACGCGAATTATTTTTGGTACTAACGCTAACGCATTTCGAGTTTTGGCTGTATTATTGTTATTTTTGTAGAAATGGCTGAACAACCTGCTCAAGCTGCTCCAGCCGCTCCAGCACTTGCAGAGATCGATATTTCTAAATACTTTTGGGAGCCACGTCACAACATTGTGGCGTTCATGAATACCACGGTCGAGACTTCGCGACCGTACCGCCCAATGATAGCATTTCTTCGACGCTCGCGTATTTACAAAGCTATCACTGCAGATACTCGGATCCTGACAAATCACATTACCGAGTTTTGGGACAACGCAGTTGTCAATTATGATGAAGCAGACACTTGTATTATGTCTACTGTCTGCGGCCGTCAAGTTGTCTTTTCAGAGCAGCTTATTCGCGATTTCTTCGCGTTCGGTGATAATTCTGATATGATCACCCAGTTTACTCCAGCTGCTATTGCTCAGGGCATGCGATCGATTGGATATCAAGATATTCCAGTTGATCAATACAAGAAGACCTACATGACAAAGGTCTGGAGATATCTAGCTCACATTGTGATCGTGTGCTTATCCAGTCGCAGGGCAGGTCTCGAAGGGATGAAATTTGCGACTGCCTCTGCTATTCTTGCCCTGATATACAACAAGCCCTTCAATTTCTCAGGTTATATCTTCAGGGGTTTTGTGAACAACGCTTTGGATAATAAAGACAAATGGGCGTTGTATCCCCGATTCACTCAGTTGTTACTCAACCATTTGCACCCGGATCTCCCAGTGATCAACTCTTTTACCTTCTCGCAAACGCCGATGAATACCAGAATTTATACTTCTTGTACAAAGTTTGCGAAGTCAGGCGAAGCACCGGAACGTGAGGTTGCGTTGTTCAATCACATTGTGGATCCTGATTACGTACCTCCTCCAGGCGAACAATTTAATGATCCACCTGCTCAGCAACATCAAATCCCGAGGCCTCTAGTACAACAGCCTCCGGTTCAGCAGCCACCCGTTCAACAACCTCCCGTTCAACAACCTTCCGTTCAACAACCTCCAGCTCAGCAACAGCCATTTCAACCTGTTCTTGAAGATCCGGAGTTGGTAGCTCTAGATCGTGAGATCGAAAATTATCAGCCTCCTTCTCCACGTCCCGAATCTTCTAACCGAGGAAAAAGGCCTCGAGACACTTCGGACGTTGCTGATCCGAATCCTTTGGTCAGACGCTCCCGTACTTCCACTTCCACATCTTCTGAGCCTCCAAGGACTGAGACTCCAATCACTCCTCATCCAGCTGTCATTCAGGAGCTTCTGTCAAAGATTGAGAAGATGCAGCAATCATTGGATGCTCAAGCATCAGTTTCTGAAGCTCAGGATGCTAGGATCTCTCGTCTGGAGAAAGAGAATGAAGACTTGAAGACAAAGGTTCTGCAGCTGGAAACCCAAGCTATTGCTTCGGGGGAGACAGGCCAACCAGCTATAGAATCAACACCTAGGGTTTCCGCCGAGGGCGAAGAAAATGTAAATCCTGAAAATGTAAATGCTTCTGATATTAATGAAACAACTCTTATTCTTGAGTATATTATTGAGCAACCAGGACAACCAAAACCGTTAGCTGTTGATTACACGTATTGTAATTTATCATACTTTCAATCTGCGGTTGACAATGACGGTCGTGCGCCTGAGGAACCTTTTGATTTTGAAGCTGCTAACAATGATGATGATGTTGATATTGAACACGAAGGGCTTAGTCCTGATGAGGAATATACTGATCATCCAGCTTATCCTCAAGAGGGTGTTGTGTTATCTGATTCTTCAGACGATGAGTCAGGGCCAACGTTTAACTATGTACCAGGATCTACTTCTCAACCTGGTCCTGCTCAAGAATCGTCTGTACCCTCGTCGTCTTCTCAAGCACAACCAGTCTCTGTTCGTGAAAAGGCAAATTATTATGACATTTTTCCACAGGACACATCTGAAGGTGCTCCTATCGACAAGGAAATGTCCATCAGGGACAACTGGTTTCCAAAGGGTAAAAACCCAGAACCTGTTCCAGTTACATGCAAGAAATATCAGGTTGGTGGTGAGTATACATGCCTGATTAAAAGCTGGAAGGTGAGCAAAGGGAGGTTTATGATTAAAAGACTTGACGGTATCCAGTACTTTCGTCGATCTCTGAGGATACTGAGTACATTGCCAAAGCATGACATTGTTCGTCTTACTCAACTTCAGTTGATAAATCCTTATGAAGATGAACTTGCAGAGGTTATTCAAAAGGTCATGCGTGAGGAGATTAAGCGAAAGAAATATCATTATGTCAAACCAGTACTGGGTACAAGGTACTCGTTCAAGAAGAAGCTCGATCCAAAGACCAAGCAGCCAATCGTAAAAGTGCACTATCCACCTGCTAAATGTCTGACTGAAATCGCTCTGGAAACAGTTCCATTCAATCTACTGAAACGCTTTCATTATTGGGAACTGGATGCTCACACTGGCGAAGCTGTCTTAGTTTACGTTCCAGATTCAGAGCCTCAGACAGGATCTTTGTGGGGTCTACGAAAAGCAAACTTCAGAATATTTGACCCTATGAGCTTGATTAATCTGTCAAGGGATGACTTGAAGAAGCTGTTCGACAATCGGATTCGCTACAATCCAGGAAATGAATTCAACTCTGTTCTAGCGAAACGATTTCAGAAAATCGTTGATATATGCTTCACTTTTGGCATTCACGCTGGCGGAAAGTTTCCACCCGGATGGGTTTGAAGACCAGACGTTTGAAGATTTATTTTTTTGAAGACTGATGCTAAATTGAAGAATTTTTCGAAGACCAAGCTGAAGACACGGGGGAGTTTGTTGGTACATCAATGTGTGTCTGTCAGTTGGTCTCAGTCTGAAATCGTGTCGAAATTGTAATTACGTATTGTATAGTTTTAGAATTATATTAATTACAATTTTTGTAAGTCATGCGACACAATCATTGTGTCGCAGAAGGATTCTATGCGACACAAGCATTGTGTCGCATAAGCAATCTATGCGACATAACGTCTATGTCGCATGAACATCCTATGCGACATAACGACTGTGTCGCATGAGGTCTGGGTCAGACTATATATTGGAGCTCGCCAGCTTCTGTTTGAGAGAATCCAAAACCCACACACATAACACTTCAAACTCAGAGCAAAAATACTATAGGTTGTGTTATTTTGATTATTGTGTGTTTGTTAAAGTGTATGTATTGTTGCTATCTCATTATATACAAAGTTATACACTTGTGTTTTGGTCATATATTGTGTTAATCTTGTACACATTTGTTTGTTTGATTTCCGCTTGAACAAACGATTTATACGACTCGATTTGGTCCGTATCATGTAAGGATTTTAGATTTGATGATTACAAAACAAAATATGCATAAAGTAAGAATGATGAAACTAGAAGGACTTAATGTGTAATATTAGTTTACTTTCTATGCAAGTTAGGTTTTATGTAACCCTAATGATCTCTATTATATAAAGAGACATAGGGACTTAGGAAAATGTGTGCACAAAAATATGTAGACGTCTAGTGTTTAACCCCTAAGGTTCTTTGTAACCCCGATACTAAAGGGTATCCGTCTTGTTGATTCATAAATAAGATTAGGGGTTTGGCTATTGATAACATTGATGTTCTTGTTCTTATTACGCTGCATATTATCATCATTGTTATCGTTATTGTTAATCCTAGATCAAGACCTAAAAAGTCTAGAGCTTAAACGATATTAGGTTTTCACAATTGGTATCAGAGCCATGGTGGCTCATGATCTAGGATCGAAAAGGTTTAAAAGTCTTACGAAGAAGATATTGGAAAATTAGGGTTTTTCAATTTTTTGTTCGTCACTTTCTGCGCAGCCGTGGTAAAAAATTTGGATCTTATTCGTTAACCGTCCAATCGTCGTAAAATTTGAACTGAAAGTTCATAACATATACGTGCACAATCTGACCGAAGGAATTTTCGATCAGAGCTTTCAATTGAGAGATATTAATTGTCGAAATTGGTGCAGAAAGTTTAGGGTTTTTCAGAACGGCTGGAGTAAAACGATCACCGTGTCTTCGTTACTCAACGAATACTCATGATTTTTGGATATGTTATAGAAGACACATGTTTCTACATCGTGTAAAAATTTCATCGTGATCGGAGTTTCCTACAGAGAGATATTAAAATTCGATTTTACAGCAGTAAGTTTGTGGTTTCTTTTGTGTAGCTGAAGTCAAATAATTTCCGTGAATTCGTTAACCGTTGGATCGACTTGGTTTTTGGATATGTGGTTAACGAGATATCGATAGACTTCGTACTAAAATTTGAGCTTCATCGGATGTGTAACCAAGGAGATATACAGTTCGTAAGCCACTGTCATCAACTTGCCCCTGCTAGTACAAAGTTACCACGGTTAAGTACAACGTTGCCTTTGTTAGTACGACGTTGCCACTGCTAGCACTGATTTACCACTGCTAATATAACTTTGCCACTGTTGGGTAGCGATACCACTGTTAGTCATTTTTCAAACACTAGCGGAATTAGTGATACTCGTCATGGATGGTACTACATGGTTTTCGTTGCTATTATTGGATGGTTATCCGTATAGTTCTTATGGTTACTTTGGATCTCGAATGGGATTGTTTTTCATAACAATCTATTCTGATTGATTTAATGGCTTGTTTTTAAGATGATTTGAAGATTTGATCACGAAGAAGATTGATTATAGCTTATTTGATATTGTAGTTGAGTTTGACAGGTTTGTATCTTATCATATCTCAAAGTGATGGATGAAGAGCTTTGAAGATAACTTGTTTGGTTTGTATGGGACGACGAAGACTTGACAAATCTAGCAAACGTGTGAGATTAAACTTATGATGCTCAATGCTCACATTTGCTATCACTTGAAAGAGTTACAGTGGGCTCGGTGACTTATTATGAAGAATGAGGATTTTTGTCAAAGAGATTGTGATCTACTTATACAAGGATATAAGTTCGACGTCGTGGTTAGTACAAGATATAAGGTACAGGTTTGGAAGATTGGACTTCTTTATCAAGTTTGTTATATTCTGTTTTCTTCATAAGTGATCATTACATAGAGCCAATCGACTTAGAGATTCAAGAGATGGTGAACATATTTTGAGGGGAAGCTTACTGTTTAAAGTTTCATCATCTACATGTATCATTTGAGGGGAAGTATTTACAAGTTGCAACAGATTATGATTTGATTATTACAAAAAGGGGAAGATATTAAGTCAAGGGGAAGCATAGAAGACGGTTTCATATATCGAGATTGTTTTGTAATATCAAATAGGGGAAGATTGTAAGGATTTTAGATTTGATGATTACAAAACAAAATATGCATAAAGTAAGAATGATGAAACTAGAAGGACTTAATGTGTAATATTAGTTTACTTTCTATGCAAGTTAGGTTTTATGTAACCCTAATGATCTCTATTATATAAAGAGACATAGGGACTTAGGAAAATGTGTGCACAAAAATATGTAGACGTCTAGTGTTTAACCCCTAAGGTTCTTTGTAACCCCGATACTAAAGGGTATCCGTCTTGTTGATTCATAAATAAGATTAGGGGTTTGGCTATTGATAACATTGATGTTCTTGTTCTTATTACGCTGCATATTATCATCATTGTTATCGTTATTGTTAATCCTAGATCAAGACCTAAAAAGTCTAGAGCTTAAACGATATTAGGTTTTCACAATTGGTATCAGAGCCATGGTGGCTCATGATCTAGGATCGAAAAGGTTTAAAAGTCTTACGAAGAAGATATTGGAAAATTAGGGTTTTTCAATTTTTTGTTCGTCACTTTCTGCGCAGCCGTGGTAAAAAATTTGGATCTTATTCGTTAACCGTCTAATCGTCGTAAAATTTGAACTGTAAGTTCATAACATATACGTGCACAATCTGACCGAAGGAATTTTCGATCAGAGCTTTCAATTGAGAGATATTAATTGTCGAAATTGGTGCAGAAAGTTTAGGGTTTTTCAGAACGGCTGGAGTAAAACGATCACCGTGTCTTCGTTACTCAACGAATACTCATGATTTTTGGATATGTTATAGAAGACACATGTTTCTACATCGTGTAAAAATTTCATCGTGATCGGAGTTTCCTACAGAGAGATATTAAAATTCGATTTTACAGCAGTAAGTTTGTGGTTTCTTTTGTGTAGCTGAAGTCAAATAATTTCCGTGAATTCGTTAACCGTTGGATCGACTTGGTTTTTGGATATGTGGTTAACGAGATATCGATAGACTTCGTACTAAAATTTGAGCTTCATCGGATGTGTAACCAAGGAGATATACAGTTCGTAAGCCACTGTCATCAACTTGCCCCTGCTAGTACAAAGTTACCACGGTTAAGTACAACGTTGCCTTTGTTAGTACGACGTTGCCACTGCTAGCACTGATTTACCACTGCTAATATAACTTTGCCACTGTTGGGTAGCGATACCACTGTTAGTCATTTTTCAAACACTAGCGGAATTAGTGATACTCGTCATGGATGGTACTACATGGTTTTCGTTGCTATTATTGGATGGTTATCCGTATAGTTCTTATGGTTACTTTGGATCTCGAATGGGATTGTTTTTCATAACAATCTATTCTGATTGATTTAATGGCTTGTTTTTAAGATGATTTGAAGATTTGATCACGAAGAAGATTGATTATAGCTTATTTGATATTGTAGTTGAGTTTGACAGATTTGTATCTTATCATATCTCAAAGTGATGGATGAAGAGCTTTGAAGATAACTTGTTTGGTTTGTATGGGACGACGAAGACTTGACAAATCTAGCAAACGTGTGAGATTAAACTTATGATGCTCAATGCTCACATTTGCTATCACTTGAAAGAGTTACAGTGGGCTCGGTGACTTATTATGAAGAATGAGGATTTTTGTCAAAGAGATTGTGATCTACTTATACAAGGATATAAGTTCGACGTCGTGGTTAGTACAAGATATAAGGTACAGGTTTGGAAGATTGGACTTCTTTATCAAGTTTGTTATATTCTGTTTTCTTCATAAGTGATCATTACATAGAGCCAATCGACTTAGAGATTCAAGAGATGGTGAACATATTTTGAGGGGAAGCTTACTGTTTAAAGTTTCATCATCTACATGTATCATTTGAGGGGAAGTATTTACAAGTTGCAACAGATTATGATTTGATTATTACAAAAAGGGGAAGATATTAAGTCAAGGGGAAGCATAGAAGACGGTTTCATATATCGAGATTGTTTTGTAATATCAAATAGGGGAAGATTGTAAGGATTTTAGATTTGATGATTACAAAACAAAATATGCATAAAGTAAGAATGATGAAACTAGAAGGACTTAATGTGTAATATTAGTTTACTTTCTATGCAAGTTAGGTTTTATGTAACCCTAATGATCTCTATTATATAAAGAGACATAGGGACTTAGGAAAATGTGTGCACAAAAATATGTAGACGTCTAGTGTTTAACCCCTAAGGTTCTTTGTAACCCCGATACTAAAGGGTATCCGTCTTGTTGATTCATAAATAAGATTAGGGGTTTGGCTATTGATAACATTGATGTTCTTGTTCTTATTACGCTGCATATTATCATCATTGTTATCGTTATTGTTAATCCTAGATCAAGACCTAAAAAGTCTAGAGCTTAAACGATATTAGGTTTTCACAATTGGTATCAGAGCCATGGTGGCTCATGATCTAGGATCGAAAAGGTTTAAAAGTCTTACGAAGAAGATATTGGAAAATTAGGGTTTTTCAATTTTTTGTTCGTCACTTTCTGCGCAGCCGTGGTAAAAAATTTGGATCTTATTCGTTAACCGTCCAATCGTCGTAAAATTTGAACTGTAAGTTCATAACATATACGTGCACAATCTGACCGAAGGAATTTTCGATCAGAGCTTTCAATTGAGAGATATTAATTGTCGAAATTGGTGCAGAAAGTTTAGGGTTTTTCAGAACGGCTGGAGTAAAACGATCACCGTGTCTTCGTTACTCAACGAATACTCATGATTTTTGGATATGTTATAGAAGACACATGTTTCTACATCGTGTAAAAATTTCATCGTGATCGGAGTTTCCTACAGAGAGATATTAAAATTCGATTTTACAGCAGTAAGTTTGTGGTTTCTTTTGTGTAGCTGAAGTCAAATAATTTCCGTGAATTCGTTAACCGTTGGATCGACTTGGTTTTTGGATATGTGGTTAACGAGATATCGATAGACTTCGTACTAAAATTTGAGCTTCATCGGATGTGTAACCAAGGAGATATACAGTTCGTAAGCCACTGTCATCAACTTGCCCCTGCTAGTACAAAGTTACCACGGTTAAGTACAACGTTGCCTTTGTTAGTACGACGTTGCCACTGCTAGCACTGATTTACCACTGCTAATATAACTTTGCCACTGTTGGGTAGCGATACCACTGTTAGTCATTTTTCAAACACTAGCGGAATTAGTGATACTCGTCATGGATGGTACTACATGGTTTTCGTTGCTATTATTGGATGGTTATCCGTATAGTTCTTATGGTTACTTTGGATCTCGAATGGGATTGTTTTTCATAACAATCTATTCTGATTGATTTAATGGCTTGTTTTTAAGATGATTTGAAGATTTGATCACGAAGAAGATTGATTATAGCTTATTTGATATTGTAGTTGAGTTTGACAGGTTTGTATCTTATCATATCTCAAAGTGATGGATGAAGAGCTTTGAAGATAACTTGTTTGGTTTGTATGGGACGACGAAGACTTGACAAATCTAGCAAACGTGTGAGATTAAACTTATGATGCTCAATGCTCACATTTGCTATCACTTGAAAGAGTTACAGTGGGCTCGGTGACTTATTATGAAGAATGAGGATTTTTGTCAAAGAGATTGTGATCTACTTATACAAGGATATAAGTTCGACGTCGTGGTTAGTACAAGATATAAGGTACAGGTTTGGAAGATTGGACTTCTTTATCAAGTTTGTTATATTCTGTTTTCTTCATAAGTGATCATTACATAGAGCCAATCGACTTAGAGATTCAAGAGATGGTGAACATATTTTGAGGGGAAGCTTACTGTTTAAAGTTTCATCATCTACATGTATCATTTGAGGGGAAGTATTTACAAGTTGCAACAGATTATGATTTGATTATTACAAAAAGGGGAAGATATTAAGTCAAGGGGAAGCATAGAAGACGGTTTCATATATCGAGATTGTTTTGTAATATCAAATAGGGGAAGATTGTAAGGATTTTAGATTTGATGATTACAAAACAAAATATGCATAAAGTAAGAATGATGAAACTAGAAGGACTTAATGTGTAATATTAGTTTACTTTCTATGCAAGTTAGGTTTTATGTAACCCTAATGATCTCTATTATATAAAGAGACATAGGGACTTAGGAAAATGTGTGCACAAAAATATGTAGACGTCTAGTGTTTAACCCCTAAGGTTCTTTGTAACCCCGATACTAAAGGGTATCCGTCTTGTTGATTCATAAATAAGATTAGGGGTTTGGCTATTGATAACATTGATGTTCTTGTTCTTATTACGCTGCATATTATCATCATTGTTATCGTTATTGTTAATCCTAGATCAAGACCTAAAAAGTCTAGAGCTTAAACGATATTAGGTTTTCACATATCATATGGAACCTACATTATTGGTTTCCTTTATTATGAGGTTTTTCTACGATCAAAGCTAAGGGTTTCTGGCAACGATGTTCCTGCCCTAACTCTTGTACCGTAAGAAGCACAACTACAGAAAACAAAGAAATCGGCCATGGCAACAGAAGTTGTTTTCACGCCTTTAAACAAAATCACGAATGAGAAAGGTGATTGGAAGATTAGAGTAAAGGTTCTTATGTTGTGGAAACAGAGTTAGAAAAACACTCCACATTTGATCAACGAGAAGGTTTAATTTTGCAGGTATATATACTTTTCATCAATAGTTATGTCTTCCTGTGAGTTTTTTTGCTTTGTTATCTTTTCAGTTTGTATATAGTTGGTTTATGTTGTTTCATATCATTATCATACATAATGCTTTGTGAATGTATTATTTTTGTTGTTGCTTTGAGTATTTGTTGTTAAAAACTGCAGGGTGTACATTTGATCATGTGCGCATCTGCGACCCACGAAGTTCATTTTCGAATACTTAGTGAGTTAGTGAGGTAAGTACAAATCGTAGTTGACTGTTTGACTATAGTACAAGTTTGATTATAAACAGTTATTAATAAAAAAGAAATCAAATTTACAGACATAAACCCTTGATGTTATAGGTTGCTTTTACGCCTTCCAACTAAACAAGTGTTTCATTTGCTGTAAAATGGATCATTTACCCACAAGGCCACAACTGGCGCAGGGAAGAAATATGTTTTTTTTTAAATTATGTTGCTTTATGTCATCAGTTTTGTCCCTCCCTAAATGGACTTAAAGTAATCGTTGTCAATGACTTACATTAGCTGGCATGATGAAATTTAAACATAGTATATCTTTAGTGATAATCATTTATATACTAACAATGTTCTTATCTTTAACTTTCTTGTGCCATGTTTGCCTGAAAGCTTGCTACGGAAAGACTAATAGTTTTGTTTTATAATGTGGACATGTGAAAAGGTTTGTTTTACTACTTTTAAATGCTTAAAGGTTTCGTTTGAGTCATGTCAGTTACCTTTTCGATCATAGAAGCAATCATTCAATAGTTTCCTTATCATATGTACTTTAAGTGTGTTTTTCCCCTATGCAGCCTGAAGGAGCAGCTCTTAGTAATTTTGTCATACACTAACCTTCAACTGTGGTACTTAAAGGGAGCTTTATTGCATCTTTGTGCAATAAATGATGGAGCAGCTCTTTGGATATGAAGAAGGAGTTTGCTCCTCTTATTTTTCAATGGCATCTGCTGGTTCACATCATATGTTCTAGATTTATATCCTTATTCATCACAAAATGCTTCTTGTGAAATGGTTGTTTTGTACAATATTTTGCGAGGAACAGTACTTCTAAGGGCATGACAATTACGATCAACTGGTGAAAATTGCCAACATACTGATCTGAATCGCCTTAGCATGTTGATCCGTTTATGATCTGAAATTGCCACGTACGATCAATGTGCCGTTTACCATACTTCTAGGTTATGTATTTTGACGTTGTATAAGAAGCTGCATAAGTTACAGTCCATGAGGATAATAGACAAAACGGTGCATGTTACTTGACACTGAAACTTCCATCAAGATCAAGACCACGAGACGATTTCTGGAATTTTCTTGAGAGGTACGGATATCGTTATGGTGATGGCAATAGTCGCCCCTTACTTCCATATGAGGTAATAGACAAAACTATATGTTCTGTAGTTGTGCAAGTTCATATATTTGTTTTCTTTAACTGAAGATTAGGTTTGAGCTATAACCATTTTATGGTGCTATTATGGTCTGCCTTAATATACTATCTGTGTGTTTGCGTTTTTTTATTTTTTAATAAATGTTAGGTGCTGACAATTTCAAAGAAAATCCGTGAGGAAACCAAGAAGAAGCTAGCTGGGAGAGGTTCTTTCTTCCTGTCCCCCCAAATTGTCTGTCCACTCCAGATGTCTCTGATGACATTACCGTTACATCTTCGGTATGTTTATTCCTTTCATGATTTATCAACCTAATCAAGAGTTCCGATGTACCAATAACTATAATGATTATGATTATTGGATATACAACCCATTTCTTCTTTCATTTTGCACCCAATGTAAATGTATTATGAAACAGTATTTTATGATTAATATTTAGGATATATCAATGCCAATGCTCAAGAAGTTTTCAGGCAAGCAGAAATAATTAAGAGTTCAAGGTTTGGGAAGGCAAATTTCAAGTCTCTCGAAGTTGAACTAAATGATTTGCAAGTGGCTGTGGCACAATATCTGCAATCTAGGGGTGCTAAGGTGCGTCTCTTTCAGATTTTTATTTGGACTCTTGGTTAATTATATTTTTTCTTAAATTTCCTCTTGCCTCATGATGTAGCAGGTCCAAATGGGTTCTGTCAATGTCTCATTTTTGTTATGTGTTTGGTCAAGCTGAAATACTTTTTGGCCAAAAAGTTTTAATATTTCATTAACAGTTTGCTTGCCAATATATTAATTAAATTATTTTATGACTTCTGTTATAATATTGTATTCAAGGTTGTAAAAGATTTGGGGGTTTTTATACATTAAAATACATGTTGGGCGCATTTTTTATCCATTTGACTCATTTGGACTGTTTTTAGTTGTTGTCTTTTAGTTATGCTTGATTGATGCGTTAGAAGTAGCACTAACCCGAATTGATCATTCTTAAGTGTATGTGTCAAAGTTGCAATCACTATTCGGAGTTACATGGGTTGATTTTAGGTTCATAAAGGTTTAAATAAGGAAAGTTTTTAAAGGTACGTTAATGGATCCTAAAGGCTGGTTTTTAAAGGTCTATAAAACCTTATGCAAAGTCTCTGTTAGTGACTGGTTTTAAAGGTTTCATGATATTTAATGTAATTTTGTGTAGTTACATGATTCAGAATTTAACCTCTGTTTTTGTGTAATTTCTATCGGTTGGTTTCCATGAATTTAACCTCCTCTTTCACCAAGTTCATGAATATCTTAATTAGGAAAACATTTGAAAACCATTGCATATTAGTCAAAGAAATGAGCAGTATAAGTCATTATAAGCTTTC
This sequence comes from Helichrysum umbraculigerum, assembly GCA_949592205.1. Classification (NCBI taxonomy): domain Eukaryota; kingdom Viridiplantae; phylum Streptophyta; class Magnoliopsida; order Asterales; family Asteraceae; genus Helichrysum; species Helichrysum umbraculigerum. Next base: position 137,887,482 of record CATIUR010000003.1, on the reverse strand, counting down.
AATTCATAAGCTTAAAACCATCACTAATTAGTAATTAAAGTATGATGTCAACTCTTTATGTTCACCTGTCACCATCAGAGCATATAATTTATACATATAACACGATGTCAGCTTAATGGTGTTTATATGCATATAATATTTAATAACTTAATAGTAGTTTATATTCTAGTATACAAAATATAATTGTACTATTTTAATAACTAAGGCTCTGTTAATTAGGTTTGATATATTAAAGTCTGATTGTGCTTAATCACTGATGTATCAGGCTGCTGTTGACATGTCTGGAATTCCTAAAAGAGAGCATCCGTTGACATAACAGGAATATTCAGATTTGTGTTGCGGGAAATACAATGGTATCGTCTATAACTCTCTATGTATTTCTATCGGTTGGTTTCATATGTATCTACATGCATGCGTGTTACTTTTTATACGTGTGTATGTATGTAAATCATCTCATTATAATAGCATGACTAATTGATTGTTATGATCATATTGATATTCAACTCAAAATGGATTTATCTAATGTGATTTCTTTTGTCAATTATTACATTTAAAGTTTTGGTTAATTAATAATCTAATGAAAGAAAATTTTGTGGTAAACTAAGGTGTGTAGGTAAGTTGAAAGAATGGACAAAAGTTGGATTAATTTTCAAAGAACAAGCAAAACTTATAGAGATGGAGTCCAGTCTTTTATTGATTTTGCTCGTAGTGGAGCTATAAGAGGGTCGATTGCATGTCCTTGCTTTAGATGTTGTAATGATAAATGGTTTAGTTTGGATATTGTACATGTGCATCTATTGAGTTATGGGTTTTTACCGGGTTACACAACATGGACATTTCATGGAGAGAATTATAGACCTTCACATCAATCTGAGTCTAGTAGTATCCGAGAAACTTTATGTGTTGAAGAGGACATAAGAGGCCTAATTCGAGATGCTGTAGGTGTAAGCTCTTTTCATTTGAATAGTGAAGAATTAAGGGAATCAAGTCTTGAAAAGGATGTTAATGAATGTAATGATAGTGAACCAAACTCACAAGTAGGTAATGATAATGTAGAAGACCAACAATATAAGAAGTTGTTAGAAGAATGTGAGAAAGAACTGCATCCAGGTTGTAAGTATTCGGGTTTGTCATTCACTTTACACCTATATCACATCAAGTGTATAGGTGGGATATCTAACAAGTGTTTCGGGATGTTATTAGAGCTTTTGAAGGATGTGTTTCCTCATTTGATATCACTACCATCATCTGTTAACGAAGCTAAAAAGTTGACTAATGCCCTGGGGCTTGGGTACCAAAAAATTGATGCATGCCCTAATGATTGTATGCTTTATTGGCGTGAGAGGGAAGCCCAACAATCATGTCATATTTGTAGTGCTTCTAGATATGAAAATGATGTAGGTGATGAACACAACCAAAGTTCTAAATCACACAAGTCAAAGAAGCCTGCAAAAATTTTACGATACTTTCCTTTAATTCCAAGATTAAAAAGAATATACACTTCTGACAAAACCGCGAAGGAAATGAGATGGCACGATACAGGTCTTTCTAAAGATGGGAAGTTAAGGCATCCGGTAGATGGCCTTGCTTGGAAAGAGTTTAATGTTCGGTATCCAGAATTTGCCTCAGACCCTCGAAATGTCAGACTCGGCCTTGCTAGTGATGGATTTAATCCTTTTCGTATGATGAGTACATCACATAGCACATGGCCAGTGTTGCTAATTCCATATAATTTACCACCTTGGATATGCATGAAGCGACAATCTTTTATTCTTTCAGCGATTATTACAGGGGTGAAAGGCCCTGGAAATGATATAGATGTCTATTTGAAACCTTTAATTGAAGAATTGAAATTATTATGGGAGGGTGTAGATGCGTATGATGCTTTTTCTAAGGAACAATTTAAGTTACAAGCTTCTCTTATGTGGACTGTCAATGATTTTCCCGCCTATGCCAATTTATCTGGGTGGAGCACAAAGGGTCGTGTGGCCTGCCCAGTTTGTGCTGATTCCACTCGTTCCATTTGGTTGAAGCATAGCAAAAAATTTAGCTACATGGGACATCGTAGATGGCTTGAGCAAAAACACAATTATCGGTTTCAAAAAGATTGTTTTGATGGTAATATCGAGGAAGAGGGTCCTCCAACCGTGCTTACGGGATCTGATATTCTAAAGAAATTAGGAGGTATAAGTTTTACATATGGAAAGTCTGATAAATCATCTAAGAAAAGGACAAGAGATGATGTAGGTTCTTCAACACATATTTATGAGTCCAATGTATTTGGGGATATGGATAATCTCATAGAAGAAAATGTTGATGATGAGCAACAATTGTGGAAAAAAAGGAGCATCTTTTTTGATTTACCATATTGGGAATACAATTTACTTAGGCATAACTTAGATGTAATGCATATAGAAAAGAATGTTTGTGATAATCTGCTCGGGACTTTAATGAATTTGGATGGGAAGACTAAAGATAATGAAAATGCTCGCAAAGATCTCAAGGAAATGGGAATAAGGCATGAACTTCACTTAACAGATCGTCCTAACAAGAAGTCATACTTTCCCCCTGCATGTTATAGTATGTCCAACATTGAGAAGACTAACTTTTTGCAAGTGTTGAAAGATCTTAAAGTTCCTGATGGGTACGCTTCGAACATTTCAAGGGGTGTAAGCTTGAAGGATCGTAAGCTTTTCAACCTTAAGAGTCATGATGGGCACATTTTAATGCAAGATGTATTACCAATTGCTTTAAGGGTTTCAATGACTTCAAGAGCACAATCTCGAGTAGTTAAAGTCATTTCTGATTTTTGCTCCTTTTTTAAAGGGTTGTGTGGTAAAGTTCTTGATCTCGGTGAATTAGAAAAGATGGAGTATCAAGTCGTGCAAACACTATGCGAGTTGGAGCAGCTATTTCCTCCTAGCTTCTTTACTATAATGGTCCATTTAACTGTCCACTTGATATCGCTAAACTTGGTGGACCTGTTCATTATAGATGGATGTATCCAGTTGAACGGTAATAAATCTCTCTGTAAAAGCATATGTGTTTACGTTTTAATTCAGATTAATTATTTTTTCTATTATTTATTTATATCGGAAGGTACTTGATGCGATTGAAGTCATATGTTGGCAATAAGGCTCATCCGGAGGGCTCAATTGCAGAAGGGTATATTAAAGAGGAGTGTCTTACGTTCTGTTCTAGATACTTTGAAGGTGTTGAAACTCTGATATCGCTCATTTTGTATAAGTTTATCTTAAGCGATATCATTGTTTTTGCATTCATTTTAAGTGGACTTTATGAACTTTTGGTACTTATTTAGCTTAAATTGAATTACAGGCGTCAATATTGAAGAATCGTCGTTAGTGCATTTGAAATATTAAAAGAGAAATTAACTAGACCTCTAACTAGACCTCTAAAGGTACTTTATGAACCTTTATTGCAAAGTAAAGGATTTTTCGAAAATAACTAGACCTCTAACTAAACTTCTTGAAAAGGATTCACCGTTTGTTTTTGACAAGTCATGTTTAAGTGCATTTGAAATATTAAAAGAGAAATTAACCAATGCACCTATACTTGTTTCTCCTGATTGGTCACAACCCTTTGAGTTAATGTGTGATGCGAGTGACTATGCATTAGGAGCTGTTCTAGGACAACGAGAAGATAAACATTTCAAGCCTATTTACTTTGCTAGCAAAACATTAAACGCAGCACAACAGAATTACACCACAACAGAGAAAGAATTACTTGCTGTAGTGTTTGCTTTTGATAAGTTTAGGCCATATCTTGTTTTGTCTAAAACTGTTGTTTTCACTGACCACTCGGCCCTCAAGTATCTGTTTGCTAAACAGGACGCTAAGCCATGTCTCATACGTTGGATTCTTTTGTTACAAGAATTTGATATTGAGATAAAAGATAAGAAAGGGGCCGAGAACCTTGCCGCTGATCACTTGTCAAGGTTGGAGAATCCAAACCTTGATGAGCAAGGCGATTCTAATATTGATGATTCCTTTCCCGAGGAATTTTTGATGCAGGTAGGTGAACAATTGGAGCAGGAAGAGGAAGCACCTTGGTTTGCCGATTATGCAAATTACTTGGCTGGAGATGTGCTAAGAAAAGGGATGACCCACCAAGAGAAGAGCAAATTCTTCTCTGATTTGAAGTATTATTTCTGGGAAGACCCACATTTGTTCCGGGTCTGTGCTGATGGTATGATTAGAAGATGATTTGCTGGAGGTGAAACAAGAGAAATTCCGAACTCTTGTCATTATGGTCCAACCGGAGGTCATTATGGTCCATCGGTCACAGCAAAGAAGGTTTTTGATGCTGGATTTTATTGGCCAACAATATTCAAGGAAGCAAAAACACTTTGTGAAACCTGTGACGCATGTCAACGAATGGGTAACATCTCAAAGAGAGATGAAATGCCTCAGACCAGCATTCAGGTATGTGAAGTATTTGATATCTGGGGTATAGACTTCATGGGGCCATTTCCACCATCATTCAAGTGTAAATATATCTTGGTAGCAGTAGATTACGTTTCAAAATGGGCAGAGGCAAAGGCATTACCAACAAATGATGCATGAGTTGTGATTGATTTCTTGAAAAGTTTGTTTGCAAGGTTTGGGATGCCCAAGGCCTTAATTAGTGATCAAGGAACTCATTTTGCAAATGCTCAACTCGAAAAGGTTCTGAAGAGATATGGTGTGCATCATAGGTTTTCTACCTCGTACCACCCTCAAACGAGTGGTCAAGTGGAGAATACTAATCGAGCGTTAAAGAGAATATTGGAGAAAACAGTCCAAAACAATCGGGCTGTGTGGGCTAAGAAGTTAGAGGATGCTTTGTGGGCATTTAGGACAGCTTACAAGACTCCAATCGGAACCACACCATACAGATTGCTCTATGGCAAAACTTGTCATTTACCTTTAGAATTGGAACACAAAGCATATTGGGCATTAAGGGAATGCAATCTGGATCTAGTTGAAGCTGGGGAGAAAAGATTTCTCCAATTGCATGAGTTGGATGAGCTGAGAATGCAAGCCTATGAAAATTCAAGATTGTACAAGGAACGAACCAAGGTTTGGCATGATCGAAAGCTCAGAATGAGGAAGGAGTTTCAACCAGGAGATAAGGTGTTGTTATTTCAGTCCAGGTTTAAATTGAAGCAACCCAAGCTAAAACCACGTTGGTCTGGACCATTCACGGTTAAACGGGCATACCCGTCCGGATATGTTGAGCTTTATGACAAGAAGGGTGGAAGCTTTATAGTAAATGGGCATAGGTTGAAGCAATATCATATGGAAGATGTAGGAAACGAGTGGGAGGAGCTAGTGGTATACCCCAAGGACAAATGAATTCGGGGTCGAGTCAAGCTTACGACTCGTTAATAAACAAAGCACCAAAACGGGTCAGCCCGTTTCGTATCCTTTATCTCTTTTAAGTTTGTTTTTGCTTAAAAATTTTTGCGTTTTGATTGTTTAATCTAGAGTGTTTGATTAAGATTTTAGTTGATTGCATGTTTAGGATAGATGTTTGTTTAATTTTTGCATTTTTGTTGACCAAAATGTTTAGTGTAATGGTTAAATGAGAAGCTTAAGTGAAGAAAGAGGTGAATACGGGTAAACCTCGGGAATCCGTACGTATTGAGCTGAATACGTTCGGGAATACGGCGTATTCACGGGAATACGACCGTATTCAAGGCCAATTTTTAGTTGTTTCGTTCACAGAACACCCTCTAACGAATACGCTCTAGGAATACGCTGTACTCACGGAATACGTTTGGGAATACGGACGGATTCACGGGAATCCGACCGGATTCCGGGAATTAATTAATGCGTGATTAGGGCTAATTTCCGATCGACACGTGGCATTTTTGCTTGAATACGTCCGGATTCACGGAATCCGACCGTATTCCCTCATTTTTATAACCGATCTGCAGGCTTCTTTTTCACTCACACACGAACCAAAACCCCAATTTCTCTCAAAAACTCGGCGAAAACCAACCCTACACCCCTAGAACCCCGATTTTTCACTAAAATCAACCACAATCTTTCATTACAATGGGTCCTAAGGTATGATTAACACTCAAATAACTCCATTGATTCAATTTTCATGTGTTTAATCCTTACTTTGGGGGTATTTCGGGTTTGGTAAGATTTTAAGTGTGGGGATGCGATTAGTTTAATTCTTTCATGTTATCATTGTTCGTTAATGCTTACTAATGTGTTCTTAACATGATCTGATGATTACATTGCTCAATTTAATGATTTGTGAAATTAGGGTTCATGAGACCAATTTAGGGAAAACGATTTTCTCATGAACTAGATAGTTTTATGAGTTAATTTACATTCTAGTAATGCTATTATACTTGTAGATTGTTTGGTTTCATTTATAATTGCTCAATTTAAATTTTTGATAATTAGAGTTTATATGGAATTAATAAATTGGGCATGATTAAGTTAAACTGAGCTTCTGTGATAATTCTAGCATGAGTTCACGATTGGTGAATGATTGTATTGTGTTTGCTTGTTAAAATCAATTGTGAATCAATTTCTTAGAAAATTATTGAATATTGTTGGGAGCATGTATAAATGAGGCAATGCTTGATCACTATGCATTATCATGAATAACCTCATCTGAGTAACGGTTAAAGTGAGTTGATGAAATTATGGAATATAGGTTTAATCTCGGCTCTGATTTAGCATGCTAGATTGATGTTTAATATGTATGTTCGCTGCCTTGTTCCATTAAAATAGTCAATAAGTTATGTTAGATGTTAGCTGGAACTTTGATGCAAATATGTGCCTATAGCTAACGCTAACGCTTCTACAAACTTGGATTCGGTTGTGTTGTGTTTATCTTTGCAGACAGCTGGCAGGAAAAGCTCGACACGAGCATCTACCTCAAGGCGACAACCAGAACCGGTTCCACATGAACCATTGGGGTTATTCGCGCTGCAGATGCCCCCAAATCTTCATCAGTGGTTGAGATTAGGTCGGCCGGGGGCACTTTTTAATGGTTATTGTGAGAAGTACTTAAGACTTCGCGGGAAACAGTTTACCTGTCCCAGAGTTCCGGATTGGGCTCCATTAGATCAAGCAGGTATTGGAGATCAGATTAGAGAGATTTTGACATCACGGTATGATCTTGATGCTGAGGATGATGACAGTGATTATATTGAGCACAACGATTGGGTCCGACTGTTTGATTTATGGCTTCCGATCTATAAAGAGTTATGTTTGGAGTTCCTGTCCACAGTCAGGATCAGAGAGAGCGGGGTTCAAAACGCTACAGACAGAAGCTTCATGGCGTTTAGGTTAGGGGGAGAGGACCGCCACATGTCCTACCGGGACTTGGCTGTCAGTTTAGGAATCTATACGGAGGACGAAATCGAATCTAATTATTTTGATGATTTCCTAATGGAGGGTGCAAAAATCAAGAGTTTAACAACTGCACCGTGGTCACAGCTCTCCGACAAACCCTACAAGACCAGTGAAAACCATGTATCGGATGTTAGAAATGTGCATTTGCGGGTGATTCAGCGGTTCTTATCTCATACGATCTCTCAAAGAGATGAAAACACAGAGAGAGTAAATTTACAGGACATGTGGTACCTGGAAAAGTTTGAAGACCGCGAACTGGTCAACATTCCTTATTGTGTGGCTTGGTTTTTGTTGAAGAAAGCAGCAGGAAGAAAAGAGCAATCACCGATCTGTGGAGGGCATTACATCACTGCTATTGCCCGTTTCTTTAACATTGATTTTGCAGGGTTAACTTTGGTTCGAGATCCTCGGATTACTATCAGTGCTCCTATGTATATCCAAGCCGAGGCAATCAAGAGAGTTGGTAACTCTTACATTCCATGGCCGACAGAGGAAGGATCACCACCTCCACAGCGACAAAGAACCGGCGAAAGGACATCAAACATCCAAGCTGAAGAGGAAGGTGTACGTGATCAAGGAGTGTTTCAAGAAGGATTCGAGGCTCCTTCCTATGAGTATCCCGCTACTCCTTCCTTAATTGATATTATGCAGGGGATTAGCCGATTGGGGGAGCGACATGATACATTCAGCAATGATTTTGGGGAATTTCGACAAGAAATGACCGACTAGCATCAACAAATCGACTACAGGGTCGGTAATGTAGAGTACCAATCCTCATGGACGGCTAATAATCTCAATTGGTTGGCCGAGCGACAAGGATACCCCACCACTTCTCAAGAGCCATTGCATCAATGGGGTACTCCCGAGGCACAACAGTTTCCACCCCCGGTTTATAATCATGCAGCGGCATTTGAGGAGGCCCAACGACGACACCAAGAAGAATATGACAGAAATTTGCAGCAGGAGTGGCGCGAAAGAGAAGAGCCTTCGGAATGGACTGCATGGCCAAGTGAGGAAGAAATTAGGCGACGCCAAGAGGAACAAAACAGGAGCAGTGGTGGTGGTTGGGGCTGGTCTTGGTAGATGTTCCAGCTTATTTTCAGACACTAGTATTATTATTATTATTATTTATTTGGAGTGCCTGCGTGCCTCCCTTATTGAACAATTTATTTTATGCTTTAAGTACCTTTAGGATAATACTTTAACATTTGAACTGCTTAACATTGGGTGACACTTGGGTACAGTTTGTACAATGTCACCCCAAACTCTTTAAACTTTGTGTGTTTTCTTAGGTATCTATTAAAAGTTCTTGACTTTTATGATGTGGGTGATGGAATGCAATCAAATGAGTAAGCTGGCAGTAAGTTCAGCTTTTGGTACCAAGCAAGCATTCAACCACTTCTAGCAAAGACCCCCGGGGAAGTTCTCGCTCCCTTTCCTTTACACTTTAATTCTTTAACTACTTATATATTTTTGCATTGAGGGCAATGCAAATCTTAAGTGTGGGGATGTATTCACTTGAACTTAGATTCAAGTGAATTATTGTTTCTAATTTTTATTGGGTATACTACATTTAAAAAAAAAAAAAAAAAAAAAAAAAAAAAAAAAAAATTTCGAATCCCAATAACTAAGTTATGAAATGGTAATTCACTTTGAATTAGCGTTGTCCTCATAAGATTAAGTTGCTTTGAAACATATTTTTGCCATAATTGTAAGTAACTTTAATCTTAAAACCCTTGCATTCAAAAAGTTTGTCGAAAAGCATCCGAACTAGGAGAGTTACACAACTAGCACATTTATAGCCCTGCTGAAAATTTGAGAGATTCTTGAGCCTTATTGAGAAAACACTTCCCTTTAGTGTTTATATATTCAAATTGCTATGAGTGTGCCGGTGTTTGTAGTTTATTCTAGAACTTGCCTTAATGATGCAATTCGAGACCATTGTGGGATCACATTCGTGTGATATAAGTAAAGTAGACGATGAATTGGTATTCTTTAGGATTTACTTATGTAGGTTTTAATTTAACACCATTTATATCCAGTCCACCCAGGTCGTTAGCACTCATTTCTAGTGCTAAGAAACCCTTAGATACCCTTCACATACATTTCCACCCCAATTATTACCTTACCCTTATTTTTTTTGTGTAGTCAAAAGCTTAAAAGTTGCCTTGTAACATTGCAAATCAGTTTACAAAATGTGATTTCAAAAACAACCTTTTGGAAAGAGTTACATGAAGATTATTTATTCAAGAAAGCAAAGACCGAGGTGAAAATTCAAAAACTTTAAGCAAATTCAGAAACCAAACAAAATCATGAATGAAAGTTGCTGAAAAATTTATCCAAGGATGCAAGAATTGAAGAGATATATTGTTAGAAGAAAAAAAAAAGATGAAGCCTAAGGTTAATTGTGATCACATTTTCATTAAGGTTTCAAGGTAACACTTCACAAAAACTTTTGACTATCGTTTTCAACAATTAAAGAGTCTATCTTAACACAACTTCACCCTCACTTTTATATTTTCAACACATTTTAGAATACCATTTTTGATACTTTGCTTGGTGCTCACGCCAAGACGGAGGAGATTTGATCTTTTGGCAAGCATATGGTAATAACACATCACGACTTGGCTTGATTGAGTGATTATATCATTTATACCCCTACCTTGTAGTTTATAGGTTGAGTGTAAGTGATTTAAACACATATCCTGATTGAGAGGTGCTAAGTTGTGCAAATTCATGCTTGACAAATTATTTGTAGTTTATAATCATTCATGCAAACTAGCATACTTAGATGAGTGTGCTTGGTTATATTTTTGTGAAACTTGTTTTGAAATTCTGGAATGCAGGTGGTATTGTTTTGAATTGTAAAATCATGGTTTGCTTGAGGACAAGCAAAGTTCAAGTGTGGGGATATTTGATATCGCTTAAATTATACATATTTTTAGACGCGATATCATTGAGAATTGTGTACCATTTTTAGTTAAATTCATGAACTTTCGATACTTATTACTTTGAAAATGAATTCAGGTACCAATGCGGCCGAAGTGATGAATTGAGTGAAGAAACGAGCTTAAAAGTAAAGTGACCAAAGAATCAAGCTGAAGATAATTGAATCCGGACGTATTCTTGTGAATACGGTCGGATTCACAGTACCTGAATTCCCAACTTTCTTCATTCTTTGATCAGACCAATTTAGTTTGAATCCGTTCGTGAATCCGCAATTGAATCCGTCATGGGAATACGTACAGATTCAGGGAATCCGACCGTATTCCCCTTATTTTGCCCAGACTTGGAGTTAAGGTACATTTGGCTTTAGAACTTGTACATCACTCGGAATACGTACGGATTCAGGGAATCCGTACGGATTCAGGTCCCGAAAAAAGTCAACTTCAGCATTTAATGTCTGCAACTTCACCTACCCAATTCCAAAACATACCAGTCGACAAACAGCAGCCAAAAGGAGATTTACAATCCTAGAAACCTTTTCCTCGCCAGTTTTCTCAACCATAATCGCACGCTCAAATCAAATACGGATGGGGAAGATTTCTAGGCATGTGGGAGCATTAAATTTCTTCAACCATATTTTCATCTATAAAACCCAACTGGGTTTTCATCCAAGAGAAGAAGAGAAAAAACCCTGGTGAATCGAGGAACACACGGAGTAGGAATTCAAGCTAGTATTATTGGAGTTGTTTCTTCTGTATTGGAATTACTCCAACTTCATAATCACTCTTGTTGTAAGCAATCCTTCATTTTATTAAAATCAATTTGATTAGATTTTAACACTGTCATGAACCTAATATTAGTTTGTTATTGCTTATTTATGAAAATGATTGGCTAAGTTCTTATATACTTGCTTGGATGAAATAACTATATGATTAGGGGTGTAATATTTAGAGTTTAATTTATTAAGTAGTTTATGTTTAATCGAGAACCTAATGTGTTTGAGTTTTGATTCATGAATATATCTTGTTGATGTTTTAGAAGTGTAAACCTGTGAAAACATTTTATATAACTGATTTATTTTAGTTATTTGTCTATGAATAACTATTGATTTCATCGTGAACATATGATTTTAAACAAGATTATCCATTAAACTCAATTGTGTTAGTTAGTAAGTCTACGGAAGTGATTTGCTAAAAGATTAGATTATAAACTAGTTAATAACTTAAGATGCAATTTTGAGTTTATATATTCCATTATCTAGTTGGTAAGTTATTAAATGATAATCAACAAAAGTTTTTATCATTTTAGTAATTTGTTACAATTGTTTGTCTATGAATGATTGTCTAGTTATAATCGAATGAATAACTAGAACAAGTTAATAATATAAGCTTAATTTGTGCAAGATGGTAATGTTTATGAAAATAACTTACTTGATTGAATCTTAATGTTTTTAACTTAGAATTTGGATACAAGATTTGAAGAACTTCGTCTTGAGGAAATCTTCTATAAATCTTAAGAGAAAATGAACTGGTTTTAACTTCCATACACCCCGAAATCATTAGTGAAATAATCCGAGCAAGTATCCTTGTTTTCTTTGATTTAACCATCCATTTAAATCCGGCTCTTAAAAGCCCAATTGCCTAGTCTTAGAATCAAGTAGTATTAAGCAAAGCAACAATTTGGTTGCACCAAAACCCCACATTTTATTTCCTTGTTTCAAATTAGTTGCATTATATTCAAAGTTCTTAATAATAACATTCCCTGCGATCGAATCTCGGATTTACCAATACTATACTACTTCACGACAGGGTACACTGCCCGGTTGTGTTATAGTCTTAATCACGGTACTTTCTAAGTTCAATTACAACGATAAATTTAATAACTAGATTTAACACATCAGCGTGTGTGCATTGATTATAGGAGGTTGAATGATGCCACGAGAAAAGACCATTTTCCCTTACCCTTCATTGACCAAATGCTTGAGAGGTTGGCGGGTAATGAGTATTATTGTTTCCTTGACGGATTTTCGGGATATTTCCAAATACCCATAGATCCCGAGGATCAAGAAAAGACCACCTTCACTTGTCCATTTGGGACCTATGCCTATATTAGAATGCCCTTTGGTCTTTGCAATGCTCCCGCCACATTCCAACATTGTATGATTGCCATTTTTCACGATATGGTTGAAACTTCCATGGAAGTCTTCATGGATGATTTTTCGGTATTTGACGATTCATTTGAGTCTTGTTTAAAAAACTTGGATAAAATGTTGGAGATATGTGAGAAAGCTCATCTAGTGTTGAATTGGGAGAAATGCCATTTCATGGTGAAAGAGGGCATAGTGTTGGGTCATAAAGTGTCGGGGTTGGGAATTGAAGTTGATAGGGCTAAGATTGATGTTATTGCCAAATTACCTCCACCGACCAATGTTAAGGGCATTAGAAGTTTTCTTGGTCATGCCGGTTTTTACCGTAGATTCATTAAAGATTTTTCGAAGATCACCCGTCCAATGACTAGGCTACTTGAAAAGGATGCCCCTTTTTTGTTTGATGGACCATGTTTGAGTGCATTTTCGACCCTTAAAGACCATTTGACCAAGGCACCTATCATAGTCTCGCCCGATTGGTCCAAGCCCTTTGAAATCATGTGTGATGCAAGCGACTTTGCCTTAGGAGCTGTCTTAGGACAAAGGATTGATAAACATTTCAAACCTATTTACTTTGCTAGCAAAACCTTGAATGGGGCCCAACAAAACTACACAACCACCGAGAAAGAATTGCTTGCCGTCGTATATGCCTTTGACAAATTTAGGCAATATCTTGTCCTATCTAAAACCGTAGTTTTTACCGACCATTCGGCTTTAAAGTATCTTTTCAATAAACAAGATGCTAAACCACGTCTCATCCGTTGGATTCTTCTTTTACAAGAATTCGACATTGAGATTAAGGACAAAAAGGGAGCCGAAAACCTTGCCGCCGATCACTTGTCAAGATTGGAAAATCCATATCTTGACAAGCAAGGCGATACTAATATTGATGATTCCTTTCCCGAGGAATTTCTTTTGCAGGTAGGTGATGAAAACAAGGATGAGGAAGCACCATGGTATGCCGACTTGGCAAACTATTTGGTTGGTGGAGTTTTGAGGAAGGGCATGAGTCACCAAGAGAAAAGCAAATTTTTCTCTAACTTGAAGCATTATTTCTGGGAGGAACTGTATTTATTCCGTGTTTGTGCGGATGGCATGGTGAGGAGATGTGTTTCGGGTGGTGAAACAAGAAAGATTTTGGATGAATGTCACCATGGGCCCACCGGTGGACATTATGGCCCCTCGGTCACCGCAAAGAAGGTCTATGATGCGGGTTTTTATTGGCCAACGATCTTCAAAGAGGCTAACACTTTATGTCAAACTTGCGATGCTTGTCAAAGAACCGGAAACATCTCCAAAAGGGATGAAATGCCACAAACTAGCATCCAAGTTTGCGAAGTATTTGATATTTGGGGCATAGACTTCATGGGACCGTTCCCACCTTCATTTAAAAATGAATACATTCTTGTGGCGGTTGATTATGTGTCCAAATGGGCGGAAGCCAAGGCCTTGCCCAAGAATGATGCTAGAGTAGTAATCGACTTCTTGAAAAGCCTATTTTGCCGCTTTGGGATGCCCAAAGCATTGATTAGCGACCGGGGGAGCCACTTTGCTAATGCTCAACTTGAAAAGGTGCTCAAAAAGTATGGGGTAAATCACCGGTTCTCGACTTCCTACCACCCACAAACAAGTGGTCAAGTCGAGAACACTAACCATGCTTTGAAAAGAATTTTAGAGAAAACGGTAAAAGACAACCGGGCCATATGGTCCAAAAAGCTTGAAGATGCATTGTGGGCGTTTCGGACCGCCTACAAGACACCGATAGGCACAACCCCATACCGGTTACTTTATGGCAAAAGTTGCCATTTACCCCTTGAAATTGAGCATAAAGCTTATTGGGCGCTCAAGAATTGCAATTTGGATTTGATTGAAGCGGGTGAGAAAAGGATGTTGCAACTTCACGAGTTGGATGAGCTCCGGTTGCAAGCTTATGAAAATTCTCGTCTCTACAAAGAACGCACCTAAGTGTTGCACGATCGTAAGCTAAAGATGAGAAAAGAATTCAAAGCCGGTGACAAAGTTCTTCTTTTTCAATCACGTTTCAAGCTTAAACAACCAAAGTTCAAGCCTCGTTAGACCGGTCCTTATACGGTCAAACATGGTTATCCATCCGGATATGTTGAACTTTTCGGTTCGGATGGAGGAACTTTTATTGTCAATGGTCATCGGTTGAAACTATACCACGAGGAAGAAAAGGAGAGCGAGTGGGAGGAGCTCGCGGCTTACCCCAAGGACAAATGAAATCGGGGTCGAGTCAAGCTTTCGACTCGTTAATAAACAAAGTGTCCAAACGGGTCCAAGAAAACCCGTTTCGTATCCTTTTAGTTATTAGGTATATACTAATTATTATTATTGATAATATGATTATTATTATTTTCAAAGGTTTGAAAAAAAAAAAAAAAAAAAAAAATTGGGGGTTTTTGGAATCGGAAGATGAGCAGCCGGGTTTGAACACTTAGCCGCCGGGTCTTCATGTCAACCCGCCGGGTTGATATCTTGACACGCCGGGTGAATTAATTTTTCTCAACATATTGTTAACTGAAATATTCGCCCATTTAAAGCCTATATAAGCCGGCGTCTTCTTCCCCGACCCGCCGGGTTCATTATATAACCCGGTTGCTAACCTTTCAACCCGCCGGGTTGTTTCTTTGTTTTTAATCCGAATACCTGGCGACCCGGGCGTGACCCGCGCCCAACCCGACATCAACCCGCCGGGTAACATACCAAACCGCCGGGTTCTCTTCTATATCTGCAGTTTTAAAAAACGATTTTTGGCCATTTTTTTCACCTAACCCCAAATTATCTTCTTCTTCTTCTTCAAACGGCTGGTGCACTCCACTAACCCTATTCCCATTTCGAAAAATTATCACTCTTTTCATCTCCAATTCTTGTTTTAATGGCTCCCAAGGTATGGATTAACATCTTTTTACTTGCGATTTGTGATTTTTGCTCTCACATTACTTTACATGTGGGTTTTGCAATTGCTAAGTGTGGGGATGTTTAATCTTGTACTTTTCATGCTATTAAAGATGTTACATATCCTATTTGCTCCATGATTCTATGTTTATTTGCTTGATTTGATGAACTTTGCAAATTAGGGTTTATGTGAAAATGGATATTCCGAATTTTGATGATGATAAGCGTTTGTAGTTGTTTAATTGACATGATATCTTTATCACTTTGCTCATAATTGCTTATTTTACATTTAGTTTCATAATGTAAAGGTGATAATTGGTGATTGGGGTTCATGTTAATTTTGGGAAAGATGACTTGGGTGTAAATTTTGGTCATTATTTTTGATTGATATAATTATTGGTTGTAAGGCATTGCTTGAGAAATGTCTATGCATTTGCGTTGTCATTATTCAAGTATATGTTTGATACTATTATTATTGATAAATTGAATGACCATGATAGACTTTCTTGGAATGGTGGTACATTGTATGAACTAATGTGTAATTGTGATTGTAAGACTAGCTTAACTAAGATAATGTTGATTAGGCATTGTTTTTGGTTTGGTTTAGTTTAATATTGGATTACATATTCTCTGCACGTTGATGAGTTTGTGAGTAAAAATTTGAACTTGTTGGGCATGTTTGGTTCTGGTGTTTGTGGTGAATTGCCTATATGCTATTTTGGTTGGAAAAAAAGACTATTTGTTGGGGGAGGTTATGATTTTGACATATTATCGCTCATTTTGCATACGAGACATGTCTATGATTACGACTAACACTAACATTTGTTTTGTGCAATACTGTGTTTCTCTATTGATTTTTCTCAGCATGCAGCAACCTCACGCAAGTCACGCAAAACCAGCACCTCCAAGAGAGCCGCTGAAACTTCCACCTCTCAATTGCAAGACGAGGAGGAATTCCCACATGTCGGTCCTGATGTTACGGAAGCACTATTTATTCCGGCTAACATCCACCCATGGCTACGATTTGAACAGAGATGGGTGCACTACACTAAGTATGCCAGGAACTTGTTCAATTTGTTAAAAAAGGAGTTTGAGCTATCCAGATACGTAGACTGGGAACCTCTTGAGGCGATTGGTCTCTCTCAGCAGATTCGCGAACTTCTCATTCAGAGGTTTGAGTATCAAGGGAATGTGTACGAATTCACCGAATGGGAAAGATTGTTTAACACCAGGGAACCTGTGTTCAAGGAGTTATGCTATGAGTTCTTTTCCACTTTGATCTTGCAAAGAAATGTAACCTCAGCTACCGATGCAAACTTCATGAAATTCAGGTTAGGAGGCGAGCCACGCTTTCTTTCCATGAGACAACTAGCTGAATGTTTGGATATCTATACTCCAGCTGAGCTCGGCTATACCTTCTTTAATGACTATTTGATTACTGGGGCTCGAGTAGATGACACTCAAGACTTTATTGAGGGGGAATTTTGGGAGCAATTTAGTGCTAAGGAGTTTGAAGCTAGTTCGGTCTCTTACAAAGACATGAATAATATCCATCTTCGTATCATTCATCGTTTCATCACTCACACTATTGCCAACAGGCGTGAGAACAGCGAGAAGGTGACGTTGGCGGATATTTGGTATTTGAGGCAAATCTATGAGAGGAACCACATCAACTTTTCATACTGTGTGGCAACCTATCTTGACACAACTGGTGGGGGTTTAAAGGACCGAAGTCCTATTGTTGGTGGTCACTTTGTCACTTTGCTTGCTAAAGGTTTGGGTGTCAATTTTGGAATAAGACCTGCTTTGACTCAAGTGGATCTCAATCAGAAAAGTGTCGGTTACCTTATGTACCACGCAGCTGAAGCAGTGTCTAAAAACAAAAAGGGATTTATTCCCTTTCCTGAAAAACAAGCGACCGAGCAACCCCAACAGCCACCGAGACGCCAAAGAGCCCAGCAGCAACAACAGGGACAAGCTCAACCCTCTCTTTCTGATCTTATGCAGGGAATTGGAAGACTTGAAGTGGGTCATAATGAGTTCAGGGATGATTTCAACAATTTCAGGCATGAAATGGGTTACAGAATGGGAAACCTTGAGTACCGGACTGATTGGACTGTCGGTAATCTCAACTGGATAGCCGAGCAACAAGGCTATCAAACCACTTATGCCGAGCCCTTGTACCAATGAGGTACACCTGAGTCCCGCGACCACCCACCCCCTGTTTATGATCATGATGCTGCATTGGCGGAAGCTCAGCGCCAACACCAGGAAGAGTATGACAGGCAGTTGCATCAGGAGCAGAGGTACCATAATGCTCCTTCAGATCATCAGAGTTGGGATCCATGGACTCAGCCAGGCGACCATCAAGGCGGTTCTCAGGGACCTAGTTCAGGGGGTTGGGGATGGCCCTACTAGTTTGCTCGTTGCCACATTTTCAAACATTATCATCACTATCTTTATGTTTCCATTAAGAGTGCCTACGTGCCTCATGTGTTAGACATTTTTATTTCATGACTCGATACTTATCTTAGTTGGTTTTTGGAACTATTTTACTCGACTGACATTTGGGTGCGGTTTTGCACAATGTCACTCGAGTTCAAACCTTCTATGTTTGCTTTCTTTTTAGGCAATTGATTAAAGTTCTAGCTTTTATGGATGTCAGAATTGTGCACCGGCTGGCACTAAGTTCAGCAAATGCACTCGCTCCTCAAACAAACCCCCGGGGAAGTTCTCGTTCCCTTAGCCCCTTCGCACTCGTACTTTTATACTGTTTTTGCATTGAGGGCAATGCAAATCTCAAGTGTGGGAAGGGTTAACTTCACTTGAATCTTGTTCCTAGTATATTGTTGTTCTATAGCCACTTATTAGGTCTGTTATTGATCTTGGATTTTCCAATTGAACTTTACGAATTCTAATAACGGGTTATGGAATGGTAGTATGCTAGGAATTTGCGTGTCCTTATTAAATTAATTGCTTTGAAATGTGTTAGTTAAAATCTATTAAAAGCAATTAAATCTTCCCTCTTGCAACTAAACCTTTTGAGATGTGTCATAAAAAGCAACCTCAATGGGTGAATTGCATGACTAGCACACTTGTAGCCTCCACTATGAAAATTGTGAGAAATTTGAGCCTATTTGAGAAAAACACTTATCTTTAGTGTTCATATTGATTGATTGCTATGAGTGTGCCGGTGATTGTAGTTTGTTCTAGAACTTGCCTTAGTGATGCATTTTGAGACCGCTGTGGGATCACAGAAATGTGATTTAGGTGGGGTCGAAGACGAGGAGGTATTCTTAGGAATTTTTGATCTTATTTTGCTTTAAAACCATTTATATCCAGTTAACACAGGTCGTTAGCACTCATTTCTAGTGCTAAGAAACCCCTAGAAAACTTCCACATTCAATCCACTAAATATTAGCCTTATTTTTGTATAGTCGATTCCCGAACCATCACTTTTCTTAGATGTTGCCTAGTTGGAACTTATGATGAATTTTACCAAAATGTGACTTAAATCGTTTTGAATTGGGATTCTAGTGTTAAATTCTATGAGTGAGGTTGGAAACAATTAAATGAATAGAAGTTAACTATTGAGCTTAAAGTTTATAGTTGGATGATTGTAGTCAACTAAATGGCCTTTGAATTCCTGAACAAGTAGTTCCCTAGGGGTGTTTTACACCTAGCCACCGAAGGCCTTTATCCGGTCTAGGATGGTTGGTCCGAAAGTTCGTTACACAGGATTCATAGAAAGTCATAGAATGCAATTATTCCAATAAAATGTGAAAAATCAATTCGAGTTATTTGTGCGAAATTGTTAAAGTATGAGTTATAAATGAGAACAAATAATAAGTTGAATTGACTTAGCACGAGAATCCTAAGTTCATTACTGTCACGTGTTTAAACCAATAGGTAACATTTCCACATTTTTCACTGGTTTTGACTACCACTTTTCACCAATTTTTGTGTCTATCATTCCCCTATTCCATAATTAGCCTACATTTGTTACAACACATGTTAGAATGCCTCCTTTGAGATCTCACTTGGTGCTCACGCCAAGTCGGTGGAGATTTGATCCTCTTGCAAGCCTATGGTAACAATGCATCACGACTTGGCTTGATTGAGTGTTACATTACTTGCTTCCCTACCTTGTAGTCTTATAGGTTGAGAGTGAGTGACTAAACACTTATCCTTATGTGAGGTGCTAGGTCGTGCATTCGGGCTTGGCAAACTAAAACATCTCGAGTTTACATTGCTTATACATATGTTGCCAGCCTAATTGCCTTGGTAGTTAGTGTTGGCATTATTTTGGTAAACTTGTTCTCCATTTCAAAATGTTGCAAGAGTGGGTATTGAAATGTTGAATAACGGTTTGCTTGAGGACAAGCAAAGTTCAAGTGTGGGGATATTTGATATCGCTCATTTTGTATAAGTTTATCTTATGCGATATCATTGTTTTTGCATTCATTTTAAGTGGACTTTATGAACTTTTGGTACTTATTTAGCTTAAATTGAATTACAGGCGTCAATATTGAAGAATCGTCGTTTGGACTGCATTTTGGTTATGATTCGAGCAAGTTTGTAAAGTGTTGAAGTCTCGAGCTAAAAGCTGGTCTGCTGGAAAACAGCTTGAAGCCGCCGGCTTGGGGTATGTTAGTCCCGTACACGTGGGATCTGATCGGATCGTTTGATTGATTGTAAATGCGGAATAATAAACAATCAATATATCAATCACGAACACACAAACAATTATATAACGTTTTGTATATATTCACACTTGAACGTATAAAGATTACAAAACGATTTCTCTGCTCTCTTCACTCTCTCACGGCTCCTCTCACTCTAGGGTTTGATCAACAACTTCTCATTCGTAGACTAATTGACTTTGACAATTACAATAGTTTGACCAACTGACTGACACACAAAATGCATCAACAAACTCCCCCTTGTCATCAGCTTGGTCAAAGAAGTCTTCAATTAGTCTTCATCAACAGACTCTTTCATGTCTTCAACAATCAGAAACTCCCCCTTAGAGATAGCATGGTCTTCCAAGAAATCTTGATGTCCAAATTCATGTGACTGACACTATTTTATCATACAATAAGATCTTCAAACTCAGTGACCATCTCTCAATCATCAGCAGCTTCTCCGATAGAATTATCTTCACAATCTTTGGAGAATAACCGACATCCTTTACATCTTCAATATTTGACTTTAACAAGATATGTGATGTTTGAAGAAAATAACATAGAAATAAAATCTTTTTGTATTTTCTTTTTAAAGGAAAAGTAAATAACAAAGATTAAAATAAATTTGGGGATCGGACTGTTTTAAGTCTGCTTAGGGATCATATCAGGCCAACATGCAATTATTAGCAAATAGTAAGTGTTATTTCGATCATCAGTATATTTGTCCACTTTAAATTTACTTGACATATTTAAAGCACCTTTTATAAAAATTAGTTCAAGACGATCGTCGGTATTGTTTGTCCACTTAAACATGTTACATCCGTATCTGTGAGCTAACCTTTATTGTTAGTATGAAGATTAATTTTGAGAAACCTATTATATGATATACTGATAAACTTCAGTAAAACAAACACTGCATATTCACACAAGGTAGAGATTACAAGACCAAGTTTATCTCGGTTTTCTCGTAACATACACTTGATATTTATATTTAGGCATACATCAAACCGACTATGAAGATACTAGTGGCCCCAGATCTGTACAAAGTACAACAGAGGGTCCCTTAGTATGAACATAACAAGTTTGAGACTATTTGCATAACTAATGGATTCAGGTCTGTACGTGAGTACAACAATAGTCACCATTAGTTAGGCGAATAATCATATTATCACTATATGCCCATTTTACATTTACATAATTATGACAGTGTATGATAGTACTTCCATTTATCAATTAAGACTTATGTCATACATCATATAACATTTTTCACAAAGTAATAGACAAGTTTTATTATTACTTCTTACTCACTCACGAACCGGTGTGTACCATGCCTACCGATACATCATACAATGAAGCCAATGTTTATAGAAGATGTGTTAAATATACCAGATAAACCTACTGATACATCAAACATAAACCTTAAAATTTCCATTTTTATGCATATCACCCGATGTACTATCATATCCCAAGTTGTTTTACAAACACACAATCCAACATCTTTTCAAGACTTAAGAATCTTGCTATTCACATTTCTGAATTAAATAATCAGAATTTTTAATATTCAGAATTACTCCCCCTGAACAGCAAATTCTTATATCCAATCCAAAAAATACTCCCCTTAAACATTAAACATATTTTTGTATTTTTTTAATTGAATAAATTTCGCAACATTGCATTTCTTTAATACTAAAAAGTATAAAGAATGGCTGTTGCATTAATAATTTAATTTAAAAGAAAAGTATCAAAATCACATATCAAGTCAAATCAAATGCCTTTTAGCACTTTTACCACCTCATAACATCGAAAATCTCATCCAATCACAAATCATCATCGCATTCTTCCAACAATATCCACATCCATGCAGTCACTAAAAATGTTAGCTTTCAATAACCTGACTGCACCACCACAAACAATTAAACGTTAGTACTTATGGGACACCCAAGCCTTGATAGACTTGGGTTGTCCATGGTCATCCATAATCATCACATCAATGAGTTTATGATATTTTAAAAACTCAGAAGATTTCATTGATGCGTTGTTTGTGGATTTGGGTTTCCAAACCTTTGTAGGTTCAGATGAGTTGTTTTCAACAATGTTGTGCTGTTGAACTTGAGGTTTACTAGACACAACTTTGTTTACTCTAGCCACGGGTTTTGGAGAAGAGGATGCATATCTTGATATAGGCGAATATGAAGCACGCCTAGAAAACGATTTTGAATAAGAATTCCTAAAGGAGGAAGTTCTTGGCACCCCTCTACCAAACCTATCTAGGGATAATAACCGACAATCCCTAATTATATGTCCCTGTTGACCACAACGATAACAAGAACGTCTCTCAACATAAGATTGATTCCAATGAGTTCCCTCAAATCGTTTTGGTGGAGGACAATACACAGAAGGTCTATGACCAGGAACATTTGTTGAACATGCACTCTTAGGAGAACATGTTGAAGTAGATGTTCCTGAGGTTGAGTTAGTCGATTTTGAAGGTTTATTCTTTTCAGATTGATCAACGTCAACTTTTGAGGATTCATTGTCAACCTTAGCTTTGCCTTTGCATGTAAAATAATCATCATTTTCAGTTGTAATGATGAAATTTTCAGGTTTGACATTTATTTTCTCAACCTTAATGGTAGACTCTTCAGGTATATCTTCTACCTCAACGACCTCCTCAACACGAACTGGAGGTGAATTATCAGACTTAACAAAAGTGGGCAAAGGATACTCTGTCCGATTGGTTTTCTCCTTTCCCTGCCTCTTAGGCTTAGCTTCTTTATCTTTGGTAGCTGACCAAGACGAGTAGTCAGCTACTACCTCTTCGATCCCTTCCTTAACAGGCTTAGGATAATAGTTAGTGGGAGGTGGATACCCAAGTCCCTCTTTACTTTTATCTGTCCTCATCTTGTCAACCATTTCATCGAAGAGTTTATGAGAATTTGAGAAATTCGTGATTCCCTTTTTAAAATTGTCAGACTCAGACTTTAGCTCAGAAAGTTCTTTATTCAAAAGTTCCATTTCTTTAAGATAGCTATTAATAGCATCCTGTTGGCTAAAAACTTTAGACTTATATTTTTCAGTGTCTAACTTATAAGCCTCAATTTGTTTTTCATAAAGAAATTCATTAGCTTTCAAAAACTTGTTTGACTCGGTGAGTTTAACAACTTTTTCTCGCAACTCTAAATTGTCATATTGATAATTCTTAAGAGATTCAGTCAATGTTAAACAAGAAACACAGTTTATGGGTACCTTAGGTTCATCATGTACCGCATGTATCTTTGCCAAAAGCGCACTGTGTTGAACCTCTCCTTGAAGTGCACTAAAATCAAACACTCCCTGAGAATACACCGTCATAGCCTGTGATGTTGTATTCTTCTCTGGAGTCGTTGGAGCTGTAGGAGTAGTGAATCCAGATGAAGGATATTTTACTTTCTCACACTCCTTAGCAAAGTGTCCATGAATCTGACAGATTTTGCATTTCACCTTGCATTTATTAAAACCAAGACCTGTATCACCATCATCATCCAGGTCTTTTCTACCCGTTCTTTGAAGAAACTTCTTGGTTCTTTGGGTTATCATGGCCATGCTCCATTTGATGTCCATCTGCTCGAGATCGTCAGAATCGATCTGTTCAAAGTCTTCCTCAGTAAGCTGTAGAGTACTAGCCTTCTTTGAAAGGAAAGTCTCATAAGAGTTGAGGAAAGCTGCAAAGATTGTAGCATGATCCTCAGTAGCCTTTGAAGGAGTTGTATGATCTGTATGAGAAGTATAGGAAGTGCTACCAGAAGGAGATGTAGCTGACTTGGAATTAGATACGGAATTATCATTGAGACTAGGATTTTGAGTGGAAGCCGCTGACATCTTTTTTTTCTTCTTCATGTCAAGAGCATCAGCCTGTAACTTTCTGATGAGTTCTTCCAAATCCATGATTTCAATTTTTGGATCTTGTTCCAAAATCTCCACATTGGTAGCCCAGTCCTTAGGTAATGCCCGTAATAGCTTCTTATTTACCTCTCCATTATTAAGTACTATTCCTCCATCAGCCACTTCATCTACGAGTTGGGAATATCTTTTGAAGAGTTCTTCTAAAGATTCATTTGATTGTAAATCAAATGTGTCAAACTGTTTCTTGACAAGTTCCACTCTATTTCTCCTATAATTTTCATATCCACCACATCGTTTCTCAATTGCATGCCAGAGGTCATATGCAATATCATAATGTTTGAACAATTGTTTAACTTCATTTGATAAACATTTTAATATTGCAGCATGGGTTTTCTTTTCAATATCCCAAGCTTTTCTCTCATCGAGAGTCATACCTCTTTGTGGTTTTTCATATCTTTCAACCAATGAGTTCCACATATCTGGATTTTTTAACGCTATGAATGCTTCGAACTCAAATCTCCATGTAGCATAATCTGTATCAAATGTAAGCATGGGGGTTTCAATCTTATTAACAGCTCCACTATTGTAACGCATAAGAGCTTTAGAAGACATTTTCCAATCAGAAGTCGATACGGCCTCTTGCGACTTTTCCCTCCAAAACTAAATTCGAATAATTTTGACGACTACCCGAGTATAGCCAAACTTTTCCGACACTAAAATGAAGCAATTCTAAGCCTAAAAACAAAATTTGAAACTACAAAATTTTTCGCGTTTTTCCCGCCAAAATTTCGTCCGAAAACGTCAAAAACTGGCCGGGTAAAATGAAACTTTTTCCAGACTAAAATTGAACACTTTTAAGCCTATGGAAAAAATTTGAAAACGCAAAATTTTTTCGGAGATTCCCGCCAAAAAACTTTTTTTTTTTTTTTTTTTTTTTTTTTTTTTTTTTTTTTTTTTTTACGAAACTAGAACGAGGTTAATGTCGAAAAAAAAATAGCAGCGTCGCAACGGTACGTCGCAGAAGTCCGATGACTCAATTAAGAATCGAAAATGCGACGTAGCGTCCTACGTCGCAGTCCAACGTCGCAGAGCCTAGCGACGTCGCAGCCTACGTCGCAAAGACTAATTAAAGTCAAAATAGCGACGTCGCGGATGACGTCGCAACTCTACGTCGCAAAATCAGTTACGTCGCACGCGACGTCGCACGTGACGTCGCAGGCTACGTCGCACAGTCGGGCTGCAGCGACCAAAAACCCCAAAAATCGAAAATTTTCGAAACCCTAACGAAATTTCGAAATCCAAACGTCGAAATAACCCAAAAACAATTCCAGAAATCGATTTCTTCAAGCAAACTAACTCAGAAACGAAGATTAATCAATTAAACCTTTGCGAATCAAACCAAAAACGTTCAAAATAACGATCCGAAACCGACGAATCCTTGATTCTACGGCTCTGATACCAGTTGATAGTCCCTTACTCGTGGATCTGATCGGATCGTTTGATTGATTGTAAATGCGGAATAATAAACAATCAATATATCAATCACGAACACACAAACAATTATATAACGTTTTGTATATATTCACACTTGAACGTATAAAGATTACAAAACGATTTCTCTGCTCTCTTCACTCTCTCACGGCTCCTCTCACTCTAGGGTTTGATCAACAACTTCTCATTCGTAGACTAATTGACTTTGACAATTACAATAGTTTGACCAACTGACTGACACACAAAATGCATCAACAGGGTATGTAGCCGCCGGGTCATATATCCTGTAGAAGCCGGCGGGTTGATTAACCAAGCCGCCGGGTTTGTATGGTTACCAGCCGGGTGAATGAGGCTAGCCGCCGGGTAAATTAACTTTTCCATCATTTTTTGGTCACAGAGAAATTCGGCCGTTTGAGCTCTGCTGAAGCCGGCGGGTGATCCTACCAAGCCGCCGGGTTGTGTTTCTTAAAGGACCCGCCGTGTCGATTAACAAGCAGCCGGGTTCCTAAAAATTCAAAGGACCCGCCGGGTTGAGACACTAACCCGCCGGGTAATTTGGGCGGCAGATCACTTTTTGGCTAGAAAAGCACTTTTCACTATTGAATCTCACCAACTTTTTCACACACGAAAAACACACACAAAACCAGTCTCTAGGTGGCGATTTTGGACCTCTTGAAGGTTTTCTTTCATTTTCTTGAAGATTTCCTTTAGTGTAGCATCCCTCGGTTACTAACAATCATCATCTCGACATTGTACGAACTCGGTTTGCATTTTTATCTAAATATAATCATGTTTTCCTTGGTTTATTTGTTGTTTTGTGTGTATGATGATGTGATTATGATGGTTGGCTAGGTTTTGTTATACTTGCTTGGATGAACTAGTTAGTGACTAAGGGTGTTATATTTGGTGTTTGATTTATGCTTCGAGTTTAAGATTCATCCATAAATTTGTATGTAACTAGTTGATGTGGTTTAACTTGTGGGTATTTTGCCTAAGCAACTATGGCGAATGTTTGTTGTTTAATAAAAATACTTGTTATTTGTATGAAATGTATGAATGAATCTATTTTCGCGAATGTGAAAATTATTACAAGTGAAGCTAGTTAACTAGTATGATTTGAATTAGCGAATTTGGCGAATGTCTTTCGTTTGGGTGAATCATAAACTCTTTTAACTCGAACTCGTGTTTAATCAACTATTCGTGTATTTGAGCTTGATGTCAATTAATTAACTTGTTTGATAATTTGCTAATAGATATAGCGAGCGTTTTATATCTAGTGAATTGTTGTCAACTTTTTGTCTATAAATTGTTGAACTTGATTGCGGATGTGGTTTTGGAATAGGTTAACAAGTTAAGCTCAAATATGCAAATAGGTAACTATGGCGAATGTCCGTTATTTGATTGAATCATGGGTTTGTAAATTGAAGTTGAATTATTAGGTGATGGCGAATGTTAAGCCTGGGTTTGATGGAAAATTGTTTGCATAAAATAGCCGGTTTTAACTTTACACCCCGAAATCACTAACGATCTAATCCAAGCAAGTATAGTTTTTAATATTTGAAAGTTCCAAATCAATCACTTTGACTCTAAAGAGTCCACTTGCCTAGTTTAACTAAAATTTCGTAGTTTTCAGCAACGTGACAATTCGGTCACACAAACCAACCACATTTTATTTTCTCTTTTTAAATTGCTCACACTTCTATCGATCATCCAATCTAGTTCCCTGTGTTCGAACCCGAACTTACCCAACTATACTACTATACGATAGGGTCCACTGCCCGGTTGTGTATTGGTCTAGAGAGGTACTTTTTGGTTTACTAAACAACGATAAATTTTAAGACTAGATTCATCACATCAAACTCCATTTAATCGTCTTCCTAGAAATGATGAGACTATTCCAGACAAAGAGATGTATATGCTTAATTCAGGTGGTCGTAAGTTAGGAAAGGTTAAAGCTGTTGAATTAGATGGCAAGTCATTAGCTCAAGCACATCGTTATGTGTTAATAAACCATCCAATGATTCAACCATTTCATGAGTAAGTATATTCTGCTAGCATACAATTATATTTAGTCACTATAACGCAATATATATATAATTATAAGTTCATCTTGATTTTGTGTAGTCGTTTTGTGGGTGAAGAACAAGCTCTAGGGAATGAAAGAATAGACCCGAAGACAATAGAGAAATTGTTTGTTGAGAAATTTTCATGGTGGCTTCATCAACAGGTTGGAAGTTCTAGTATAAGATCATATGATGATGAAGTATTAGCACTTGCTATAGGCCCAAGCCCTTATGCCAAACTGTATAAAGGTTTCATAACAAATGGATTTAGATTCCTTACAAAGAGGCATGAAGAGTTTAGGAGGACTCAAAACTCAGGGGTTACGGTGGAAGTTGAAGGAGGAAATTACTATGGAAAACTTACTGACTGCAAAGGATGTACGTAAGCTACAAGTGGGTGAAAGAGTGTTGGTTCATGTTAACGAATATGATCAGCCAATTAGGTCTGCGGGATCATTATGCACTAGATTCATGGCCAGACTTTTAAAACAACAACGATATTGCCCTATTGAAGCAAAAAATTGGCGTGAAGTTAAAACGGGTTGTGGTGTAATTCTTATGAGTGAACTTCGGGTAATGTTTCTGTTGACAATATTCTTCTTTTTTAGTCTTAATATTCAATGAGATATTAGTTGATGGTATTCTTTTTTTCCTGTTCCTGGTTAATCTTGGCAGGGAAAATTCTCGTTACCTAAAACAGAGAATGTTGATAGAGTATTGTTTCTAATTTTTAATGATAAGTATAGGGCTCGAAAGTATAGAATGAAACTGAAGTTGTTTGAGTTGGTTATAAAGAAACTGAAAGAGTCTGATAATATCGGGTTTGATGATGCACAAGAGATACAATACACGGAAGAACAGATTCTAGAAGGGCTTGACTTGGTAGAAACACCTGCTAACATATTTCATCACCAGTGGGAGTTATATAAGAGTCATCTTAGATCATCCGAATTAAAGGTATTATGGTGTATTTTTTGTTTTAACATACACTTTTACTAACATGTGTGCTATTTCTATTGAAATATAGAAACTATCAGAACTCGGGAAGAAGGCAAGAAGCGAGCAGATTCATGCTCACACCACTGGTGCTCGTAGCTATGCACGAATAAGAGATGAATTTGTGAGTTTTGGGGATGAAAATTTACATCCTTACTTTGTCTACTAAAAATTAATCTCAAATTTGTCTCTTTAATTGACAGATGATGAAACACAAAAGAGAACCATATGCCCTTGAATTTTATGATATCGTTTATAAAACGAAAAAAGGATCATATGCTAAAAAAGCATCCAAGAAGTTAATGGTATGTTCTAAGCTTTCTTGAATTCCACTTGCTATCTGAAATTATATGAATGCATCCTTCATTGGCATTATTTTAGAAAGTGGCAAACCAAGAAGTGAAAAGAAGAATTTCAGAGCTTGATAGCCCAGAACGTGATGATGTTAACAAGAGATCAAAAATTGAGAAAGAAGTTGAGGTGCATTTTTGTAACACCTCGTCAAAAAGTCAATTTTCGCGCCATGTTTAAACTTCAAATAAACGATTTCACTTTTATTCCCAATTAGTATTTTTATAAAATACTTTAGTTAGAAAACATTTTAAAATAATATAAATAAGATTTTATTTTATATTATGACTGAATAAATAAAATACGGGTATTTTGTACTGCGGTTGGAGACCACAGTATACAACACGTGGGAGCTGAGTTTAACAAAACCCAACCCCCACCACCTTTTCTTCCTTCATTTTTCTTCTTCTTCCTTTTTCTTCATCCCATTTCCTCTCTAAAAATATCACCACCAACCACCACCACCGCCGGCCGATCACCACCATCATCATCACCATACATTTTCGGAATCACCATCAAGAGAGGAACAACATTAACAAAGACGACACCCTCGTTTTCTTCCTCGTTTGGCCTCGATTCGCAATTGTAAGAAATTCCTAAATTTTTAGATTTAATCATTTTGGTGTAATGTTTGGGTGTAATAATGTTTACATAACTTAGTTATAACCTAAACAACAAAGAAAACATGATTTTACAGCTTGAAAGTGCGTTAGATTTGCGATTTTGGCCGGAAAAACGCGAAACCCGAAGGTTTCTGCGCAGGTGTTCTTGAGTGCGACACAAGCCTTGTGTCGCATACTGTGTCGCATAAACTATCTATGCGACACAACCCTTATGTCGTATCCTTGTGTCGTACGTTGTATCGCAGACTCCATGCGACACAACTCTTATGTCGCTATTGATTTAGCATCGCACACCTTATGCGACACAACCACTGTGTCGCAGAACTCTTGTGTCGCATTATGCGACACAACCCTTGTGTCGCACGACACATTTTTGTGTCGCATGTTATGTCGCAGAAAACAGAAATTAGCCAAATCTTCCTAAGTGTCGGAAAACGTTTTCAAATGAAAATTCAATTACGATACGGCTTGTAATCCAAAACAAATATACTTATAAAGTATACGAAAACTCGAACTTAATAATAATATGAATTATTATTACGAACCATCCATAACGAACCGCACTTACAAACGTACGAAATCTCTCGTGTTTAGGACATTAGGAGATTTCACTTGGCACGACTCGTTACGCTAGGACGCTAATTCCTCAGGTGAGTTCACAACCCCACTCTTTTACTGTTTTCCAACTGATTTCGGGGTGGGAATGCATACTCCTGTTTTACTACTTTCAACTGTTCAAACATTTACGAACGTTTTACTATTGTTTATGGTAACGGTGCTAGACCACGACAGCTACGAACCATTTGACCATACTTAGGGATATTAAGTATGACTGTGACAGTAACACCTAGAATTATATTACATATGATATCTAGGGATTAAACGCCTCACTACATCAGTGACTTGCTAATTACTAGTAATGACTAGTGGACTTGTGAATACCAACTAGAGGCACCGACTTACTAGTTCAGTGATGACTATCTTTATGAACTAACGGATGACTTTAACTAAGTACTGAAAGTACTTCCCTACAGTTAAGTGACTTAGACGTTACACATTACTTCAGGCAAACTAGGTGACGTAGATACGTACCTACCTATTGATTTCGATTATCCCTTACATCTAGGTGACGTTCCTACATTTCTTAGTATGATATACTACTGTGAATTACGTAATAACTTGAGGTACTGTTGAGTGCCTGTAACATTTTACTAGCTTTGGGCTAAACTTACTTGCGGCATGTCGTGTACTGCCAAAAACGATTACTTGCATCTCCTGCGGGAGAATAACGGACGCTGTCACTATATGTGAAGCAAAACGATGCCATGGTGGGTGGTACAAATACGATACCAATGTGATTGGTATTACGGATTTACAAACGAGCTCACGATACCACGGTGGGTGGTACAACTTACTTGCGAGCTGGATTGCTCACGATACCACGGTGGGTGGTACAACTTACTTCCAGCAACGGACCTACGAATTATTACGGTCGGGGTCGTTGGCTCAGCATGTGGATTCATGCTCTATCGTAGTCCTGCGGGACTGCACGGTTACTCATTTCAGCATATGGACTTATGCTTCACTTATATTCAGCAACGGACCTACGAATTATTACGGTCGGGGTCGTTGGCTCTATAACTGGTTAATTTACTTAAACATAGTCCTGCGGGACATAACTCGACACTTCCCTTGGGGGGATAACCATTACTATCACTGTAGGTGATGCGAAACAATTACGAGTCGGAGACTCAGGAAATTAAGAGCTTTTGCTCACTTGACTATAATTACAAATCGTACCGATATGACACGATTACAAAACAGATAACTTGATCAAGTTGCCGGGGTGCAACCTTTCATGCCAGGTGGCATCGTGACCTATTAGTAGCCATAGTACTAATACTTGAAACCGTATAAAATATCCGTACCGTATTGCCGGGGAGCAATACCGACTGCCTAAGAACCTTCTTGCTTGATTTCTTGAGGCCAGTAGCACGACAGATAGTCACCTTACGCTACTCTAGTATACATATTGTCAGGTGGCAATATCTTACCGGATAACACACAGGCTGGGGATTGGTCCCCTTTACTTGACCAGAAACCTATTGATTAGGTTCACCTGATTACCATAAATTACTTATAACTGCCTCGAGGGGCAACTGTTGTTATTAAAACTGCTAAACTTGATTGATATTTCTGAATGAAATATTTATTACTTGAACTACTTGTTTCTACGAATTACTTGTGAACTCACCAGCTTTCCAGCTGACCCTTTTAGTGTGCATTCTCAGGTACACTGCTGTAGTAGGATTGGCCTACAGGATTCTAGCTCGAGTCGCATGTTTTCAACACTCAGGATATTTATTGCATTTACTTCAGTACTAGTAGAATGTAATATTACTTTTATGCGATTTCGAAACTTGTAAACACTTTAATTTCAGAAATGTAATAACTATTTTCAAACGTCTCATTTAGAGTCGTTCATTATGCATCTTATGCTGTGCTTACCGGATTCGTAAAACCCAAAACTCGCTTCCGCAAATCATTACATTTGGGGGTGTTACAGATTGGTATCAGAGCCTAAGGTTGTAGTGAACTAGGTTGCATTTAGTGGACCTAGACTATGACCATTAGGCAGTATTCCTCATTAGGTATGACTAGTTCAGGGATTACATCATACGAACTTAATTTAACATAGCGTAGCTAACTATGTACAATTAAGCAAAGATGATGTAAGATCTGAAAGGAGTTATATTGAAAGGGAATGCAGTAGTTGACTCTGATTGTTATTTGCTACTTGCTAGACACCCTAGGCTATTATATGTACTGTAGGTATATATGAATTGGCCTTACGTGTATACCATTCCTGCATATCTATATACCGGTAGGTATGATTATACCTGACATGATTCCGCTGTACAAACTGATACACACTTTCGAAGTGGCATATCGCCAGCTTCCCAACCTTTACGACTTGATCTCAAAACTTTGACCAGGTAGGTCACGACTGACTGGTATTACGAGAGATGCTCGTAACGACTAAGTCCACAAATTACTTTCAAACTTACTATCGGCCTGAGGGCCATACTTGGATAACATGTGGCACGTGGTGCTGCATCGTGCTTTGGGCACAATACTACTCCAGCACGTGGTGCTGCAACTACACAGTATGTTTATACTGCATTCGGCACGATGGTGCTACACTCACAGTACATGGGTACTGCAACTACGGTGCCGCGGGCACTACATTACGGCACGTGGTGCTGCGTTTCATAGTACTTTTGTACTACAATCATGATATATTACGGTGCTTCGGGCACTACATTCTGGCACGTTGTGCTACATCTAAGCTCGATGAGCTACTATCCAATATGCATGTGGACTTGTTATAGTTACATGTACGACTTATATATACATATACACTTACTTAACTGGGCATGAGATGCCACACCTGATTCTTTACTACTGCGCACTTATACTTGTATAGTTAAGTGTGCATCACATATGTATATACGACTACTCTACTGGACACGAGGCGTCCCACTCGATTTCTTTGCGTAGGAACACCCGCTATAGGCACTTGTACACTTATACGCATACGCAATTACCTTAATGGGCACGAAGTGCCACACCACGACTACTCAGGCATGTGATGCCTCATTCGATGAATACACTCTAAGTTAGTGGGATTACATTTATAGTACTTTAGTACTACATTATAGTCTGATAGACTACGACGATACCATAGTTCTGGTCGAACTATATATAATACACAACTAGGTCGCTAGTACGACTACACATTTAAAATTTTCAAAGTCCAAGGACTTTCATGCAGACACCTTAGGTGGTTTCTAACTCATTGTCACTTTTATATCCGTGGACATCGGTGTAATACCGATTTACGTATGCAACAGCAATAATCAAAATCTTTGGATAAAGATCTCACACCTTGTCGTTTTACTTTTATTTAAGAATCATGCCGCCTAAACGACAAACCTACACACAAGCAGAACGTGACAAATACGCTGAGCAAAGAGTGGCTGAAGCTCTGGCTGCACAAAACCTAACGCGCCTCTGCACCTATAAAGAATTTCTGAACTGTAACCCGCCAATCCTTGCTGGTACTGAAGGGGCTGTCGGACTGATCCAATGGATCGAAAGGATAGAAGCTGTCTTTCGCATTTGCAACTGCCCTGATGGATACAAAGTCAAATACTCCACCTACACCCTTCGAGATAATGCTCTAACCTGGTGGAATGCTCACGCCCACACCGTAGGGGTCGACACCGCCTATGAACTTTCGTGGGAGGAACTGAAACAACTGATGAGGGACGAATATTGTCCTAGCGAGGAACTGCACCGACTCGAGAATGAACTCTGGTATCTTACCGTGAAAAACAACGACATCATGACCTATACCAATCGTTTTCACCGACTAGCACTCTTTTGCCCATCACTAGTAAACCCAGAAAGCAAACGGATCGAAAAATACATCGAAGGACTTCCAACACAAATAGCGGGCATGGTTACCTCCTCTAAACCCAACACTATTCGCGACGCCGTTCGCATGGCCCATAACCTCATGGCGCGGGTGGTTCAACGCGGAACCCTCACAACTGAAAATCATACACAAAAGTGGAATGGCGATTCTAGCACTAGTCATAATCCAACAAATCAACCCGAACCCTTGAAATCTTACCCTTCTGAATACAAAGGAAAGCGGGGCTATGCGGGGGATAAACCCTTTTGTCACAACTGTAAACGTCATCACTCTGGCCCTTGTGGCTCACCTTGCGAGAGATGTCAACGATTCGGACACCAAATCTGGGACTGTAGAGTTCCTGCCAATCCCGACAAACAACAAACTTGTTTCAAATGTAACACTCCTGGACATTTCAAGAAAGATTGCCCAAATCGGAAACGAAAAATTCTCATGATCAACTCCGGGAGGGCCGGACGAAACCGCGACAATATCACGGGTATGTCCTTATCCAATACTAAAACTTCCAAATCAAACACAACGTTTCGATCGGCGGGAAAGTCGATTCCAAAATGATACCGATTACATAAATTAATACCGACTATACGAATGAAGCCAAACTTAAAAAAAAACTAGAGTTTGCTTTCAGCAGACTAACCGACTGAAAGTACACAAAACACTCAGTCCTGATAGGACTACTCATCGATCGGTCACGTGGTGACAATTATCTAGTCCTGTATGGACTACAATGCAAACGATCTCTTAGTGACTACGAATCAACGATAACTCGAACAAATAATATAGTCAAGATGTGACTACAACGATAAACCGCGACACAGTCATGGATTGACTGCCCTTCAACCCCGTTATCAGACATGATATGTCTCATACCTACTCGATAAATTCTTCATATGTACATTGCTCCCTAGACCCCACACGACATGACATCACTTTTAAATTTCGGGACGAAATTTTATTAACAGGGGGAGAATGTAACACCTCGTCAAAAAGTCAATTTTCGCGCCATGTTTAAACTTCAAATAAACGATTTCACTTTTATTCCCAATTAGTATTTTTATAAAATACTTTAGTTAGAAAACATTTTAAAATAATATAAATAAGATTTTATTTTATATTATGACTGAATAAATAAAATATGGGTATTTTGTACTGCGGTTGGAGACCACAGTATACAACACGTGGGAGCTGAGTTTAACAAAACCCAACCCCCACCACCTTTTCTTCCTTCATTTTTCTTCTTCTTCCTTTTTCTTCATCCCATTTCCTCTCTAAAAATATCACCACCAACCACCACCACCGCCGGCCGATCACCACCATCATCATCACCATACATTTTCGGAATCACCATCAAGAGAGGAACAACATTAACAAAGACGACACCCTCGTTTTCTTCCTCGTTTGGCCTCGATTCGCAATTGTAAGAAATTCCTAAATTTTTAGATTTAATCATTTTGGTGTAATGTTTGGGTGTAATAATGTTTACATAACTTAGTTATAACCTAAACAACAAAGAAAACATGATTTTACAGCTTGAAAATGCGTTAGATTTGCGATTTTGGCCGGAAAAACGCGAAACCCGAAGGTTTCTGCGCAGGTGTTCTTGAGTGCGACACAAGCCTTGTGTCGCATACTGTGTCGCATAAACTATCTATGCGACACAACCCTTATGTCGTATCCTTGTGTCGTACGTTGTATCGCAGACTCCATGCGACACAACTCTTATGTCGCTATTGATTTAGCATCGCACACCTTATGCGACACAACCACTGTGTCGCAGAACTCTTGTGTCGCATTATGCGACACAACCCTTGTGTCGCACGACACATTTTTGTGTCGCATGTTATGTCGCAGAAAACAGAAATTAGCCAAATCTTCCTAAGTGTCGGAAAACGTTTTCAAATGAAAATTCAATTACGATACGGCTTGTAATCCAAAACAAATATACTTATAAAGTATACGAAAACTCGAACTTAATAATAATATGAATTATTATTACGAACCATCCATAACGAACCGCACTTACAAACGTACAAAATCTCTCGTGTTTAGGACATTAGGAGATTTCACTTGGCACGACTCGTTACGCTAGGACGCTAATTCCTCAGGTGAGTTCACAACCCCACTCTTTTACTGTTTTCCAACTGATTTCGGGGTGGGAATGCATACTCCTGTTTTACTACTTTCAACTGTTCAAACATTTACGAACGTTTTACTATTGTTTATGGTAACGGTGCTAGACCACGACAGCTACGAACCATTTGACCATACTTAGGGATATTAAGTATGACTGTGACAGTAACACCTAAAATTATATTACATATGATATCTAGGGATTAAACGCCTCACTACATCAGTGACTTGCTAATTACTAGTAATGACTAGTGGACTTGTGAATACCAACTAGAGGCACCGACTTACTAGTTCAGTGATGACTATCTTTATGAACTAACGGATGACTTTAACTAAGTACTGAAAGTACTTCCCTACAGTTAAGTGACTTAGACGTTACACATTACTTCAGGCAAACTAGGTGACGTAGATACGTACCTACCTATTGATTTCGATTATCCCTTACATCTAGGTGACGTTCCTACATTTCTTAGTATGATATACTACTGTGAATTACGTAATAACTTGAGGTACTGTTGAGTGCCTGTAACATTTTACTAGCTTTGGGCTAAACTTACTTGCGGCATGTCGTGTACTGCCAAAAACGATTACTTGCATCTCCTGCGGGAGAATAACGGACGCTGTCACTATATGTGAAGCAAAACGATGCCACGGTGGGTGGTACAAATACGATACCAATGTGATTGGTATTACGGATTTACAAACGAGCTCACGATACCACGGTGGGTGGTACAACTTACTTGCGAGCTGGATTGCTCACGATACCACGGTGGGTGGTACAACTTACTTCCAGCAACGGACCTACAAATTATTACGGTCGGGGTCGTTGGCTCAGCATGTGGATTCATGCTCTATCGTAGTCCTGCGGGACTGCACGGTTACTCATTTCAGCATATGGACTTATGCTTCACTTATATTCAGCAACGGACCTACGAATTATTACGGTCGGGGTCGTTGGCTCTATAACTGGTTAATTTACTTAAACATAGTCCTGCGGGACATAACTCGACACTTCCCTTGGGGGGATAACCATTACTATCACTGTAGGTGATGCGAAACAATTACGAGTCGGAGACTCAGGAAATTAAGAGCTTTTGCTCACTTGACTATAATTACAAATCGTACCGATATGACACGATTACAAAACAGATAACTTGATCAAGTTGCCGGGGTGCAACCTTTCATGCCAGGTGGCATCGTGACCTATTAGTAGCCATAGTACTAATACTTGAAACCGTATAAAATATCCGTACCGTATTGCCGGGGAGCAATACCGACTGCCTAAGAACCTTCTTGCTTGATTTCTTGAGACCAGTAGCACGACAGATAGTCACCTTACGCTACTCTAGTATACATATTGTCAGGTGGCAATATCTTACCGGATAACACACAGGCTGGGGATTGGTCCCCTTTACTTGACCAGAAACCTATTGATTAGGTTCACCTGATTACCATAAATTACTTATAACTGCCTCGAGGGGCAACTGTTGTTATTAAAACTGCTAAACTTGATTGATATTTCTGAATGA
Organism: Helichrysum umbraculigerum; assembly: GCA_949592205.1. Lineage (NCBI taxonomy): Eukaryota > Viridiplantae > Streptophyta > Magnoliopsida > Asterales > Asteraceae > Helichrysum > Helichrysum umbraculigerum. Next base: position 137,849,841 of record CATIUR010000003.1, on the reverse strand, counting down.
AATATTTATTACTTGAACTACTTGTTTCTACGAATTACTTGTGAACTCACCAGCTTTCCAGCTGACCCTTTTAGTGTGCATTCTCAGGTACACTGCTGTAGTAGGATTGGCCTACAGGATTCTAGCTCGAGTCGCATGTTTTCAACACTCAGGATATTTATTGCATTTACTTCAGTACTAGTAGAATGTAATATTACTTTTATGCGATTTCGAAACTTGTAAACACTTTAATTTCAGAAATGTAATAACTATTTTCAAACGTCTCATTTAGAGTCGTTCATTATGCATCTTATGCTGTGCTTACCGGATTCGTAACACCCAAAACTCGCTTCCGCAAATCATTACATTTGGGGGTGTTACAATTTTATGGGTCCAGAAAAGGCAGGACGAGCTCGAGGTCATGGGAAAGGAGTAACAAAATCCCAAATAACAGATCTTAGTTATGAACTAAGAAGAATGAGAGGCAAAAGCTCTGCAAATGATGACCAAGTAACTAGCTCACTATTGGTTCAAGTTGACTCTCAACGACAGCAAATAGAATCTCAGACCAAACTGATAGAGTCTCAGAATAAGCAAATACAATTTCAAAATCAGAAGATTGAATATCAAGATAAACAAATCATGAGTTTGCATCAGACTGTGGACGACTTTAGAGGGGAACTTCGACTGTTTCAAAGTGTTTTTCAAGACTCATATGCTGCTGTTGGTACATCTAGGGATACGTTTGTAGCTGCACCTCGTGTTTCACGTGAAAATATGTCTCGAACACAGGTTAGGAATTTAAGTATTATCTCATGTATTAGCTTTCTTTTTTTACTTGTATACTCTTATTTCATATCATGAATTGTATCTTGCAGCTCTCTTCAGGTGCATCACGTCAAGAATCAGTAGAGGCTATTCAACAAGCACACGATTGACATCATCGTTCTTAGTTTTAATGTAGTGTACGTATGTGTCCAGATAATATGTTTTCAATTTTGGTATTACCTTTAGATATGGGTCTTGCAACTTTAGTTTTGTGTTGAATATGGTTTATGTTTACTGTGCACTGTAAGCTGGATTGTAAGCTGGATTCTCATCTATGTTATCTTTTGGATTCTCATAGCTTTGGGTCACTTTTAATTTTGTTTTATTTGAGTTTTACCCCTTCAGGCGCATATCTAGTTTTGGGTATTATAATAATCATGTTGAAATACTACACGTTTAGAAGCAATTTATGTTATGCTAAAACCTCACGCTTGGAGGTGTGAAGACCTGGTTGAAACAATTTATGTTATGTTAAAACTTCACACTTGGAGGTGTGAAGATTTGGTTGAAATCCTCACGTTTAGAAGGGTGAGTATTATTGTTCACAGATAAAAACGTGAGCAATTGTGATATTTACCTCACATTTCAAAGAGTGAATAAGTATATCAACATGTTCACGTTTACAAGAGTGAACAATTGATTGATTTGTTTACGCTTAATTATGTGAACATACAACAATAATTTGTTACGTTGAATTTCCTCACTTGCACACTAAGCGTGAACACCTTATTTCCTCACACTTTTAAATGCCTATATATGCCTAAATAAATGTGAATATTTAAACATTGTGTTGTAGTGTACGCTGTTAGGCCATTTGCCATATAATGTAATGGCAACTTCTATTAGTACTTGAAACATCACTCCGTATAAACTACGTGAATGTGAAATTGCTGCAATTAGCTTGTGACACGGACAGACAATAAGTAATGAATAAAGGTAGTCTTCCCTGCCTGCCTTATTGTCTGTCATAACCTAAGTTTATTATAAATTTTTTAAATCATTTGTGTAAATTGACGTAGTCACTCTCTGTATTGCTTTTATAGGCTTACATTGGTTTGTATTCCTATTGAGGTCATAAATCGTGTATATAAAAAGACTTCATGGTTTGGTGTTTCCAAGTGTTCACCTTTAATTAGGTTAGATAAGTATAATTTTCTTATTGTTACCTCAAAGACTATTTACTAGACTAATTTTTATCCATTGATCTTTAAAATTTTTAACAAAACTCAAATTAACTCAGTCATAAATAAATTAAATGGGTTGAAATTGTCACCTTAATGTTATCAATGTTTTGCATTCTCATGAATCAGATCAACTTTTTGTTTTTAGGCTGAACATCAAAATTTTTGTAAAGAACATATATTAAAATGAAAACATCATGGTATTACTATTTATTACAAATTTCTAGATAACTATTACTAATCCATTACATTTATGTTGGTGAATTGGAAAATCTATTTGCATTAGAAATCCTTACTACTAATATCTATTGTTGTAGATGGCTTTATGTTACTGAAGATGACATTAAAATACAAAAGTCTCCCCATGCTTCTAGAGTCGTTCCAATGAGAGTTAATAAAACAAGCTTTCTATGACTCTTGGATGGATAAAGTTCCATGACCTCAACTATTCAATAGAAGGGTGATGGCACGTATTGAGAGTTTGGGACGGTCTTTGACCAAAGTGAAAGAGTCCACCGTCTCTTTGTTGGCGAGGATCGAACATCACTGTTGTAGAGGGAATCCACCGTTTCTTTGTTTTTGACGGAATCTGCTGGGTGATTGTGATTGTATTTTGCAAGATACAATTTGGCGCAATGCCATGATCGAGTTTTAGCTCTAATGCTTGGTCAGATTTATAAATAATTGCCGTAATAGTAAGTGGGCAATGATGATGACTTAACGACGACATTCTTAATTGTTTAGCATACTTTGGTTCGGATGTCTATTCAAATGTTTGTTGATTATGTAGGTATTATATTATTATATACTAAAAATTCATTTTTAACGCTATTACGTCATATGAATCACTCAAATGACTTATCCCGCGTAGTTGCGGGTCAATAAACTAGTAAAAACATAAAACACATAACCCGTCCCTGAACCTCCCTTCGCCGGCACAAGACAAATTTTGGTTCAAACACAAAACCTTCCAGATGCAAAATAGAAGATGACATCCAAATTCAGATCGATGGATACACATGAACAAAGACAACATCCTCGGCGTTCTTCTTCTCATATATGTGCTTCTCTTTCTCTTTTACTCATAATTAAACCCGCATACACTCTTTTGATGTGAGAAGAAGAACAGACGTAATGACCATTAAAGATTGTATCACGTGTCCAGTAGTAGCTGATTAGGTTGAAGGTCTAGATAATTATAAACAATTATGAACCTCTGTAATTGTTTGTTGTGTTTAGGGCTACTGTCGGAACATTGTTATCACATTGTGTCAGTATGGTTGTGATTATTAGCGTGCATTATAGCAAAAGATAGTACCATGTTATACCACAATTGCGTGTTAGGAAAACACCACCATCATTGAGGTCGATTGTAATTGTACTGTACATGATGCTGTTAGTCTGTTTCATAAACATTTCAATATGTGTGTATATATATGTTGTTTTAATTTTGTTATATTGCTTTATAATAGTGGTGTCAGTGGTGTTATAGTAAGACATATATACGAGATATAAGAGATACAGGTATTGTACATGATACATGTTCCTAATGATTATGATTATGGTTATGGGCAAACAAACGGATCATCCTGACTGATGAGAGGTATGTTTTAAGATATGAAGGATAGGAGAAGTTAATGACCCATCATATTTACCTAAACGTTTCTTCACCATAATTAGTTACCATTTTTTAGTAACAAATTATTATGTTCGTATTCTGATTGTGTATTTTTAATTTTTAATTTTAAATGATATGGTCCGTTTTCCCTCCAGTGTAACCTTAATTTTCGACTATGAATGTGCTAAACTCTACTTATATATAAAACCCTCTCTAGAACGATAATCTACACACAAAGCATTGCCTTCTCTTTAAAATTATCCATCTGAATCCTTGCAATGGCTGACGCCAAGGTTTCAAAGGTTAAAGGTTACAAAGAAGGGATGAGAGTACGTGTGCAAGGTGTTTCTTTTGTAGAAGCAGCGTTACTTCAACAACCCAAATGCAGTTGCATCCGTTGATATGATCCTCATGGATCATCAAGTATCGTCTCTTAACTCTATACGATTGTGGAACTGCATGCTTTTCATTCATAGTTTGTCATGATATTAATTACTGCTTTTTAGTCAATGTTTGTTATACCTGATGCTATGATATACTTTGGCATTAGTAATGAACTTATATATAATCAGATCATTTATGTATAATGCTGCATGTATTGGTAACATACACAGCAGTGATTATCATGTGGTTCTTGTGGCTTTGTGCTTAACTTATTTTTACGACATGGTTTAGTCGCTAATACTACCCATTTGTTAGTGATTTAGATAAGGTTTTGATGCTCATGTCAAACACAAATAAGGATAGTGATTTTGGACTATCTTGCATTTAACATTTTGGACACTCGCAGGTAGATTGGTAGACTACTAAAGTTCAACATCGATTCATGATTTGCTTCAAAAAATATTTGTTATATATACTATAATACGTAATTGTAACTGAATCTGTGACATTATGTACTTAAATATATACAACATAGTATAGTTATATAAATTCAATCCATGGATCATGCTGTATTGTTAATAGAAACATATTATATATTATCATGTGGTGAGTCTTCTTTCTGTTTAACTTTTTCAAGCAACATACTTGAATAATTACTTACTCAGACTATATAAATGGTGAAGTAACTTGACTACCTTTTAATTGACAAATCATGTTCTACAAATGACCCATATACGGGATAAAGTGATTAGCTGCCATCATGGATCTGATTCAGTTTGAGTGCCATACATCCATACGTGTTCACCTATAACATGAACTGTACGTACTCTTTTTTTAGTGTGGTTGTCCTTTTAATAATGAAATACATTCCAACTCAATAGATGATAAATGTCATATTTACTGTTTTTCTCATTAGTTGTCACCTCCTTAGGTGTATTATTAGTCTACACACTTGTGTATATATACTGTAAAGAGTGTTTGTTATTGTCATGTGTATTCCATTAATTACTCGAAACTCCTAATTTTCAGCCATAAATCTGATAATAAAAATATTTTTCATTCACCTTGAAAAGAACGGTGCATTTGATTACAGAAATTTCCTTTACTTTCTCATATTTTTTTTAAAAGCTGAATGAAATGTATTATTTTATCATTTATTACAGAAATTCTTTTTAAAAGCTTGAGTGCTTTCTATAACCAAATGCACTTATTAATACTTTTGGTGGTGTTGATTTACATTATATATTGCAGACTTGTGGACTATATATGATGAAAGCTCAATGCCTAAGTTCTGATATAATCAGCACACTTCCTCAAAACACAATTGAAACTAAATTAACTCTTATGCCAATCCGAGATGCATTGAGAACGAGCATTATGTCAAAGAAATGGAGGTATTTCTGGATGACTATGACCAAACTTGTATTTGATCACAATCTGCTTCAAGCAATGTCTTTGTTTGGATGTGTGCTTAAGGGAACAAGATGAGATTTCATCTGCCCTTTGCATGCTCAGGAGCTCTCCAAATTTAGAGAAACTCTTTCTACTGGTATATAAGTGTATTGCTTACGATAATGGCTCTTTAAAATTAGTTTTAATAACATTTAACCAGGTTTTCCTATTTAGATGTATGATAAGGAAAGGTTGCCGTTTCAAAAAAGTTCCATAAGTTTGTTGATCTCCAAGACAATTTGACTTTAACCTTAGATCGTCTCAAGACTTTTGAAATGGTAAGTTTTAGTAACATAGTGTGTGAGATGGAATTTGTGAAACTCGTCATGGCTAAGTCACCTGTACTAAAGAGAGCACGAATTGAGCTTAATCACAATGTATATGTTGACGAAAAACTGAAGATTCTTAGAGATATGATTTATCTGTCATTTCCACGTGCATCACCTTCTGTAAAATTAATTATTGAACGCCCAAAATTCATGAAGGTGCGTCTTGGTTAATATTATGTATTGTCAAAGGAGAGTGTTTATATGTGGACTATTTCCTACATGTTTTGATCAGGGGCGGAGCTAGGATTTTCGTATAGGGGGGGCAAATCTTTTTTTTTTCTTTTTCCTATCATTTTGGGGGGCAAAACTCCAAAACTATTACTAATAACCTTAAAAAAACTAGTTTTTTCCACAATTCTATATTTTTAGGGGGGGCGACTGCCCCCATGCCCCCCCTCTAGCTCCGCCCCTGTCAATTTATGCCCAATGTACTGCCACTTATTAAAAAGACTTGAACCGCCTTGTTCTAAAGTCTTGGAAACACTAAAAACCGAAACTTTTTCAGGAACATAAACAAGATTTACCTTCCAAGCTACTATAACACCAAAACTAGCTCCCCCACCACCTCTAATCGCCCAAAACAAATCTTCCCCCATCGATTTCCTATCAAGAATTCGCCCATTTACATCAATAATCCTAGCATCGATTACATTATCAGCCGCTAGACCATACTTTCTTACCATAGTACCAACCCCACCTCCACTTAAATGACCACCTACCCCAGTAGTTAGACAAATCCCAGCTGGGAACCCAAGATTTCGACTTTTTTGGGACACCCAATTATATAGTTCAACAACAGTTGCACCAGATTCAACCCATGAAGTGTTCTCACCCGAATCGATTGTTATCGTCCTCAGCTCTTTAAGATCAAGAACAACAAAAGGGATATGATCATGATCATATGAAGTGTATGACACTCCTGCATAGTCATGTCCACCACTTCTGATTCTAATTCGATTTCCGAACTTTTTGGAACAAAGTATTGCTGATTGTACATGGGAACATGATAATGGTGTGATTATAGCTATTGGTTTTGGAGTTGAGGAGGTTGCAAATCTAAGGTTTATGATAGTTGACTCAAGAACAGATGAATATTGTGTGTTTTCTTGAGTGAACACAATGTTTGAATCTGTTGCATTTGAATATTGAGTGAGACATTGAAGAAATTTAGTAGCCGTTGGATCTGAAGAAAATATAGCCATTAGAACAGGCAGAAGATATGACATAAATTTAGTTATGACATATTGCTCCATGATTTTTTTTTTTTTATAGTTAGGAAAATGAGATTGTTCATTGCTGTATGATTCTCCAATTATTTTTAGCAACAGAGGTGGGACACATATCTTTAGACAAAATATGGAAACAATCATCTATATTATTATTTCTTATATATTATTGTATTATTATTGTTATTATTTATTATTATTACTATACTCCAATAATGATATATGATAGCCTGATAATTATTGTTTGTAAAGTCAACAATAACATATATTTGCACATCATCACATGATGAAAAATACCTTTTGGCTTTTGACATCTTACATCCTTGGCTTCATTAAAATAAGGTCGAATGAATTTCAAACAAAAACTTTAATTAACTTTCTAAAAAGAAAAAAAATATTTGGTTTGTGAATAATTTTCGATGGCATATCAAAAGACAAGATCAGCATATTTCCATATGCTACACATTAGCTGCAGGAGTCATTCTCGATCTCGAATATAATCAGAATAAAAATACTAAAATACACAAATTCATAAGACGTACGTATATGTTGTGTAACCATCACGATCCACGTTTACTAAGTTACATATCAAACAGTTATAAAATATGAGCAAGTCGACTCGAAAGGTTGCATCACAATAATTGAAATCTATATTTAAGACTAGAAACAGATCGTGTCACACCCCGCCAAACGGTAATCACAATCAGTACTAATTAAGTATGCGGAAGCTTTGGTGACGTGGCGGGGCGAGAGCAGTAAACCAAACAAATAGTGCATACATACTCAGAGCATATGGCTATCACGCAACATGATAGATTAAGATGCCAGTTTAAACAGTTGTTACAAAAGTAATTAATACGACTATGTAAATCGTAACAGTAGTAGTAGAGTTAAAACAATTAAGTTTTACAATCCATAAGTTTTAAAATAAGATTTCACGAGTATGACTGCAATGTCTGCAGTTATACTAGGGAAATCCACAAAAGCTGTCCCAAAAGTATGTGGCATCTTATGTAGTCCAGAGTTGTCCATCCTGATATGCATGCGATTCTTACTTACGTAGCTAATTTCCTGTAAAACATAGAAAGAAATTTGTCAACAAAATATGTTGAGTGAATTCACAGGTTTATATAAGTATGTGGTATGTTAAACCATTTATGTTTGTGTTATTGAAATGTTATTCAATAAATAAATGTTTGCAGGTTTTGCAAAATACAAGATTGTAGGGTTGTTACCCTAAAATACAGATTTATGTGGGTTGTTACCCAAAATGTAAGTCTGGTGGTTTACCAGTATTTAAAGATAACCAGAATGTTCTCCGGTGTAAAGCAGTTGTAGGATACGTTCATCCTATACAGTAGGTGGGAAATACTTAGACTATGATCCCCTGAAAGGTGAGCTAAACCTCGCAGGTTAAAGTAACGCGACCTAACCCTATAACCAAACCACAACCAATCAGTATGTTTTTTGCCTACAGGACATGTAAGTATACGCTCCAATCCAGTAGGAGGGTCGTCACGGCAATAGTACTATTCGTATACTCAGTGGCTAGAGTCACCTAGCTAATGGTTATAGTTTGCATGACATAAGGACTTTTCATGCATACATTGTGAGTCTGGGTCCATACTAGGATTCGTTATCTAATTCCCAAAGCAGATGTGAAATGTAATTTCATATCAAACAGTTTGTATAAAGCAATAAAGCATTTATATAGTTTGCTGCATGTGTTCGCATGCAGTTTCTATGTTTACACCCCTATGTTTAAAAGCATAAAACATTTGCAAAGTAGGGGCTGTGAACTCACAGTAGTGGTAGTGATGTGAATGCTAGCAGAGACGTGAGGCGCGCCCAAGGTATGTCAACCTATACGCAACAATTGTATTAACATAAGTACTTTGATTTGTTATTCAAATTATGTTAATAATTTGTTTAGTTTAAAGAAGTTGTTGATTTCTTGTGTTGTACAAATAGTTGTTGAAGTTATGTTGAAATATCGTTATTATTTCTGATGTCGTATTTCTCGTTAAATGTATCCACATACATGTTCTAGTTGTGTATCTTATATCAATGTCATTTGGTTCCCATTTGTACACACACACACACACACACACACACACACACACACACACACACACATATATATATATATATATATATATATATATATATATATATTTGTTCTACATATATATGTATATAAATATACTTGTTGTATATTATATATCTTACGTTCGTTAAACGTATATTTCCTTTGTATAAAGTTTTAAATACGTAGTTTACGTATAAAAAAATGTACATAAGTTTTATTTGCTATAAAACTTCTTGTTTTATTTATTTACATTTATAAAACAAATATATATCATCGTTTTGCGAAAATCGTCATTTGTATATATATATATATACAAATGACTATATATATATATAGGTATATATATATATATGTATATATATATATATATATGTATATATATATATATGTATATATATCTATATACTATATATATATATATACCTATATATATATATATATACCTATATATATATATATATACATATATATATATATACCTATATATATATATACCATATATAGGTATATATATATATATATATATATACCTATATATACATATATTTATATATATATATACCTATATATATATATATACCTATATATGGTATATATATATATACCTATATATATATATATACCATATATAGGTATATATATATATATATATATATATACCTATATATACATATATATATATATATACCTATATATATATATATACCTATATATGGTATATATATATATATATATATAGGTATATATATATATATATAGGTATATATATATATATATATATATATATATATATAGGTATATATATATATATATACTATATATATATATATACCTATATATATATACTATATATATATATATATATATATATATATATATACCTATATATATCTATATATATACCTATATATACATATATATATATATACATATATATATATATATATACATATATATATATATATACATATATATATATATATACATATATATATATATATATATATATAGGTATAGATTGGGGATCTAAAAAGAAAGGAAATTTGGTGGAGAAAAGGGAGAATGCTTTATAGCCAATCATTTCAAATTGAAGTCAAAGGGCATAATGGACATTTGATTAAAGGTTCTATTATTTAATACATTATATAATTTCAAACAATAAAACTTGGCGGGGTTTTTTCACCATTAACTCCTTAACTTTAGGAAAATATAAACAATAATTAGGAAACAATCAACAATCATTATTTAGAATCTTCTCATCTTGATTGGAAAACATATTTTGATATTCTTCGCTGTACAAGATATACGATGTTTCCAAGTTTTAAACTTTTAGATCATATCAGCGTATGATATCATTCGATCTTGTTGCATATTTTTCCATAATCAACATTAGTTCAAACCAAACGTTCACTCGTATCGGGATCGTTAGTTTTGAGAACATCGAACCGTGAAGAAACGTGCTTTAAGTAGTGATTGTATTACTATTTGATATACGGGTAATTGAAAATGGCGGACGGCGATCAAGTGATGGAACTTGTAGATACGTATTCTACGGATGATTCCGACGATCTTGCAAGCACATCTGAAGCGAGTAAGTTTTTTTCAATATGGTTTTAAACTAGCATGTTACCGATTTCGGTATGTTGTTGGTGCATTGTCGATTCTTTTCTTCTTTTTTTTTTTTGCAAATCTCACCTGCGTCTATCTAGCTGTCGATAGTAATGTGTTTGCATTGTTACCCATGACAAGTGAATTTAAAATGATTATGATTCAGTAAGTAGTAGCAGTTAGCATTTGAAACAAAAATATCTATAGTATGGTAGCATATGTGTTGTCACTTTCGATTGATTCGTTTATATATTTATGGGCGTTTTAATCTTTGTGAACAGGCGGTGGGATGTTGATGAACACAATATCGGTTGGGGTTATGCGTCTCGCCACGGAAGGTGTACCATACTGGGTGCCCGATGTTCCCGATGACAGCAAACCAGTGATCGGAATGTCTTTTGAAAGTGTAGACGTTGCTTATGAGTTTTACACACAATATGCTAGGCAAGCTGGGTTTCCATCAAAAACGCGCATAAGCAACCTTTTGAAACCTTTTTTAAAACCTTTTAGACAGATACTCGGTAATAGGTTGATTCTCCATACTAAACTTTGAATTAAGTACCTTTTGTTTGACATTTACATTTTTGCCATGTTATCTCGTGAGTTAGGTTTCCATACATTTTGGGTTTACTACGACAACATACTCTCTAGCTGTGGTGTTTATATTTCCGTCTAACCATACATCACTTTGTATATATGAACATTGTTTGATTCGGCAACGACATTAAATCACAGAAAACTAACTTCCATTTTTTTACAATGTTATACATCCAAGTATTCGTCAACCATTACTTTTTCAAAGGTTACCGCATGCAAAGTAACATATTGTTTCTGTATTTACAATATTTGATTCAGCCTACAAACGCACTGGTCCAGACCTTCAACAAACTTAGCTTCATAGGTAGATTACGTTTTCAAGCTGTAATAAATATGAATCCAAAACAACATACGTTGATTAAAAAAAAGGTTCAGCAATGCTTATAGCATACTCAATGACAATGTGACTCAAGTATGTATTTCAACAAAAGGACATTCGAAAAAAATAAATCAATTCTTTAACTCTATACGTTAACCACATTGACAAGTCCCAAATATAATCACAGCAAACTATGAATTATATTACACACACACAAGCTTTGAATTAACAACAAGAAGTTGCGGAATCACACTTGTTGAGTTAGGAAGAATAATGAGTTTGTAACAATGAAACAGTAATGAAACAACAAGAGAAGTTTACACAAAGCCTCAATATTATTATTGATAATAATACGGATACACTTATTGTATCAGGGTTACAAGTAACCTAGAGACTTCAACAATTTTGTTATGACTTACAGAGACTACTGTAATCACACTATTAGACACCTTTGAACTGATGATTCAAGACTTACAAGACTCACTCTTTACAATGAACCTAGACCCATTACTTATACAAAAGTAATCCATTAAACTAATGTAAGCATGCTCTAAATATTCCACAAGATATACTTAATAATATAAAGTTTATGACAAGTCCATGTGGCTCCAGTAATGCACCAGCACGCGTATGATGGGTATTGGACAGATGGAATCTTACAGTCTGGAAAGTATGTCAGATCACTTAGCAGTGTGAATGAAACCAGCAGCGAGAACTTCATTATGCCTGGCAGTGAGAACTGTCTGAATTGGCCTGGCAGCGAGAATAAGCCTAGCAGCGTGAACTGTAACATAACTGGCAGTGAGAACTCCAGTGGTGGTGACTGCTGTTGAACTAGCGGTGAGAATGGTAACTGGCAGCGAGAACAGATTGAACCAGCAGCGTGAACTATACTTAGTAGCAATTCTGACCCAAATCTGTTACACTTCATTTTAGCCCAACAATCTCCCCCTAAACTTATGCATTCCTAAAACTCATAAGTTTCACTTAGCCAATCTGCACCAGTTCATCTTTCAACCATTCAATCAATACAAAATGCTTCAATCTTTCTACAATTCTGCTTCTCTTCTCCTAATTGACATCTCAAATTGATATATCAGACTAGCAGCCAGATCAACATCTTTGCAGAGCACTTTCAGTTCAAGCATTTGTTTCATTTGATCAAGAGGGAATGGATACTCTAAATCACATCTAAAATATCCAGTGGAAGCATCTAACTGATTCATATAATAAATACCATTATGATCAAAACAGTACCAGAAAGACACAGGAGAGGATGGCTTCTGAAAGTACTTCATGTCTGGGCTTGGTTCATACATCCTGTGAAGATGGTTGTATAGCACTTTGTTTCCATTATCTTCACTCACATCTGAGTATTTCCTTTTAGCCACCTCCCACATCTGATCAACATCCATCCTGGTGAAGTATTTCAACATTTTAGAGAAAGTCTCATAAAATTCAACATGATTTCCTGCCCTCACCACTTGGTAAATTGAGCTTCTCTTTTCTCTTCTAACCAGAAACCAATCAATAATTGGATATTGCACTTGCAGAGGTGTAGGAGTAGTGTCAATTGTGTCATGAACCACCATTGATCTTAATCTATCCATGTCCATTTCATCATCTTCAGTAGACACTTTTCTTTTCTTTTCTGTCTCCTTATCAGGTGCCCTGGATGCATCTTTCTTCCTTTTTCCACTGGTTGTAGCTATAGTTTCATTTTGATTCCTTGGAAAGAAAACATGTAGTGCTTCATACCTTCTCCTCAGGCTATCAAACTCCCATCTTCTTAGCTCAGTTAAGGACAGACCAGTTTGATTTTTTATGTATCTCACATAAATTTCCTTCATTTGAGCTCTGGTCTTTGGTTTTGCTTGGAGCTTTGCTTGCCTTTGAGCTGCTTCATATGCCCTTTTTCTTCTTAGCAACTCTTCTAGCTCAAATTCTCTTTCTTCTGCAGATATTGTTGACCATTGTTCTTGATACATACCCTGATGTAGTTTTTCATCAAAGTAAATCTGTTCTTCTCTGGTCATCATAATTTTCTTTCCTGGTTCAAATTCAACCTCAATAAGATTAGGTTGAACACCATAACCTTCTGCATTCAGCTCTTCCTCAAGCTCTATAGCAAACCTTTCACTTACTTCTTCATCACCATCACCTTCTGCATTCAACTCTTCATGCAGCTGTCTAGCCAACTTTTCACTTGCTTCTTCCTGAGCTCTTTTATTTTTGCTTATTTTCTCAGGCTCAATCAAAATACCTTTTCCCTTGTCCTTGCTGGCTAAAGCTTCATTTTTCTTTTCTTTGATTTGAGTTGAATCAGGTTCATTCAAAGATATACCAACATTTCTTTTATGAGCTTGAATGGAGTCCTCTGCCACCTTCAATAGAACTTCTGCAGCTTCATTCTCTGTAGCAGCAAGTTCTGAGTGATCACTTGTTTCAACATTTTTATCACTGGGCACATCTTCAAATAGACCAGTTCCTAAGATTGGTTCAGGCTCTTGCTCATTTACTTCCATATGTGTGAATTCATTTAGACTTGGAAATAAAGTGGTATACTCCTGATTTTCTTGAGCAATCATATCATCAGCTTGAGCTTCAGTCAACTTAGATGTTCCTACTCCACCACCAACACTTTTAGCTCCAGTGAACTCATATTGATCTGCTCCATTCATGTCACTTTCTTCAGAAGATGAGCTTGAAGAGCTTTCTGATTCTATAAGCCTTAATTTTCTTGGTTTTGATACTCTTTTCAATTCCTGTGGCTTACCATCAGCTTTCAACTTCTCTATTTCCTCATTCAACTTCTTCACATCCTTCTGAAGAGTGGTGATTTGCTTTACTTGCCTTTTCACAATTTTATATAATTTGGTACAGGGTTTCATCAATTTCTTAAGTTTAAAACTGTCCTCACCACTTCTGGAAGTGTTAACCTCCTTCAATGGATCATTGGAACCACCATCTGTACCATGCCTTGCATGTCTATCAGATGTCCCTTGTTTCTTGGTACTGGGACCACTGGACTTGTTAATATCCAATGATGTATCTGCATTAGATGCATCAAAGGGTATTTCCATATCCTGTGTTGCCATGGATTGGGTCCTATTGCCATTACCACTATCCTGTTCTTCCAATGGGAAAGAAACAGTAGTGGCAGCCCTTTCCATATGGTCACTACCCTCATTGACCACCTCATTTAAATCAAATGGCTGAGACTGCTGAGAAAGGGGAGTCTCAACAGCCTGTGTTTTTGCCCTGTTGGCTTGTGATTTGGTAGGCTTAGGGTCCCTTGTTTTCTTTCTGTTGTATACTATTACTCTTGGTTGAGATGAAGAGGGTATTGCTTCATCCTGAGTAATAGGTGCAGAGGGTGGAGATGGTTCATTCTTTGCATTTGAAGGTGCACCAGTCATATGTGCAGTTAAATCAGTTATCCTTCCAGAAAATGGTTTTCCTTTAATGCTTCCTACCATCTTCATATTTGAAAAAATCTTTTTGGTATGTGAAGATAGTACTAATTTGTCACCATCTCTTGGCAAATTAGTAAGCTCTTTATTAAAGAATATTTGCAGAAACCTTGGATACATCAAAAATTTGTCCTTGGGATGTTCCAGGTTGTATATCATTCCATTAAAAATCAATTTTGAAAAATTGAACTTCAAGTTATTAGCTAAGCAGATTATTGCAGATGCAATGTTGCTACTAAACTGATCAAATGAAGTTCTTTTCTGTGAAATACATTGTTGCAGGGTATGAATTAAGTATTTCCAGTGAGGGCAAAACATAGATTTAAAAAATGTCAATTTATTATTATTCTCCCCCTCATACCCTAGCAACACTAATTGAGTAAAAATATCAGATATACGATAACAATCCATACCATCAGCATCATCAAGATAGAGGTGAGTACGAATAGATACCTCAGAAACTGTGATTTTCATCTTTGCAACTGTAGCCACAATAACAATGTTGCCATCAACCTCTGTTTTAGTTGCAGATGTCCAGAAGTCATTCAAGTGATTGAGATAGATTTCTGGATTCATAGTGAGGGCTAAGAACAGATTGCTGTTTGATAAGAAATCAATCATTCCATGATAAGCTTCTGAACCTTTGGATTTTTCGAGATATGCACATAAATTGTGATGTGCAGGAATCGGAAGTCGAACAGAGGAAGAAGAAGATGACGCCATTGATCTAATTGATTGAGAATCGAGAAAGAATTGAGAGTTTGAGAGTGATGAGAATGATCGCTTTTGAAAGTATTTTAGCAGTGAGAATGAACAATGAAGTTGTAACTGCCCTTTATACTTGGCGGTTACAAGCCCTAATTTTAAAATTGGAAAAATACACTAGCAGCGAGAATGACACTAACGGTGAGAACAGGCATTTGGCTAGCAGCGAGAATGACACTAGTGGTGAAACTTGAGATTTATGCTAGCAGTGTGAATTGCACTAGCAGTGAGAATTGCACACAATGCTAGCAGTGAGAATAACACTAGTGATTAAAAGTAAGATTTTTGCTAGCGGTGAGAACAGAACTACCAGCAAGAATGGTATAATACCAGCAGTGAGAACAGAAGCAAGGTGCAATTTAGACCCAAACACTTAAAGATCAATTTAAAGAGATGTTTTAATCAAGGTTGATCATGCCTATACTTGTTATCAAAAATGTAAATCTTCCAATATCGAAAGATTTTGTAAACAAGTCTGCATATTGATTATCTGTATGAACTTTGAAAATTTTGATCAACCTTTTCTCATGACAATCTCTTATAAAGTGATATCTAATTTCAATGTGTTTAGTCTTAGAATGTTTTACTGGGTTGTTTATGATACTAATTGCAGAATTATTATCAATAAACATAGGAGTATTCATGAAAGTCAAACCATAATCCATCATCTGATTTTGAATCCATAGAATCTGAGCACAGCAACTTGCAGCAGCCACATATTCTGCTTCAGCTGTTGATGTTGAGACTGAGGTTTGTTTCTTGCATTGCCATGATACTAACCTGTCACCCAGAAATTGACATCCTCCTGAAGTTGATTTCCTATCCACATTTGCTCCTCCATAATCACTGTCAGTGTATGCAATTAAGTCAAAAGATGAATTCTTTGAATACCAAAGGCCCAATTTTGGTTGACCTTTAAGATATTTAAAAATTCTCTTGACTGCAAACAAATGTGACAATTTTGGATTTGCTTGAAATCTTGCACACACACATACTGCAAACATAATATCAGGCCTGCTTGCAGTTAGATACATGAGGGAACCAATCATAGATCTGTACAGATGCTCATCAACACACTCCCCCTCAAGATCAGCATGTAACTTTTGTCTTGTGTCCATAGGTGTGCTTGATACCTTTGCTTCTTTGAAACCAAATTTGTCCAGAATATCATTCACATATTTGCTTTGACAAATAAAGATTCCATCTTTCTTTTGTTGCACTTGCAGACCCAAAAAGAAAGTTAGTTCTCCCATAGAACTCATTTGAAACTTTTGATGCATCAGAGTTTCAAAATCAGTGCACAATGAATGTTTGGTAGATCCAAAAATGATATCATCAACATAAATCTGTACCAATAAAATATCATCTTTGTATCTTTTGAAAAACAAAGTCTTGTCAATTGTACCTCTTCTGAATCCATTAATCAATAAGTATTTAGACAGTGTGTCATACCATAGCCTTGGTGGTTGATGCAATCCATAAAGTGCCTTTTCTAATTTATACACTTTATTTGGATGACCTGGATCTTCAAATCCTGGTGGCTGACACACATATACTTCTTCATCTATGTCTCCATACAGAAAAGCACTTTTGACATCCATTTGATACACTTTAAAGTTCTTGAAAGAAGCATAAGCCAGGAACAATCTAATAGCTTCAATTCTTGCAACAGGAGCAAATACTTCATCATAATCAATGCCTTCTTCTTGAGTGTACCCCTGAGCTACTAATCTTGCCTTGTTCTTGATCACAATACCCCTTTCATCAGTCTTGTTTCTGTAAACCCATTTTGTCCCAATTGCCCTTTTTCCTTTTGGAAGATCAACCAGATTCCAAACTTTCTGAATTCTGAATTGCAGTAACTCTTCTTGCATTGCTTCTACCCAACTTGAATCTTTGATAGCTTCACTTATTTTCTTTGGTTCATTTTGAGATAGAAAGCAAGCAAACAAGGAAGTGTGAGCTTGATCTTCATTAGCCTTAGCTTGCCTTCTTGTAAGAATTCCTGCTTCTACATCACCTATCACATTTTCCAATGGTAAATAGCTTTTATGAGCTTGAAAATGTGAAGATGATGATTCTGGAATTTCTGATTCCAAATTTGTTTCATTCAGATCCATTGATAGATTTGACTCAATCAATGTGGGACTTAATGGTTCTTGATTCTGATTAGCAGCTTCATTCTCTTCTCTTTCTTCATTTTCTGGATGTACATCATGTGGTACTATTTCTGGTTGTACCTCAGAATCTGAAGATGTATTGCCAATGTCATAGCCTGCATTCTCATCTTGAGTTGATATGACCTGCTCTGTCTGATGTGTTGAAGGATTTTGGAAAACTTCTGGTGGGTCAGGTGTCCAAATGGGTAAAAGAATGTATTCCGATACAGACTCATTCTTTTGACCTGTTATTCTTGCTTCATTTCCTGAACATGTACCTGCATGAATTGGCTCATATATATCTCCAAAAGATTTTGTTAGAGCATCAATATCAAACATTGAAGCTGGTCCTTTTCCTTCAACACATTGTGTTCTTTCATTAAAGGTCACATTCAAAGTTTCTTCTATCACTTTAGACCTTCTGTTGTATACTCTATAAGCTTTGCTTTGAGTAGAGTAACCAACAAAAACACCTTCATCAACTTTACTTTCAAATTTGCCTAAGTGATCTTTGGTATTTAAGATAGTAACAGGGCATCCAAATGGCTTGAAAAAGCTAACCAATGGTATTCTGTCAAAGAATAAACCATAAGGTGTCCTATTGTGAGGCTTAACAATTATTACCCTATTCTGAACATAGCAAGCAGTATTGATTGCTTCTGCCCAAAAGGTCATAGGTAATTTGGCATCTGCTAACATAGATCTAGCAGCCTCAATTAGTGTCCTATTCTTTCTTTCAGCAACACCATTCTGTTGTGGTGATCTAGGAGCACTAAACTGTCTTTCAATACCTTTTTCTTCACAGAATTTATCAATCTCTTGATTTTTAAATTCTGTTCCATTATCACTTCTAATGATCTTAACCTTTTTATTTGTTTGGTTTTCTATCTTAGTAATGAATGATCTAAGTATATTACCTGTTTCATTCTTAGTTCTAAGAAAGAATACCCAACTAAAACGACTAAAATCATCAATGATCACTAAGCAATATGACCTTCTACCAATACTACTTACATGAGTGGGTCCAAATAAGTCCATATGCAGTAAGTGTAATGGAGTGTCAATGGTGTTAACAAGTTTGGACTTATAAGAAGTTCTGTGTTGCTTTCCTTTTTGACAAGCAACACAATGATTATCACATGAATATGTTTTCTCAGGAAGACCTCTAACAAGTTTGCCTTTGACTAACTTGTTAATTGTTTTAAAATTCATGTGACACATTCTTCTGTGCCAAAGATCAGACTCATCAACTGATGCTTTTGAAAATAGACAATTGAAGTGTTGTTGAGGTACCATGTTAGCCAATTCACATGCATATAAATCCTTCTTTCTTGGGATCTTCATTAAAATCAGATTTTGATCTAATTTAAATTTATCAGAAAGAATATAACATTCAGTTTCAGTAAAAAGCACAGGATTTTTATTTTCTGAGATTTGGCTAACACTTAACAAATTGTACCTCAATTCATCAACAAAATAAACATCTTTGAACCTCATTTTGTCACTGTTAATGACTCCTTTTCCTGTAATCCTTCCTCCTCTTGGATTACTTCCAAAAGCTACATATCCACCATCAAAAGATTTGAAATTTTGTAGCAATCTTCTATCTCCTGTCATATGCCGGGAACAACCACTATCCATATGCCACAGACTAGTTCCCTTTATCTGCAACAAGAAAAACAGTTTCAAAGATTAGTTACTTTGGGAACCCAAACCTTTTTGGTTTTGGGTTTCCCATGTGCATTAACAAAATCAACTCTCTTGAAGATTATTGATTTTGATGCATTGGTATGTTTGGGAACATTTTCATTTCTCCAAATCCAGCTAGTGTGTGACTTAACCTTGGATTTTGATTTGGCAGTGTTAACATGCCTGGCAGTGTGAACATGTCTTGTACTGGCAGTGGGAATTTCACTGGCAGTGTGAACATGTTTTATACTGGCAGTGGGAACTGATCCAGTGGTTTTAGTCACATTTCTTCTTTTGGCATTATTCTTTGTTGGCACTGCTGCACTTCTTTTTGATGCAGCAGTGGGAACAGACTTTGCCTTTACCTCTTTGTTCTTACTAACAGAATTTTCTTTTGTTTTTGAATTTTTAATTGCTTTTCTGTTAGTTTTTAGCCATGATGCTTTCATTTTCCTTTTTGGATTGTAAAAGCATTCATGTTGAAGATGATTTGATCTTCCACAAATGTTGCACAGTTTCACATTCACCCTTTTAAAATTTGACCCCAATTTTTGAGAAACCATTTGATTCCAATTTCTTTGATGTCCATTGGAACCTGTTCTTGAGTTTTGTGAAGATGGTGAATAGCTATCTTTGCAGCAACAGTGACCACAGTTAACACTAGAATCAGATTGATTATTTTCAACCTTTCCTTTTGATTTACCTGTTACTACTAAGTCCAGTTTTTCCTTTGATTTTACAATTTTAATTACTGGGCTTACTTGAGTTACAGGTTTGTTTTCAGTTTTAACTATTGGTTCACATTCATTGTTACTGACCCATTCAGTAACTTCAACCTTATCCTCATTCTGTTCTTTGACATTGACAGGATCCACCTTTTTCTCTTCATCAGATAAGTTCCCACTTAGCTTACTTATGTCTATATCACGTTTTGTGGGAAAATAATTATCATTGTAAGGTGGTGGAACCTGTTGATAACCCAAACCACTTTTGAATCTATTGTGAATTTGCTTTTCAATACAGTTTTGAACATTTTTTGAAATATGTTCTAACTGTTCTACTTTAAGTTCTATATATTCCCTTTCTTTAGTGATCTCTGTTATCCTTTTGTTCAGTTCATCAATTTTATCATTGGCTACATCCCTTTCCCATCTTGCATACTCAACATCATAAATATATTGAGTCTCATTCTTTTTGTATGCTTCAATTTGTTTTTCTAAGTCTTCTATGGCACGAATGTAGTTTTTACTTCTATCATCCCATCCATTTAGTTCCTTTATAATATTAGCATTATGACTTCTATAATGTTCAACAGTTTGTTTACAGATAGAAGTGCATAGTTTAGCCTGTACCTCATAAGGAACTTTGTCATCTGATGATCCTGATGATTCTGCCATGAATGAGAAGTTCTGAGCTTCCAACTCTGATTCATCACTCCAACCATTGTCTGGTCCATCTAATGCTATTAAAGCATTCTCTGCATCTCCTCTATTCTGAGCTTGAATTGGAATGTTTCTTCTTTGTATTACAGCTCCAGAATTCCCAGCTCTTTATGCATTTCCATCTTGATTTCCTGATCTGCATTCTCTTGCAAAATGCCCCAACTTGTGACAGTTGTAGCATTCAACTTTGCTTTTATCAAAACCTGCCTTGTCTTCTCTCTTTACAGCAAAGTTGTTCTTTCCTACTCTCTGCAAATACCTCTTTACTCTCATTGAAATCATAGCAGTTTGCCATTTTAGATCTAATTCATCCAAATCATCAGGATGAATTTGCTCTAAAATTTCATTAGTTAGTGAAGAGTTCACTAGACTAGCAAAAAATGACTCCAATATTGGATCACAAGATTTCTCCTATGATGATTCTCTACTAGATGAAGTAGGTACTGCATAAGAACTTGAGCTAAAACCATGTGATTTAGATTCTACATTACCTCTTCCTGATGACAGAAAAGCAGCATTCTGTGTACCTTGTGAATAGCTTGAAGATTGCTTTCTTCCTTCTACTTCTGATTCAAAAGAAATAAGATCATTGTATAGATCATTAAGCTCCTTGTTGTCCAGATCTTTTGATTGCCTTAAGCCCACTGTATACATGCTCCATTCATCTCCAAGTGATCTTAAAAATTTTCTGTTAAGATCATCTTTATCAATCTTAACATCATGATTTTCAAGGTCACCCACAAGCTTGGTGAATCTGTCAAATGTTTGAGTTAATGTTTCAGATTTGACAGATCCAAAATTTTCATATTGTTGCTTCAGCATGGATCTTTTATTTCTTTTGGTGCTTTCATTTCCACCAAATCTTTTGTGAATGGCTTGCATCAGTATTTGAGCATCTTCACATTTCTCAAACTGCTTCACATGTTTATGTGGTATAGCAGCTAGAAGTGTGCTATGTGCTCTGAGCTCTATTCCCCTTTCTTTCCTTTCAACATCAGTAGTTGGTGCTACTCTTGGCAGCCTTACACCATTTGCATCCAGCTTGTACTTTGGGCCATTTTCCACTATGTCCCATAACTGATAATCAATGAGTAACATGTGCAGCTTGATTTTGTGTTGCCACCAGTCATACTCATCTGGATCTAAGATAGGTATTTTTGACACATGAACTCCTTCTGTTGAATCAGACATTATTACAGATGTTTGATTACACAGATGTTGACAAACAGCTTCCTATTTTCAAAGCTAACCAATGCTCTGATACCACTTGACAAGTCCCAAATATAATCACAGCAAACTATGAATTATATTACACACACACAAGCTTTGAATTAACAACAAGAAGTTGCGGAATCACACTTGTTGAGTTAGGAAGAATAATGAGTTTGTAACAATGAAACAGTAATGAAACAACAAGAGAAGTTTACACAAAGCCTCAATATTATTATTGATAATAATACGGATACACTTATTGTATCAGGGTTACAAGTAACCTAGAGACTTCAACAATTTTGTTATGACTTACAGAGACTACTGTAATCACACTATTAGACACCTTTGAACTGATGATTCAAGACTTACAAGACTCACTCTTTACAATGAACCTAGACCCATTACTTATACAAAAGTAATCCATTAAACTAATGTAAGCATGCTCTAAATATTCCACAAGATATACTTAATAATATAAAGTTTATGACAAGTCCATGTGGCTCCAGTAATGCACCAGCACGCGTATGATGGGTATTGGACAGATGGAATCTTACAGTCTGGAAAGTATGTCAGATCACTTAGCAGTGTGAATGAAACCAGCAGCGAGAACTTCATTATGCCTGGCAGTGAGAACTGTCTGAATTGGCCTGGCAGCGAGAATAAGCCTAGCAGCGTGAACTGTAACATAACTGGCAGTGAGAACTCCAGCGGTGGTGACTGCTGTTGAACTAGCGGTGAGAATGGTAACTGGCAGCGAGAACAGATTGAACCAGCAGCGTGAACTATACTTAGTAGCAATTCTGACCCAAATCTGTTACACTTCATTTTAGCCCAACACACATTGTCTTCTCTGTCCAAACGCCGCCAACCTTTTATCTCTTATCTTGTCTGCCGTCGCTTCAATCATTTTCTTAAAGTCGATGGGAAGTTTATCATGATCCTTCGATTCAAACTCGACTTTAAAAGCCAACGTGTTCAGCCCGGAAAGCAATATCTTTGAAGCGTATTTCTTCCGAAGATCATCTAGCTGTACCTGTTGTCTGTTATTCTCCGCTCTTAATCCCGCTTCAAAGTCCCTTGATCCCTTGAACATTTCCATGTGGCGCATTAAAAAAATTCCACAATCTACCCCATTGAAATTTGTTTGCCACGCTAATCGCAGTCTACACGGAACAAGTCGCCGCATGTCTTTAACTATAGAGTGCCGCTTTCTTTCTAAGTAATCACAAAACCGATCCCTCTGCAATTTTAAAAATAAATATCAGGTGAGTCAATAATATCACCGTTAAAGATAAAACAAACATACTTCAGATAGATACAACCCTTGCTTTATATACTATGATTCAGCAATCATTGTACTATGCTTCACCATTAACTTTGCTACGATTCTGCAAATTACAAACTATGATTCAGCATTATTATACTATATCTCACCATGCTTACCCTTGTTTTAAGATAATCTTAAGTCATTTCCGAGATACTAAATCTTTTTGGCTAACCTTCTTAAAACCACTACTATTGTGCACACCTTTTGGCGTACCACAGTTGGTATTCTATATACACAGCTTACTAACCATTCCAAACAGGGTCAACAACCGCATGTCATGCTGATTCCTAATTATTCACAAAACAGTAATTTAATCATATGCATTACATTTTGAAGGTGGAAAAACTGAGACTAATAAACATCAAATAGAGAATTCATATACGTTCATTCCGTAGTAACTATACTATGATTCAGCATGACACATACTATGATTCTGCGGTAAAAATAATATGATTCAAAGACAAACAAACTATGATTCATCATTATAGTTCAACCTTTAATCATAAATTAAGCTACTCTTACGGACATCTATAGCCTTAATTAACCTTGTATTAAGATAACCTAAATCATGCGTAACCTTTGATTAAGTAACTTTGACATAATTTCTAAGACACCAACTCTTTTGTGTCTAAGCTTCTTAACCCAGCTACTGGTGCGCACATCTGTTGGCTTATCACATTTTGTATTTTTTTTACTCTATATGCTAACCATGCCGCATAACTTTAACAAAATCATGTCACTCTGACAAAACAGTATGTGCAGCAACCGAACTAAAATTACTATGAATCAGCAACAAGCAAACTATGCTTCAGCATTAACTACACTACGATTCTAAAATAAAAGTAATAAGATTCAGCAACAAGTAAACTATGATTCAGTGTTAAATATACTACGTTTCTGCATTAACAGTACTACGATTCAGCAAATAGGAAACTATGATTCAGCATTATAGTACAATATTTTTTGAATCATATTAACATTCTGAATCAACCTACAATCTCCAACATATTGTTATTCACAACAAAATAACAAGACGGCGCCTAGTAGTACGTACCAAGTTTTCGTGTAATTTCTCATAATAATACTTTGCCGCGACACCGTTCACCAAATTATCAAGAACAAAGATATAACCGGAATCTAGGTCAAAGACAAGACACACTCAGCTATCCGCTCCCCCACAACTTGATTGGGCATAACGGTGGTACTAGGCGAACCCCCCATAACCGTAGCCTCAACACCTTTGCCCTGCCCGTCTAATTGATTAACAAATGTGCAGGGTTATGTTGCACGTTTGCATGATTCAATCGGCATGTTCCTAGCTTCAACATTAGTCATTAGCATAATGGAAACAAGAACATTACACACACTTACAAATCACCACGCGGCATCCATCGTACCATACACTGATTCCATGGATCAAAAAAGGGTTTAAAAAAACAATAACCATTCACACATATTACTTACTTTGATTCAACATCAATTTTGCAACCACACAATTCCCCCAAACAATAACAGTGGTATTCTGACAAAAACATTAAAAAATATTTTCCCCAAATCATAAAAATATTCACATAGGGCATCTGAAATAAAAGAGAATACCTTTTGTTTTGGATTGCTTCTTCTTCCCTGCTTGCGTAGTAACGCGATTCGACATCCCAAGACCACAAAACAACCTGCGATTTACTTCGACTTGATTCAGCAGCAGCGATTCAGTGTTTTTTTTTTTTAAAAAGAACAGCAAAAACAGGAATTGTGTAACCGTTCGACTAAAGAATCAAAGCTAGGGTTTTCAATTTTTTTTGCGCGCAGGTTTGTAGAAGAAAGTGAGTAGATTCAATTGGGATGATGGAAAACGATCGGCCGTACTTCCTAATTAAATTCACATTGTTTCCTTTTTTTAATCTAAATGAATGGACCATTATGCCCCCAGCCTTTCACAACTCCCATCCGAAATTGTAAAATTTCGTTTGACCAATCTCCACCGCTGATTCAACCATCCAAGGGACAGGATCCCTTCTCCCATTTCTCCACTTTGAAAACCTTCTCCCTTGATCCCAATCCTATAGGTATATATATATATATATATATATATATATATATATATATATATATATATAGTATATATATATATAGGTATATATATATAGATATATATATATATATATATATATATATATATATATATATATATATATATATATATATATATATATATATATATATATATATATATATATACACCTATATACACCTATATATACCTATATATATATATAGGTATATATATATAGATATATATATATATATATATATATATATATATATATATATAGGTATATATATAGATATATATGTATATATAGGTATATATATATATGTATATATAGGTATATATATATATAGGTATATATAGGTGTATATATAGATATATATATATATATATATATAGGTATATATATATATATATATATACACCTATATATACCTATATATATATATACCTATATATACATATATATATATACCTATATATACATATATATCTATATATATACCTATATATATATATATATATATATATATATATATATATATGTATGTATAAATTGTACGAGTTATATCGTATCAAGTTTCGTTGTTTTTCGTTGTGGATTTATCTGAGTGTATATATATTTATATATAAATACATGTAAAATATTTAGTTACTAACAATAAATCATTTGTTGTGTACACAGAGTTGTACCTCTGTGACAGATTTTAACTAATATACGCGATCAGGTGTATTCAGGCGATCGCGTGACAAAACTCACGCGATCGGGTATTATTGGGTTCGTGAGTTTTACCCGATTATAATTATGTGCACGCGACGCGATCATGTACTGAAAAAAAAAAAGTTTTACCCGTACTTATGCTAAAACAGTTTTAAAATTTCTTCACAACATTTATAGGCTGTGAAGATTTTGTTTTAATGTTTTACTTCACAACTTCACACCATTGTTAAGCTTATAACATATTTACTTCACACAATACCTTCACACCAATTTAGTTGTTAAGCTTTTTATATATTTTTGCTTCACACAATACCTTCACACCAATTTAGTTGTTAAGCTTTTTGTATATTTTTGCTTCACACCAATTTAGTTGTTAAGCTTTTTGTTTGTTTCATGTTAACACAAAATATCATGTGAAGCTTAAAAAAATAATAGCTTAACATGATTTTTATGTTGTTAAGTTTTTATCAAAAATAACTTCACATTGTATAATACTATGTGAAGCTTTTTTTTTTTTTCATTTCTTTTATGTTAAGCTTAACACCATGTTAAGCTAAAAAAAAATTAATGTGAAGCTTGTTCTAGTTTTGTTCCTGGCGTAGTTCACTCTGTTTCCTGTTCTCAGTTTCTATCACGAATTCGACATAGATTTTAGCTATAATTCGAGTGGTAAACGTTTACATATGTTTAGTAACAACAATATATAACATAATATCATGTTTTTAACAAATTTTTACATGTAAATTGTGTATTTTAAATTTTGGTTTCTTAAAAACTATTTTCAAGAACAATCCACAAATTCATCAAATTATTGTGTTTTATACTTAGAATGTGATGTATAAACAAGTTATATAACGAAATTTAAGTATAGAAATCAAAGAAAATCAAATTTCCTTACAATGAGATTATGATGATGATCACGTTTGATGATGATGAGTCTGAGTTATTGTTAATGTTTTTAGTATTTAAGTTGCTCCTGCTACTGCTTACTTACTGCTGCTGCTGCCTCCGATTGAAGAAGAAGAAGAAAAAGTGATATAGTGGTGTGTGAAATTATTGAAGTTTGGTAGTCAGGTTGTGAGGGTGGGAGTGTATATCGAGTTTAAAATTCAAAGAGTATGGTGATGTACAGAAGTATGTCTCATAAATAATTGAGTTGGGTTATTTTAGCCCGTTAATTTCGGGTACGGGTATAATTGGTACAATATAAAACTTAATATTTTATATTTTTATTTTGTAGATGTTCTCCTGTTTGTTATTTAAATTTAGAATAATGAGATTTTCATTATTTTAGACTGATGTACAAATTTGTACATTTTACTGCGCGCATCCAATTGGGCATGTTAACACAAAATATCATGTGAAGCTTAAAAAAATAATAGCTTAACATGATTTTTATGTTGTTAAGTTTTTATCAAAAATAACTTCACATTGTATAATACTATGCGAAGCTTTTTTTTTTTCATTTCTTTTATGTTAAGCTTAACACCATGTTAAGCTAAAAAAAAATTAATGTGAAGCTTGTTCTAGTTTTGTTCCTGGCGTAGTTCACTCTGTTTCCTGTTCTCAGTTTCTATCACGAATTCGACATAGATTTTAGCTATAATTCGAGTGGTAAACGTTTACATATGTTTAGTAACAACAATATATAACATAATATCATGTTTTTAACAAATTTTTACATGTAAATTGTGTATTTTAAATTTTGGTTTCTTAAAAACTATTTTCAAGAACAATCCACAAATTCATCAAATTATTGTGTTTTATACTTAGAATGTGATGTATAAACAAGTTATATAACGAAATTTAAGTATAGAAATCAAAGAAAATCAAATTTCCTTACAATGAGATTATGATGATGATCACGTTTGATGATGATGAGTCTGAGTTATTGTTAATGTTTTTAGTATTTAAGTTGCTCCTGCTACTGCTTACTTACTGCTGTTGCTGCCTCCGATTGAAGAAGAAGAAGAAAAAGTGATATAGTGGTGTGTGAAATTATTGAAGTTTGGTAGTCAGGTTGTGAGGGTGGGAGTGTATATCGAGTTTAAAATTCAAAGAGTATGGTGATGTACAGAAGTATGTCTCATAAATAATTGAGTTGGGTTATTTTAGCCCGTTAATTTCGGGTACGGGTATAATTGGTACAATATAAAACTTAATATTTTATATTTTTATTTTGTAGATGTTCTCCTGTTTGTTATTTAAATTTAGAATAATGAGATTTTCATTATTTTAGACTGATGTACAAATTTGTACATTTTACTGCGCGCATCCAATTGGGCGCCAAATTTCAGTTAAATTACGAATTCATATTTTGAGGTAATGTTCCAAATACTTTCAAACGTATGAGAAAAATAGAACTTTTATGATTTGTGATCTCTGGGTATGTTTTACAATTGTTTCTGTTCGTTTTGTAATACGTTTTATACAAAACGTATATCTAAGTCGTTTTATCTATATGTTATAGATATACTAATACTCGTAATTAATAATTGAATTATTAATTATTTTTGTGTCACCTACTTTTGTTATTTATTTTGGATTCGTTCCAATACGTTTGTACACGATTATAATTAATCACATAATATGTAATACTTTTTGTTTAAAAGTATTTGGGCTTGCTAGGCTTAAATCACATCGAAAGTTTTGTTTAAACTTAATCAGGAAATTAGCGTAAGAATGCACGTGATTAGATGTTAATTATTACCTAATTTGGAGAGTTGTCACATTCGCCACCTTTTAGGGAAATCTCGTCCCGAGATTTAGGTCGTGTCGTGAGTCGCGGTCACGCTCTCGAATAAGTGAGGATATTTCTTTCGCATTTCATCCTCACGTTCCCATGTAGACTCTGTATCGCGTTTTGAGTTCCATCGAATCTTGACTAGTTCGATCCGACTGCATCGGAGTTTATGTGTTTTCCGATCATTTATTTCGATGGGTTCCTCCACAAAATTGAGTTTTGCATCAATGAAAACTTCGTCAGAAGGGATAATTAGTGTCTCGTCCGATAGACACTTTTTAAGGTTACTCACGTGAAAGGTGTCGTGAATATTACTAAGTTCTTGCGGTAGTTTAAGCTTATAAGCTACAGGACCAATCCTTGCTAGGATTTCAAAAGGTCCAACGTAACGAGGGTTCAGTTTACCACGTTTACCAAATCGTACCACTCCTTTCCAAGGAGATACTTTGAGTAGGACTTTGTCACCTACTTGAAATTCCAAGGGTCTCCGTCTGTTATCGGCATAACTCTTTTGTCGGTCTCGTGCCGTTTTTAATCGATTAAGTACTTGAGATATCTTGTCCGTAGTTTCTTGGACTATCTCAGGACATAATAACTGTCTGTCGTCCAACTCTGCCCAACAGAGTGGAGATCGGCACTTGCGTCCATACAACGCCTCAAAAGGTGCCATTTGTATGCTCGTATGATAACTATTGTTGTACGAGAATTCGGCTAGAGGGAGATGAATATCCCAGTTTCCCCCAAAATCTATCACACATGCTCGAAGCAAATCCTCGAGCGTCAGTATTGTTCGCTCGCTTTGGCCGTCAGTTTGTGGATGGTAGGCAGTACTCATGTCGAGTCTAGTGCCCAGTGCTTGTTGAAGAGTTTGCCAGAAGCGAGAGGTGAAACGTGCATCTCTATCAGAGATGATGGATAATGGCACTCCATGTCTAGAAACAATTTCTTTTATGTAGACTCTAGTCAGCCTTTCCATCTTATCCGTTTCTTTGATGGCTAGAAAATGAGCTGACTTTGTCAATCGATCGACAATCACTGTAACAACCGCAAAATTAGGGTCAATTTAAAATTTTCCTAATTACGTGTTTACTACTTGTATTTAATATGAAATATGATTAAATACGTTACTTACTTATTATATATATGGATGGAATATATATACGCGTATACGATTCGTTCAAATCGTAGAAAACTACAATTGTACAAACATACGGACGTTGGTAAAACAATTATTAAATCATGCAAAATTATTTAATTACTTCAACTACTATTTTATATTATGTTTATAATATAATGGAAACGTACGTTTTAATTAAAACGTCACCGAACTCTCCGAAAACTCAACCAACCGACAAAACAAAATAAAGTTATGTTTTATAACTTAAAAGCTAGTATTTTGATAAAATACTTCAACTTAATTATCGAGTAATATTTCGTATTTTAAAAACTTATAATTAAACGCGTATAAAATTATTTTTAACGTTTAAACGACCGGGAAAACGAACACCGCACGGAACGCAAACGCGAGGGAACGAAAAATTGGTGAGACCACACCATGTGGCCCCACCATGGCCGGCCAAGGTCAAGGGGACAAACCCCCTCACCCTCTTGATCACTTACACACACAACACACACCCACTCATCATCACTTCCATTTTTCTCTCTAATCTCATTTCTCTCTCTCTCTCTAAAACCGCCAACCAAACACCCCAAAAACACCACGAAAACTCCCTAAACCACCTAGCTTGCTTGGAGGAAGTTGATCACGACAACGAGCTCTACAAACCCATCTTTTTGGTTTCGCGATTCGACGACTTTGTAAGTTTTCCGGCGACTCTCGAACTTTCCGATTACATTTATTTTGCTAGATTATTGTTCCCCTAACTTAGTAATGTCCGAATACATAATCTAAACTCGTTTTTGAACACGTTAACGGAAATGTCGGTTTTGGTCATTTTAAAGAAAACGACACCACAAACATTAAAAACGAATACCAATAGTTATTATGGACTCATTGTAACATACCAAAACTAGTATAAAAGTTCTAGACCCAACGGAAACCGGAAAATACGTTTTCGGAAACTTGAAATCCGAACAGACCTTTGTGTCGCATCGGACCAAAAGTTTATACGACACAACACTGTGTCGCATGCTATGTCGTATATTATGTCGCAATATATGCGACACAACTCTTATGTCGCACTATATGTCGTATCATCTACGACACAAAGTTTACCTGTCGCTTGATTGCGACACAACGACTATGTCGTATCGTTGTGTCGTACCCTTGTATGCGACACAACCATTGTGTCGCATAAACACTAAACCCGAACCAATCTTTACGACACAGACCTTATGTCGCATGTGGTCTGCGACACAAGCCTTGTGTCGCAGATAGCCCAGATCAGAAAACAAAATATTATCTAAGTGTTGGAATCACTTTCCAACTACTAAATCAAATACGATACGACTCATACATGAAAATACTATACATTTGGAAGTATACAACTATACTTGAATACGTACAAGACTATACTAAACTGAACGTGAGATTTCACTCACACACGCACACGAATTTATACTCGAAATACTTAGGAGATTACACTCCAACGAACTTGCACTTGTACACTACTTACGTGCGGGATTTCACGCCAACTAATACGAGGTTTCACTCGTACCCTTTGGGGTTTAAGCCCATTGGAACTTACACGAACAATATACATTGTGATACAAACAAACAGTTATACCAGTATACTTTACAAATGTACAACTACTATGAATACATAATAATAATGGATGGAATTATTATTACACACCGATACCAACGGGCCGTACAACTTTTCTACAAACTACGATTTACAAACGAATACAAACGTACAAACAAACTAATGGACATCGACTAGTTTGGGAACAACTAGCATGGATACTTTACAAGTATTCCATTTACTTACTAAACCTTATGCGTAATAGGACGCTAAGGGTTGCTAGTTCGGGATACTACTTGCTTACTTACTGCATTGTCTGCTAGACTCAGGTGAGTCTCACAGCCCCTACTTTACTGTTTTATACTCAGGGGTGAGATGCATTACTGTTTTACATGAACACACAAAACTTACTTGCTGTCATGATTTACTTACTGTACGGAATTACGGATACGCCAATTGCATGAGTTTCGACTAATCCAATGAAATCCTCCTTAATCATAGTTGTTAGTTATGGGATAAGCGCGAGTTTTAGTATATGGATCCATATGGGACTGACAATCCCCGCCCGGGGTAGCACGCACTACCACGAACCGTTACTGTAGAAACGGGCGTTTCTTACTCGTTTCATATGAATGTTTTGGATTACATTCACGGGGGTACTATTATTTAATGTACGTTAAGCTTCAACTATGGTGGCTCATGGCAAGGGTATCAAACGGTTAGCATAACCTGCAACCACCCACTTATTAAAACTTAAGTGAACGATGAGCATAACCTGTGATCGTTACTTACTGGCTGGCTTATGATTTACAAATACTACATGTGTGTTCAAACTATTTACTTACTTACAAACCTGTGAGATTCACCAACCTTTTTGGTTGACCGTTTTAGTAATGCTTCTCAGGTACACAGCATCAGTAGGGATACCCAGCAGGATAAGCTTACTTAGCTCGAGTCGCATGCATATACAAGCTTGGAGATTTTATTACATTACTTTTGTACTAGTTGTTATGTATTAGAATCTCTAGGAATTTACACGAAACTCGAGCTTGTATTTTGAATTACTTATGTATTAATGTAATAACTTTTCGAACGTCTCATTTAGAGTCGTTCACTGTATCCTTTGTGCTTATGATTATTGATTAGTAACACCTAAAACTCGCTTCCGCAAACTGTTAAATTTGGGGGTGTTACAGATTGGTATCAAAGCCTAAGGTTATAGTGAACTAGGTTGCATTTAGTGGGCCTAGACTATGACCGTTAGGCAGTATTCCTCATTAAGTATAACTGGTTCAGGAATTACAGCATACAAGTTTAATTTAACATAGCCTGATCAACTATGTACAATTAAATGAAGATGATGTGAGTTCTGAAAGGGGTTATGTTGAACAGGAATGCACTAGCTGACTCTGACCTCGAGAGAACCGGGACTTTTACTTGATTGTGCTAGACACTTACTACGCGGTTATGTGATATATATATATATATATATATATATATATATATATATATATATATATATATATATATATGTATACATAGGCCTCTTTCCCCGATACGATACTCTCTCTCGACTGCTGCGAAATTAATATTTTTCAACTTACATCAAACGAACAACAACTCGATTCTCGTCATTCTGTCCTTATTCAACTTTTATGAATTCACGAATACCAACATACTTCTGAAGGCCTCGATTTCACACTACTCTCTAGGCTATTATATACTGAAGGTATAGGAATAGGCCTTGTCCGATGATACTTTGTTTACCACCCACCCCGTTATAACTGACAACCATAGCTACTCCAACATCCCTCGAGATGAAGATCGGGACTTTGTTTTATTCGCTAACCCTACCTAATTCGACGTTTATAACATTCTACAACATACACCACTGTACCGTTAGGTATATCCTAATAAAATCATTTTCAACTCAAGTCTCCGTCAGACTTCAAAATTTTCAACCGACTTTCTCCATCAAAATTTTATAACAAATATATTTCTATCAAACATGTTACAAAATTTCTTACAAAATGTTTTATAAAATTCTCAAAAATTTCAAAACCGTATAAACTTATTTATAGTACACAACTTTAAACAAATTTCAAACTTCGGCATAGTTTCTCTGAACTTCCTAAATCATCACGATCATAATTCTTGTTCAAACCCTCACATGTTCTTTATTTGTTGTTTCAAGGAACATGCCTCCTCGACGACAAGTCCCGCTTAGTAAAGCCGAACTCGCGGGTCTGATTGCCCGTAGTGTAGCCCAAGCTCTAGCTGTCCGAGCCACCACTCCTGGTAGCGAAGACACGGCTAACAATACACCACCACCCAAAACCTGCACCTACAAGGACTTCCAGAACTGCAAACCCTTGAGCTTTCAAGGTACTGAAGGAGCGATCGGTCTGATACGTTGGACCGAGAAAATCGAATCAGTGTTTCTCATCTGCAACTGCACGGAAGAGGATAAAGTCAAGTTCGCCGCCAGCACTTTTTCTGACACCGCCCTTACCTGGTGGAACACTTATGCTCAGAATGTGAGTGTTGCCAATGCTTACAAACTATAGTGGGATGAACTAAAGAATATGCTGAGGGGCGAGTACTGCCCAAGAGATGAACTGAAACAATTGGAAGTGGAATTTTGGAATCACAAGATGCAAGGTGATGACATCACCGGTTACACCAACCGCTTTCACCAGCTGGCACTCCTGTGCCCATCCATGGTTGATCCTGAGTACAAGAGAATCGAAAAATACGTCGATGGACTTCCTGAACGACTTCAAGACTTAGTAACTTCGTCCAAACTGGGAACTATTCAGAACGCCATACGCATGGCTCATGAACTGACGGCAAATTCTGTTCGCCGTGGCTCGACTTCTGCCCCATCTGCAAACAAACGCAAATGGGAAGCCAATCCCCACTCACCCAACCCTACTCACAACAAAAAGCCTGCAACCGTTAATACCGATGACTCGAAGGCTTACAAGGGGAGCAAGCCTTACTGCTTCAAATGTAGTCGTCATCATGACGGTTCCTGTCCCTGCTCCAAATGCAAGAAATTTGGACACCTGGCCCAAGACTGCCGAACCAACCCCACAGGTACTGATACTCCTGCCCCCAAAACCTGCTATGAGTGCAATGGTACCGGGCACTTCAAGAAGGATTGCCCAAAACTGAAACTCCGAACCAACCACACGAAGAGTAGAGCTTATGTAATTAACGCTAGGGAGGATGACCCGAATCCGAGACTTTGCGATTTGCTCAACCCGGGTACGCTCATTCTTTGACTACCCGAATCTGTTTTCTCATAAATCTCTCGCTTAATGATTTATGTATAACTGTCTTTCATTCTGTGTGTTTTCTTTGATCCTAAGTACACAATAGGATTAGGAAACGACCGACTACTTAAAATCCCGACAACACAATTTGCTTTACACTTTAGATACAGTAACCAAACTCCCTTCCCAATTATCTCACACTGGTTGAGACCGGGAACTCGTCTACTATTCGTTACTTTAAAACAGATAATTTAATATAACTTCACTTACTTGAGGCAATTCTTAAATAGAACACTTATTTCGTAGGAAATGACAACTCACACAGTCAACAACCCTACACTGCAAGATGAACTGCTCGGTGAGGAACTAACGATGTTTCCTTACCTCCTCGAACTCGAATGTGATACAGAACACTCCGCTGAATCAGCAACGGCACCTGCTGTTCCTGCTACTCTAACTGCTGCAAAAGCACCGGTTAATGTACCCCTGACTGTTGAATCAGTCAGTCACCTCAACCAAACTATTGATTCGCTGCAAAAACAACTAACTGAAGCACGGGAAGACATTGATGACCTACGACGAATTGCCTTCCAAAATAACCTACGTATGCGTGAGTACGAGTTACGTTTGATAGCCTTAGAAAACCCTGCTTCACCACCAACTTCTCATAGTACTCCTGCTGAAGAGGATAACGACACTGACTGTACCCCGCCTCCAGCAAAAAGGGCGAAAATCTCTCCGACCAACTCTTCAGGAAAATACTTGGGAAAGAAACCTTTCTGTTCCCGATGCACTCGGCATCATGAAGGACCGTGTACCATACCCACCGGTCGATGCACATCCTACCCTAAAAGTACGAACCCTCCCAAGGCGAAGCTGTGCTTCAACTGCGGGAGTGCTGGCCATCTCAAGGCCAAATGCCCACTACCTCCAGGCAACAAAATTTAGGGTACGTTACCACCTGACAACTACTTGATTTCAAACACTGTAGGACCTACCCTACTACTGTAGGCTACTAGTACACATTGTAGCTACCTGACGAATATCGAACTACCGATTACTACTTCGAACAAATTTCGGGACGAAATTCTCCTAACAAGGGGAGAATGTAACAACCGCAAAATTAGGGTCAATTTAAAATTTTCCTAATTACGTGTTTACTACTTGTATTTAATATGAAATATGATTAAATACGTTACTTACTTATTATATATATGGATGGAATATATATACGCGTATACGATTCGTTCAAATCGCAGAAAACTACAATTGTACAAACATACGGACGTTGTTAAAACAATTATTAAATAATGCAAAATTATTTAATTACTTCAACTACTATTTTATATTATGTTTATAATATAATGGAAACGTACGTTTTAATTAAAACGTCACCGAACTCTCCGAAAACTCAACCAACCGACAAAACAAAATAAAGTTATGTTTTATAACTTAAAAAGCTAGTATTTTGATAAAATACTTCAACTTAATTATCGAGTAATATTTCGTATTTTAAAAACTTATAATTAAACGCGTATAAAATTATTTTTAACGTTTAAACGACCGGGAAAACGAACACCGCACGGAACGCAAACGCGAGGGAACGAAAAATTGGTGAGACCACACCATGTGGCCCCACCATGGCCGGCCAAGGTCAAGGGGACAAACCCCCTCACCCTCTTGATCACTTACACACACAACACACACCCACTCATCATCACTTCCATTTTTCTCTCTAATCTCATTTCTCTCTCTCTCTCTCTCTAAAACCGCCAACCAAACACCCCAAAAACACCACGAAAACTCCCTAAACCACCTAGCTTGCTTGGAGGAAGTTGATCACGACAACGAGCTCTACAAACCCATCTTTTCGGTTTCGCGATTCGACAACTTTGTAAGTTTTCCGGCGACTCTCGAACTTTCCGATTACATTTATTTTGCTAGATTATTGTTCCCCTAACTTAGTAATGTCCGAATACATAATCTAAACTCGTTTTTGAACACGTTAACGGAAATATCGGTTTTGGTCATTTTAAAGAAAACGACACCACAAACATTAAAAACGAATACCAATAGTTATTATGGACTCATTGTAACATACCAAAACTAGTATAAAAGTTTTAGACCCAACGGAAACCGGAAAATACGTTTTCGGAAACTTGAAATCCGAACAGACCTTTGTGTCGCATCGGACCAAAAGTTTATACGACACAACACTGTGTCGCATGCTATGTCGTATATTATGTCGCAATATATGCGACACAACTCTTATGTCGCACTATATGTCGTATCATCTACGACACAAAGTTTACCTGTCGCTTGATTGCGACACAACGACTATGTCGTATCGTTGTGTCGTACCCTTGTATGCGACACAACCATTGTGTCGCATAAACACTAAACCCGAACCAATCTTTACGACACAGACCTTATGTCGCATGTGGTCTGCGACACAAGCCTTGTGTCGCAGATAGCCCAGATCAGAAAACAAAATATTATCTAAGTGTTGGAATCACTTTCCAACTACTAAATCAAATACGATACGACTCATACATGAAAATACTATACATTTGGAAGTATACAACTATACTTGAATACGTACAAGACTATACTAAACTGAACGTGAGATTTCACTCACACAAGCACACGAATTTATACTCGAAATACTTAGGAGATTACACTCCAACGAACTTGCACTTGTACACTACTTACGTGCGGGATTTCACGCCAACTAATACGAGGTTTCACTCGTACCCTTTGGGGTTTAAGCCCATTGGAACTTACACGAACAATATACATTGTGATACAAACAAACAGTTATACGAGTATACTTTACAAATGTACAACTACTATGAATACATAATAATAATGGATGGAATTATTATTACACACCGATACCAACGGGCCGTACAACTTTTCTACAAACTACGATTTACAAACGAATACAAACGTACAAACAAACTAATGGACATCGACTAGTTTGGGAACAACTAGCATGGATACTTTACAAGTATTCCATTTACTTACTAAACCTTATGCGTAATAGGACGCTAAGGGTTGCTAGTTCGGGATACTACTTGCTTACTTACTGCATTGTCTGCTAGACTCAGGTGAGTCTCACAGTCCCTACTTTACTGTTTTATACTCAGGGGTGAGATGAATTACTGTTTTACATGAACACACAAAACTTACTTGCTGCCATGATTTGCTTACTGTACGGAATTATGGATACGCCAATTGCATGAGTTTCGACTAATCCAATGAAATCCTCCTTAATCATAGTTGTTAGTTATGGGATAAGCGCGAGTTTTAGTATATGGATCCATATGGGACTGACAATCCCCGCCCGGGGTAGCACGCATTACCACGAACCGTTACTGTAGAAACGGGCGTTTCTTACTCGTTTCATATGAATGTTTTGGATTACATTCACGGGGGTACTATTATTTAATGTACGTTAAGCTTCAACTATGGTGGCTCATGGCAAGGGTATCAAACGGTTAGCATAACGTGCAACCACCCACTTATTAAAACTTAAGTGAACGATGAGCATAACCCGTGATCGTTACTTACTGGCTGGCTTATGATTTACAAATACTACATGTGTGTTCAAACTATTTACTTACTTACAAACCTGTGAGATTCACCAACCTTTTTGGTTGACCGTTTTAGTAATGCTTCTCAGGTACACAGCATCAGTAGGGATGCCCAGCAGGATAAGCTTACTTAGCTCGAGTCGCATGCATATACAAGCTTGGAGATTTTATTACATTACTTTTGTACTAGTTGTTATGTATTAGAATCTCTAGGAATTTACACGAAACTCGAGCTTGTATTTTGAATTACTTATGTATTAATGTAATAACTTTTCGAACGTCTCATTTAGAGTCGTTCACTGTATCCTTTGTGCTTATGATTATTGATTAGTAACACCTAAAACTCGCTTCCGCAAACTGTTAAATTTGGGGGTGTTACAATCACCCATATGGTGTCCATTCTAGATGATGTTTTTGGTAGCTTCGTAATGAAGTCCATCGTGATGTGTTCCCATTTCCATTTGGGCATCTCAGGTTGCTGCAAAAGCCCAAACGGCTTTTGATATTCAGTCTTGACTTTTGCACAAGTCAGGCATCTACTAACATAGGTGGCAATATCTCGTTTCATACCAGGCCACCAGTAAAAACCTTTCAAATCGTGATACATCTTATCTGCACCAGGATGTATTGAATAGTTGGACTTATGTGCTTCGTCCAATATCAGGCTACGTAGTTCCTCAACACAAGGAACCCAAATTCGGTTCATAAAATACAATACTCCATTGTCTTTAGACTCCAGTTGTTTTTCCATCCCCTTGAGGGATTCATCCTTCATACGTTCTAGAGTAAAGGCCTCTTGTTGAGCGTCACAAATTTGTGAAATGAGACTCGAGTGGATCGTTAATCCTAACGCTCGAACTCTTCGAGGTTTTACTATTTCCTTACGACTCAAGGCATCTGCTACTACATTAGCTTTACCCGGATGATACTTGATTTCACAGTCGTAATCATTCAGCAGTTCAACCCAACGTCTTTGTCTCATGTTGAGTTCTTTCTGATCAAATATATGTTGAAGATTTTTGTGATCAGTGAAGATAGTACACTTCGTACCATACAGGTAGTGTATCCAAATCTTGAGAGCAAAAATGACTGCTCCTAGTTCTAAGTCATGCGTCGTAGAGTTCTTCTCATGAACTTTCAACTGACGAGACGCATAAGCAATGACTTTATCGTTTTGCATTAACACGCAACCCAATCCCTGACGTAAAGCATCACAGTAGACAACAAAGTTCTCTGCTCCTTCAGGTAATGATAGAATGGGCGCGGTACTTAGTTTCTGCTTCAACAATTGAAAAGCATTCTCTTGCTTCTCGCCCCAATCAAATTTCTTATCCTTTTGAGTTAGAGCGGTAAGTGGCTGGGCTATCTTTGAAAAATTCTCGATGAATCGTCGGTAATAGCCGGCTAGCCCAAGAAATTGTCTTATCTCTGATGGGGTTTTCGGGGCTTCTAGCCTCAATTTTAGATGGGTCCACATGAATTCCTTTGTTATTGATCACATGACCAAGGAAATGAACCTCACGCATCCAAAATTCACATTTAGAGAACTTTGCATAAAGTTTCTCTTTCTCCAGTAGTTCAAGAATTATCCTTAGATGTTGTTCATCATCCTCCTTCGTTCGTGAGTATATTAATATGTCGTCGATAAACACAATGACGAACTTATCAAGATAAGGTTTGCATACACGATTCATGAGATCCATGAATACTGCTGGTGCATTTGTCAGCCCAAACGGCATGACCAAGAACTCATAATGACTGTATCGAGTCCTAAACGCAGTCTTTGGGATATCCTCATCCCGTACCTTCAGTTGGTGGTAACCAGATCGCAAGTCGATCTTTGAGTAGTAACTTGACCCTTGCAGTTGGTCAAACAAATCATCGATGCGTGGTAATGGGTATCGGTTTTTGATAGTCACTTTGTTCAATTTCCGATAATCGATACACATCCACATTGATCCATCCTTCTTCTTGACAAACAAAACCGGAGCTCCCCAAGGCGAAAAGCTCGGTCGGATGAATCCTAAGTCCAAAAGTTCTTGCAACTGTGCAGACAATTCTTGCATATCTGAAGGAGCTAGACGATAAGGTGCACGAGCAATTGGTGCTGCTCCAGGCACTAGGTCGATATGGAATTCAACCTGTCGCGGGGGTGGTAATCCTGGTAACTCGTCAGGAAATACCCCTGGGTAGTGATAAACGATCAAAAGTACTATATTTCAGTAGTATTTTACCCCTAATCTTGAATGTTTTTATTGCATTTTGTTTAGAATAGATATTGATTTCGTTCATATTTGCAATTAGATGTGGAAATGGAGCGTTTATGAAGAAAGGAAGGAAAACAGTCAATAATCAAGCTAAATGATACATATTTGAAGAATAAAGTAAAGCCGAAGTCGAAGAAAAGAAGAAATGAAGAAAAGTCAAAAATCGGCAGGAAAAGTCATCCATACGCCGTATGGAAATCCATACGCCGTATGGATTGCTGCAGTGGAGGCCCAGGTTACGCGGACATGGGCTGGGCTTGAAATCAATCCATACGCCGTATGGAAATCCATACGCCGTATGGATCAAAATTCCTGGAAGTATATAAACGCGTTTTAAACCCTAATTCGACAGTTTTTAAAAGGTTTTTCGTTTCCAGACGTTTTCAGTCGAGTTTTAGGTTAGGTTTACGAATTTTAGGAGTATTTTGGAGGTACGGAAGCTAAAGATCGAGGATAATTCGTTCTAATCTTTCGTAGTTTGTCGTTAATCGATTCGGTATATTTTCGTTTCTTTATTTCATTGAAGAATTTGTTATATTGAATCTGATATATAATGTTTTGATGATGAATTGAGTATCCTAAGTGATTGTGTAGTTTATTTAACTTAGATTATGATTATTGAACGATTATAATTGCGTATTGAATAAGTTATTTGATTGAAAACGGTTATATTGCTCGTGGACACTTATTTATTGGTGACTAGTTATTATTGTTGCTTCACGTGATTAATAATTTTAATGAGATTGAGTTCCTTTAAGATTATTGATTATTGCTAGTACTACCTTAGGGTTTTGGACTATCACTAAATACGTTGAGTCTGATAGGTCGAGTATACAATAATAATCTACTTTAAGATGAGCAAGACAATAAGTTAATTATTGGGTATTGTTGAGTCATACCAATAGAGTTGATTATAACGCGTTGTGAATGTTTAATGCATAATTTAGGGAAAGGCACACAATTGACTGATCATCTTGTGACATTGGAACCAGTGTTTCATGTTGGACCCTAAATTATAGGAATTAGTTGGACCCGAAACGTTGGCTAGTTTATATTCGACTTAGTATTCATTGTAGAATTTGGTATTAAGTTGATCTAAAAGAATCACAATTAGATAATCAATACGTAATAAATCGGGAAATATGAATCTAAGTGACATTAACTATACAATTACTTATTCCTTCCAATTAGGATTTATTGTTATTATTTATTTATTATTTTAATTTAAAGTTTTATTTACGTTTGTTTATTTTAATTAAATGTTTTCTAAATTGTTCGTACGGAACTAAAACGCCCCCCATATTTACTGCTTTCTAGTTAATTGTTAATTTCTATTTTAAGTATTCCACCTTTTCCCTGTGTTCGAATCTGACTTACCAAATCTATATTTACAATTGATCGGGTATTTTTGCCTGATTGCTTGAAAGTATTTATTAGGTATTTCTATTTATAAATTGTAAAACAAGACGCGCTTTCATAAGCGACATCAAGTTTTTGGCGCCGCTGCCGGGGAAAGCGGTTGTATTTATTTAAATAGAAATTAATAATTTTTAATTCTTTCTTTTTAAAAGTAACTTTTGTTAATTAATTTTCAGTAAAGTTGTTTTAATAAGTTTAATTAATTTTGTAACAAGTTTTCATTAATTCGCTGGTTGAAACTAATTATCCTTTAATTGGTTAAACTTTTGGGGTTTTAGTTTCAACCGGCGGATGGAAATCCGTCCGCCGGTTGGAGTTCCATTTATTTAAAGTTGTACATGTTGTTTAATTTTTTGTTTATTTTGTGTGAACTAACTTGTTTTTCGTTAGTGGTGTTTTGTATTTCCAGATTTATTTTTATTTAGGTTTGTCCAATGGCGAGGAGTTTTGAAAGTGATGCAAATGATAATAACATGGTTAAGAGGGATCAGTCTGTTAATTCGGATGCTAGTTCCGCCGAGAGGGTGCCTCCTTATACCCAATTAGGCCGTATTCCCGCTCCTATTACTTCATCTTGTC
This sequence comes from Helichrysum umbraculigerum, assembly GCA_949592205.1. Taxonomy (NCBI): domain Eukaryota; kingdom Viridiplantae; phylum Streptophyta; class Magnoliopsida; order Asterales; family Asteraceae; genus Helichrysum; species Helichrysum umbraculigerum. The sequence goes on along the minus strand of CATIUR010000003.1, from coordinate 137,806,806 downwards.
AGGGGTTGCTATCGGCACTTGAGGAGTTTAGAGGGGATATTCCTTTCAGTTCTGAGATTATTAGCAGGTCCACTGTGGATTTCACTGATAGTCAGAGGGTTTTGGTAAATGATGTGTTAGAGGCAGCTTTGATTGAGAGTCAGTATGGGATTGATAGGCAATTCTATATTGCCCTCACTACTTTTGGGGAATCTCTAGAAACTAGGATTAAGGAGGAAGAGAAATTCTACACAGCTCAGAAGAAAAGATACACGGAGATTTATGAGATTTTGAGGCATTCTGCATTTCCTTATTCGGCAAATCAGACCGCGTGTCTTGGCCGTATGCTTAGGGCTCTGTACGAGGTTACTGGTAATCCAAGGGCAGAAGCAGACAAGGAATTTAGGTTTGGTTTAAGAGAGTTGGTTAGATTGCTACATTCAGATGACCATTTGATGGATATTACACCTCATCGGTTCATTGTTACGAGTACTATTCATTACTATCTTCATGAAATGGTGACAAAAATGGATCGCTTTGCTAAGGAAGAGGAAGAAAGGCCACACCCGGATTTCATTCATCCTCATTTTGATATTGATTTGGCTACTTATGTGGTACTGAACTTGGATGTTTTAGTTGATAACAATAAGGTTCTAACTATGAGGGAGCATTTCCACTATGGGATGGTGGAAATATACAATAAATTGGTTGAAATCTTCAAAGATTCAGGATTAGAACTAACTTGTGTTCAGAATGAGGTAATTGCAGGGATTGAAACTAGAATAAGAAGTTTAAGGAAAGAACCATTTCTGAGTAAGCATGCTGGGATAGTGGCAGAGTGTTTGGAGTTTATGAGTGAGTTTGAGAAGAGTCATCCCGACCGTGAGTACAAGCTGTTAGGTGATGAGTTAGTATTGGCACCTGAGGGAGTAAATAATAAGGTGATAAAGGGAATCAGCTGGGACTTGGTCTATCTTCAGCATGTTGCCAATGGACACTTGGAAAGTTTTGCAACTTTTGGAAATGGGGTTGAAAATGTAGTCACTGAAATGATGAAGAGCTTCCTTGTCCTCTATCCATTGAACTAATTTCATCGTTTCATCCCTTTTATATTTCTTATGCTATTGGATTGTTTCTAACATTTTGGTTTGTTTTGGATTATGTTAGACTTTTGTTTGTTTTGGATTTTTGTTTTTGAATGTGTGATTTGAATATTAAGTATTATTTTGAATATTATTCTTTTTAATGTTTGTTAATTATTGTTATTTATTTTATAGTGTGGAATTGTGAAGATTTTGAAGTCGTGATTATCCTCCAGGTTTGAGATTTAAGTATATTAATCAATTGTGTGATTTGGGTTGAAAATTGGTTTAAAAACGTTTTTTGAAAAATTCTGAAATCTCAATCCATACGCCGTATGGAATCCATACGCCGTATGGATTAGTTGGGCCACTGGGCCGGGGCGTTGACTGGGTTTAATGAGTTGACTTGGGCTGTTTTAATCCATACGCCGTATGGAATCCATACGCCGTATGGATCAAAAAAGCAGAAAACCGCCATCAGCTCTTTTCTTCTCCATCTTGAAACCTAAACCCTCACACACACACATACCCACGGCTGTAACTACCACCATCCCCAAACGGAAAATCCGGCCAAGCATTCATCGCCGTTTTTGCATATTCGTGTTACACGCACTTTCCTCTACAAAGTATAACTTCCCGTTTTCATTTTAGTTGGTTAAATCACTCGTTTGGAAGTTAGGGTTTATTATAGAATTTTGGGTATTTCGGATATGTGTATGATTATTGGCATGTTTTGATTGATTTATGTTCTAATTGCTATATACATTGCAATGTCATGCTCGATTTTCAATTGTGTTGCATATTTTATGTTATTCGAATTATTCGTTCGTGATGATAAGTTGTGAATATGATAAACTCAATTGTGCTAGGATTTAATTTAGTGCTTATTAAATTTCTGACCACATAATGATTAATGCAAATATTTGTTTGGTACACAAGTGTTTGTGATTACGGTTATGTGATAAGTTGTTATTTTGATTCATTGTGTTACAATAATTCATTTTGAGATTGTATGGATATTTGCTAGTTGCTAATACTCGAGTTTAGTAATTGTGCAATTTCGTATATTCATAATGGTACCAAGTTATTATAATACATTTGATTAGGCAATTGTCAGGGATATTTAATTAAGTATATACATATATGCATATTGAGTAGTTTTTGTTTAAAAAATTGCAATTTAGGTTCATGAAATTGGTTGTTGCGGTAGTTTTAGGCTAAACCTTTATGGTGGATTATTCAATTTTAAGCCGAAATGCTGCCGAAATTTTTAGTAACCTTTTTGCATTAACTGCTTATTTAGTGTTATTAACAATTGTTTTGTTTAGCAGTTATCATGTCTAACAGGAGAGCACGAGGAGGTGAAACTTTGGGAAACCCGTTGATTAGACCCCATAGATACCTCACTTTTCATGGGTCATATTCTGAGATTGCTAGGATGCAGTTTAGAGATCGTCTGGCCTCCAATATTGGCCAGTCCATTGAGGTGTTTGATGCTGTTAACTGGAATGTTTTGGAGCATGTGATTGCTAGAGAGGGGTTTACCAATGGTGCTGAAGCCATTAGGAATTTACTTGCTGTTCCATATGCACTAGAGGATGGAAACATTGGATTTGTTTCCTATGCTTGGTCCCGGTTATTCGGTATCAGGGAGGATATCTACAGAGAGTTGGTTGTTGAGTTTTATAGCACTTTTAGGTTTGATGCCAGGTCGACCCAATGGACTGAGAACTCCATTTTCTTCCAGCTAGGGGGACAGCCCAGACAGATGACCTTGGTTCAGTTTGCTTTGGGATTGGGGCTTTATGAGCCCAATGAGCTGGATAATCCTCACTTTTTAAACCACATTTCTGCAGGTGCTGTGAAGAATCTCACTGATTTGGAAGTTGAGCAGGTTTGGCAGTTTATTGCCCAGGGTAGTTATGGCAGTTCGACACCTTCTTATACGCGTATTCGAGATCCTCGTCATCGACTCATTCACATATTGTTGACTTACACCATTGTGGGTCGCAAGGAGGGGCCTGAGAAAGTTTCGAGGCCTGACTTGTTTTATTTGAGCTCGATTATCAGGAAGAGGTTAGTGAATGTACCTTGGAGGTTGGCTAAGTGGATGTCGAAGAGAGCTACTGGTACTAGAGATGGTAGCAGTTTGTGTGGAGGTCACTTTGTTACTCGATTGGCGAGATACTTTGGTTTGGCTACTCAGGATGAGATGGGTTCATGCACGATTGTTCAGCCTAGTATGGGATGGTTGACTGCACGCCGGTTGGAGGCGTTTGCTCTCATTGAGCCATGCATCACGTATGGTGGTCCTGCATAGATGTATTACTGGGTTCCGATTTCTCCAGTAGGACAGACTTTGCAGTCGAGGCAGGGTAGAGCTAGAGGAGATACGAGTGGCAGTGATAGAGGTCGAGGTACGGCACGAGGCCGTAACAGAGGTTATGCTACAGAGTTTGATCAGTTATCTCAGCAGATGCACCAGATGCAGTTACAGCAGACTCAGAGGTTTGATCAGATAGACCTTATGCAGAGACAGCATTTCCATCAGACCAGTGCACACTTGGACTACCAGGATGGCTTGTTTGAGCAGCTGTTTGGTCAGTTTTCTTCTGGACCCACGTATCAGCCATTCCAGTACCAGATGCCACCAGAGTTCATGCCACGACCACCACCACCATCGCAGTCAGAGTATGGAGCGCCTTCTCACCAGTACCAGTACCGCCAGGACGATGACAGTGATTAGGATGATGTTCATCCTATTTGGTTTATGATTCCAGACACTATTATTATTATTGTTTTATTATTATTATTATGACTGTTTATTTGTAGGTTTTATTAATTGTGTTGGATTGGTAGTTTATGATTTGGTAGTAGTTGTTTTTAATTAGGATGTTTTAATTTGGTATTATTTAATTATGTTTGTTGATTGTTCCCTCATAATTGTGTTGTGAGTACGTGTCATGCTGGCAGTAAGTTCAGCGCAACGAATAATTGAATCGTGAGGATGTGGGAAATTTGTATCATCCTTGTCATTAAACTGCACACTATTCCAGGGGAGTTTTTCTGTTCTAAGTTCTTTTCTCTTTTTCCCGTTTTTAAGCATGTCATTATTTGTACAATGAGGGCATTGTACATCTTTAAGTGGGGGATGGGAGAGAAAAGAAGTTTAATTTCCACATAATTGTTCTGTTAATAAGTAGATGATTTTGTAATTTGGTTAATAGTTATCTTATTAAGATAAGTAACTAGGAGGTTATGAGTTGCCCATTTTTCAAGCAAATTTTTGCATTAAAATTTTTGTTTTCTAGAGATAATTATTTTGTAACTATGTAGGTTAAACTTAAAATTTTCTACACTTTTAATTAAATACTAAAGCTATTAAAGATGTTATTTAGCTTCATTATATGATGTATTGATAGGCGATTTATATGAGAATGTTTGAGCTATTAAGAAATGATAATTAAGGAGTAAATGTTTCTTTTAGATGAACTTTAGCTATGTATGACGTATGTCTTAATTTTCATATTAGTAATGTGTGATATGCAATATTTTTGGGAATTTAATTAATATCATTTGGGGATATACTGGGTGTTGTTTCCTCTGTTGTACGAAAGTACAGACCTGGTCTCCGTCAGTATATCTAATGAAAAAGAGCAAAAGAGTTTAATAACTCATAATTGTAAAAATGTAGTCAAATTATGTCGCTTTGTTGTACTAAGGTACAGACATGTCACCAATGGTTTGACTAAAAACATTATTGCTAAACCAAAATCAAGTTATGTTGCTTTGTTGTGTTGAGGCACATACCTGTCACCTCTGTCTTGATTTGAAAAATGATTGTTTTGATTAAATTTCAAGATATGTAATATTGGCATATTATGAGTATGAAAGTATATAGTTTTTGGGAGTCTAAGGGAATATTTACACGAATAATAATAAGTTGAGCTCGAGTATTCAATTATAGATTTTTTAAGTGGATAACAACATCAATAATCATTGTGAACTATTTGATGTTTAAGAATAATAACTCTATGTGTAGATAAGTTTTTGTAAATCTCATAGTTTCTTAATAATTGTTTTTAGAATTAACAGATTTTTAAATTTAAACATTTGAGTTGAAGATGGGTGATGTTGTGTAATTCCTGTTTTAGTTATTTAGATTAATTTAGATGACAGTTTTCTTAAGAATTTGATTTTTGAATCGATAGTCTACTTGAGGACAAGTAGGATTCAAGTGGGGGATGTTTGATAAACGCTCAAAAGTACTATATTTTAGTAGTATTTTACCCCTAATCTTGAATGTTTTTATTGCATTTTGTTTAGAATAGATATTGATTTCGTTCATATTTGCAATTAGATGTGGAAATGGAGCGTTTATGAAGAAAGGAAGCAAAACAGTCAATAATCAAGCTAAATGATACATATTTGAAGAATAAAGTAAAGCCGAAGTCGAAGAAAAGAAGAAATGAAGAAAAGTCAAAAATCGGCTGGAAAAGTCATCCATACGCCGTATGGAAATCCATACGCCGTATGGATTGCTGCAGTGGAGGCCCAGGTTACGCGGACATGGGCTGGGCTTGAAATCAATCCATACGCCGTATGGAAATCCATACACCGTATGGATCAAAATTCCAGGAAGTATAAAAACGCGTTTTAAACCCTAATTCGACAGTTTCTAAAAGGTTTTTCGTTTCCAGACGTTTTCAATCGAGTTTTAGGTTAGGTTTACGAATTTTAGGAGTATTTTGGAGGTACGGAAGCTAAAGATCGAGGATAATTCGTTCTAATCTTTCGTAGTTTGTCGTTAATCGATTCGGTATATTTTCGTTTCTTTATTTCATTGAAGAATTTGTTATATTGAATCTGATATATATTGTTTTGATGATGAATTGAGTATCGTAAGTGATTGTGTAGTTTATTTAACTTAGATTATGATTATTGAACGATTATAATTGCGTATTGAATAAGTTATTTGATTGAAAACGGTTATATTGCTCGTGGACACTTGTTTATTGGTGACTAGTTATTATTGTTGCTTCACGTGATTAATAATTTTAATGAGATTGAGTTCCTTTAAGATTATTGATTATTGCTAGTACTACCTTAGGGTTTTGGACTATCACTAAATACGTTGAGTCTGATAGGTCGAGTATACAATAATAATCTACTTTAAGATGAGCAAGACAATAAGTTAATTATTGGGTATTGTTGAGTCATACCAATAGAGTTGATTATAACGCGTTGTGAATGTTTAATGCATAATTTAGGGAAAGGCACACAATTGACTGATCATCTTGTGACATTGGAACCAGTGTTTCATGTTGGACCCTAAATTATAGGAATTAGTTGGACCCGAAACGTTGGCTAGTTTATATTCGACTTAGTATTCATTGAAGAATTTGGTATTAAGTTGATCTAAAAGAATCACAATTAGATAATCAATACGTAATAAATCGGGAAATATGAATCTAAGTGACATTAACTATACAATTACTTATTCCTTCCAATTAGGATTTTTTGTTATTATTTATTTATTATTTTAATTTAAAGTTTTATTTACGTTTGTTTATTTTAATTAAATGTTTTCTAAATTGTTCGTACGGAACTAAAACGCCCCCCATATTTACTGCTTTCTAGTTAATTGTTAATTTCTATTTTAAGTATTCCACCTTTTCCCTGTGTTCGAATCTGACTTACCAAATCTATATTTACAATTGATCGGGTATTCTTGCCTGGTTGCTTGAAAGTATTTATTAGGTATTTCTATTTATAAATTATAAAACAAGACGCGCTTTCATAAGGCGACATCAGGTAGCCACGCACAATGGGCACATCGTCTATGCATCGCTCCTCGGGTTTCTTTTCTACAACGTGTGCTAAAAATGCTTGGTATCCCTTTCGGAGATACTTACTGGCTTTCAAGCATGAAATCATTTTTGGCACTCTTTCGTTTATCTCCTTGAACCACAAGAGTTTCTCCTGTTGGTAGTGGTAAGCATACCAACTTCTCATAACATACAACTTCTGCACGATTTTTCGACAACCAGTCCATGCCAACCACTATATCGAAGCTCCCTAGTTCTACCGGTAGTAAGTCTATTTTGAAAGAATGTCCTTCCATTGTTAAGGTACATCCTGGTACTATTTCTCCTGATTCAATCAACTTACCATCGGCTAGCTCTACAGTGTATTTATTATCTAGCTTAAGGGATTCGATCTCTAACAGTGGTCTAAACTCAGTGGACACAAAGCTTAAATCAGCACCAGAATCAAATAGCATAGATGCAAAATGGTTGTTTACTAGAAACGTACCAGTAACTGTGTTAGGATCCTGACGTGCATCTGCTGCTGCTACCACAAACGCACGTCCACGAGCTGGCTGATTGTTGTTGGTGTTACCACGATTGTTATCATTGTTGTTGTGGTTATTGGGGTTGTTGGCATTGCGGTTCTGGTTATTCCGGTTGTTGTTGTTATGGTTTTGGTTGTTGAGTCGAGGGCAACGGTTCCGATAATGCCTCGCATCACCACATTCAAAACACCCTTGATTTTGGCGTTCTGTGTTTTCCCTAGGTGTAGGGTTAACCTTACAGTTTTGAGTTTTATGACCCCAACCTCTACAACTGTTGCAAAACCAACACTCACCCTCATGGTGTTTGTTACACTTATCACACTTAGGTTTGTTACCCAAGTATGGCTTTGGTTCCACAGTGGTGGCAGCATAGGACTTTGGGTTTCCAGATCCTTTCTTACTTGTTTGACCCTGACGGTCACTTCCTCTGCCGTTCCATTTACGATTCGAACCCCCAGAACTACCCGCTTCAGTGTTGCTTGGCTCAACTTTTCCAGTCCCAACCTTTTTGGTTAAGGTTCCCATTCTGACCGCCTCTTTGGTCAACCTCTGAGCTAGAGTAACAGCACTCCTGAATGTGGCAGGTTCTGATGAAGTAACCAAACTACGGATCTGAGGTGCCAACCCCCAGATGTAACGCTCAATGCGTTTAAACTCGGGTGTCACCATGTGTGGCACTAATCGTGCAAGTTCCTGAAACCTAGTGGTGTACCCAGTGATATCAGCACCAACCATCTTAATGTCCCATAATTCAGTTTCAACATTCTGCATTTCACTACGGGGACGGAATTCTTCCAGCATCATGTTTTTCAGTACTTCCCAAGACATGGAGTGGGCAGCATCCCTTCCCATGGATTGGAGTTGACTGTTCCACCATGTTAACGCCTTGTCAGCCAAGGTGCAGGTGGCATACTTCACCATACAGTCGGGTAAACAGTCACTGATATCCAACACTGACTCCATCTTTTCTATCCAGTGAATGATACCAATAGCACCCTCTGTGCCGCGGAAAGTTGTTGGCTTACATGCCAGAAAGGTTTTGTATGAACACCCACGTTGAGTATTCACAGGTGTCTCAGTATTAACAGGGGTAGATCCGCTGTTATTTATCACATTTTCGGGATTACGGCTTGCTTCATACTGAGCAATACCTTCAGCTATTCGTCTCGCGATCATTTGCTCAGTAGTTTCCTCGTTGTTCGGTGGTGGAGTGTTTTCCGGGACAGGAGGTGTAGTCGTCCGTCGACTATTCTTAGTCATTCTTCGTTTTGGTGGCATGATTCCGTTTTGCGGTTAAGAAAATGCAGAAGTCAATGCCAAGATTGTGAATGTGAATAGGACAAGATTTCACATTGTATAACAAATGAATAGTATGGAAGGTTGAAGAACAAGGCTTCACATTACGTGTCGCACGACTTTAGAAACGCCCATATGTAGTTAGTACAATATAATCACGTTGGCCAGGCGTCATTATATAATGCCAAATACATATTTCTTTTCATCATCATTTAACACAATCGATGTTCAATGGAATTCAAGATAAAAATCAATAATTCAAAGTGTGGTATGTTTTCAAAGTTGCAAGAAATGGTTACAATAACTTGTTGAGTGGTTATCTTTCGATCACACTCATATAGATATAGATAAAAATACTATGGTTATGGATAAATGAACTGAATATGAAGTACAAACCAAACATAAGTCATAATATATCAAAAGGGTACAACGCTGATACAATAGTTTCGTACAAACAAGATGGGATCCCTAATACGCCCATCAACGGTTAGCGCTATACAAAAGACAATGGGTTTTCATATACATACACCCATTCTAACATCAGTTTTTCCTAATACAAATCTAATAGATACATACACGTGCCTTGATAAACGCTCAAAAGTACTATATTTCAGTAGTATTTTACCCCTAATCTTGAATGTTTTTATTGCATTTTGTTTAGAATATATATTGATTTCGTTCATATTTGCAATTAGATGTGGAAATGGAGCGTTTATGAAGAAAGGAAGGAAAACAGTCAATAATCAAGCTAAATGATACATATTTGAAGAATAAAGTAAAGCCGAAGTCGAAGAAAAGAAGAAATAAAGAAAAGTCAAAAATCGGCTGGAAAAGTCATCCATACGCCGTATGGAAATCCATACGCCATATGGATTGCTGCAGTGGAGGCCCAGGTTACGCGGACATGGGCTGGGCTTGAAATCAATCCATACGCCGTATGGAAATCCATACGCCGTATGGATCAAAATTCCAGGAAGTATAAAAACGCGTTTTAAACCCTAATTCGACAGTTTTTAAAAGGTTTTTCGTTTCCAGACGTTTTCAGTCGAGTTTTAGGTTAGGTTTACGAATTTTAGGAGTATTTTGGAGGTACGGAAGCTAAAGATCGAGGATAATTCGTTCTAATCTTTCGTAGTTTGTCGTTAATCGATTCGGTATATTTTCGTTTCTTTATTTCATTGAAGAATTTGTTATATTGAATCTGATATATATTGTTTTGATGATGAATTGAGTATCGTAAGTGATTGTGTAGTTTATTTAACTTAGATTATGATTATTGAACGATTATAATTGCGTATTGAATAAGTTATTTGATTGAAAACGGTTATATTGCTCGTGGACACTTGTTTATTGGTGACTAGTTATTATTGTTGCTTCACGTGATTAATAATTTTAATGAGATTGAGTTCCTTTAAGATTATTGATTATTGCTAGTACTACCTTAGGGTTTTGGACTATCACTAAATACGTTGAGTCTGATAGGTCGAGTATATAATAATAATCTACTTTAAGATGAGCAAGACAATAAGTTAATTATTGGGTATTGTTGAGTCATACCAATAGAGTTGATTATAACGCGTTGTGAATGTTTAATGCATAATTTAGGGAAAGGCACACAATTGACTGATCATCTTGTGACATTGGAACCAGTGTTTCATGTTGGACCCTAAATTATAGGAATTAGTTGGACCCGAAACGTTGGCTAGTTTATATTCGACTTAGTATTCATTGAAGAATTTGGTATTAAGTTGATCTAAAAGAATCACAATTAGATAATCAATACGTAATAAATCGGGAAATATGAATCTAAGTGACATTAACTATACAATTACTTATTCCTTTCAATTAGGATTTATTGTTATTATTTATTTATTATTTTAATTTAAAGTTTTATTTACGTTTGTATATTTTTATTAAATGTTTTCTAAATTGTTCGTACGGAACTAAAACGCCCCCCATATTTACTGCTTTCTAGTTAATTGTTAATTTCTATTTTAAGTATTCCACCTTTTCCCTGTGTTCGAATCTGACTTACCAAATCTATATTTACAATTGATCGGGTATTTTTGCCTGATTGCTTGAAAGTATTTATTAGGTATTTCTATTTATAAATTGTAAAACAAGACGCGCTTTCATAAGCGACATCAAGTTTTTGGCGCCGCTGCCGGGGAAAGCGGTTGTATTTATTTAAATAGAAATTAATAATTTTTAATTCTTTCTTTTTAAAAGTAACTTTTGTTAATTAATTTTCAGTAAAGTTGTTTTAATAAGTTTAATTAATTTTGTAACAAGTTTTCATTAATTCGCTGGTTGAAACTATTTATCCTTTAATTGGTTAAACTTTTGGGGTTTTAGTTTCAACCGGCGGATGGAAATCCGTCCGCCGGTTGGAGTTCCATTTATTTAAAGTTGTACATGTTGTTTAATTTTTTGTTTATTTTGTGTGAACTAACTTGTTTTTCGTTAGTGGTGTTTTGTATTTCCAGATTAATTTTTATTTAGGTTTGTCCAATGGCGAGGAGTTTTGAAAGTGATGCAAATGATAATAACATGGTTAAGAGGGATCAGTCTGTTAATTCGGATGCTAGTTCCGCCGAGAGGGTGCCTCCTTATACCCAATTAGGCCGTATTCCCGCTCCTATTACTTCATCTTGTCAGGGGTTGCTATCGGCACTTGAGGAGTTTAGAGGGGATATTCCTTTCAGTTCTGAGATTATTAGCAGGTCCACTGTGGATTTCACTGATAGTCAGAGGGTTTTGGTAAATGATGTGTTAGAGGCAGCTTTGATTGAGAGTCAGTATGGGATTGATAGGCAATTCTATATTGCCCTCACTACTTTTGGGGAATCTCTAGAAACTAGGATTAAGGAGGAAGAGAAATTCTACACAGCTCAGAAGAAAAGATACACGGAGATTTATGAGATTTTGAGGCATTCTGCATTTCCTTATTCGGCAAATCAGACCGCGTGTCTTGGCCGTATGCTTAGGGCTCTGTACGAGGTTACTGGTAATCCAAGGGCAGAAGCAGACAAGGAATTTAGGTTTGGTTTAAGAGAGTTGGTTAGATTGCTACATTCAGATGACCATTTGATGGATATTACACCTCATCGGTTCATTGTTACGAGTACTATTCATTACTATCTTCATGAAATGGTGAAAAAAATGGATCGCTTTGCTAAGGAAGAGGAAGAAAGGCCACACCCGGATTTCATTCATCCTCATTTTGATATTGATTTGGCTACTTATGTGGTACTGAACTTGAATGTTTTAGTTGATAACAATAAGGTTCTAACTATGAGGGAGCATTTCCACTATGGGATGGTGGAAATATACAATAAATTGGTTGAAATCTTCAAAGATTCAGGATTAGAACTAACTTGTGTTCAGAATGAGGTAATTGCAGGGATTGAAACTAGAATAAGAAGTTTAAGGAAAGAACCGTTTCTGAGTAAGCATGCTGGGATAGTGGCAGAGTGTTTGGAGTTTATGAGTGAGTTTGAGAAGAGTCATCCCGACCGTGAGTACAAGCTGTTAGGTGATGAGTTAGTATTGGCACCTGAGGGAGTAAATAATAAGGTGATAAAGGGAATCAGCTGGGACTTGGTCTATCTTCAGCATGTTGCCAATGGACACTTGGAAAGTTTTGCAACTTTTGGAAATGGGGTTGAAAATGTAGTCACTGAAATGATGAAGAGCTTCCTTGTCCTCTATCCATTGAACTAATTTCATCGTTTCATCCCTTTTATATTTCTTATGCTATTGGATTGTTTCTAACATTTTGGTTTGTTTTGGATTATGTTAGACTTTTGTTTGTTTTGGATTTTTGTTTTTGAATGTGTGATTTGAATATTAAGTATTATTTTGAATATTATTCTTTTTAATGTTTGTTAATTATTGTTATTTATTTTATAGTGTGGAATTGTGAAGATTTTGAAGTCGTGATTATCCTCCAGGTTTGAGATTTAAGTATATTAATCAATTGTGTGATTTGGGTTGAAAATTGGTTTAAAAACGTTTTTTGAAAAATTCTGAAATCTCAATCCATACGCCGTATGGAATCCATACGCCGTATGGATTAGTTGGGCCACTGGGTCGGGGCGTTGACTGGGTTTAATGAGTTGACTTGGGCTGTTTTAATCCATACGCCGTATGGAATCCATACGCCGTATGGATCAAAAAAGCAGAAAACCGCCATCAGCTCTTTTCTTCTCCATCTTGAAACCTAAACCCTCACACACACACATACCCACGGCTGTAACTACCACCATCCCCAAACGGAAAATCCGGCCACGCATTCATCGCCATTTTTGCATATTCGTGTTATACGCACTTTCCTCTACAAGGTATAACTTCCCGTTTTCATTTTAGTTGGTTAAATCACTCGTTTGGAAGTTAGGGTTTATTATAGAATTTTGGGTATTTCGGATATGTGTATGATTATTGGCATGTTTTGATTGATTTATGTTCTAATTGCTATATACATTGCAATGTCATGCTCGATTTTCAATTGTGTTGCATATTTTATGTTATTCGAATTATTCGTTCGTGATGATAAGTTGTGAATATGATAAACTCAATTGTGATAGGATTTAATTTAGTGCTTATTAATTTTTTGACCACATGATGATTAATGCAAATATTTGTTTGGTACACAAGTGTTTGTGATTACGGTTATGTGATAAGTTGTTATTTTAATTAATTGTGTTACAATAATTCATTTTGAGATTGTATGGATATTTGCTAGTTGCTAATACTCGAGTTTAGTGATTGTGCAATTTCGTATATTCATAATGGTACCAAGTTATTATAATACATTTGATTAGGCAATTTTCAGGGATATTAATTAAGTATATACATATATGCATATTGAGTAGTTTTTGTTTAAAAAAATTGCAATTTAGGTTCATGAAATTGGTTGTTGCGGTAGTTTTAGGCTAAACCTTTATGGTGGATTATTCAATTTTAAGCCGAAATGCTGCCGAAATTTTTAGTAACCTTTTTGCATTAACTGCTTATTTAGTGTTATTAACAATTGTTTTGTTTAGCAGTTATCATGTCTAACAGGAGAGCACGAGGAGGTGAAACTTTGGGAAACCCGTTGATTAGAGCCCATAGATACCTCACTTTTCATGGGTCATATTCTGAGACTGCTAGGATGCAGTTTAGAGATCGTCTGGCCTCCAATATTGGCCAGTCCATTGAGGTGTTTGATGCTGTTAACTGGAATGTTTTGGAGCATGTGATTGCTAGAGAGGGGTTTACCAATGGTGCTGAAGCCATTAGGAATTTACTTGCTGTTCCATATGCACTAGAGGATGGAAACATTGGATTTGTTTCCTATGCTTGGTCCCGGTTATTCGGTATCAGGGAGGATATCTACAGAGAGTTGGTTGTTGAGTTTTATAGCACTTTTAGGTTTGATGCCAGGTCGACCCAATGGACTGAGAACTCCATTTTCTTCCAGCTAGGGGACAGCCCAGACAGATGACCTTGGTTCAGTTTGCTTTGGGATTGGGGCTTTATGAGCCCAATGAGCTGGATAATCCTCACTTTTTAAACCACATTTCTGCAGGTGCTGTGAAGAAGCTCACTGATTTGGAAGTTGAGCAGGAGTGGCAGTTTATTGCCCAGGGTAGTTATGGCAGTTCGACACCTTCTTATACGCGTATTCGAGATCCTCGTCATCGACTCATTCACAGATTGTTGACTTACAACATTGTGGGTCGCAAGGAGGGGCCTAAGAAAGTTTCGAGGCCTGACTTGTTTTATTTGAGCTCGATTATCAGGAAGAGGTTAGTGAATGTACCTTGGAGGTTGGCTAAGTGGATGTCGAAGAGAGCTACTGGTACTAGAGATGGTAGCAGTTTGTGTGGAGGTCACTTTGTTACTCGATTGGCGAGATACTTTGGTTTGGCTACTCAGGATGAGATGGGTTCATGCACGATTGTTCAGCCTAGTATGGGATGGTTGACTGCATGCCGATTGGAGGCGTTTGCTCTCATTGAGCCATGCATCACGTATGGTGGTCCTGGAGAGATGTATTACTAGGTTCCGATTATTCCAGTAGGACAGACTTTGCAGTCGAGGCAGGGTAGAGCTAGAGGAGATACGAGTGGCAGTGATAGAGGTCGAGGTACGGCACGAGGCCGTTACAGAAGTTATGCTACAGAGTTTGATCAGTTATCTCAGCAGATGCACCAGATGCAGTTACAGCAGACTCAGAGGTTTGATCAGATAGACCTTATGCAGAGACAGCATTTCCATCAGACCAGTGCACACTTGGACTACCAGGATGGCTTGTTTGAGCAGCTGTTTGGCCAGTTTCCTTCTGGACCCACGTATCAGCCATTCCAGTACCAGATGCCACCAGAGTTCATGCCACGACCACCACCACCATCGCAGTCAGAGTATGGAGCGCCTTCTCACCAGTACCAGTACCACCAGGACGATGACAGTGATTAGGATGATGTTCATCCTATTTGGTTTATGATTCCAGACACTATTATTATTATTGTTTTATTATTATTATTATGACTGTTTATTTGTAGATTTTATTAATTGTGTTGGATTGGTAGTTTTATGATTTGGTAGTAGTTGTTTTTAATTAGGATGTTTTAATTTGGTATTATTTAATTACGTTTGTTGATTGTTCCCTCAGAATTGTGTCGTGAGTACGTGTCATGCTGGCAGTAAGTTCAGCGCAACGAATAATTGAATCGAGAGGATGTGGGAAATTCGTATCATCCTTGTCATTAAACTGCACACTATTCCAGGGGAGTTTTTCTGTTCTAAGTTCTTTTCTCCTTTTCCCGTTTTTAAGTATGTCATTATTTGTACAATGAGGGCATTGTACATCTTTAAGTGGGGGATGGGAGAGAAAAGAAGTTTAATTTCCACATAATTGTTCTGTTAATAAGTAGATGATTTTGTAATTTGGTTAATAGTTATCTTATTAAGATAAGTAACTAGGAGGTTATGAGTTGCCCATTTTTCAAGCAAATTTTTGCATTTAAAATTTTGTTTTCTAGAGATAATTATTTTGTAACTATGTAGGTTAAACTTAAAATTTTCTACACTTTTAATTAAATACTAAAGCTATTAAAGATGTTATTTAGCTTCATTATATGATGTATTGATAGGCGATTTATATGAGAATGTTTGAGCTATTAAGAAATGATAATTAAGGAGTAAATGTTTCTTTTAGATGAACTTTAGCTATGTATGACGTATGTCTTAATTTTCATATTAGTAATGTGTGATATGCCATATTTTTGGGAATTTAATTAATATCATTTGGGGATATACTGGGTGTTGTTTCCTCTGTTGTACGAAAGTACAGACCTGGTCTCCGTCATTATATCTAATGAAAAAGAGCAAAAGAGTTTAATAACTCATAATTGTAAAAATGTAGTCAAATTATGTCGCTTTGTTGTACTAAGGTACAGACCTGTCACCAATGGTTTGACTAAAAACATTATTGCTAAACCAAAATCAAGTTATGTTGCTTTGTTGTGTTGAGGCACAGACCTGTCACCTCTGTCTTGATTTGAAAAATGATTGTTTTGATTAAATTTCAAGATATGTAATATTGGCATATTATGATTATGAAAGTATATAGTTTTTGGGAGTCTAAGGGAATATTTACACGAATAATAATAAGTTGAGCTCGAGTATTCAATTATAGATTGTTTAAGTGGATAACAATATCAATAATCATTGTGAACTATTTGATGTTTAAGAATAATAACTCTATGTGTAGATCAGTTTTTGTAAATCTCATAGTTTCTTAATAATTGTTTTTAGAATTAACAGATTTTTAAATTTAAACATTTGAGTTGAAGATGGGTGATGTTGTGTAATTCCTGTTTTAGTTATTTAGATTAATTTAGATGACAGTTTTCTTAAGAATTTGATTTTTGAATCGATAGTCTACTTGAGGACAAGTAGGATTCAAGTGGGGGATGTTTGAAAACGCTCAAAAGTACTATATTTCAGTAGTATTTTACCCCTAATCTTGAATGTTTTTATTGCATTTTGTTTAGAATAGATATTGATTTCGTTCATATTTGCAATTAGATGTGGAAATGGAGCGTTTATGAAGAAAGTAAGGAAAACAGTCAATAATCAAGCTAAATGATACATATTTGAAGAATAAAGTAAAGCCGAAGTCGAAGAAAAGAAGAAATGAAGAAAAGTCAAAAATCGGCTGGAAAAGTCATCCATACGCCGTATGGAAATACATACGCCGTATGGATTGCTGCAGTGGAGGCCCAGGTTACGCGGACATGGGCTGGGCTTGAAATCAATCCATACGCCGTATGGAAATCCATACGCCGTATGGATCAAAATTCCAGGAAGTATAAAAACGCGTTTTAAACCCTAATTCGACAGTTTTTAAAAGGTTTTTCATTTCCAGACGTTTTCAGTCGAGTTTTAGGTTAGGTTTACGAATTTTAGGAGTATTTTGGAGGTACGGAATGTGACACCCCACCCCTCGCGATGGCCCTATGGGCTCGAGGGAGGCGGTGAGCCTGCCACCAGCTGAGGCTTATTGGGCCCTAGGTCTGCAGCCCAATGCACCCCAACCCATCACTATTGCTGAGGCCCACCCCTCTATTAGCCAATAGTAGGTTGTTGTGAGACTTGAACTCAAGACCTCACCTTTAATATCAAGTGTTTCCACTTGATATCACCAATTGAGCTGCTCTGATACCAATCTGTAACACCCCCAAATTTTGATGATTTGCGGAAGCTTGATTTGGGTGCTACTAATCAATAACAAAGCACAAAGATAAATAGCAAACGACTCTATATGCGTCGTTTTAACAAAATATATTGATAATTGAAATGTTTACAACATTTAAAGCTTTACATAGCTCGAGTTAAATATAATGAGATTTCAGTACATAAATACTTATACAAAATATACTAATGCAAGGAAATCTCAATCGTCTGTATGCTGACTCGAGCTAAATCCTGAAGCAGAAACATCCTACTGCTGGGTACCTGCGATATATGCTAAAAGGTCAGCTATAAAGCTGGTGAGCTCACAGGTTTGAAATCAAGTAATATCGTATGAACCGCAAGATTTAAAAATGAATTACATCCAGCAATTTAGTAATGAATTGCATCCAGCAATTAAATGATAATCATCGTGTATACAGCCATGAGCACATAGTTGAGCTTAACTCGAGGGCCGGGTCCCCTATAGAGAATTCCGGGCGAGGTTGCCTCCACGAATGCCTAATCCACATTCGTCTTCCCAAATATTAGTACGTCCGTTTACCCGGTTAGTGCTTGCTAACCCGGACGAGGAGGGTCAATCCTATATGGTACCATATACTAATATTCACGCTACAACGTATTAACAACTATGCTGACGGAGGACTTTAAATGATTAGTTTCGAAAAACTCATGTAGTATATGAAAAGTTGGTACTTGCGTTCACATGTTAAAAGTTTGAGCAGTATATCACACCCCTGAGTAAAACAGTAAAAGAGGGGCTATGAGACTCACCTGAGTCTGAATGCGTTTAAACAAACGTAAGTTGATTAGCCGAAATGAAGTCCAAAGACTTGTAACCTGAGGGTGTCCACGACACGCGATGGTTATAATATGCGAAGGTATCTAATAAGACTACCTTGTAGTTGTTCGTCCAACTATAATGTCCAAATCTCCACTGTTTGTTGATACGTTTAAGTGTTTGAAAAGTGTACGGCCCGTTGGTGACGGATTTGTAATAATAATCCCAATTATTACCATTTCGATTTCGTGGCGTTTTACTTGAAAAAAAATGTGTTTTGATTGTGTTTTAGAAGCCGTTACGAAATCTAAGTACGGGGGTCCGGGGGCAGCTGCAATCGATAAGCTACGGGGCCAATCCGTTCGAGGATCTCAAAAGGCCCGATGTACCGGGGATTCAACTTCCCGCGTTTGCCAAAACGGATGACGCCTTTCCAAGGCGATACTTTTAAGAGAACTCGATCCCCAACTTGGAACTCGAGTGGTTTGCGTCTCACGTCAGCATAACTTTTCTGACGATCACGTGCGGCTTTGAGTCTGTTTTGGATTTCCACAATTTTCTCAGTGGTGGCGTGAATGAGTTCAGGACCAGTGAGTTGACTATCTCCCACTTCAGTCCAACAGATCGGTGATCGGCACTTACGACCGTACAGTGCCTCAAATGGTGCAGCCTTAATGCTGGCATGATAACTGTTATTGTATGAAAATTCGCACAACGGTAGATGTTTTTCCCAGTTTGTACCGAAATCAACTACGCAAGCGCGTAGCATATCTTCCAAGGTTTGAATGGTTCGTTCACTTTGGCCGTCTGTTTGAGGATGGTACGCGGTACTCATATCGAGACGGGTACCCAATGCTTTTTGAAGTGATTGCCAAAAGTGAGAAGTGAAACGGGCATCTCTGTCAGAGATGATCGAGATTGGAACACCATGATGAGAAATGATTTCCTTGATGTAAATTTGTGTAAGGCGTTCCATTTTATCGTTTTCTTTGATTGCCAGGAAATGAGCAGATTTGGTGAGACGATCAACGATCACCCAAATGGTATCGCAACCGTTCGATGACTTGGGTAGTTTGGTTATGAAATCCATGGAAATTTGATCCCATTTCCATTCAGGAATTTCAGGTTGTTGAAGTAAACCAGGAGGTTTCTGATGTTCGGTTTTGACTTTCGAGCAAGTAAGACACTTGCTGACATAAGTGGCGATTTCGGCTTTCATGTTCGGCCACCAGTAAAATTCCTTGATGCCGTGGTACATCTTATCGGATCCAGGATGAATAGAATATTTAGACTTGTGAGCCTCAGCTCAATTGGTGATACTAAGTGGAAACACTTAGTATTAAAGGTGAGGTCTTGAGTTCAAGCCTCACAACAACCTACTATTGGCTAATAGAGGGGTGGGCCTCAGCAATAGTGATGGGTTGGGGTGCATTGGGCTGCAGACCTAGGGCCCAATAAGCCTCAGCTAGTGGCAGGCCCACCGCCTCCCTCGAGCCCATAGGGCCATCGCGAGGGGTGGGGTGTCACAGAAAAAGTGCACTTTTTCTGTGACACCCCACCCCTCGCGATGGCCCTATGGGCTCGAGGGAGGCGGTGGGCCTGCCACCAGCTGAGGCTTATTGGGCCTAGGTCTGCAGCCCAATGCACCCCAACCCATCACTATTGCTGAGGCCCACCCCTCTATTAGCCAATAGTAGGTTGTTGTGAGGCTTGAACTCAAGACCTCACCTTTAATATCAAGTGTTTCCACTTGATATCACCAATTGAGCTGCAGCTCAATTGGTGATATCAAGTGGAAACACTTGATATTAAAGGTGAGGTCTTGAGTTCAAGCCTCACAACAACCTACTATTGGCTAATAGAGGGGTGGGCCTCAGCAATAGTGATGGGTTGGGGTGCATTGGGCTGCAGACCTAGGCCCAATAAGCCTCAGCTGGTGGCAGGCCCACCGCCTCCCTCGAGCCCATAGGGCCATCGCGAGGGGTGGGGTGTCACACGGAAGCTAAAGATCGAGGATAATTCGTTCTAATCTTTCGTAGTTTGTCGTTAATCGATTCGGTATATTTTCGTTTCTTTATTTCATTGAAGAATTTGTTATATTGAATCTGATATATATTGTTTTGATGATGAATTGAGTATCGTAAGTGATTGTGTAGTTTATTTAACTTAGATTATGATTATTGAACGATTATAATTGCGTATTGAATAAGTTATTTGATTGAAAACGGTTATATTGCTCGTGGACACTTGTTTATTGGTGACTAGTTATTATTGTTGCTTCACGTGATTAATAATTTTAATGAGATTGAGTTCCTTTAAGATTATTGATTATTGCTAGTACTACCTTAGGGTTTTGGACTATCACTAAATACGTTGAGTCTGATAGGTCGAGTATATAATAATAATCTACTTTAAGATGAGCAAGACAATAAGTTAATTATTGGGTATTGTTGAGTCATACCACTATAGTTGATTATAACACGTTGTGAATGTTTAATGCATAATTTAGGGAAAGGCACACAATTGACTGATCATCTTGTGACCTTGGAACCAGTGTTTCATGTTGGACCCTAAATTATAGGAATTAGTTGGACCCGAAACGTTGGCTAGTTTATATTCTACTTAGTATTCATTGAAGAATTTGGTATTAAGTTGATCTAAAAGAATCACAATTAGATAATCAATACGTAATAAATCGGGAAATATGAATCTAAGTGACATTAACTATACAATTACTTATTCCTTTCAATTAGGATTTATTGTTATTATTTATTTATTATTTTAATTTAAAGTTTTATTTACGTTTGTTTATTTTAATTAAATGTTTTCTAAATTGTTAGTACGGAACTAAAACGCCCCCATATTTACTGCTTTCTAGTTAATTGTTATTTTCTATTTTAAGTATTCCACCTTTTCCCTGTGTTCGAATCTGACTTACCAAATCTATATTTACAATTGATCGGGTATTCTTGCCTAGTTGCTTGAAAGTATTTATTAGGTATTTCTATTTATAAATTGTAAAACAAGACGCGCTTTCATAAGCGACATCGTGCCTACCTGTTACAAGTCTACATAATGCGTGATGGGTCTCCTAGTATACCCATCAACCAAAAATAAGCTATCCAATCCAAGTAGGCACAACCCGCCATACATAGGTCTAACGGAAATATGGTAAGAACAATCTTACGGCTGTCCTCAGCATGCACAAATACCAATTGCAAATCCTGCAGTCCTAACACGTCTCTCAAGTACGTCCACACGTGCGCGAGTAGCATCAGCTGACTCTCTGTCCACGTCTACGTGTGTCTCCACAGTGCTGAGACGTTGATAGATAGACATCACATCCCCATCCATTTGGGAAGCGTAACTGCGCAACTTCTAATATAGCTGCGCGTGCTATAGTGTAACCCGAATAGGGCACGTACCACAGCAACCAGAGTGATAGCTGTGAGCTCCAGAGGCTCACCAGTGAGAGGTAATGGGCGTGAAGACTCCCCAATCTCCAAAGTAGAGGGAACGTCCTCAAGTGCTCTCCAACGCCTAAGCATATTGGGCATCCAGTCTAGGTTTGGGAACCGCCTCTGTGGTGGCTCCTCAATATCGGTCTTGGGCTCCTTGCCCCGTGGCGCAAGTAATCCAGTGGGAAGGTCTTGGATGCACTTTCTAGGTGCACGGACCAACCGAGATCTACAGGAGGTCTCTCCTAAGTGATAGTGTGGCTCGTCAACAGGACATGCCGGGGTAGGAGTAGTGACACGCTGTGTAGGTGGCGATACATAGGTGTCATCAGAAGTAGCCTTATCATGAACTGACGGACTCTCGGGTACGAAGGACTCCTCCATAGGCTCCTCCTCAGAGTCAGAATCAATGATGTAGATAGGTGCGCGTCTCGACATGCTGAGACAAAGAATCGTGTGTGACGTGTCAGTCATATGTTAGTTGTATGCAAAGTATGTATGCGTGAATGCATAAATGTTTCTAGCCAAGGCTATAGTCTAGGTCTCTAAGGTTCTCAGTCACTTAAAGACTTCTAGTTCGCTATAACCAATGGCTCTGTGTCGCACCCCCTAATTCGGGTTGCGGAAGCGAATCGGGTCGGGGCGCGACTAATCAATAATCAAGCACATAAGATATATAATGAACGACTCTATATGCGTCGTTTACAAAATACATTGATATAACATAATATAACACCCCTCGTTTCAATATAAACAATCATATAATAATGGCGACGCGGAAGCTTATTTCAAAACATTATATAACACCCCTCGTTAATTATAAACAACTATATACCATTGGCGACTCGGAAGCGTATATTTAATACATTTCAATCAATGTACTCAAAATGTCAATAAACTTTTTCAAAGCCAAACACATGACATTTCACCTAACTCGGTGTTATATAATTCAAAACACTTTTACAGTTATAAAATAACATCAGAGTAACCGCTTGTCAAACATTCCATCCAGTCAAAACACTTCCTGCCCTGCCCAATATGTCCCATCTATTTCAACCTGCAGGAAGAACTGTGGTGGGGTTAGCACAACGCTAAGTGAATGAACCACAGTCCAACTCAGCATAACAATCTGTTTGCATAAAACACAATAAACAGAATGTAAATCACTTAATCAATCAATCACTAGCCGACATTCACACAATGTCAATCAAGCTACGTCAAGAGAATCGGTGGTCCCTGAGCAACCATATACCGGTTTGGCACCCAAGAACACTTATAGTTCAACTGTATTTGGCCTATATAGCACTACCGATAACTTGTTGTTGATCACACACGACCTAGATCTCTAAACCAACAATTCAAGTTTATGAGATCTCCTGTCGTCTACAACAACAACAACAAGCCCAACTATCAAATCAAGTTGACCTCTGAATCTTACATATTAGCACAAATAAGCTAAGTAAGTAACATGCCAGTCTATCATGGCCACATGTTTCACAGATGCATCATATCACAGTAATATAATAAATTACTCGTTGTAAATTAAATCATTACAACTAAATCACACTGAGGGTACAAGTCCACTCACCGACTACCTCAGGCCTCCACTCAGTAGTCTAATATCACTGAGCCTTCTCCATATCTGAGAATCAATCAATCAAATATAAGTTAGTAACCAATATCAATACATAACTTATATCAATCCAATAATTCAAATCAATTATTCAAATAATAATTAATACCTGAGTCACTATATCATCTTAGGCATAATTATAACTAAACTCAAGAATATAACTCACATTAACATGTCGTGTTCAAGTTATATTTACAACTCTTAAGAATCTAATCTTAACACAAAACTGCTGGAAACCAGCTCTACCCGCCGGGTAAGACTAGTACCCGCCGGGTACTAGTCAAAATGCCCGGATCCGCCGGATTCATTTAAATCCGCCGGATTCCCCAATTTCTTACACTTACCCGCCGGGTAAGGGAAGTACCCGCCGGGTACTCCCTTCGTCCCAGCCCTCTGCGCGCTGATCAAAACTTAACCCACAGATTTTATACCCAAAATCATCAAAACTCGATTTCAATCAGTTATATACCACTAGTAACCTCATATAAACATTATATAACCGTTATAATCCGTTTCTAACATCCAAGTTCACCTCAATTACATGATTTAAATCAAATCAATCAAATCAAAATTGTAAACTTATCAAGAACACTTACTCTTGATTGAAGAACACTGATTAGAGAGATAATAAAGGTGAAATTCGAATCAATCACAGCTCAATTTCAGTTTCAATCTTTCTATGTGTTGGTTTTAGTATAAGGTTTCAAGGAATTGAAAAATGAAATGAACTTTCCTTTTTAGGAAAGTTATAAATAAGTCGGCTCCTCCAAACCGACTTCAATTATACGGGTATAATTTAATACCCCATCTCAATCTATTGCCTGGAACCCGAAAACCATTTGCGAGTCCAAACATTTTATTGCACCGTCATCTATATTAATTTACAACAATTAATAATTTACTTATCACATTGGAATATTCGACTCCTATTCCAATTATTTCAACTATTTCAAACAATATTATTTCCAAACCCATTTAAATACTTATTTAAATCAAGAAATAATAATATATATACAACTAGGTCCAATTCGAGGATGTTACAACTCTCTCCCCCCCCCCCCCCCCCCCCCTTCAAGAGATTTCGTCCCCGAAATCTAACCTCAATTATTATAACTAATGTGATATAATCACATTTATCTTAACATACATTTGTCCTCAATAGCAACTTACAACTATACTTAGACTGTTTGAATTCTTTCCACATGCACATATCCAAATGTACATGTTTCTATCTTTTCCTACACAAACATACAGTGCATCTAATCAATATCATTAATCAGATATTTCTCATAGGACAAACACTTACTTAATCAAGTGAATTCACTATCACTTAAACAACAAGTGAAACCTACAATCACTTAATCAACAAGTAAAACTTAACATTACTTAATAGGTCTCTGTAACCCGAAATTAGCAACATGCTAAAATCTTTAACCTATTACCACTAGCCATTTCTGTTAACAACAAAACAGCAGCAACAATTTCACAACAGTGGTTATTAAACCACAATGTATCTAGCAACACTGAAATAATAATTCAGTTCACGACTTTCAATCAGTCTAATAACATATAACAATCTTAAATCTCTACCATCAAAGATCTGAAACTCAAATCTAGGTCAACTTTTCATCCAAAAGTTTCATACCTATTCTTTTGAATAGCCAATCATATTCACATATCACTACTCACCTTAATAATTAAAGTAGAGGTCAAACTCAGTAGGTAAAACCACAATCAACAAGTACTTTGCTCAGTCAACAAAAGTACCCCAATCCAATATTACCTACATTCAACCAACCTCTACATTGACTTATTTTCACTTACAACTCTTTTCATTACAATCTATCAATTGTCAACAACAACAATGATATAAACAATAATCACAACACTATTGATTATTCACTACAGTACACCTATCAGTACTTATTATCTATCCTCAAAATCTAACTAACCATCAAGTTAGAATTTATATATTTCACTTAAACTGGTAAGACATCCATAGTTTTATCTTAGCAACCAGTTAATCACTTTTTAACTTTAAAATCTTAAACTACTAATCACAAGTAATTAGAAGTTATACAACTATAATCACCCAATCACTTAGCTATTCAACACTAGATCCCATCAATCTAGCAACTAAGTCAGTCTTAATCAACATATTATGATACTACAATTCAAGTATCACAATATCACATTATCAAAATGTGTGACCTTACAACACATTTCAAACAAAAGCTACATCAAGTTAATCACACTAACTAATTTTCACAACACTTATGGTACATTTTAATTCATTCAATTAAAATTTATCATACCAATTATTATCATGTATATCACCCTTATATACATACACAGTCTTAATTAATTCTATATAATAGGCCATTCAGACTGTCATAGTCTTTATCAAGCATTCACATTACTACTGCTCATCATATATCCACACCATAGGATATGGGATAATTAACAACTCTATGTTTTACTTATATACTTATCAACTCGTATATAGCTTAAACAATTTATTCTAAACTTTCAAGAAAACCTGGTGAATACAATCATCACCTATAAATTTCAAAGTTTCTCTTATTCTCTAATACATACTATTTCTCAAAATATGAATAACCTTCCAATTCATATTCCTCAAAGTATCAACCAAGTTTCAACTAAACCTTTAACACCATTCACATTCAGATATATTTTCATATCATATCTTATTTGAATCTAATTCCAAATTTCACCACTTTATCACTTATTCTATTTGTATACCATCAACAAATAACCAAGAATCCATTTAATTCTTTCAATACTTGAGTAATTCACTATAAGGTACAAATCACCCTACACAATCATTAATAATAACTTTCAATTATTTCGCTTCTCACATTCTTACCCAATCATGGCTGTCATCACGAGCCTCATACACTGGTAAGAATTTCTTATCACAATTCTAATCAATGTGACTCAATTTATTCTTAACAATTATAACTGTCATATCATACAATGACTTCCTATCCGTATAATTCTCCAATACATATTCAGTTCAAATATCAATCATTGCTTAACTGAATACTCAATCTTACTTAACACTATTTCAATTACTTAATACTAGCTTTAAGTAATTAATCAATTTTCACAAACTTAGACCATTTGGGAATTTAACCACATTCCCCACACAAATATAATATTACAGTCAATATTAAATTATTTCAACACTAACAGTTGACTATATGTCAACTCTGGTTTCAATTAACCAATCAATAAAATTCTCTAACTGCTTTTCTCAAGTTTGACCTATTCTCAAACCAATCACAAACAATTAATTTTATACACAACTCTCTATTCATGGTTTGACTTTCAAAGTTAACATACTATCAATATTAACTCACAACAAACCATTTCATTTTATATGTTCACTTTCAGACATATATTTCAAATTATTTCATTCAATAATATTATCAGTCCTTCCCAATGACAAAATCAACCTATCTCAACTTTGGCTCCATACAAGCCATTACACCTTGTATGTTTACTCTCAAACAAAATTTTCAATTTATTACTTTCAATGACCTTATCAATCCTTCACAAGGATCAGGTCAAATTATATTAATCCTGGCTCCATACAAGCCATTTCCCTTTATATGTTTATTATCAAACATAAACTTTCAATTATTACATTCAATAATACTAGACATTTCCTTAAGCAAGACAATACCATCATGTCTCAACTTTGGCTTCATACAAGCCAAACACCACATAGTGATTCATTTAAACACTAATAATTTCACCTATGGTCAATTTAACACAATCAGTTAAAATTACCTATTCAAAAAAATCAAATTCATCATATAGGTTTACCATCAAAACCTCTATCAATGACAACTATCATTTACACTGTCACTTTTACAATTTAAATGTCACAATTCTATCAACCAATTGTTTTCTTATCAAAACAACAACTAAACAACTTAGCACACTTTCATGCTCAATTATTCAAAATCACATTACATCTCTTTTATATCAAGTAGCCTCAACAAGTTCATGTGACACAACATAATATAACAACGGTGATCAGGCGTTGCAAGATTATGTTCTTCACAATCCATTCTCAGGCCACTCCACTTTATAATCAATCTACTAGTTTTGTCTCACAATCTAGACACTCTTAGGTTCTAACACCATTCCAGTTAAAACCTTAATCAACTCTTTTGTCTACTTACTTAAACATATTTCTGCATTCTCAATTCAATTAGAAATATTAACAACAAGGAACAACAATAAGCATCTCACTTAACAATGCTATCCTCATATCATCATATAACAATCACTAGTTGACTCAAAACTAGGGAATCATATCAGTTTGACTCAATTAATTTCACAACAAAGCTTACTCAACATAACAAAGTAAACAATTCAAGTTAATTTAAATTAACACAGGCTTATCGAAGATTACCTGACAAATCTTAAACCCACGAGTGTTGAGGAAACATGAAATATACCAATCAGATACTCATGTCCCTCCGTCTCTGCAATCAAACAACAACTTCACAACTTGTTAAGGGTTAGTACATATTCAACTAATCACTTTTCACACATCAACTAATCAACTAAACCCGCACCCACTGGAATGTTTGACTCAACTCAATCAAAGTTTAGGATTGAACATTCTATCATGTCCAATTCACCCAAACTATTGCTCTGATACCAACTTATAACACCCCTCGTTAATTATAAACAACTATATACCATTGGCGACTCGGAAGCGTATATTTAATACATTTCAATCAATGTACTCAAAATGTCAATAAACTTTTTCAAAGCCAAACACATGACATTTCACCTAACTCGGTGTTATATAATTCAAAACACTTTTACAGTTATAAAATAACATCAGAGTAACCGCTTGTCAAACATTCCATCCAGTCAAAACACTTCCTGCCCTGCCCAATATGTCCCATCTATTTCAACCTGCAGGAAGAACTGTGGTGGGGTTAGCACAACGCTAAGTGAATGAACCACAGTCCAACTCAGCATAACAATCTGTTTGCATAAAACACAATAAACAGAATGTAAATCACTTAATCAATCAATCACTAGCCGACATTCACACAATGTCAATCAAGCTACGTCAAGAGAATCGGTGGTCCCTGAGCAACCATATACCGGTTTGGCACCCAAGAACACTTATAGTTCAACTGTATTTGGCCTATACAGCACTACCGATAACTTGTTGTTGATCACACACGACCTAGATCTCTAAACCAACAATTCAAGTTTATGAGATCTCCTGTCGTCTACAACAACAACAACAAGCCCAACTATCAAATCAAGTTGACCTCTGAATCTTACATATTAGCACAAATAAGCTAAGTAAGTAACATGCCAGTCTATCATGGCCACATGTTTCACAGATGCATCATATCACAGTAATATAATAAATTACTCGTTGTAAATTAAATCATTACAACTAAATCACACTGAGGGTACAAGTCCACTCACCGACTACCTCAGGCCTCCACTCAGTAGTCTAATATCACTGAGCCTTCTCCATATCTGAGAATCAATCAATCAAATATAAGTTAGTAACCAATATCAATACATAACTTATATCAATCCAATAATTCAAATCAATTATTCATATAATAATTAATACCTGAGTCACTATATCATCTTAGGCATAATTATAACTAAACTCAAGAATATAACTCACATTAACATATCATGTTCAAGTTATATTTACAACTCTTAAGAATCTAATCTTAACACAAAACTGCTGGAAACCAGCTCTACCCGCCGGGTAAGACTAGTACCCGCCGGGTACTAGTCAAAATGCCCGGATCCGCCGGATTCATTTAAATCCGCCGGATTCCCCAATTTCTTACACTTACCCTCCGGGTAAGGGAAGTACCCGCCGGGTACTCCCTTCGTCCCAGCCCTCTGCGCGCTGATCAAAACTT
The DNA here is from genome assembly GCA_949592205.1 of Helichrysum umbraculigerum. Lineage (NCBI taxonomy): Eukaryota > Viridiplantae > Streptophyta > Magnoliopsida > Asterales > Asteraceae > Helichrysum > Helichrysum umbraculigerum. Next base: position 137,777,529 of record CATIUR010000003.1, on the reverse strand, counting down.
AACCCACGGATTTTATACCCAAAATCATCAAAACTCAATTTCAATCAGTTATATACCACTAGTAACCTCATATAAACATTATATAACCGTTATAATCCGTTTCTAACATCCAAGTTCACCTCAATTACATGATTTAAATCAAATCAATCAAATCAAAATTGTAAACTTATCAAGAACACTTACTCTTGATTGAAGAACACTGATTAGAGAGATAATAAAGGTGAAATTCGAATCAATCACAGCTCAATTTCAGTTTCAATCTTTCTATGTGTTGGTTTTAGTATAAGGTTTCAAGGAATTGAAAAATGAAATGAACTTTCCTTTTTAGGAAAGTTATAAATAAGTCGGCTCCTCCAAACCGACTTCAATTATACGGGTATAATTTAATACCCCATCTCAATCTATTGCCTGGAACCCGAAAACCATTTGCGAGTCCAAACATTTTATTGCACCGTCATCTATATTAATTTACAACAATTAATAATTTACTTATCACATTGGAATATTCGACTCCTATTCCAATTATTTCAACTATTTCAAACAATATTATTTCCAAACCCATTTAAATACTTATTTAAATCAAGAAATAATAATATATATACAACTAGGTCCAATTCGAGGATGTTACACATTACAACCAATGTTACGTGTTATCAAAATGTCAATAAACTTTTTCAAATCAAAGTACATGACATTTTAAACAAATTGGTGTTATTAAAACATTTATATGATTATCAAAATCACATCAGAGTAACAGCCTGTCAAACATTCCATCCAGTCCAACACCCTCCTGCTCAATATGTCCCATAATATACAACCTGCAGGAAGAACTGTGGGTGGGTTAGCACAACGCTAAGTGAGTGAACCAATAACAACAGTCCAACTCAGCATAACAATCTGTTTACATCAAATAACAATAAACAGAAAATTAATCATTCACTCGACATCCAATCAATGTCAAGCTACTCACATCAAACATTATCAAACGTCATGAGGACCGGTGGTTCCTGAGATACCCTAATACCGGTTTGGTACTCAGGGAACCCTTATCAATCATCTGTATTGGCCTATACAGAACTACCGGTAACCAGTTGTTAATCACACACGACCTAGATCTCCAAACCAACATTTCAAGTTTCAAGATCTCCTGTCGTCTACAATAACAACCAAGTCCAACTGTCAAGTCAAGTTGACCTCAGAATCTTACATGCTAGCTCAAACAGCCAAGTAAGCAGACTACCAAACTAACATGGCAAAATATATTGTAACACCCCCAAATTTAACGGTTTGCGGAAGCATACGTTGGGTGTTACTAAAATTTAACGGTTTGCGGAAGCATACGTTGGGTGTTACTAATCAATATACAAAGCACAAGATTAATAGTAAACGACCTCTAAATGAGACGTTTAGAAAAGGTTTCATAAATAATAATCGTTTGAAAACCGTAGGTTTTCGTATACAAAAAGTAGTTCCCTAGAGTCCACGCGTATAGTGGGAGATTCTATTACATAATCGTAGTTACAAAAGATAATGCCAAAGAATCTCCGTTAAATGCAGTTTGGAAATCATGCGACTCTAGCTAGTAATCCTGGAGTGATCCTACTCCGTATGTGTACCTGAGATACAAAGCTAAAAAGTGTCAACCAAAAAGGTTGGTGAATCTCACAGGTTTAGTAATAAGTAGATGTAATGAACCACAAGTATGTACCCGTATTGCTATCAAGCAAAGTAAGTTAATCAGTATATCAGTACAGTGCCATGAGCTCATAAGTTGAAGCTTAACCGTGTAGTGTGAAATAAATCACGTACCCCCGTGAGTGCTATCCGCACACTCATATGTAACAAATACTAATATGTCTGTTTCTACGTGTAAATCAGTACGTGGTGGCGCTACCACCCCAGACAGGGATTGTCAGTCCCAAATGGATCCATCTACTAGTAATCGCGCTTAAGACCATAACTAACAACTTACGATAAGGAGGCTTTCAGTGGATAAAAGTAACTCATGCGTTTGTTTGTAATCAGTAATGTTTTCAGTTCAGTACATTGTGTTCATGCGTAAAACAGTTGCTAAGTATCTCACCCCAAAGTATAAAACAGTAAAAGTGGGGCTGTAAGACTCACCTGAGTCTTTGCAAGTACGTTTATGTCAATAAACGAGTAAGTAGTATCAACCGTAGGTTCTCCGAACCCGTAACCTTCTAGTGCCTAAACACGTAAGGTTAAGTAAGTAGATGTCTCGCAAGACCATCTAGGCTAGTTGTTCATACAACCCGTTGTGTGTAATGTTGGTTCGTTCTCGTTTGTATCAAAGTATACGGCCCGTTGGTGATTTGTTATAATTAAAGTTTATCATTTATAACGCAATTTAGTGTAATTGTAATAGAAAGTATGTTCTATGACGTTTGTTAAGTCGTATGACATAAGTATTTGAAGTTGTGTAAGTTCGACACTTAGTAAAATCTGACTTTTCAAGGTTCTGTCATGTGCGACGTAGCGTGCGACGTAGGGTGCGACGTCGGGTGCGACGTCAGGTGCGATGTCGGGTGCGACGTCAGGTGCGACGTCAGGTGCGACGTCAGGTGCGACGTGGGCATGTACGTCGCATGATGCGACCTTCGCAAATCAATGCGACGTAGGAGGTAGCGTCGCTAATGCGACGTTGAGGTTTTTATGCAACGTAGGCCGCGACGTCGCAGAGGCCCCTGGCCAAATGCGACGTAGCGGTCTGATGGCCGGAATTTTTGTCGAAAACGAGTTTTCCGGTTTCCGTTGGGTCCAAATCTTTTACCCAACCCTTATATGAACATATTAAGCCTATTTAAACCATAAACTAGTAAAAATGATCAAAAACGAGAGATGTCGGGATTTGTCGGAAACTTACAAAGTGTCGGATTGAAAATCCGAAAAGATGAAGTTATAGATCGTGTGATGGTGAACGTTTTCTTCTAAACGGTCAAGTAGATTCGGTTGCGTTTAGTGGTAGTATTTGGTGGTTTTGATAGTGGTGGTGTGTTTGGTGATTAGAGAGAAAGAAAAGAAGAGAGAGAAAGAAAAGAGAATAAATGAAAAGAAAGAGTGGGAGGTGATGATGTAGGTGGAAGCCTCATTTTCAGCTCCCGTCCCCCGTGCTCCGTGCGGTGTTCGTTTTCTCCGTCGTTTAAACGTTAAATAATTATTTTACATCTTAAATGGTAGGTTTTAAATACAAATAATTACGCGACATTTCTATTCAAATATTTTACAAATAAGTTTGAATACCTTTGTTTTTAAATCGGGTAAACTTTGATCGAGTGATACGAGGTAATTATTAATTATCATAAAAATAGCGTTTCGGTCATAATTGCGTTATTTTAGTTTATAAACATTTGTTCACCAACGTCCGTGTTAACCGAATATAAATTTCATTCTATTTAAGTTGCGTACGATTTAATCAAATCGCAAAGTTGTATATATTAACCAACATATAATCTGATACATAAATTAGCCTAATACAGAACTAATTACATGTATTAACAAAGAGTTAGGCGCTAATACTAGCCCTAATTTGGCGGTTGTTACATATATCAACAGATGCATCCTATCAAAGTAATACTATAAATTACTTGTTGTAAATCAAATCATTACAACTAAATCACACTGAGGTTACAGATCCACTCACCGACTACCTCAGGCCTCCACTCAGTAGTCTAATGTCACTGAGCCTTTTTCCATATCTGAGAATCCATAAATCAAACATAAGTTAGTAATCCATTTCAATACATAACTTATATAAATCAATAACATTAGGAACATAACATAATCAACATCAAGATTACTAGTTCCTAATCGTTTATTAGTTATTACAACATAACTATTATCATATCTAAACCTAGAACAATTATCAATCACATTACAATCGATAATTAACCACACGATCAGACTGACAGACAAGATCCGCCGGATCAGTCCCTGGATCCGCCGGATTCCTTACATGATCCGCCGGATCAACCATAGGATCCGCCGGATCCTTAACCATGTAGTACCGACCAAGCTCGATCCCCCGGATCAAGACCGGATACAACAATTCATCCTTAGGATCCGCCGGATCAACCCCGTGATCCACCGGATCACTAAAAGCTACATGATCCGCCGGATCATAACTGTGATCCGCCGGATCTCATCCCTAACTCACTATGATCCGCCGGATCACCAAACCGATCCGCCGGATCCTGCATCCTATCCAGCGCCTGTACGAAATGTTCATACCCAGAACTCGAATTTATAAACCCAAATCAACAAAAACTCGATTCTAAACAGTTTTATACTACTAGAAACATCAGGTAATCATCATATAACACTTATAACATGTTTCTAACATCCAATTCTTCCAAATCATCAATTATCCCAATTTCAATCAAATGGAAATAATTAAACTTACTTCTTGATTTGAAGAACACTGAATTGAGATGGTGATTAGGATGAAACTAGAATCAATCACAGCTCCAAATTCGATTTCAATTTGGTTTCTAAGTTTTCTTTTGAATTGATTAAGGTTTTGAGAGGTTTTGAAGTTCAAAATGAACTTTCCAAATAAGGAAAGTTAATCAAATAGAAACATAAGTCGGTTCCTCAACCGACCTTCTATTATACGGGTATAATTTAATACCCCATCTCAATCTATTGTCTGGAACCCGAAAACCTTTTGCGAGTCCAAACATTTTATTGTACCGTCAACTATATTAATTTACAACAATTAATATTTCACTTATCACATTGGAATATTCGACTCCTATTCCAATTATTTCAATTATTTCAAACAATATTATTTCCAAACACATTTAAATACTTATTTAAATCAAGAAATAATATATAAACAACTAGGTCCATTTCGAGGATGTTACACATAAGGGTTTACAAACTGTTTATATTATATTGAGTTCACATGATTACCCTGAGAGATTCTAGTACATTTCCAATTATACAAAATATAGATATGCAAGGAAATCTCTTGATGTTTAATGATTGCATGCGACTCGAGCTAAAGTATCCTGGTGGGCAGTCCAACCTACTACTGAGTACCTGAGATAACATGCTAAAAGGTCAGCTAAAAAGTTGGTGAGCTCACAGGTTTAATATGATAAGATATGATTTATGAACCGCAAGATTTAACACAATGATTTACAAACAAGTAAATAGATAAATGATGTGTATCACTGCCATGAGCACATAGTCTGTGCTTAACTGAGGGGGTCAGGATCCGCATTCAAGGACCTGAGCGAGGTGCCTCTCTATGAGTGCCTAATCAACACTCAATACTGAACAAATGATAATGCGTCCATTTGACAGGTTAGTGCTTGCTAACTCGGACGGGGATTGTCAATCCCATATGGTACCATACACTAACATTCATGCTAAATCATATTAACAGAACTATGCTTCAAAGGACTTTGATTGATTAGATGAAAACAAGTCATGCAGCATACGTGATAATTTGATACTTGCGTTCACATGTAAAACAAAACGAGCATGTATCTCACCCCTAGGTAAAAGCATTTAAAAAGGGGCTATGAGACTTACCTGAGTCTGATGAATTGTTAGCCAACAATTATGATGATTCACACTGATTTGATGTCGTTACAACGACCGACCCTGCCGGGCGTCTTAAACGCGCAAGGTTATAATAATGATTAGATGTCTTATCAGACCATCTATGCTAGTTGCTCAATCAACAAGTAATGTCCAAATGATTAGTTTTTGGATTGTTTATATTTTGTAAATATGTACGGCCCGTTGGTGGGTTTTTGTAATAATAATTCCAAGTATTATTTTTATAAGTTTCATCCTTTTGTTTACTTGTAAAAGTATATACATATGCATTTTTAAAAGTGAGTACTTTTATATATATCCGAAATTATATATATATATATCTATGTCCGAATGTTTGTAGTCCAAAGGTGTCTATGTCCGAAAGTGTATATCCGATTGTGTTTAAGTCCGAATGTCAAGGGTCCGAGAGTCTAAGTTCGGATCAGAATTAGTCCGTATGCCATGGGTTTAGGTTCGGGAAAGTGGTCAAATGACCACCGTTTGACCCGAAACTTTTGCACAAATCCTAATATGTCAAAATAAGTTTATAAAAGTTGTCGTTACGTTTCGTGGGTCTCTCGAAGTGTCGTTTTCATGATTATGTCAAAACAATCCTTATGTTGGTATATCACAAATTTTAACGACTTTGGCCAAGCATTTTACCCAACAAAACAGCCGTAATTCAATCCAAGAAAATTATATGTTGTTCCCTTATGATTCTTCTTTTCAAAACATATTCTTACAAGATCTAATTCCTAACACACTTTAAGAAATAATTTTGTGAAGCACAAGTGTTCCAGCAGTCCATTTTCATGACATGTGTTCAATGATTTGGTCATAACTCAAAAACTACAAAACTTCATGAAATGTGCAAGTAGTGGTTTTAAATATATTTCAAAAACCAAACTTTTGGCACTGGTCCCACCTTCAAATTCGTCCTATAACCCGAGATGTACTCATTTAGATTTAGTCAATATTTCTGGTCAGAAAGGTACTATTTGCACATGTATCTTTATTTCAATTTTTAAAAATGGAAAAAGTCAGATCAAAAAGTGGGGCTTACATATTATTAAAGTAGATTCCAAATAATTGAATTTAGGCTCAAAAAACGTTAGATTTCATGGTGTTATCATTCGGTTATAGTGTTTTAAAGTCGAACAAAATTTTATCCAGCAGATAATAGCATCATCCAACGGTTCTTAACTTTCTTTTTCGGTTTTTAACATAAATCTTGGACATATACTAGCAGATCTGAAGCACAAGCATGTTTACATATGAAATCCAAGTAGATCTAAGGAAAAAGTTTGTGGATCTACCTCCTTAAAAACGGATCTACAACTGAAAGAAGAAGAAGTGTTCTGATGTTGATTCGGTTTGAGTTTTCGTGCTTTCTCCTTGTTAAAAACGTATGTAATGATGTTGGATGATGTTAGATATTGTTTAGGTGTTCTTGGATGATGTTTTGGGTCATGGTTAAGGTAGAGTTTCAGCTGAGCCAGAGTGGGAGAGAGCTTTTGAGAGGATAAGGTTGTGTGTGGTTACATAAAAATGAAAGAGGAAGTGGGATTTAAGTCTCTTAAATAGTTAGGGTTGGTTGATGGGCCTTTGGGCTAATTTTTGGGCTTGGGAAGGGCTGTTGGGTCGTGTTTGGGTCTGACCCGAACATGGGTTGGGCCCTTAGTTTAGTCCTTAGGGCTCGGGTTACGTTTACTAGTCGTTAAATCGTTAAATGTACGTATAAAGTTAACTCGTTAAACCTTTTGTTCTCATGTATAGTTTTTGATATGTGATTGTTACAGAGTATCTAAATGTATTAGAATATGCTATTAGAGTTAACAAAAATATATTTTGGGTTTCGTTTAGGTGTCGGGCTCGATTCGCAAGTTTTCTCGCATTCGTTACGTTTTAAATCAAACGTAAAAGTTTATCATGTATATTATTATAAAATAATAATACCAAGTGAATAACAACTATTTCATCATTAAAATAGATTTATGTTGAGTATAAAATGATTCACCAACGGCCAAGAAAGTCGGAATCTTTCCGATGTAAAGAATGCACGATTTAACTTAATCGCGTACGCGTATATATGCCAATATACAAAATGATACACATAATTAGCCTAATATACCATTAATTACATGTATTACTAGATGATTATGATCCAATAACTAGTCCTAATTTTATGGGTGTCACACTCTGATACCAAGTCTGTCACACCCCGCCAAACGGTAATCACAATCAGTATGAATAAAGTATGCGGAAGCTTTGGTGTCGTGGCAGGGCGAGAGCAGTAAACCAAACAAATAGTGCATACATACTCAGAGCATATGGCTATCGCGCAACATGATAGATTAAGATGCCAGTTTAAACAATTGTTACAAAAGTAATACGACTATGTAAGTCGTAACAGTAGTAGTAGAGTTAAAACAATTAAGTTTTACAATCCATAAGTTTTAAAATAAGATTTCACGAGTATGACTGCAATGTCTACAGTTATACTAGGGAAATCCCCAAAAGCTGTCCCTAAAGTATGTGGCATCTTATGTAGTCCAGGGTTGTCCATCCTGATATGCATGCGATTCTTACTTATGTAGCTAATTTCCTGTAAAACATAGAAAGAAATTTGTCAACAAAATATGTTGAGTGAATTCACAGGTTTATATAAGTATGTGGTATGTTAAACCATTTATGTTTGTGTTATTGAAATGTGGTTCAATAAATAAATGTTTGCAGGTTTTGCAAAATACAAGATTGTAGGGTTGTTACCCTAAAATACAGATTTATGTGGGTTGTTACCCAAAATGTAAGTCTGGTGGTTTACCAGTATTTAAAGATAACCAGAATGTTCTCCGGTATAAAGCAGTTGTAGGATACGTTCATCCTATACCGTAGGTGGGAAATACTTAGACTATGATCCCCTGAAAGGTGAGCTAAACCTCGTAGGTTAAAGTTACGTGACCTAACCCTATAACCAAACCACGAACAATCAGTATGTTGTTTGCCTACAGGACATGTAAGTATACGCTTCAATCCAGTAGGAGGGTCGTCACGGTAATAGTACTATTCGTATTGAGAGTCCCGTAATCACTATCAGTTAGTGATTTGGAATCGCAAAGTGTAAAGTTTAATTGTAAAAGGGGGGGGGGGGGGTTGAATACAATTTAAAACTATTTCATATTTTAACTTAGTTAATTAGTTAGTTTTAAATTGTTTAATAGAAACATAGTATAATCGATAGTAACAGAGTATTCAAATATATGACAATATCAAAGTGAAGAAGTAATAGTAGCTTAAAAGGTGAATTGTACTGATTCATAAAATTCACAAGTGTTGAATGCGGAATGGATTAACCAAAGTTAATCCAATTCAAACACTTAGCTAATCTATTACAAGTTGAGAAGAACAGCAGTGGACAAACACGCTGACTGTTCTCTCGCTGGATCGACAATACGTACTCTAGACAAACTGATCACTGACACACAAGTGATAAGTACGATTGAACGACTAGCATCTAGAGTACAAAACACTGAACTATTTATACTACAAGAGTTCCTAAAATATCGCCTATAAAATAGGATCTTGGAATGACACGTGTCGCTGCTTGATTGGCTTGATCTCTGATGAACTGACATTTTGCGGGTCCCAATTCTGTTACCGCAAATATCTCGTTACCTTATAACCAATCATTCGCTGCCACGTAATCTTTCGGACATACTTCAAGTTGGAACACGCTTGCTGATGTATAAATAAGTACAGTACTTTCTGTACTTGATGATGGAGAGGCTTTATTGAATAGTCCCTGCAGATGCATTAATCCTCCTCACTCACTGCGAGCTAACATGCTCTTGTAGAATGACTTGAACTAGAGATCTTCAGTGACTAGCTGTTATTCTGGCAGTGACTTTTGCCTTTATTGATTTGAAGATGTAGAGCTCTCGCTGTCATGATCAGCGATACACAAAGTTGAGCTTTAATCTTCCTCAGCATATCAATTCCTTGAGAGTAGAATGAATGACGATCAGCGAAACCAATCTTCAGCAATAGCAGCTTTGATACAATTCATTTCTTCATCGAGTAGTGTTAAGTTGAGTTGGTCAGTGACCAGGGACTCAACATGGTCAGCGACCAGTGACTCAACAATCTCCCCCTAAATGATTGTGATCGAAGCTCCCTGGATAAACTAGTTGCTGAGAAAAGTTTATAGTCAGTGTTTAAGATTTTAAACATTCAGTGACTTGTACTTGTGATCCATTCTTTTATCTTTTTGGATTCTTTTGATATGATCTGAGTTTTGCACTTTGGTTTTCTCAAAAAATCAGATATTATGGAACTGCAAAATATAAGTGACAAATAGTTTCAGTTACAATAAATCTAATTTATCACAAAATTTGCTATGCATTTTTCCATATTTCTTCTTGCTTCACAATGCCAAGCTCATCAACTAGCTCGTATTTCTCTGTAGAGGGCAAAAGTCTGAATTGTCTTGCTAATCCTTCTTCTAGAATTGCCTTTCTCATCACTGAATCCTTTGGAAGCATGCTGACAGATCTGATCAAATGTACGAGTTGCTCATTATCAATCTTTTCAAGTTCTGACTCTCTTTGAAATTTTAATATGCCATTGAAATCTCTGTAGACAAGTCCCCTCACGCCTTCAGTTACTTCAGTGCCCTCAACTCTTGATACACCATCAGGGATAGAAAGATCTAATCTTGAAGTGTTTGAAATTCTGTATATGCTGCTAGTACCTGACCTATACCTTGGGCTAGGTGGCCGCACTATATTTTCACCAAGTATAACAGTATCTTCTGGTCTAAGCAGCTGTAGTGCAATCATCTTTTGGAATAGTCTGTCAATTTCTTTCAGCACTTCATTCTTAGCTGTACTAGAGGAGTGACTGATGGCAAGTATGATTTCATTCCATTCTTCCCTGTGCAGCTTACAAATTTGATCAAGATTCATGGCTTGAGTCTCCAATCCTCTGTGAATAAGTTGCTGAGCTTGTGCTTTGTTCTTTGGCTTTTTCAGGTTTACCTTTGTAATTGGTGCAGGGTTTGATCTCCCAACCATTCAAGCAGCATATCTTTTCCTGTCAACTTCATCCAATAGCTTATCCACTGATGGTTTAACTCCCCCTTTCTTTTTCAATCCCTTACCTTTTCTCTCAGCATCAAGTTCTCGCTGTAGTTCAGACTTTTCAACATCAGCAAGAAGATTGGCTATTTTGAAATCAAAATCTTCTTGCTGCTTTTTCAAAAACATTTTTCTCTCTCTTTCCACAGCTTCGTCTCCACTTACTTTTAACAGAAAAGCTCGATCAGCTTCTGACTGTTCTTTTAACATTCTTTTTCTTTCTTCTTCTTCTTTAGCTTCTGCCTCAGCCTGAATTTTTAGAATCACTTCACGCTCCATATTCTGTCTAGCCTCCATTTTTCTGGCAATTCTCTGTTCATCAGTTTCTTCAGGATGGAGACTTTCTGATGCAGAGTCAGAAGACAATAGAGGAGCTAGACCAGAAGTCTCTGGTATGATGATCTCTGGTGAAGAGGTAGTAGTATGAAGAGAAGGTAAAGTGGTGGTTACTGTTGTTGCTTCTGTTGGTTGTGCTGCTGATGCTGTAAGAGGAGTTGTGAGTTGTTGAGTTGCTGCTATGATTGGTTGTGGGTTAGGAACTATAGTCACTGGTGTGGTAACTGTTTCTTCAGCAAAGTTACTGAAATAGTAGCTTTCTGGTTCTGTGCTTTCAATGGTTTTGAGTGAGAGTGGGTTAACCTCAGATATAACAATGTTTGATTGAGGTTTAGTTGGTGATTTAGGGCTTTCAAGTATGGTTTTGAGATGATGCATAGTTGCTGATATATCCTCCTCAGTGAATGTTTGCTTCCGACGTTTGGAGGAAGATGTCTCTGATGTAGACTCCTTGCCGCCACTTTTTCTTTTCTTAAGAACAGAAGAGATAGGTAGCTGATCCTCCATCTTTTCATCAGTGCCATCTTCTTTCTTATCAGCACCATTGTCCTTATCATTACCATCATTGTTATCACCATTATTTCCATCATTATTATCATCATCATCATCATTACCATCATCCATATTTACATCATGCTCATTCTCCTCCCTGTTCATCCATTGCCAACGAGCCAGATCAAAACTCACAGACTCCCCCTTAACCCTTGCAGCCTCATCAGCAAGCCACTCCATTACTCGCTTATTATACATTCTGACCTCATCTGGATGAAACTCAGGGAAATGAATTTCCTCAAACTCATATTCATCTTCTTCAGTGTCCATCTCAATCCAAGAAAGTTCAGCAACTTCAGCAGCTTCATGTTCTGGCTTTTCAGGGATAGGGAGAAGGCCAAAGGAACCTTTCAATACTGCTATGTGAGAGTCATTATTTTTGATGAACTCAGTATTGTCAGCAATCATTTTCTCCCCCTGTTCATTAAAAAGATATGCAGTATAGTCTCTGAACCATCCATAAAGTTTCTTATTATCAATGCGAAGTGCAGCAACTTCAGCTTTAGTAGCTTGATGATGTGCGGTCATTGAAGAAATAACTTTATCATTTGCTTTAATGTATTTGAGAACAGAAGCTGACATTTCCTTTTGTTGAGTAGAAAGTGCAGAGATTAACTCAGTGTGAGTAGTGAAATTTACTCTTGTTGTTTTCATGAGGTCAGATTGTGCTTTGGAGAGAGTTTCCAGTGACTGAGAAAAGGATAGGCCAGCATCAGTCATGAGTTTTACCTTGTGGCTGATCTCAGTGCTCCAGGCAGGGATAGGATCATAGACAGATGTTAGAGCTTTGACTGCAGATGTAAGATCAGCAATTTGGCCTTTAAGTGCTTCCTTTTCTTCAGAGAGAAACTTGATGTGTTGCTGAGAAGAAGCAATATAGTCCATTTGCAACTTCTCAGAAGATGAAGGAGTGGATGATGAAGCATGGTCATCAGCTTTGGGAGGTGACAGTGGATGTGGTATCTGTTGTTGAGAATATGGTGGTATAGGTTGTTGTTGTGGAGATATTGGTGGGGTGGGAAGTGTTTTAGATTGTGCTCCCTGATCCCCTGCATTCATAGCAGTATTAGTAAGAGGATCAGCTCCAACTACTGAATCATCACTGGAGATAGACATGTCGTCTAATTCCTGGATAGGTGAAGTGACAATGGTAGCTGATGGAGTAATGAAAAGTTCAGGAAAAAATGATGTAGGTGTGTGTTCAGTGAGAGGTTGTGTAAGTATAAGTTCAGTGATAGGGAGTGGAAGTGTTGTGGAGGTTGTTTCAGGTTCAGTGATCAGTGGTGTATGTGTTGGATAAGTTAGAATTGGTGTTGGTGTAGGTTCAGTGATAATAGCAGCAGTAATGATTGGAAGAAATGGTGGTGGAGATTGCAGATCATCATCAGAAGTGTCCATGGGTTGGGTTTCCTCATCATCACCAGCTTGTGTTTTAGCTGATGGATCATTGGAAACAGAGATGTCAACATGTATCTCTCCATGTGACAGTGGAGAGATATTGTCGGTTGGTGCAGTGAAAGATGAGGGTTGGCCCGGGTCTGTAGCCTGTGTTGTGACATCAACATTGAGTGTGTTATCACTCGATGATGCCACTAGCCCTTTGTCTAAAGTGTCATCCTTTTGGGAGGATGACAAGTGGCTGATGGGTTGACTCGATAAGTGGATGTGGGATGCACCCGAATCACTGCTAACAATGGGTTGAGCCATTGTAGCTGTCTGTAGTTTACCCTTTGTTAAGTCACATGACTTTCAGGAGTCCAGTGAAGTAGTTGTGGTTGATGGTTGATCAAGAGTGCCCGCAGGAACTGAACGTTCAGTCTCCGCCTCACTCTTGGCATCCGTAGATGTCTTTCTTTTTCTATGTCCCTGATCCTTTGATGTCAGGGACCCTAATTTGGATCTCTTTTTAGGAGCAGTGGTTGATTTTTTAACTGCTGGTTGACCAGCAGTAGTCACTGGGGGTGTGGTCAGTGACGTGGTCGATTGGGGGGCAGGATCTGACGGATATACAGTTTGTAAAGGCTGGGGGGTGCAAGAACTCCCTGGTTTAGTGGTATAGGGGTGATGATGATGAAGAGTGGTGGTATTAATGGTGATGGGAGTGGTGTGCCAGAAAAGTGCGCTGACGTAGGAGAGAGAATGTCAGAAGCGCGCGACTTTTTCGTTGCACCACAAAATATTTATTTTTGAAATCCGTCAAGTTAAGTACAAAAAGTATTAATCATAACGAATGTTTATCGGTTTTATATACCACCATTAAATGATATCTCAGGGAGTAAATGTCCCTGAGATCTCATAACCAAATTCTTGGTTTACCACAAAAAAAAAATATAAATATCATAACTTGACACTATCATAGATTTATCTAGATGAATCTTTTGTTTTCCTGATTTAATCACAACTTAGAATACTGATTAAATCATTTAGACATGGGTTTAGCTTTGATAAGGACCATTATTTGTCAAATTTTGATATATATATATATATATATATATATATATATATATGTGTGTGTTTTATTAGAAAGAAAAGAATATAGGTTATGTTTGAAGTAAGATGAACATTATGTTTCTATTGATACAAGTCACTGATCAGATCACAACTTAGAATACTGACCCTATCAGCTAGTGATATCATAGAAGAATGACATTAATCAAACTTTTAGACATAAAAGATATTCAAGTGACTTTATGAGTTATAATGAGAGAAGAATATAACATACTAATTTTTGAACTTGCTGATTGTATCAGTGAAAGTCAGTTGACCAGTGAGTATATCCTTCTAATGTTATAAACCATAGAGTCAAATTATTTAAAGCGATTATAAAAGATAGCGCAAAAATAATTAAATAAATTCAAAGAATCTATTTATTCATTTAAGTTTGATTGGTGAACCCATCCAGAACTGGGTTCATAGTGACTAAGCCTTGGTTTTGGCTTCCACTGATTTGCGTAAATCGTATCTGAATGCTCACTGATGGTTTGATGTTTTGAAACAGGTAGAGCTGAGCATTCAGATGACAAGTGCTGTCTTTCACCACATTTATAACACTTTTTGTTAACATGACTGGCCTGTTTGACTTTCCTTGTGTTAAGTTGCTGATCTGACACAGTCAAACAACTTTTCTTAATGATTTTTACTTCCTGCATCTTTGACTTAAGATCACTGATAGAAGTTCTCTCAGTGACTGATACAGTGTTAGTGAAGTTTCTGATAATAACTTGATTATCAGAGATGGTTTTGATGAGATGTGAAGTTACTGATGATTTGATAGTTTCCAAAACGTTTATCTCATCTCTACATTCTGTCATATCAGAATCATCAGTGACCAATTTTCTTTTTGTAAAATAGTTTGGTCTTGACTCACTGAAAACTGATATGGATTCAAAAATAGCTTCTGAAAAAATTCCCTTGGGATCAAAGACAGGATCAACTTTCGTTGAGTCGGCGAGTGATGCAGCATATTAATAATCTCCTCCCAAAATAGCTTTAACTTGTTTTGGAATTTGATTATTGACGCATTGATTGACATTATCATTTGATTTGCACCAAAATTCCATGACCTTTTTAAGTTGTTGAAATTGTGTTTCAAATTTTACCGTTTCTTGAACACATATATACTTGATTTGCATAAGTTTGTGCATCAAGATCTAGTTTTAATCTTTTTAGTTTTGACACATTTTCACCTTGATCATTTAGCCATGATTTTAAGTCACTGATCTCACATCTTTGTCTTTTCTGAATGTTATGAGCGTTTGATAAGTCAACTATCAGAGACTCAAAAACATTCTCTTTTTCAGAAACTGAAGCTGATTTGAAACAGTGTACCTTGTAAAGAGTTTCAGGATCCCATTCAGATGCTGAACACTTAGGAGTGACTTCTTTGATATCTTCAAGAAGTTCAGCGTCATCAGCCATCAGACAGTACTCCTTATCTAAACAAATCATTGCTTCTTCTTCATCTGATGATGAGGAGTTCTTCAGCGACAAACCCTTTTCTCTTCTTCTTTTCAGATTTAGCCATTGCCTTCAGCTTTTTGTACTTTGCCTTGTACTTGTTATACTTATCATTTCTGAAGTCTGGCACTGGTTCAGGGACTTGGTTGACTGACTTTGATCTACAATCAGCTGCAAAATGACCATGTTGCCACATTTGTAGCATTCACCTTTGGATTTGAAAATATCAGATGATGGAGCACCAGCGAATCTTTTTGATCTGGTGTTCCTTCTGAAATTAGCAACCATCATGGCCATGTCCTTTTCCAGCTTCTCCAGACCCTCATCATACTCATACTCCGACTGTTCTTCAGTACCTTCACCTTCTTCACTAGCTATCAGCGACTTTGAGCTTTGCTTAGAAACTTTTGATTTCTGCCTCTGATCTATTTCATCAAGCTCAGCTACAAGGGCATTAGATATCTTCTGACTTCCAAGAGTAGCACGAATATGCTCACTCTGATCAGCTTGCTTTTCTGACTGCTCCCAGTTGAGCAAAATACCATAGACTTGAGTGAGATTAAGAATTGGATAATCATTCCTCTGTCTGGTACATGTGGCAATAGTTCCCCAGATTTTTCTTTGCAGCAACTCCAGAAACTTTTCAACAACAAATCGCTGCTCCTTTCCTATACCAGCCTTCTCCATCTTGTTCATCAGCGATTGATATCTGGTATAAGTGGAAGATAGTGACTCGTTGGTCTCCATTGCAAATAGCTCATACTGGCTAGTGAGATTGACTTCCCTGCAGCGAATAATATCAGGAGTTTCAATATATATATTCCTAAGGGTGTCCCACATGTCTTTAGCAGTTCTACAAAGCCTGATAGATTCGAACACTTCATCAGGAAGTGCCATGCCTATGTAGATTTTAGCTTGTTTATCCAGTCTAACCAATCGTCTATCCTCATCTGTCCATTGTTCCTCTCTTTTGGGCACAACCATTTCTGGTATAGCAGGAGTAGTAGCTGTAGCAATGATAGCAGGAACAATTGTGGTTGGAATGTGGGGACCATAGGTTATTGTATTACAGAGATGGTCATCGACTAGGTCTAAAAACATCATCATTCGGGACATCCAAGTTTCAATCCTTGATGGATCAAAAGCTGGAGGTTTGGTTGTAGAACCATTTCCCTTCTGATAATCAGAGTCAACACAGCTGTACTTTACTGATTCCATTGCAGACCTGGTTAATTGAATTTAAACCAACTCTGCTCTGATACCAATTGAGAGTCCCGGAATTACTATCAGTTAGTGATTTGGAATCGCAAAGTGTAAAGTTTAATTGCAAAGGGGGGGGGGGGTTGAATACAATTTAAAACTATTTCAGATTTTAAATTAGTTAATTAGTTAGTTTTAAATTGTTTAACAGACACAGAGTATAATCGATAGTAATAGAGTATTCAAATATATGACAATATCAAAGTGAAGAAGTAATAGTAGCTTAAAAGGTGAATTGTATTGATTCACAGAATTGACAAGTGTTGAATGCGGAATGGATTAACCAAAGTTAATCCAATTCAAACACTTAGCTAATCTATTACAAGTTGAGAAGAACAGCAGTGGACAAACACGCTGACTGTTCTCTCGTTGGATCGATAATACGTACTCTAGACAAACTGATCACTGACACACAAGTGATAAGTACGATTGAACGACTAGACTCTACAGTACAAAACACTGAACTATTTATACTACAAGAGTTCCTAAAATATCGCCTATAAAATAGGATCTTGGAATGACACGTGTCGCTGCTTGATTGGCTTGATCTCTGATGAACCGACATTCTGCGGGTCCCAATTCTGTTACCGCAAATATCTCGTTACCTTATAACCAATCATTCGCTGCCACGTAATCTTTCGGACATACTTCAAGTTGGAACACTCTTGCTGATGTATAAATAAGTACAGTACTTTCTGTACTTGATGATGGAGAGGCTTTATTGAATAGTCCCTGAAGATGCATTAATCCTCCTCACTCACTGCGAGGTAACATGCTCTTTTAGAATGACTTGAACTAGAGATCTTCAGTGACTAGCTGTTATTCTGGCAGTGACTTTTGCCTTTATTGATTTGAAGATGTAGAGCTCTCGCTGTCATGATCAGCGATACACAAAGTTGAGCTTTAATCTTCCTCAGCATATCAATTCCTTGAGAGTAGAATGAATGACGATCAGTGAAACCAATCTTCAGCAACAGCAGCTTTGATACAATTCATTTCTTCATCGAGTAGTGTTAAGTTGAGTTGGTCAGCGACCAGTGACTCAACATGGTCAGCGACCAGTGACTCAACACGTATACCCAGTGGCTAGAGTCACCTAGCTAATGGTTATAGTTTGCATGACATAAGGACTTTTCATGCATACATTGTGAGTCTGGGTCCATACTAGGATTCGTTGTCTAATTCCCAAAGCAGTTGTGAAATGTAATTTCATATCAAACAGTTTGTATAAAGCAATAAAGCATTTATATAGTTTGTTGCATGTGTTCGCATGCAGTTTCTATGTTTACACCCCTATGTTTAAAAGCATAAAACATTTGCAAAGTAGGGGCTGTGAACTCACAGTAGTGGTAGTGATGTGAATGCTAGCAGAGACGTGAGGCGCGCCCAAGGTATGTCAACCTATACGCAACAATTGTATTAACATAAGTACTTTGATTTGTTATTCAAATTATGTTAATAATTTGTTTAGTTTAAAGAAGTTGTTGATTTCTTGTGTTGTACAAATAGTTGTTGACGTTATGTTGAAATATCGTTATTATTTCTGATGTCGTATTTCTCGTTAAATGTATCCACATACACGTTCTAGTTGTGTATCTTATATCAATGTCATTTGGTTCCCATTTGTACACACACACACACACACACACACACACACATATATATATATATATATATATATATATATATATATATATATATATATATATATATATATATATACATATTTGTTCTAAATATATATGTATATATATATATATATACATATCTATATATATAATTCTTAAATACGTAGTTTACGTATAAAAAAATGTACCTAATTTTTATTTTCTATAAAACTTCTTGTTTTATTTATTTACGTTTATAAAACAAATATATATCATCGTTTTGCGAAAATCGTCATTTGTATATATATATATATATATATATATATATATATATATATAAATTGTACGAGTTATATCGTATCAAGTTTCATTGTTTTTCGTTGTGGATTTATCTGAGTGTATATATATTTATATATAAATACATGTAAAATATTTAGTTACTAACATGAAATCATTTGTTGTGTACACAGAGTTGTACCTCTGTGACAGATTTTAACTAATATACGCGATCAGGTGTATTCAGGCGATCGCGTGACAAAACTCACGCGATCGGGTATTATTGGGTTCGTGAGTTTTACCCGATTATAATTATGTGCACGCGACGCGATCATGTACAGAAAGAAAAAAAGGTTTTACCCGTACTTATGCTAAAACAGTTTTAAAATTTCTTCACAACATTTATAGGCTGTGAAGATTTTGTTTTGATGTTTTACTTCACAACTTCACACCCTTGTTAAGCTTATAACATATTTACTTCACACAATACCTTCACACCAATTTAGTTGTTAAGCTTTTTGTATATTTTTGCTTCACACAATACCTTCACACCAATTTAGTTGTTAAGCTTTTTGTATATTTTTGCTTCACACCAATTTAGTTGTTAAGCTTTTTGTATATTTTTGCTTCACACCAATTTAGTTGTTAAGATTTTTGTTTGTTTCATGTTAACACAAAATATCATGTGAAGCTTAAAAAAATAATAGCTTAACATGATTTTTATGTTGTTAAGTTTTTATCAAAAATAACTTCACATGGTATAATACTATGTGAAGCTTTTTTTTTTCATTTCTTTTATGTTAAGCTTAATACCATGTTAAGCTAAAAAAAAATAATGTGAAGCTTGTTCTAGTTGTTGATGCAATTTGTGTGTCTGTCAGTTGGTCTAGCTCGTAGTTTGTAATTAGATTGAGTTTCCTGACTCCTGCGACGTTGTCTGTAACGTCGCAGGTGCGACGTCAGGTTTTGGGCCTGCGACATAGTCAACGTCGCATGGGCTTGGGCCTGCGACGTCGTGTGCGACGTCGCAGGTGCCAGAGTTTGTATAAATTCGTATTTTCGTTTTCAGTTTAGGGTTGACGAAACCCTAAACGCCAATCAGTCGAAATCTCTGTAAGCTAGTCGATTATAATCAATATAATACATTTCGTTTGATAATTATTGCATATTGATTATTCGTGTGATTGTGTGATTAGTCAATTGTTGTTTCCGCCATCAATTGATTGACTCGGTTCGTATAGATCCAAGGTTAGGGACAAACAACTGGTATCAAAGCAGAAAGTGCTCATTTTTGGCTTAACGAATCGAGTTTGGGATTTAAAAGGACGTGATATTCGTGTGTTTTCGTGTTTATCACGTTTGTTTTGTGTTTTTACAGGTTTTCGATCAGTATTACTGGGAAATTTGAAGGTTTTCATCGATCTTTGTTCGTGGTTTTTGATTAGGGTTAAAAAGTTTCGATTTCTAGGGTTTTTGGCCGCAGCAGTGCGTTTTGCGACGTTACCTGCGACCTCAGCTGCGACGTCGCTTGCGACGTTACTGATTTTGACTTTAATTAGTCTTTGCGACGTAAAGTTGCGACGTTACCTGCGACGTCGTTATTTTGACTTTAATTAGTCCTGCGACATTGCGTTGCGACGTAGTGTGATTCTGCGACGTCCTCTGCGACGTGACACTCAACGTCGCTCACTTCTGATTCTTAATTGAATCCTTTGCCTTTTGCGACGTCACTCTCGTCGTCGCATACTATTGGTGCGACGTTACCCTCAACGTCGCTAATATCAGAAGACTTGTTTTTCGTTTAAACAATTAAAATGGCCGCGGATAAAGAGGACATTAGAGGACTTAGGGAGATGATAAAGCAAAGTAATGATATTGGTTCAAGCAATAAACCTCCACTATTTACAGCTGATATGGATTATGTATACTGGAGAGACAGTGTTGAACAATACATTGACTTTCACTGTCCAGAATTATGGGGACCATTACGTGAGCGTTATGTACCTCCATTAGCTGAAGGGGAATACCGTGGTATTCGTCCTGCTAAGACTTATAAAGCTATGACTCCCGAGGAGAAGAAAGATTTTGATACTGAGAGAAAGTCATTTTCGATGATTAAAATGTGTTTAACCAAAGATGTTCTATGGCTTTTCAGAACTCATGAAACAGCATTTGATTTATGGAAGGCAATTGAAACTCGTTGTGGAGGAAATGATAAGTATAAGGAAGCCAAGCTCGAACTAATTAAGAAACAGTACGATATCTTTGACATCCTTCCTAATGAAGACACAATTTCTTTATTCACTAGGTACTCACGGTTAGTTGGTGAGTTGTTTGAAGGGGGTTATACTTTTCCTCCTATTGAAGTCAATAAGAAGCTACTGGATGTGTTGCCGAGTTCTTGGGATGTTAAAGTTCAATTTTTAAAAGAAAATGAAGAACTTGCAAACATGTCTTTGGATACTTTGATAGGGGATCTTCAAGCTCACGCGATGGAGATTAAGAAGAAAGAAACAAGGTCTGGTGCTGCTGTTCAGAATCCTAGTGTGTATGGTGTTCAACTTAACTCTGGAAAGACTTATGGATATGGAGTCGCCTTCGTGACAAATACAAATGCTTCATCAACCTCTTCTTCTTCTTACGATGGGATTCATTCTGTTTTCATGTCTGGACCTTCTTCAAATCAACAACAGGTTCAAGTCTCACCTGCTATTCAGGAGCAAGCTGCCATTTACACAGCTTTCTTAAGCTCATACAAGGATTTGGTTACTCAACCGAATCTTACTTTAGAGTTGACTAAGGAAGACTATGCTCAGCTTGATGAAGATGATCTGGAGCAAATGGATCTAACTTGGAATGTGGCAATGATCACCCGAAGAATTCAAAAGTTTTTGCAGAGTACAGGGCGTAAAAGCTTGGAAGGTGACGGGAAGACTGGCTTCGGGTTTAACAAGAGTAAGGTCCGGTGTTACAATTGTCAAAACTTGGGTCACTTCGCCAGGGAATGCGAGAAACCCAAAATGCCAGCATCGGGATTCACAACACCTTCTACTCCTCCAAAGACTAAAGAAATGGAAGTTACCAAGAAAGGGCCTGCCGATAATGCCCTGATTGTTTTCGAGCCCACAAGTCAGGATTGGACGGCTGTCTCCCAGCAATACCAACAGTGTTTGATGGCTCACATTGTGAATGAGGTACCTGATGAACCATTAAATTGTATCTCATGCATTAAGTTAACTGAATCTCTAAAGGCATATCAGAAAGACACCGTAGAGTTGAGGAAAAAGAATGAAAAACTAACCGAGTCAAATAATTTTTTAAAAGCTAATGAGAAACTTTATGAAAAACATCTTGAGGCTCATCGGTTAGATACTCAGAAATATAAATCTAAGGTTTTTAGTGAAGAAGATGCCATTAAAAGCTATCTTGTTGAAATTGATCTGCTAAAGAAAGAACTTACAGATTTAAAAAATGAGTATGAGAATTATAATAGTAAAATCTTAGGTTCAAATTCCTCAACGGTTGTCTTTAATGAAATTCTTAGTAAGCATGGAACTAGTGGGAAAAAGAATGAGGGATTGGGATACCACTCAGTCCCTCCTCCTACTACTCACTGTCCCCTGCCTGTTAAGGAAGGCTTTGAAGAGATTCCAGTTGATTGGTCAAAGCTTTACGGTATAAAAGCTAAAGATGCTAAAGAGACCAAACACAACAAACCGGCAAAGGAGAAAACCAAGCGGCCAGAGTACCCCTTGCCAACGTTTGTTAAGTCTGTGAATGAATCTCCTGTTAGTGTTGAGGAGATTGTTGAGATTGAGGACAATACGGATCAGGAGTATCCTGAAGTTAAGAAAGTTGAAGTTAAACCTGAAAAAGTGATTTCAAAAGTTGAACCTGAAATTAAGGTTCAACCAAATAAGGGAAAAGCCAAGGTTTTAAATTCGAAACAACAAACTTTACAGTCACATGTAAAGATTTTGCAACATAAAATAGTAAATGAAAGAGTTTCGTATGATAAACCTTCAACTTCAACCTCTCAACCAAAACAAACACTTTCTAAGACGTGTACGCAATGTTCATGTTCTAGAAATGTTTCTCCATCTCCTGTGGTAATTCCTCAGCCTCAACCGTTTGTTGAGACCCGTTCTTGTTTCTACTGCAAGAAACAAGGACATTTAATTCGTGAATGTCCTAAGCTGTCAAATCAGCGCTATGGGAGAGAGATGCCTAGGACATCTGTTTATAGAAATTCTTTTTCAAAATCTCCACCTAGGCGTTACTCAAACTCTCCCAAGCCTGTTTTGAAGCCAAGTAATGTTGAGCAAAAATCTTTGCCAATTCAAAAGCCCAACATTACTTCTAATACCAATTCCGAACCTTCTAAAGTTTGGAAACGAAAAGAGTCTGATGTTGACTCTTCAGTCGTCAACAATAACACATCATATAAAAATTCTAATTTGTTTAAAGATAAAATACTATCTGACGTGCTTATTGTTGATGACCACGGTCGACCTAAGTCTGTAAAGGCTTGGGTCACCGTTTCTCACTAATCTTCTTTCGTTTGTGTGTTGCAGCAGTCAGAACGTGTTAAAAATAGTGAATGGTATTTGGATAGCGGCTGCTCGCGACATATGACAGGCGATGTATCTCTTCTTGTGGATATTAAACCATTCGCAGGAGGATATGTTGCCTTTGCTGGAGATACTGGAGGAACCATTTCTGGAAGAGGAACGCTAACTAACGGCAATGTTAGTTTTGAAAATGTGAACTACGTGGAACAGCTTACGCATAACTTGCTAAGTGTTTCACAGGTCTGTGATAAGGATTATACCACTGCGTTCACAAAGACAGAGTGCGTGATACTGAAGCCTGGGTATGTCATTCCGGAAGAATGGGTGTTACTGAGAGCACCAAGAAAGGATGACACATACATTCTGAACATGAGAACTGTTGAGACCTCGAACGAGTATACGTGTCTCTTGTCTAAGGCTTCTGAAAAGGATTCACTGCTTTGGCACAGACGAATGGGACACATTCATTTCCGAAAAATGAATTTCTTGACTAAAAATGACCTAGTGCTAGGAGATCCAAAACAGTCATTTGCTCTAAAGGATGACTGTATCTCTTGCCAAAAAGGAAAGTTACGTAAGAAGTCCCATAAGTCTAAGCAGGTGAATTTCATTAATGCACCATTGGAACTACTGCATATGGATCTTTTCGGTCCAGTCTCTACAAAGAGCATTGGTGGTCGGTCTTACTGCTTGGTAGTTACTGATGACTACTCAAGGTTTTCGTGGGTTTACTTTTTGACCTCAAAGGGGGAGACTCCTGATATTCTGGTGTAATTGTTGGACAAGTTGGCAAATCTGTGCAACTTGAAGGTGAAAAGGATACGAAGCGACAATGGAACTGAATTCAAGAACTCAACTCTCGAATTGTTTTGTGCTACAAGAGGTATTGAGCATCAATTCAGTGCTCCGAGGACTCCACAACAGAATGGAGTCGCAGAAAGAAAGAACAGAACAATAATCGAGATAGCTCGGACTATGTTAGCTGACTCCAAGTTACCAATCATCTTCTGGGCTGAGGCAGTTAATACTGCCTGTTATGTTCTCAACAGAGTGCTCACGGTTAAGAAAAAGAACAAAACGTGTTATGAACTTTTCAATAACCGTAAGCCAAATCTGCAGTTTCTAGAACCATTTGGGTGTCCATGCATGATCATGATTACAAAAGATAAGGTCTCTAAGTTTGGTGATAAAGCTGTTGAAGGGATTTTTCTTGGATATTCAGTCAACTCTCCGAACAAAAGAGTCTTCAACAAATCAACGAATCAGATCGAGGAACAGTTTGAGGTAAAATGTTTAAGGTATACGGAACCTCCTCAAGGAACGGGTCCGGATTGGTTTTTCAACTATGGAAACCTCTTCAACTCTTTCAATATTCCGGAAGAGGATGATACGGAAGAATTGGTTTCTATACTTCATGGACTTGATCTTACTCAAGATACACCTGTTAATAATAAACCATCCGACCCATCTCCCAATGCAACACCCGCACCTCCACCAACTAATCCTACACCTTCACAAACAACACCCACACAACCACAAACAACAACCAAATCACCACCATCTACACCTACACCTACACCATCTCCTACTCCACCATTTTCGGCTGCTCCTTCTAAAACAGTTTATAACTACACAAAGGAGCTTCCATATGATCCAAACATGCCTCCTTTAGAGGAACCTCAAGAAGAAGATGAAGTGGAAGAAACAATGGCCTACTCTCACTTATATACTTCTGAACATGAAGGGGAAGAAGAAGAGTTAGCCTTTCCTGAGTCTGCTGCTACTCCCGAAACTGAGGGAGATTTGAACAATCTGGGTGTGGACGTTGTGCCAACTGCCATACCAGAAACTCGTATACATAAGGATCACCCCATTGATAATATCATTGGTGATCCTCATGCATCTGTTCAAACACGACAACAAGCAAAGCAGACTTCAGCTCAGCAGCTTTTGGGACTTATAGCTCATATCGATTCATGTCATTTGTCTCAAATTGAACCTAAAAAGGTTGACCAAGCCTTCAAAGATCCATCTTGGGTCGAGGCTATGCAGGAGGAACTACAGCAAATAAACAAGATGAATGTTTGGGAAATTATTCCTCTACCCAAGGGTGCTCACTTGACGGGTACTCGTTGGGTTTACCGTAACAAAATGGATGATCGTGGGGCAGTTATTCGAAATAAAGCCCGTCTGGTAGTTCAAGGATATAGTCAACTAGAAGGTATTGACTATGATGAAGTTTTTGCTCCTGTCGCTCGTTTGGAATCAATTCGGATTTTTCTAGCCTATGCTTCTTTTAAAGGATTCCGCGTGTATCAACTTGACGTAAAGTGTGCTTTTCTATACGGAGATGTCGACGCAGTGATTTATGTGTGTCAGCCTCCTGGTTTTGAAGACCCAAAGCATCCTAATCATGTTTGCAAGCTGAAGAAAGCTTTGTATGGTCTTCATCAATCTCCTCGACTTTGGTATGAGCGACTTGCCAAGTACTTGCTGAAGAATGGTTTTGATAGAGGACAGATTGATAGCACGCTTTTCATCAAAAGGGAAGGAGCGGATTTATTACTTGTTCAGGTCTATGTGGATGACATAATTTTTGGATCAACTAATGATCAGTTGTGCAAGGATTTTGAAAGACTGATGAAATCTGAGTTTGAAATGAGTGCTATGGGGGAACTCACGTTCTTTCTGGGACTACAGGTTGAGCAATCTGACAATGGAATTTATATACACCAGTCAAAATATGTCACTGACATGTTGAAGCGGTATGAATTGCTCGATTATAAACACTACGGCACTCCAATTGAAGTGAAACACAATCTTGGACCTAATGAGGATGACGAAGATTGCAAGGAGAAAGACTATCGCTCAATGATAGGCTCTCTCATGTACCTGACCGCCTCAAGACCAGATATAGTGTTTGTCATTTCACTCTGCTCTCGATTTCAAGCAAATCCGAAGGTGTCTCATATGAAGGCAGTAAAACGAATTTTTGGATATCTCGCTTTTAGGCCATCTCTGGGTCTATGGTATTCAAACGAGAAAAACTTCGAGTTAACTGCTTATTCGGATTCGGATCTTGGTGGCTGCAAGGTAGATATGAAGTCAACTACTGGAGGATGTCAGTTCCTTGGATCGCGCTTAGTTTCTTGGCAGTGCAAAAAGCAGACTGCGGTTGCTATTTCCATAGCTGAAGCCGAGTATGTTGCTGCTGCAAGTTGCTGTTCTCAAGTTCTTTGGATTCAGCACCAACTACGTGATTACGGGTTCAATCTCTCTATGACTCCTATTTACATTGATAATACAGCTGCTATATCTATCACACACAATCCCGTACAGCATTCTAAGACCAAACATATCGAACTTAGGTTCCACTTTATACGGGATTGCTTTGAGAAACACCTTATAGATGTCGTACATATAGAAACCCTTAAGCAGTGTGCGGACCTTTTCACAAAAGCCTTTTTGCGATCACGTTTTATTGAACTGGTCAATCTGATAGGTTTAAGGTTCTTTCAGTCAAAGAAATGATTTGTGACTTGGATTTTTAAGTTTTTAAATTCATTTAAAAAAAAAAAAAAAATTCGCAACAGCCACTTTTTATACTCTTTAGTATTAAAGAAAACGCGAGGTTGCAACATTTTTAAAATAGATGTTGAAGTTGTGTCTGTAAACAACTTGGGATATGATAGTACATCGGGTGACATGCACAAAATAGAATTTTAAGGTTTATCTTGGATGTGTCAGTAGGTTTATCTGACACACTTAAAACAGTTTCTATCTAAATTGTCTTCATCACACGATGTATTGGTAGGCATGATACACACTGGTTTGTGAGTAAGTAAGAAGTCATATTAAAACTTGTCTATTATTTTGTGAAAATTGTTATATGATGTATGACATAAGTCTTAATTGATAAATGGAAGTACTGTCATACACTGTCATAATTATTATGTAAATGTAAAATTGGCATATAGTAATAATATGGTTATTCGCCTAACTAATGGTGACTATTGTTGTACTCTCGTACAGACCTGAATCCATTAGTTATGCAAATAGTCTCAAACTTGTTATGTTCATACTAAGGGACCCTCTGTTGTACTAAGTACAGATCTGGGGCCACTAGTATCTTCATAGTCGATTTGATGTATGCCTAAATTTGAAGGGCAAGTGTATGTTACAAGAGAGCCGAGAAAACTTGGTCTTTGTTGGTACATGTTTAGTGTCTGTCAGTTGGTCTAGCTCGTAGTTTGTATTTAGATTTGCGTTTCCTGACTCCTGCGACGTAGCGCGTAACGTCGTAGGTGCGACGTCAGGTATTGGGCCTGTGACGTAGCCAACGTCGCATGGGCTTGGGCCTGCGACGTAGCGTGCGACGTCGCAGGTGCCAGTTTTGTATTTAAACGATTTGTGTTTTCTGTTTTAGGGTTGACGAAACCCTAAACGCAATTAGTCGAAATCTCTGTAATCTGACCGATTATTGTTCAATATAATATGTTTCGTTTGATATTCATTGCGTATTGATTGTTCGTGTGATTATTCGTGATCTAATCGTTATTTCCGCTAGCGATTAGAGTGACTCGGTTCGTACTAGATCCAAGGTTAGGGACAAATAACTGGTATAAGAGCCTAAGAATCAAGGATTCGTTGGTTTCGGATCGTGTTTTTGAACGTTTTCGATTTAGAGTTTGGTGTTTTTGGTATATAAATCGCGTTTTGGGGATTTGTTGGTTGAATAAATCGATTTCTGGAAGTGCTTTTGGGTTATTTCGACGTTTGGATTTCGAAATTTCGTTAGGGTTTCAAAATTTTTCGATTTTTGGGGTTTTGGCCGCTGCAGTCACGTTTTGCGACGTTAGCTGCGACGTCGCTAAGTTCTGCGACGTCACCTGCGACGTCACCTGCGACGTCGCTTGCGACGTAACTGATTTTGACTTTAATTAGTCTCTGCGACGTAGGCTGCGACGTCGCTAGCCTCTGCGACGTTGGACTGCGACGTTATACACTACGTCGCATTTTTGATTCTTAATTGAGTCATCGGACTTCTGCGACGTACCGCTACGACGTTGCTATTTTTTCTGCGACATTAACCTCGTTCTAGTTTCGAAAAAAAAAAAAAAAAAAAAAAAAAAAAAAAAAAATTTTGCGTTTTCAAATTTTTTCTATCGGCTTAAAAGTGTTTGATTTTAGCCTGGAAAAAGTTTCATTTTACCCGGCCAGTTTTTGACGTTTTCGGACGAAATTTTGGCGGGAAAAACGCGAAAATTTTGTAATTTCAACTTTTGTTTTTAGGCTTAGAATAGCTTCATTTTAGTGTCGGAAAAGTTTCGCTACACTCTGTCGGTTTTCGAAATTTTCGAATTCAATTTTGGAGGGAAAATTCGTAAATGGCTTTTGGTAACAAAGTGCCTCCTTCTACATCCTTGTTCTATAGTGATTTTGCTAGTTGGAAGATTAAGTTATGCAATTTCATTGAATACAAAGATCCAAATATGTGGAATTGGTTTAACACCATTGATCTATATGAGCAACCAAGACTCGATGGGGTGCTTAAATCAAGAGCACAAATGTCCGTCAAGGAACGAGCAGAGTTTGATAAAGACAATAGAGCATATGAGATGATTACCAAGTGCTTGCCAGAAGTTGTGATTGATGAATTTAAAAATCAAGCAACTTCTATAAGTGTATGGGATGCTCTTATAGCGGCTTACGATCAAAAGGAAAAGAAGTCAGAGGATAATATTCAAATTCCTAGTCTAAATGATACCTCCAGATCTACTTCCAACTCAGCAGCATCTACTTCTACTAGCACTTCATATGCTTCTGATACTTCTCATACTGCTCATACAGCTCCTTCAAAGGTTACTGAGGATCATGCTAAAATCTTTGCAGCTTTCCTCAACTCTTATGAGAATTTTCTTTCCAAGAAGGCTAGTACTCTACAGCTTACTGAAGAAGACTTTGAACAGATCGATTCTGATGATCTCGAGCAAACGGACATCAAATGGAGTATGGCCATGATAACCCAAAGAACCAAGAAGTTTCTTCAAAGAACGGGTAGAAAAGACCTGGATGATGATGGTGATACAGGTCTTGGTTTTAATAAAAGCAAGGTGAAGTGCAAAATTTGTCAGACTCATGGACACTTTGCTAAGGAGTGTGAGAAAGTCAAATATCCTTCATCTGGATTCACTACTCCTACAGCTCCAACGACTCCAGAGAAGAACACAACATCACAGGCTATGACGATGTATTCTCAGGAAATGTTTGATTTTAGTGCATTTCAAGGAGAGGTTCAACACAGTGCACTTTTGGCAAAGATACATGAGGTAGAAACAGAATCTGAAAAACCTTTTACTTGCATATCATGTATTAAATTGGAAGCTTCTTTAAAATGTTTTCAAATAGACTATGTAGACTTGAGAGAAAAGGTCGAGAAACTCACTGAGTCAAATAAGTTTCTAAAAGCTAATGAAATACTTTATGAAAAGGAAGTTGAGGCTCATAAGTTTGACACTGAGAAATATAAAGCTAAAGTTTTCAGTCAACAAGATGCTATTAATAGCTATCTTAAAGAAATTGAACTTTTGAATAAAGAACTTTCTGAGCTAAAGTCTGAGTCTGACAATTTTAAAAAGGGGATCACGAATTTCTCAAATTCTCATAAACTCTTCGATGAAATGGTTGACAAGATGAGGACAGATAAAAGTAAAGCGGGACTTGGGTATCCACCTCCCACTAACTATTATCCTAAGCCTGTCAAGGAAGGAACCAAAGAAGTTTTAGCTGACTACTCATCTTGGTCAGCTACCAAAGATAAAGAAGCTAAGCCTAAGAGGCAGGTAAAGGAGAAAACTAAACGGCCAGAGTATCCTTTACCTAAGTTTGTTAAGTCTGATAGCGTACCTCCAGTTCGTGTTGAGGAGGTCGTTGAGGTAGAAGATATACCTGAAGAGTCTACCATTAAGGTTGAGAAAATAAATGTCAAACCTGAAAATTTCATCATTACAACTGAAAATGATGATTATTTTAAATGCAAAGGCAAAGCTAAGGTTGACAATGAATCCTCAAAAGTTGTAGTTGATAAATCTGAAAAGAATAAACCTTCAAAATCAACTAACTCAACCTCAGGAACATCTACTTCAACATGTTCTCCTAAGAGTGCATGTTCAACAAATGTTCCTGGTCATAGACCTTCTGTGTATTGTCCTCCACCAAAACGATTTGAGGGAACTCATTGGAATCAATATTTTGTGGAACGACGTTCTTGTTTCCATTGTGGACAACAAGGACATATAATTAGGGATTGTAGGTTATTATCCCTAGATAGGTTTGGTAGAGGGATGCCAAGAACTTCCTCCTTTAGGAATTCTTATTCAAAATCGTTTTCTAGGCGTGCTTCGTATTCGCCTATATCAAGATATGCATCATCTTCTCCAAAACCCGTGGCTAGAGTAAACAAAGTTGTGCCTAGTAAACCTCAAGTTCAACAGCACAACATTGTTGAAAACAAATCATCTGAACCTAAGCAGGTTTGGAAAGCTAAATCCACAAACAACGCATCAATGAAATCCTCTGAGTTTTTAAAATATCATAAACTCATTGATGTGATGGTTATGGATGATTGTGGACAACCCAAGTCTATCAAGGCTTGGGTGTCCCATAAGTACTAACGTTTGTTTGTTTGTGATGTTGCAGTCAGATTTTTGATAGCTAATATTTTTAGTGACTGCAAGAATGTGGATATTGTTGGAAGATTGTTTTTCAGTGTGATTATTTATGATTGGATGGATGAGATTATCGAAGTAACGAGTTGGTAAAAGTGATTAAAAGGCATTTGACTTGACTTGATATGTGATTTTGATACTTTTCTTTAAATTTTGTTAAATGCAACAGCCATTCTTTGTACTTTTTAGTATCAAAGAAATGCAATGTTGCGAAATTTATTCAATTAAAAAAAATACAAAAATATGTTTAATGTTTAAGGGGAGTATTTTTGGATTGGATATAAGAATTTGCTGTTCAGGGGGAGTAATTCTGAATATTAAAAATTCTGATTATTTAATTCAGAAATGTGAACAGCAAGATTCTCATTTCTTGAAAAGATGTTGTGTCTGTAAACAACTTGGGATATGATAGTACATCGGGGAACATGCACAAAATGGAAATTTTAAGGTTTATCCTTGATGTATCAGTAGGTTTATCTAGCATACCTAATACGGTTTTTATGAAAATTATCTTCATCATATGATGTATTGGTAGGCATGATACACACCGGTTTGTGAGTGAGTAAGAAGTAATTCAAATACGTGTCTATGATCTTGTGGTAAACACCTTGTGATGTACGACTCTAAGTCTTAATTCCTTAGCGTAGCTTGACATATTTCTATTTTTGGATCGTATATCTGAGATCTTTTGGGGGAGTATGCTGATTGTTTCCTCTGTTGTACGTAAGTGCAGACCTGGTCTCAATTCAGCTTACTCTCAAAACTAAGCAAACGTGAGTCAATGCATTTGCAAAGTCTTAAATTTAAGATACTAAACAAGGTTGCCACAAATTTGGTTTGACTGCGTTTGGTTTTGCTTACACCTGAATCAAGTTATGTTGCTCTGTTGTACGCAAGTACAGACCTGTCACCGCTGGCTTGATTCTTAAAATTGATTCTCTTATATTCTTTCTAAATTTGGAAACTATGTTCATGTCTAAGTTATAGGGGTATGTCTATGGTGGGGACCACGGTGAAATATTCATACTAATAATAAAAGGTTAGCTCGCAGACACGGATGTAACCATGTTTAAGTGGAAAAACAATACCAGTAATCGTCTTGAAATAATTTTTATACTAGGTGTATTAAATGTGCTAAGTAAATTTAAAGTGGACAATTATACTGGTAATCGAGATAACACTTACTATTTGCTAATAATTGCATGTTGGCCTGATATGATCCCTAAGCAGACTTAAAACAATCTTATTCCCAATTTATTTTAATATTTGTTCTTTACTTATCTTTATAAAGAAAATACAAAAAGATTTTATTTCTATTTTTTTTTCTTCAAACATCACATATCTTGTTAAAGTCAAATATTGAAGATGTAAAGGATGTTGCTTATTCTCCAAAGATTGTGAAGATAATTCTATCGGAGAATCTGCTGATGATTGAGAGATGGTCACTGAGTTTGAAGATCTTATTGTATGATAAATTCGTGTCAGTCACATGAATTTGGACATCAAGATTTCTTTGAAGACCATGCTATCTCAAAGGGGGAGTTTCTGATTGTCAAAGACATGAAAGAGTTTGTTGATGAAGACTAATTGAAGACTTATTTGACCAAGCTACTGACAAGGGGGAGTTTGTTGGTGCATTTTGTGTGTCAGTCAGTTGGTCAAACTATTGTAATTGTCAAAGTCAATTAGTCTGTATATGTATAGTGTTTAGTGAGTCAACTAAATGTAATTATATAGAATATACATGGCGACGACATGGGCTACGTCGCAAGGGTCTGTGTAACACCCCCGTTCCGATAACGAAACGAGAGGTCACATTTATTGCTAAGTAATAAATGTACTAATAAAATTTTGTAATAATAAATGACAATCTATTAAATGATAACCTAAATAAATGTCCAACTAGAATAAATAGTGGTCTCTATGGCAAGTCCAAGTCTTGAAGCTCTCGCACTCATCCCATGTACCCCGATTACCTGCCGCATGAGAAAAGAAAATGCGGCTGAGCTAATTGCTCAGTGCGCGGATGATAATAGAAATAAACATCAAAAGTAATAATATCTTAAAGTAAGAATGAAGCGGAATAAATAAGTTAAATTTATTTTTCAAAAAGCCACCATTCGAGTAACACCACCTTTACACCAGAGTAAACAAATGAAATAAAGGCTGAAGCAACGAGGGGTTGGGTTATTTTTATACCGAGTACCCTACAAACAAATATCCAAGCTGCACACACCGGTGCAAAATCATATCGTATCTCGAATCATATATCACAATATCACATATCACACACTGGTCGCGACTCCAGGTGTACGTATCCCCTAATCGGAAGGTGTGTATGGCACTACACCACACGACCGCTCTACACAATCATATCATAACATAGCCTAGGATGCATCCATACGCCTCCCAAATAATCAAAAAGCTCTCCCGCGAGCATAAATCAAAAGCTCTCCCACGAGCATAATAATCACACAAATCACATAATACCAACAAAGGGAAGACGCCGTGGACTAATCCCACCGCCACGGATAGTGCGACGTCATTGGTGCCGCAATGACGCCCCTGTGGTCCTCCACAGGAAGCTGACTCGGTATACCTATCTCCGGTCTACAAAATTCTAGGGTTCTATGGGCGCACAGTGAACATATAAACCAACCACACACCAGATAATGTCCACCATGCATATAGAACCTAAATCAAATGAATCAAAAATAGTTCGCAATAATGAATTCCCCAAATTTTCCAAAATCATTTTTCACGCAAGTTTTTCTCAAAAGTTCCCACAATTTATCAAGTCTCAAATAATACTTTAGCTCACAACAATTTAACTCAAATAGGGGAATCAGATCACACAAGTATATCAAGATATCAATTGAACCACAAGGATATCAAAAGAATGCAAAGATATCAACAAAACATGTCAAGATAACGCTGAAAGAAGAGTACGGACATCCGTACCTGGATTAATGTTTAAAGCTCTCACGGTAGAAAAGATACTCGATAATCCTCCACAAAGTCTACATATAAAATTTACTAACTTAGAATATGTACATAACTTAAGTATTGTTCTCTCGTATAATGGTGGTGGTAAATATTAAATAAGTAAATAATCCTTAAATGACTTGTAAACAATGACAGTGAGCGTATCATGATTATGATATGTTTTGAAGCAATTTAGGTATCACTTATAGTGTAATTCTAAATGTCGATATAATTACTTTACTAACGTCAATAGATGTCTAAGGGGTAAAATGCAACTAAGCCTTTCTATTAATTTACTTTGCATCCTTTAATATACTTAAGGGTTGTAGCAAGTAAACTCACAAAAACCATGATCACATCCTGTTTCTTCTTCATGAGACCATTACGTACTACATATACACATCCTAATTCGATTGTTTGCCAGTTTCGCGATCAATAAAATTTGATTAGTAACCAAATTAATGATGATACCACAATCTGTATTATGAATTTCGGGTTCCATTTTGCTGATAAAGTACTATTTAAAGACTCGAAAATTCCCGATATCATAAACTAAAAATGGTGGTTTGAAAGAACGGATTCATGTATTTGATCTTCAATAAAACTACATATTAATAGACTACTTGCTAAACAGTTACAAATAAGAGATTAACGTATGTTTATGGTTAGGAATTACCTTCAGAATGATGTCGAACTCTTAGCCTGTAAAACTTGTTGTTCCCGTTTAATTTTCTGGTTTCTCTTCGAATGCTCTCTGGTTTCTCTCTAACTCTAACTCTAATTTGTGAATGTGGTCGGTTTGTTTTTGGTGAGTAAAAACATTGAGATGCAGATTTATTATAAACGGAGAAAAGATCAAGTTTTCCAATTAATATGGGATTTTATTCTCCATTTCCTTTTTAATGTGTTGGACTTATTCTCTGTACTCAACAAACTCTTTAATTTGGTTCTTATCCTTTAATTGGTTTTAGTATAGTAGAAGACTTTGTTACAACAATAAATATATTACTTATACGATACTAATTATTAGTTTATTCGTTATCATAAGTATTATTAATCACATATCTATTTACAAAATGTATTTTCGGGTCATTATAACATATCCCACTAAAAATGATTTCGTCCTCGAAATCTACAAAATTATAAGTTGATCATATTTAGTTTCTCCGGTTGTTATAACATATCTCACTAAAAATTATTTCATCTCCGAAATCAACAAAAATAAAATTTAATTGTATTATATTCACTCCCGGTTATTATAATATATCCCACTAAAGAATGATTTCGTCCCCGAAATCGACAAATAATAATAATTCAATCATGTTAGTTTTTATTCATGGTTATTATAATATATACACCTATACAAAAGATTTCGTCCCCGAAATCATCAGAGAATTTGAATTTAACTTTTATGCAAACAGATAACAGTATCATTCACGAATATTTTTTTTTTCTTTCAAGTTCCCATTTGGTTTACCGTTCTAGTTATTCCTCTAAAATACTTTAAAGCAACGGGTCGTGTTTACCCAAGTAAATGTTTCTCATGATCTAGAATTTTCATATGCTTTTCCTCACGAAAGATCTTGCAATTTTGTCGACCGGATATTGTACTACATGAAGTAGATGAAAATTGTAGACTAGTAAACTAGACACATGCAACACATCATTCACATGCGACAAGGCCATGGGCAATGCTAGACGATACGAAACTTGTCAAACTCTTTCCAACACCTTAAAAGGACCAATGAATCTCAATCAAAAAAAAAAAATTTCCTCCAAATGATCACCATAATACATTTCAAGAGTAGCTAAGAAGTGAGTTGCTTTTGTAATACAATTTATCATCAGTCACCAAATCCATATTAATGTCATTCATCATATTACATTTTTATTCACTTAATTGTTTAGAGTTAAGAAGTAGTTTCATAATGATCCAATCATGATCATAACACGTCTTCATGTGAAACTTATATTTATAATTACGGTGGCCAAGCGTAATTGTAAATATACCTCACACATGCGTTCATGTCACTCCCATTATGCATCATAAACCACTAACTCTCAAAAATGTAGGTTCACTATTAACTGAGCAAGATTGTCACATGCTTCTTTTGTGTGTAGACCATTAGATGTTCCAAGTCAAATATAATTTTTGGTTGAGTAACAACATGATTTTAAACTAGAATGGTCAAGCATATACTTATTGTTTAATTGTTCAAATTCTTTACTAATATAACTATTATAAGACCCAAAATCTTTTTCGGTCACTATATTGAATTTTGATTTTGACTTTTTATTATTATTTGATTTACACAGACACCTTATACTTATACGTAACATACGATTAATATTATGTTTCCCAAACGACCTTTGAGCCAAACGAGGACTATTAGAATCAAGGCCAAGTACGAACAGCCACTCGAACATGAACGCTAAGCTTCATTTGTAACCGGATCGGATCTCCAATTCAAAAAGTGGTTCCACGAATATGCCGAGTACTCTGTATCAATATTGGCTCAATCATGTGATTTAAGACGTACCTCTAAATTATAGTCGACTATACACATGTGCTGTAAAAGTTGAGTTGTATTGTTCATTAAGATGGCTTGCGGCTCTCCTTCTTTCTCTGTTTCTCTCGATAGATTTTATTTTATTATTATTTTTTTTTTTTGGTATTATTAGTAGTTAACTAAGAGGGTAGATGTTATACAATATAGTACACGCTTGAGCAATAGGATAGTTATAGACGTGATTTTTTTTTTTTTCATTGTGTAGTTCAAGGAAACTTAGACTCGTAAAAGTTTATCAAACATATAAGTTAAAAACCCACTCTTTCAATACGGAAAACATATATTTGATATCAACGCAATATGAGATGAAATAAACTGTTGGCGACAATATCACCATTTTACCAAATCCACATTGGGCAAGCCTCTAATTTACTTTCTAAGTTAGGTTAAACTAATCGGAGTCAATTATTAAGCCCTATTTGTGAATACGATAATCTTCTAAACTCAAGCAAGTCGATCTTCATTCACTATGTTATAGTACTAACATGAAACTTCACTTACATGTTTGAAAGCCCCATGGTGCGACATATCAAATTTATAATGAGGTGTAAGCACACTCCTGTTGTATATGGCATATTTATAAAATCAACATATCTGTGGAGTTATTAAAGTAAAAGTTTAGGCTTGATAGAATTACTATAACATGACGTATATTAGTATTCAATATATTAAGACTTTTAGTAGTTGGTCATGATTTAATCTCTATATAGAAAGACTACCCTTTTTAAATTTGTCCATCAAAACATTAAATACGTAAGTACACATGATTCACTTCTCTTGACCATCCTTTAATTGAATCGGTTCCTTAGTGACAGTTTACTAGCTATCTATATTCAATTAATTAACTTCTCATAAAATTACCTTAAATCCTTATAAAACATACATTCTCATAAGGCTCATAAACGTTAAATTACCATTGACAAGTCCCAAATATAATCACAGCAAACTATGAATTATATTACACACACACAAGCTTTGAATTAACAACAAGAAGTTGCGGAATCACACTTGTTGAGTTAGGAAGAATAATAAGTTTGTAACAACAAAACAGTAATGAAACAGTAAAAGAAGTTTACACAAAGCCTCAATATTATTATTGATAATAATACGGATACACTTATTGTATCAGGGTTACAAGTAACCTAGAGACTTCAACAATTTTATGACTTACAGAGACTACTGTAATCACACTATCAGATACTTTGAACTGATGATTCAAGACTTACAAGACATGCCCTTACAATGAACCTAGACCCATTACTTATACAAAAGTAATTCATTAAACTAATGTAAGCATGCTCTAAATATTCCACAAGATATACTTAAGAATATAAAGTTTATGACAAGTCCATGTGGCTCCAGTAATGCACCAGCACGCGTATGATGGGTATTGGACAGATGGAATCTTACAGTCTGGAAAGTATGTCAGAACACTGAGCAGTGAGAATGAAACCAGCAGCGAGAACTTCATTATGCCTGGCAGTGAGAACTGTCTGAATTGGCCTGGCAGCGAGAATGAGCCTAGCAGCGTGAACTGTAACATAACTGGCAGTGAGAACTCCAGCGGTGGTGACTGCTGTTGAACTAGCGGTGAGAATGATAACTGGCAGCGAGAACAGAATGAACCAGCAGCGTGAACTGTACTTAGTAGCAATTCTGACCCAAATCTGTTACACTTCATTTTAGCCCAACAATCTCCCCCTAAACTTATGCTTTCCTAAAACTCATAAGTTTCACATACCCACTAAGCATCAGTTCATCTTTCAATCAATCCAATCAATTCAAAATACTTAAATCTTTCTATAATTCTGCTTCTCTTCTCCTAATTGACATCTCAAATTGATATATCAGACTAGCAGCTAGATCAACATCTTTACAGAGCACTTTAAGTTCAAGCATTTGTTTCATTTGATCAAGAGGGAATGGATACTCTAAATCACATCTAAAATATCCAGTGGAAGCATCTAATTGATTCATATAATAAATACCATTATGATCAAAACAGTACCAGAAAGACACAGGAGATGATGGCTTCTGAAAGTACTTCATGTCTGGGCTTGGTTCATACATCCTGTGAAGATGGTTGTATAGCACTTTGTTTCCATTATCTTCACTCACATCTGAATATTTCCTTTTAGCCACCTCCCACATCTGATCAACATCCATCCTGGTGAAGTATTTTAGCATTTCAGAGAAAGTCTCATAAAATTCAATGTGATCTCCTGCTCTCACCACTTGGTAGATTGAGCTTCTCTTCTCTCTTCTTACCAGAAACCAGTCAACAATTGGATATTGAACTTGCAGAGGTGTAGGAGTAGTGTCAATGGTGTCATGAACCACCATTGATCTTAATCTATCCATGTCCATTTCATCATCTTCAGCAAGCACTTTCCTTTTCTTTTCTGTTTCCTTATCAGATGCCTTAGATGCAACCTTCTTTCTTTTTCTACTGCCTGTAGCCTCTGTTTCATCTTGATTTCTTGGAAAGAAAACATGTAATGCTTCATACCTTCTCCTCAGACTATCAAACTCCCATCTCCTTAGCTCAGTCAAGGTCAGACCAGTTTGATTTTTTATGTATCTCACATAAATTTCCTTCATTTGAGCTCTGGTCTTTGGTTTTGCTTGGAGCTTTGCTTGCCTTTGAGCTGCTTCATATGCCCTTTTTCTTCTTAGCAACTCTTCTAGCTCAAATTCTCTTTCTTCTGCAGATATTGTTGACCATTGTTCTTGATACATACCCTGATGTAGTTTTTCATCAAAGTAAATCTGTTCTTCTCTGGTCATCATTATTTTCTTTCCTGGTTCAAACTCAACCTCAATAAGATTAGGTTGAACACCATAACCTTCTGCATTCAGCTCTTCCTCAAGCTCTATAGCAAACCTTTCACTTACTTCTTCATCACCATCACCTTCTGCATTCAACTCTTCATGCAGCTGTCTAGCCAACCTTTCACTAGCTTCTTCCTGAGCTCTTTTATTTTTGCTTATTTTCTTAGGCTCAATCAAAATACCTTTTCCCTTGTCCTTGCTGGCTAAAGCTTCATTTTTCTTTTCTTTGATTTGAGTTGAATCAGGTTCATTCAAAGATATACCAACATTTCTTTTTGGAACTTGAATGGACTCCTCTGCCACCTTCAATAGCACTTCTGCAGCTTCATTCTCTGTAGCAGCAAGTCCAGAATGATCACTGGGCACATCTTCAAATAGACCAGTTCCTAAGATTGGTTCAGGCTCTTGCTCATTTACTTCCATATGTGTAACTTCATTCTGATTTGGACTTGGAAATAGAATGGTATACTCCTGATTTTCTTGAGCAATCATATCATCAGCTTGAGCTTCAGTCAACTTAGATGTTCCTACTCCACCACCAACACTTTTAGCTCCAGTGAACTCATATTGATCTTATAACACCCCTCGTTAATTATAAACATTTAACATAATATTTGCGACTCGGAAGCGTATATTTAAAACATACTATCAATGTACTCAGAATGTCGATAAACTTTTTCAAATCCAATACATGACATTTCAACAACTGGGTGTTAATGCTTCAAAACACTTTTACAGTTATAAAATTTACATCAGAGTAAAAGCCTGTCAAACATTCCATCCAGTCCAACAACCTCCTGCCCAATATGTCCCATCTATTTTAACCTGCAGGAAGAACTGTGGTGGGGTTAGCATAAAGCTAAGTGAATGAAACTATAAGCAACAGTCCAACCTAGCATAACAATCTGTTTACATCAAATAACAATAAACAGAAAATCAATCAATCACTCAACATCCAATCAATGTCATACACGCAACATCATGAGGATCGGTGGTCCCTGAGACACCCTAATACCGGTTTGGTACTCAAGGAACTCTTATCAATCATCTGTATTGGCCCATACAGAACTACCGATAACTTGTTGTCAATCACACACGACCTAGATCTCTAAACCAACATTTCAAGTTTCCGAGATCTCCTGTCGTCTACAACAACAACAAGTCCAACCATCAAATCAAGTTGACCTCAAAATTTTACATACTAGCACAATCAGCCAAGTAAATAATTAAACTATCATGGCAAGATATCTCTACAGATGTATCATATCAAAGTAATACTATAAATTACTTGTTGTAAATCAAATCATTACAACTAAATCACACTGAGGTTACAGATCCACTCACCGACTACCTCAGCCGCAAGCTCAGAAGTCTAATATTACTGAGCCTTCTCCACATCTGAGAATACAATCAATTAAACAATGAGTTAGTAACTTGTATCAACTGATAATACTTATGTAATTAACATCGTTACACAATCATAACATAATTACATGTATCAAGTGATCCCTAAGATCACAGCAACAAAAGTTCAATTCGGAACATAATCAAAAAGTCCCGAAATAAGGTCCAAAAACTGTAAAATGCCATTTTCGACCCCTAAACGACCCCGAATGTCCAAAAACTGACTAGGCTATAGTATATAGCTTTGATCATTGGGTCGTTTTCGAGTGGACATGCGAATTTCAGCTCAATCCGTGTTAATGAAATTTTGTTACAAAAAAGAGGTCTCTAAAGTGCTATTAAACACTTATGCACTTTTGAAACTTGCAAAATCCTTCAAACTTTTTCTCATGCAAACGCGATCCGGGTAGTAATGGCTGGATCGCGTTCACCCTCAGAAAAAGTTCTGTCACCGTTTTACACTTGGCAACGCGATCCGGACAAATTCTTGGGATCGCGTTCCCAAGAACAAAACTCGTCCGATTCCTTTTATAACTAACGAACGCGATCCTGGCTAGGGTTCTGGGATCGCGTTTGAACCTTTTTCAGCTCATCTTCATCCCTGATCAAACCCTAACCTACGGGTTTTAACCCATAACCCCCAAAACTCGATTTCAAATCGATTTAAACCACTAGAAACCTCAGGTAATCAATATGTAACACTTCTAGCATGTTTCTAACATTGATTTCACATCAAATCAATAATTTCTAATATTTCAATCATAATCCAATTAAATCAAACTTACTTACAAATTTGAATGAAGAACACCATGATTATGATGAAACTAACTCAAGATCACAGCTCCAGATTCAATTTATGGTTTTGATTTTGAGTTTCATAAGGTTTTTGAGAGGATTTGAAGAATTGAAATAAACTTTCCAAAAAGGGAAAGTTAAATAAATAGTCGGTTCAACTTAAACCGCCTTCAATATACGGGTATAATTTAATACCCCATCCCAATCTATTGCCTGGAACCCGA
Source organism: Helichrysum umbraculigerum (assembly GCA_949592205.1). Taxonomy (NCBI): domain Eukaryota; kingdom Viridiplantae; phylum Streptophyta; class Magnoliopsida; order Asterales; family Asteraceae; genus Helichrysum; species Helichrysum umbraculigerum. Next base: position 137,735,730 of record CATIUR010000003.1, on the reverse strand, counting down.
AAACCATTTGCGAGTTCAAACATTTTATTGCACCGTCAACTATATTAATTTACAACAATTAATAATTTACTTATCACATTGGAATATTCGACTCCTATTCCAATTATTTCAACTATTTCAAACAATATTATTTCCAAACACGTTTAAATACATATTTAAATCAAGAAATAATATATAAACAACTAGGTCCATTTCGAGGATGTTACAACTCTCCCCCCCTTAAAGAGATTTCGGGGAACCTCATTCAATCTGTCTAATGTGAGATAATCACATATATCTTAACATACATTTGTCCTTAATAGCAACTTACAATTATACTTAGACTGTTTGAATTCTTTCCACATGCACATATCTAAATGTACATGCTTCTGTCTTTTCCTACGCACACATACAGTGCATCTAATCAATATCATCAATCAGATATATCTTATAGACAAACACTTACTTCAACAAGTGAAATCTAACATCACTTAATAGGTTTATGCAACCCGAAATTAGCAACATGCTAAAATCTTTAACCTATTCTCACTGTTCATCACTGTTAACAATAAAACAGCAGTAACAATATCACAACAACAGTGGTTCTTTTAAACCACAATGTACCTAGCAACACTGAAATATAATTCAACTTCTGACTAACAATTAGTCTAATATACAGATAACAATTTCAAATCTCTACTATCAAAGATTTAAAATTCAAATCTAGGTCAATTTTTTCATCCAAAAGTTTCATACCTACTCTCTTGAACAACATATCCTATTCACATATCACTATCATATGAAATCCTTTACTTAGAAGTAATCCAGATTTATATCACCTTAATAAGCAAAGCAGAGGTCACACTCAGTAGGTAAAACTACAATCAACAAATACTTTGCTCAATCAACAAAAGTACTACAATCAATCTTACCTACAATCAACCAACCTCTACATTGACTTATTTCCACTTGTAATTCCTTTCATTACTACCTATCAATTGTCAACAACATCAAAGTCGACAACAACTACTGCTCAAACAATAATCACAACACTAGTGATTATACATTCCAGTACACCTATCAGTACTTTAATATTTGTCTTCAAACTCTAACTAACCATCAAGTTAGAATTTATATACTATTAAACTGGTAAGACATCAAAATCTATTTAGCAACCAGTTATTTCAACTCAACCTTACAATCATAAACTACTAATCACAAGCCATTAGAAAATTATACAACTTTAACCACCCAATCACTTAGTACTAAATTCCATCAATCTAGCAGCTAAGTCAACATTAATCAATATTATGATACTACAGGTCAAGCATCATAATATCACAATGTGCTACTTTTCAACACACTTCTAACAAAATCTACATCAAGTTAATCACAATTAACTAACTTTACACAACTTATGACATATTTTAATTCATTCTATTAAAATTTATCATGCCATTTATTATCATGTATACCACACATACATACCTACACAATTTCAAGGTTTCTCTTACTCTCTAACACATACAATTTCTTAAAATATGAACAATCATTCAATTCATATTTCCTCAATTTATCAAACAAAGATCAACTAAATCTTTAACACCATCTAATTCCAGATATACTTTCATATCATATCTTATTTGGATCTAATTCCAATTTACCACTTTATCACTTACTTCACTTGTATACAATCAACAAATAACTGAGGAATTCATTCAATTCTTTCAATACTTAAGTAACTCACCATAAGGTATCCAATCAGCTTATGCCACTATTAATAATAACTTTCAATTATTTCTTATCTTACATTCTTACCCAATCAAAGCTATCATCACAAGCCTCATACACTGGTAAGAAATTTCTTATCACAATTCTCATCAATGTAACTTAATTTGCACCTTTCAACAAATTATAACTGTCATATCATAACATGACTTCACATCTGTATAATTCTTCAACACATATTCAGTTCAAATATCAAATATTACCCAACTGAATACTCAATTATACTTAACACTATTTCAATTACTTAATACTAGCCTTAAGTAATGAATCAAGTTTCACAAACTTAGACAATTCATCTATCTCCTCTGGATCTTAAATGACCCATTTCAACATGTTTTAACTAATCAAGGAATTCAATCATATTCCACAAAATCATAACATCACATACTATGTTAGACTATTTCAACACACACAGTTGACTACATGTCAACTTTGATTTCAATCAACCAATCAATAAAATCCTCTAACTGCTTTTCTCAAGTTAGACATATCCTCAAACCAATCACAAGCAATTAATTTTATACACAATTCTCTATTCATGGTTTGACTTTCAAAGTTAACATACTATCAATATTAACTCACAACAAACCATTTCATCTTATATGTTCACTTTCAAACATATATTTCAAATTATTACTTTCAATAATCTTATCAATCCTTTACAAGGACAAAGTCAACCTATTTCAACTTTGGCTTCATACAAGCCATATACAAAATAGTGACTCATTTAAACACTATCAAATTCGCCTACATGTAATCTATCACAATCAATCACAATTACATATTCAACACAATCAAATTAGTCACTTAGGTTTATCATCAAAGTCTCTATCAAAGACAACTATCATTTACACTCTCACCTTTACAGTCTAAAGGTCACAGTTCTATCAACTGATTGTTTTCTTATCAAAACAACTATTAAACAACTTAGCATACTATCATGCTCTATTTCCAAAATCACATTACATTCCTTTTATACCAAGTAGCCTCAACAAGTTCATGTGACACAACATAATATAACAACGGTGATCAGGCGTTGCAAGATTATGTTCTTCACAATCCATTCTCAGGCTACTCTACATTATAATTATCAATGTGATCTATCCTCATCTCATATGATTTCAAATCAATCAAAATTCATTTAATAGTTTCTATCAGCTGATACACACTTAAAATCAGCTTACTACTTACATATTCATACAATGTTCTGGTTTTCAACAACTGAATTACTCAGTATATCACTTATCTGAAACCTCAAACACATGATAACTCATCATCATAGTTTCAATACTTAACACTAATCAATGTCCTTATTTACTCCAAAATTCAAGACACATCTTAATTAATTATTATCACTTTGACATATGCTATACTATCAAGCATCACTATCATAACAAGCCTACTCAATCATGTTACTATAAAACATTTCATTTCTTAACTCACAATTGACCAGAAAGATCTATCACTTCCCAAATCAATTTAGCTTTATCATAAGCCCTATTTCTTATAAACCTATCAGTCATGGTTTAGATCAAGTGTTTAACTATAGTTAACACATATCATATAGTCACATAAATACATATTTTCTCAAATAGCAGTCATTATCAATTCAAATGACACAACCTTCCTTAACAAGGATTTAGATCACACTTTGTGATCAATCCATTAACATAATACTATCAATTATTTTGTCTCACTAATAAAGACACTCTTAGGTTCTAACATCAATCTTGTTGAACCTTAATCAACTATCTGTCTACTTAAACATATTTCTGCATTTACAATTCAATCAGAAATAACCACAACAATGAACATCTCATTCAATATTGCTATCCTCATGTCAACCTATAGCAATCATTAGTTGATTCAAAACTGGGGAATCATATCAGTCTGACTCAATTAACTTCACAACAAAGCTTACTCAACATAACAGAGTAAACAATTTAAGTTAATGTAAATTAACATAGGCTTATCGAAGATTACCTGGCAATCTTAAGCCCACAAGTGTTGAGGAAACATGAAATATACCAGTCAGATACTCATGTTCCTCCGTCTCTGCAATCAAACAACAACTTCACAACTTGTTAAGGGTTAGTACATATTCAACTAACTACTTTCTCACACATTCACTAATCAACTAACCCCGCACCCACTGGAATGTTTGACTCAACTCAATCAAAGTTTAGGATTGAACATTCTGTCATGTCCAATTCACCCAAACTATTGCTCTGATACCAACTTATAACACCCCTCGTTAATTATAAACATTTAACATAATATTTGCGACTCGGAAGCGTATATTTAAAACATACTATCAATGTACTCAGAATGTCGATAAACTTTTTCAAATCCAATACATGACATTTCAACAACTGGGTGTTAATGCTTCAAAACACTTTTACAGTTATAAAATTTACATCAGAGTAAAAGCCTGTCAAACATTCCATCCAGTCCAACAACCTCCTGCCCAATATGTCCCATCTATTTTAACCTGCAGGAAGAACTGTGGTGGGGTTAGCATAAAGCTAAGTGAATGAAACTATAAGCAACAGTCCAACCTAGCATAACAATCTGTTTACATCAAATAACAATAAACAGAAAATCAATCAATCACTCAACATCCAATCAATGTCATACACGCAACATCATGAGGATCGGTGGTCCCTGAGACACCCTAATACCGGTTTGGTACTCAAGGAACTCTTATCAATCATCTGTATTGGCCCATACAGAACTACCGATAACTTGTTGTCAATCACACACGACCTAGATCTCTAAACCAACATTTCAAGTTTCCGAGATCTCCTGTCGTCTACAACAACAACAAGTCCAACCATCAAATCAAGTTGACCTCAAAATTTTACATACTAGCACAATCAGCCAAGTAAATAATTAAACTATCATGGCAAGATATCTCTACAGATGTATCATATCAAAGTAATACTATAAATTACTTGTTGTAAATCAAATCATTACAACTAAATCACACTGAGGTTACAGATCCACTCACCGACTACCTCAGCCGCAAGCTCAGAAGTCTAATATTACTGAGCCTTCTCCACATCTGAGAATACAATCAATTAAACAATGAGTTAGTAACTTGTATCAACTGATAATACTTATGTAATTAACATCGTTACACAATCATAACATAATTACATGTATCAAGTGATCCCTAAGATCACAGCAACAAAAGTTCAATTCGGAACATAATCAAAAAGTCCCGAAATAAGGTCCAAAAACTGTAAAATGCCATTTTCGACCCCTAAACGACCCCGAATGTCCAAAAACTGACTAGGCTATAGTATATAGCTTTGATCATTGGGTCGTTTTCGAGTGGACATGCGAATTTCAGCTCAATCCGTGTTAATGAAATTTTGTTACAAAAAAGAGGTCTCTAAAGTGCTATTAAACACTTATGCACTTTTGAAACTTGCAAAATCCTTCAAACTTTTTCTCATGCAAACGCGATCCGGGTAGTAATGGCTGGATCGCGTTCACCCTCAGAAAAAGTTCTGTCACCGTTTTACACTTGGCAACGCGATCCGGACAAATTCTTGGGATCGCGTTCCCAAGAACAAAACTCGTCCGATTCCTTTTATAACTAACGAACGCGATCCTGGCTAGGGTTCTGGGATCGCGTTTGAACCTTTTTCAGCTCATCTTCATCCCTGATCAAACCCTAACCTACGGGTTTTAACCCATAACCCCCAAAACTCGATTTCAAATCGATTTAAACCACTAGAAACCTCAGGTAATCAATATGTAACACTTCTAGCATGTTTCTAACATTGATTTCACATCAAATCAATAATTTCTAATATTTCAATCATAATCCAATTAAATCAAACTTACTTACAAATTTGAATGAAGAACACCATGATTATGATGAAACTAACTCAAGATCACAGCTCCAGATTCAATTTATGGTTTTGATTTTGAGTTTCATAAGGTTTTTGAGAGGATTTGAAGAATTGAAATAAACTTTCCAAAAAGGGAAAGTTAAATAAATAGTCGGTTCAACTTAAACCGCCTTCAATATACGGGTATAATTTAATACCCCATCCCAATCTATTGCCTGGAACCCGAAAACCATTTGCGAGTTCAAACATTTTATTGCACCGTCAACTATATTAATTTACAACAATTAATAATTTACTTATCACATTGGAATATTCGACTCCTATTCCAATTATTTCAACTATTTCAAACAATATTATTTCCAAACACGTTTAAATACATATTTAAATCAAGAAATAATATATAAACAACTAGGTCCATTTCGAGGATGTTACAGATCTGCTCCATTCATGTCACTTTCTTCAGAAGATGAGCTTGAAGAGCTTTCTGATTCTATAAGCCTTAATTTTCTTGGTCTTGATACTCTTTTCAATTTCTGTGGCTTACCATCAGCTTTCAACTTCTCTATTTCCTCATTCAACTTCTTCACATCCTTCTGAAGAGTGGTGATTTGCTTTCCTTGCCTTTTCACAATCTTATATAATTTGGTACAGGTATTCATCAATTTCTTAAGTTTAAAACTGTCCTCACCACTTCTGGAAGTGTTAACCTCCTTCAATGGATCATTAGAACCACCATCTGTACCATGCCTTGCATGTCTATCAGATGTCCCTTGTTTCTTGGTACTGGGACCACTGGATTTGTTAATATCCAATGATGTATCTGCATTAGATGCATCAAAGGGTATTTCCATATCCTGTGTTGCCATGGATTGGGTCCTATTGCCATTACCACTATCCTGTTCTTCCAATGGGAAAGAAACAGTAGTGGCAGCCCTTTCCATATGGTCACTACCCTCATTGACCACCTCATTTAAATCAAATGGCTGAGACTGCTGAGAAAGAGGAGTCTCAACAGCCTGTGTTTTTGCCCTGTTGGCTTGTGATTTGGTTGGCTTAGGGTCCCTTGTTTTCTTTCTGTTATACACTATTACTCTTGGTTGAGATGAAGAGGGGATTGCTTCATCCTGAGCAATAGGTGCAGAGGGTGGAGATGGTTCATTCTCTGCATTGGAAGGTGCACTAGTCATATGTGCAGTTAAATCAGTTATCCTTCCAGAAAATGGTTTTCCTTTAATGCTTCCTACCATCTTCATATTTGAAAAAATCTTTTTGTTATGTGAAGATAGTACTAATTTGTCACCATCTCTTGGCAAATTAGTAAGCTCTTTATTAAAGAATATTTGCAAAAACCTTGGATACATCAAAAATTTGTCTTTGGGATGTTCCAGGTTGTATATCATTCCATTAAAAATCAATTTTGAAAAATTGAACTTCAAGTTATTAGCTAGACAGATTATTGCAGATGCAATGTTACTGCTAAACTGATCAAATGAAGTTCTTTTCTGTGAAATGCATTGTTGCAGGGTATGAATTAAGTATTTCCAATGAGGGCAAAACATGGATTTAAAAAATGTCAATTTATTATTATTCTCCCCCTCATACCCTAGCAACAATAATTGATTAAAAATATCAGATATACGATAACAATCCATACCATCAGCATCATCAAGATAGAGGTGAGTACGAATAGATACCTCAGAAACTGTGATTTTCATCTTTGCAACTGTAGCCACAATAACAATGTTTCCATCAACCTCTGTTTTAGTTGCAGATGTCCAGAAGTCATTCAAGTGATTGAGATAGATTTCTGGGTTCATAGTGAGGGCTAAGAACAGATTGCTGTTTGATAAGAAATCAATCATTTCATGATAAGCTTCAGAACCTTTGGATTTTTCGAGATATGCACATAAATTGTGATGTGCAGGTATCGGTAGTCGAACAGAGGAAGAAGAAGATGACGCCATTGATCGAATCGAGTTAGAATCGAGAAAGAATTGAGATTTTTAGAGAGATGAAAATGATCGCTTTTGAAAGTATTTTAGCAGTGAGAATGAACAATGAAGTTGTAACTGCCCTTTATACTTGGCGGTTACAAGCCCTAATTTTAAAATTGGAAAAATACACTAGCAGCGAGAATGACACTAACGGTGAGAACAGGCATTTGCCTAGCAGCGAGAATGACACTAGTGGTGAAACTTGAGATTTATGCTAGCAGTGTGAATTGCACTAGCAGTGAGAATTGCACACAATGCTAGCAGTGAGAATAACACTAGTGATTAAAAGTAAGATTTTTGCTAGCGGTGAGAATAGAACTACCAGCGAGAATGGTATAATACCAGCAGTGAGAACAGAAGCAAGGTGCAATTTAGACCCAAACACTTAAAGATCAATTTAAAGAGATGTTTTAATCAAGGTTGATCATGCCTATACTTGTTATCAAAAATGTAAATCTTCCAATATCGAAAGATTTTGTAAACAAGTCTGCATATTGATTATCTGTATGAACTTTGAAAATTTTGATCAACCTTTTCTCATGACAATCTCTTATAAAGTGATATCTAATTTCAATGTGTTTAGTCTTAGAATGTTTTACTGGGTTGTTTATGATACTAATTGCAGAATTATTATCAATAAACATAGGAGTATTCATGAAAGTCAAACCATAATCCATCATCTGATTTTGAATCCATAGAATCTGAGCACAGCAACTTGCAGCAGCCACATATTCTGCTTCAGCTGTTGATGTTGAGACTGAGGTTTGTTTCTTGCATTGCCATGATACTAACCTGTCACCCAGAAATTGACATCCTCCTGAAGTTGATTTCCTATCCACATTTGCTCCTCCATAATCACTGTCAGTGTATGCAATCAAGTCAAAAGATGAATTCTTTGAATACCAAAGGCCCAATTTTGGTTGACCTTTAAGATATTTAAAAATTCTCTTGACTGCAAACAAATGTGACAATTTTGGATTTGCTTGAAATCTTGCACACACACATACTGCAAACATAATATCAGGCCTGCTTGCAGTTAGATACATGAGGGAACCAATCATAGATCTGTACAGATGCTCATCAACACACTCCCCCTCAAGATCAGCATGTAACTTTTGTCTTGTGTCCATAGGTGTGCTTGATACCTTTGCTTCTTTGAAACCAAATTTGTCCAGAATATCATTCACATATTTGCTTTGACAAATAAAGATTCCATCTTTCTTTTGTTGCACTTGCAGACCCAAAAAGAAAGTTAGTTCTCCCATAGAACTCATTTGAAACTTTTGATGCATCAGAGTTTCAAAATCAGTGCATAATGAATCTTTGGTAGATCCAAAAATGATATCATCAACATAAATCTGTACCAACAGGATATCATCTTTGTATCTTTTGAAAAACAAAGTTTTGTCAATTGTACCCCTTCTGAATCCATTATTTAATAAGTATTTAGACAGTGTGTCATACCATAGCCTTGGTGCTTGATGCAATCCATAAAGTGCCTTTTCTAATTTATACACTTTATTTGGATGACTTGGATCTTCAAATCCTGGTGGCTGACACACATATACTTCTTCATCTATGTCTCCATACAGAAAAGCACTTTTGACATCCATTTGATACACTTTAAAGTTCTTGAAAGAAGCATAAGCCAGGAACAATCTAATAGCTTCAATTCTTGCAACAGGAGCAAATACTTCATCATAATCAATGCCTTCTTCTTGAGTATATCCCTGTGCCACTAATCTTGCCTTGTTCTTGATCACAATACCCCTTTCATCAGTCTTGTTTCTGTAAACCCATTTTGTCCCAATTGCCCTTTTTCCTTTTGGAAGATCAACTAGATTCCAAACTTTCTGAATTCTGAATTGCAGTAACTCTTCTTGCATTGCTTCTACCCAACTTGAATCTTTGATAGCTTCACTTATTTCTTTGGTTCATTTTGAGATAGAAAGCAAGCAAATAAGGAAGTGTGAGCTTGATCTTCATTAGCCTTAGCTTGCCTTCTTGTAAGAATTCCTGCTTCTACATCACCTATCACATTTTCCAATGGTAAATAGCTTTTATGAGCTTGAAAATGTGAAGATGATGATTCTGGAATTTCTGATTCCAAATTTGTTTCATTCAGATCCATTGATAGATTTGAATCAATCAATGTGGGACTTAATGGTTCTTGATTCTGATCAGCAGCTTCATTCTCTTCTCTTTCTTCATTTTCTGGATGCACATCATGTGGTACTATTTCTGGTTGTACCTCAGAATCTGAAGATGTATTGCCAATGTCATAGCCTGCATTCTCATCTTGAGTTGATGTGACCTGTTCTATCTGATGTGGTGAAGGAGTTTGGAAAACTTCTGGTGGGTCAGGTGTCCAAATGGGTAAAAGAATGTATTCTGATACAGACTCATTCTTTTGACCTGTAATTGTTGCTTCATTTCCTGAACCTGTATCTGCATGAATTGGCTCATATATATCTCCAAAAGATTTTGTTAGAGCATCAATATCAAACATTGAAGCTGGTCCTTTTCCTTCAACACATGGTGTTCTTTCATTAAAGTTCACATTCAAAGTCTCTTCTATCACTTTAGACCTTCTGTTGTATACTCTATAAGCTTTGCTTTGAGTAGAGTAACCAACAAAAACACATTCATCAACTTTACTTTCAAATTTGCCTAAGTGATCTTTGGTATTTAAGATAGTAACAGGGCATCCAAATGGCTTGAAGAAGCTAACCAGTGGTATTCTATCAAAGAATAAACCATAAGGTGTCCTATTGTGAGGCTTAACAATTATTACCCTATTCTGAACATAGCAAGCAGTATTGATTGCTTCTGCCCAAAAGGTCATAGGTAATTTGGCATCTGCTAACATAGATCTAGCAGCCTCAATTAGTGTCCTATTCTTTCTTTCAGCAACACCATTCTGTTGTGGTGATCTAGGAGCACTAAACTGTCTTTCAATACCTTTTTCTTCACAGAATTTATCCATCTCTTGATTTTTAAATTCTGTTCCATTATCACTTCTAATGATCTTAACCTTTTTATTTGTTTGGTTTTCTATCTTAGTAATGAATGATCTAAGTATATTACCTGTTTCATTCTTAGTTCTAAGAAAGAATACCCAACTAAAACGACTAAAATCATCAATGATCACTAAGCAATATGACCTTCTACCAATACTACTTACATGAGTGGGACCAAACAAATCCATATGCAGTAAGTGTAATGGAGTGTCAATGGTGTTAACAAGTTTGGACTTATAAGAAGTTCTGTGTTGCTTTCCTTTTTGACAAGCAACACAATGATCATCACATGAATATGTTTTCTCAGGAAGACCTCTAACAAGTTTGCCTTTGACTAACTTATTAATTGTTTTAAAATTCATGTGACACATTCTTCTGTGCCAAAGATCAGACTCATCAACTGATGCTTTTGAAAATAGACAATTGAAGTGTTGTTGAGGTACCATGTTAGCCAATTCACATGCATATAAATCCTTCTTTCTTGGGATCTTCATTAAAATCAGATTTTGATCTAATTTAAATTTATCAGAAAGAATATAACATTCAGTTTCAGTAAAAAGCACAGGATTTTTATTTTCTGAGATTTGGCTAACACTTAACAAATTGTACTTCAATTCATCAACAAAATAAACATCTTTGAACCTCATTTTGTCACTGTCAATGACTCCTTTTCCTGTAATCCTTCCTCCTCTTGGATTACTTCCAAAAGCTACATATCCACCATCAAAAGATTTGAAATTTTGTAGCAATCTTCTATCTCCTGTCATATGCCGGGAACAACCACTATCCATATGCCACAGACTAGTTCCCTTTATCTGCAGCACGAAAATCAGATTCAAAGATTAGTTACTTTGGGAACCCAAACCTTTTTGGTTTTGGGTTTCCCATGTGCATTAACAAAATCAACTCTCTTGAAGATTATTGATTTTGATGCATTGATATGTTTGGGAATATTTTCATTTCTCCAAATCCAGCTAGTGTGTGACTTAACCTTGGATTTTGATTTGGCAGTGTGAACATTTCTGGCAGTGTGAGCACATTTTGTACTGGCAGTGGGAATTGCACTGGCAGTGTGAACATGCTTTACACTGGCAGTGGGAACTAATCCAGTGGTTTTAGTCACATTTTTTCTTTTGGCATTCTTTCTTATTGGCACTGCTGCATTTCCTTTTGATGCAGCAGTGGGAATAGACTTTGCCTTGACCTCTTTGTTCTTACTAACAGAATTTTCTTTTGTTTTTGAATTTTTAATTGCTTTTCTGTTAGTTTTTGACCATGATGCTTTCATTTTCCTTTTTGGATTGTAAAAGCATTCATGTTGAAGATGATTTGATCTTCCACAAATGTTGCACAGTTTCACATTTACCCTTTTGAAATTTGACCCCAATTTTTGAGAAACCATTTGATTCCAATTTCTTTGATGTCCATTGGAACCTGTTCTTGAGTTTTGTGAAGATGGTGAATAGCTATCTTTGCAACAACAGTGACCACAGTTAACACTAGAATCAGATTGATTATTTTCAACCTTTCCTTTTGGTTTACCTGTTACTACTAAGTCCAGTTTTTCTTTTGATTTTACAATTTTAATTACTGGGCTTACTTGAGTTACAGGTATGTTTTCAGGTTTAACTATTGGTTCACATTCATTATCACTGACCCATTCAGTGATTTCAACTTTATCCTCATTCTGTTCTTTGATATTGACAGGATCCACCTTTTTCTCTTCATCAGATAAGTTCCCACTTAGCTTACCTATGTCTATATCACGTTTTGTGGGAAAATAATTATCATTGTAAGGTGGTGGAACCTGTTGATAACCCAAACCACTTTTGAATCTATTGTGAATTTGCTTTTCAATACAGTTTTGAACATTTTTTGAAATATGTTCTAACTGTTCTACTTTAAGTTCTATATATTCCCTTTCTTTAGTGATTTCTGTTATCCTTTTGTTCAGTTCATCAATTTTATCATTGGCTACATCCCTTTCCCATCTTGCATACTCAACATCATAAATATATTGAGTCTCATTCTTTTTGTATGCCTCAATTTGTTTTTCTAAGTCTTCTATGGCACGAATGTAGTTTTTACTTCTATCATCCCATCCATTTAGTTCCTTTATAATATTAGCATTATAACTTCTATAATGTTCAACAGTTTGTTTACAGATAGAAGTGCATAGTTTAGCCTGTACCTCATAAGGAACTTTGTCATCTGATGATCCTGATGATTCTGCCATGAATGAGAAGTTCTGAGCTTCCAATTCTGATTCATCACTCCAACCATTGTCTGGTCCATCTAATGCTATTAAAGCATTCTCTGCATCTCCTCTATTCTGAGCTTGAATTGGAATGTTTCTTCTTTGTATTACAGCTCCAGAATTCCCAGCTCTTTGTGCATTTCCATCTTGATTTCCTGATCTGCATTCTCTTGCAAAATGCCCCAACTTGTGACAGTTGTAGCATTCAACTTTGCTTTTATCAAAACCTGCCTTGTCTTCTCTCTTTACAGCAAAGTTGTTCTTTCCTACTCTCTGCAAATACCTCTTTACTCTCATTGAAATCATAGCAGTTTGCCATTTTAGATCTAATTCATCCAAATCATCAGGATGAATTTGCTCTAAAATTTCATTAGTTAGTGAAGAGTTCACTAGACTAGCAAAAAATGACTCCAATATTGGATCACAAGATTTCTCCTGTGATGATTCTCTACTAGATGAAGTAGGTAATGCATAAGAACTTGAGCTAAAACCATGTGATTTAGATTCTACATTACCTCTTCCTGATGACAGAAAAGCAGCATTCTGTGTACCTTGTGAATAGCTTGAAGATTGCTTTCTTCCTTCTACTTCTGTTTCAAAAGAAATAAGATCATTGTATAGATCATTAAGCTCCTTGTTGTCCAGATCTTTTGATTGCCTTAAACCCACTGTATACATGCTCCATTCATCTCCAAGTGATCTTAAAAATTTTCTGTTAAGATCATCTTTACCAATCTTAACATCATGATTTTCAAGGTCACCCACAAGCTTAGTGAATCTGTCAAATGTTTGAGTTAATGTTTCAGATTTGACAGATCCAAAATTTTCATATTGTTGCTTCAGCATGGATCTTTTATTTCTTTTGGTGCTTTCATTTCCACCAAATCTTTTATGAATGGCTTGCATCAGAATTTGAGCATCTTCACATTTCTCAAACTGCTTCACATGTTTATGTGGTATAGCAGCTAGAAGTGTGCTATGTGCTTTGAGCTCTATTCCCCTTTCTTTCCTTTCAACATCAGTAGTTGGTGCTACTCTTGGCAGCCTAACACCATTTGCATCCAGCTTGTACTTTGGGCCATTTTCCACTATGTCCCATAACTGATAATCAATGAGTAACATGTGCAGCTTAATTTTGTGTTGCCACCAGTCATACTCATCTGGATCTAAAATAGGTATTTTTGATACATGAACTACTTCTGCTGAATCAGACATTATTACAGATGTTTGATTACACAGATGTTGACAAACAGCTTCCTATTTTCAAAGCTAACCAATGCTCTGATACCACTTGACAAGTCCCAAATATAATCACAGCAAACTATGAATTATATTACACACACACAAGCTTTGAATTAACAACAAGAAGTTGCGGAATCACACTTGTTGAGTTAGGAAGAATAATAAGTTTGTAACAACAAAACAGTAATGAAACAGTAAAAGAAGTTTACACAAAGCCTCAATATTATTATTGATAATAATACGGATACACTTATTGTATCAGGGTTACAAGTAACCTAGAGACTTCAACAATTTTATGACTTACAGAGACTACTGTAATCACACTATCAGATACTTTGAACTGATGATTCAAGACTTACAAGACATGCCCTTACAATGAACCTAGACCCATTACTTATACAAAAGTAATTCATTAAACTAATGTAAGCATGCTCTAAATATTCCACAAGATATACTTAAGAATATAAAGTTTATGACAAGTCCATGTGGCTCCAGTAATGCACCAGCACGCGTATGATGGGTATTGGACAGATGGAATCTTACAGTCTGGAAAGTATGTCAGAACACTGAGCAGTGAGAATGAAACCAGCAGCGAGAACTTCATTATGCCTGGCAGTGAGAACTGTCTGAATTGGCCTGGCAGCGAGAATGAGCCTAGCAGCGTGAACTGTAACATAACTGGCAGTGAGAACTCCAGCGGTGGTGACTGCTGTTGAACTAGCGGTGAGAATGATAACTGGCAGCGAGAACAGAATGAACCAGCAGCGTGAACTGTACTTAGTAGCAATTCTGACCCAAATCTGTTACACTTCATTTTAGCCCAACAACCATCCTTGGCACTTCAACAATATAATCACTATAATCTAACACAAGTCTAAATTAATCACTTTGTAGCCTCTCAAAGGAATTAGAATGTAACTATAAATATCATATTTCAATCAATGTCTACATGTGTAAAAATGTAGTAAGGTTACATGCTTCTAAAAGAAATTTTAATCACTTTGATTTCCACTTATTGACTATAAATTTGATGTACAGGGGAAACTCGGGGTTTATATCTACGTAGAACACGCTTTATCTTTTAATCTCTTTCTCAAAATTACATGTTATCAAATATCTAAATTATGACTCGGTCAAGTCCGAATTGTTTCAATTAAGATCGAACAATACAACTAAATGCATCATATATTATAATATCTAATTAACATAGTTAATCTTTATTTTCTATAGTCAAATTCAAGAGAACACATTATACTCTTGGGATATGAATAACCTTCCTAGCTGACATTTGTATTTTTTTTTTTTTATTGCAAAAATAAGAATTTGTCACTCCGTAAGCCTTAATCGATGAATCATGTTTGTGTGTATTTAACTCTTGTTTATTTCATTCATGACCTCGTACTCACTATATAGTACTACACCGTCTTCATTATGTTTCTTACATACGCTTAATTGATCCAATATACAAGGTTTAAGAATAACAAGATAGGTAATCATATACTTTTGAGACATCATAATTTTAATATCATTGATATTTTTCTAGCTCAATTGGATTGGGTTTCAAATGGTCATCAAGTATGTATGAATTAAATACTTCAATGTTATTTAAGATCATTATATCAACGTTATCATTAATTCTCTACTTACTTATCTCCATTCGAAATCATTACCTGGTATTATAATATGGCCCCTTAAAAGAATGATGTCGTTCGCGTAATCAACAATAATACGAGTTTCACCGTTAAGCAAAACATGAGGATATTGTTCGCAAATAGACTTTTCGAGTTCCCGTGTATCTCCTCGTCTACAATGATTCCGCCACAAGACTTTGGAGATCATCATAAGGAGTAGTTAAAACCAAAAGAATGTCATCTTCAATCAATAACGAAAGCTCACAAAACACGTGCATAATATTCAAGAATTCCCCATCGGTTTATCGATAGATGTAGATTAGCTCCTTACAGAACATGTATAGATAATTATTGGAATCAAATGAATTAAGGTAGAGTACAAGATAAAGGAAGCAGAATCCTAACCCATGTTCTAATCCTATTCCGTGATCTACCCAAAACTCACAGGTCAAACCTAAAGGCAAACTACAAGAAGGAACCTAAGCTCTGATACCATAAGTTGTAACACCCCCGTTCCGATAACGAAACGAGAGGTCACATTTATTGCTAAGTAATAAATGTACTAATAAAATTTTGTAATAATAAATGACAATCTATTAAATGATAACCTAAATAAATGTCCAACTAGAATAAATAGTGGTCTCTATGGCAAGTCCAAGTCTTGAAGCTCTCGCACTCATCCCATGTACCCCGATTACCTGCCGCATGAGAAAAGAAAATGCGGCTGAGCTAATTGCTCAGTGCGCGGATGATAATAGAAATAAACATCAAAAGTAATAATATCTTAAAGTAAGAATGAAGCGGAATAAATAAGTTAAATTTATTTTTCAAAAAGCCACCATTCGAGTAACACCACCTTTACACCAGAGTAAACAAATGAAATAAAGGCTGAAGCAACGAGGGGTTGGGTTATTTTTATACCGAGTACCCTACAAACAAATATCCAAGCTGCACACACCGGTGCAAAATCATATCGTATCTCGAATCATATATCACAATATCACATATCACACACTGGTCGCGACTCCAGGTGTACGTATCCCCTAATCGGAAGGTGTGTATGGCACTACACCACACGACCGCTCTACACAATCATATCATAACATAGCCTAGGATGCATCCATACGCCTCCCAAATAATCAAAAAGCTCTCCCGCGAGCATAAATCAAAAGCTCTCCCACGAGCATAATAATCACACAAATCACATAATACCAACAAAGGGAAGACGCCGTGGACTAATCCCACCGCCACGGATAGTGCGACGTCATTGGTGCCGCAATGACGCCCCTGTGGTCCTCCACAGGAAGCTGACTCGGTATACCTATCTCCGGTCTACAAAATTCTAGGGTTCTATGGGCGCACAGTGAACATATAAACCAACCACACACCAGATAATGTCCACCATGCATATAGAACCTAAATCAAATGAATCAAAAATAGTTCGCAATAATGAATTCCCCAAATTTTCCAAAATCATTTTTCACGCAAGTTTTTCTCAAAAGTTCCCACAATTTATCAAGTCTCAAATAATACTTTAGCTCACAACAATTTAACTCAAATAGGGGAATCAGATCACACAAGTATATCAAGATATCAATTGAACCACAAGGATATCAAAAGAATGCAAAGATATCAACAAAACATGTCAAGATAACGCTGAAAGAAGAGTACGGACATCCGTACCTGGATTAATGTTTAAAGCTCTCACGGTAGAAAAGATACTCGATAATCCTCCACAAAGTCTACATATAAAATTTACTAACTTAGAATATGTACATAACTTAAGTATTGTTCTCTCGTATAATGGTGGTGGTAAATATTAAATAAGTAAATAATCCTTAAATGACTTGTAAACAATGACAATGAGCGTATCATGATTATGATATGTTTTGAAGCAATTTAGGTATCACTTATAGTGTAATTCTAAATGTCGATATAATTACTTTACTAACGTCAATAGATGTCTAAGGGGTAAAATGCAACTAAGCCTTTCTATTAATTTACTTTGCATCCTTTAATATACTTAAGGGTTGTAGCAAGTAAACTCACAAAAACCATGATCACATCCTGTTTCTTCTTCACGAGACCATTACGTACTACATATACACATCCTAATTCGATTGTTTGCCAGTTTCGCGATCAATAAAATTTGATTAGTAACCAAATTAATGATGATACCACAATCTGTATTATGAATTTCGGGTTCCATTTTGCTGATAAAGTACTATTTAAAGACTCGAAAATTCCCGATATCATAACCGAAAAATGGTGGTTTGAAAGAACGGATTCATGTATTTGATCTTCAATAAAACTACATATTAATAGACTACTTGCTAAACAGTTACAAATAAGAGATTAACGTATGTTTATGGTTAGGAATTACCTTCAGAATGATGTCGAACTCTTAGCCTGTAAAACTTGTTGTTCCCGTTTAATTTTCTGGTTTCTCTTCGAATGCTCTCTGGTTTCTCTCTAACTCTAACTCTAATTTGTGAATGTGGTCGGTTTGTTTTTGGTGAGTAAAAACATTGAGATGCAGATTTATTATAAACGGAGAAAAGATCAAGTTTTCCAATTAATATGGGATTTTATTCTCCATTTCCTTTTTAATGTGTTGGACTTATTCTCTGTACTCAACAAACTCTTTAATTTGGTTCTTATCCTTTAATTGGTTTTAGTATAGTAGAAGACTTTGTTACAACAATAAATATATTACTTATACGATACTAATTATTAGTTTATTCGTTATCATAAGTATTATTAATCACATATCTATTTACAAAATGTATTTTCGGGTCATTATAACATATCCCACTAAAAATGATTTCGTCCTCGAAATCTACAAAATTATAAGTTGATCATATTTAGTTTCTCCGGTTGTTATAACATATCTCACTAAAAATTATTTCATCTCCGAAATCAACAAAAATAAAATTTAATTGTATTATATTCACTCCCGGTTATTATAGTCTGGGCCTGCGACGTTGGGCTTAACGTCGCAGGGTCCAATAGGGTCGATATAAATAGCGAGTTAAAGTTCAGTTTTAGGGTTAGCCTTTGTGAAGAGAGAGAGAGCCGAAATCAGAGAGTAAGGAGAGGAGAAAAATGTTTTTGTGGTTTGTGTTTGTAAAGCTTTACGATTCAAGTGTGAATATATATACAAAAGCTTATAGAAATCGTGTTTGATTCGAATAATACATTCATACTAATAATAAAAAGGTTAACTCACAGACACGGATGTAACGTGTTTAGGTGGACAAACAATACCAATAATGGTTTTGAAATAATTTTTATAAAAGGTATTTTAAATGTGCCACGTAAATTTAAAGTGGACAAATATACTGATGATCGAAATAACACTTACTATTCCAAATAAATGCATGTTATTCCGATATGATCCCTAATCAGACAACTCAACTCCGTCACCAAAAATAGAGTGTTAGTAATTTTATTTTGTTAAGTTTTTACTTTTTGCAATATTAAAGAAAATACCAAAAAGATTTTTTAGTTTAGTTATTTCATTTTATGCTTTATTTTTATTCTAAGTTATTTTCCCAAGTCACGAGTCATTTGGATTTTATTTGCTAAAATAACGAGTAAACGGTTTGAAAAATTCAAAATTGGATCAAAACTGATTTATGCGACGTCCCACTCTACGTCGCCTGCGACGTCCCATCCTACGTCGCACATAGGGTTAGACTATATATAGTCTCAAACGCGACGTAACGCGTCACACTATTCACTATTCATCTGCGACGTAGCCTGCGATGTACCAGAGGCGATTTGCGACGTAGCAATTTTCGAGCAATTTTCGTGATTTGTAGCCGTTTTCATTCCGAATCACTTACGTAGTTTTGATCTACTCGTTCGTCCGCACACTTAGGTACCATATTCACTTCTTTTCACCGTGTATATTATGTTTAATCGCTATATATGTGTTACGGGTCTAAGGGTTTTGGTTTTGGGTTAAATTCGATGGTCAATTGGATGTAATAATGGTTATAACTTATATTTTCGCGATCACCATTGTTTGCCGCACCTTGTTGCGTGATTGATTTCGAAAACCCCTAAAATCGAAAATTAGGGTTTCTGGGTTGGGGACGACTGTTCGTCGATGCGACGTACGATGCGACGTAGTCGCTTATGTCGCTCTAATTAGTTATTATTAATTTCCTACGTCGCCTTTACTGCGACGTCCGATGCGACGTACCGCTCTACGTCGCTATTTTAATAAAGTGATTAAATTCACAATAAATTGCAAAATGCGACGTCCCTCTTGACGTCGCTCGAATTTTATGCGACGTCAGGCCTTACGTCGCTTTTCAATTTATTTTTATTTTAGGCGACGTACAGTTCTACGTCGCTCTGGGTTAATGCGACGTCCGTTGCTACGTCGCTAGTTCCAGGAAGTTTGAAAAGGTTTTTCTTAAAAAATGTAACTTTTTTGCTAACCTTTTTCGAGTTGCAATCTGTTTCTGTTTTTTGCAGATATGGCTTTGATTTTTGAAGCTCGTCACAATACGGCTGCTTTTCTTACTGACACTTCTGATAAAGCTGCACCATATCGTCAGATGATCGCGTTTTTGAGACGTTCAAGGGTATTCCACGCCATTTCCGATAACCCTGTGGCGTTTGGAAATCTGATCAACCCTTTTTGGAGAAACGCAACTGTCGTTACTGAAAACGACGTTAGACGATTGGTCTCTACTGTTCTGGGTATGGAGATCACTATTACAGAACAGAGTATTCGGGAACTTTTACAGCTGAATGATCAACCGGATATGCCTATCGGTTTTGATCATATTTTTGTTACCGGAGCTATGCAACGGATTGGATATCCCGGAATTCCCTCCGATCAGTATAGAAAAGCGAATCTCACACACGTCTGGAGATATTTGATGCATGTGATCATTGTTTGCTTGGGGAATCGGAAAGGTGGAACGGATGGGATGAGCCGAAGTTTGGCTTCTGCTATGTTAGCGTTGGTATACAATAAGCCATTCAACTTCTCGGGATTTATCTTCAAGGCTATGGTTGATAATGCGAATGCCGGGGATCAGAAATGGATCTTATATCCACGATTTGTTCAGTTGCACATCAATCGTCATCATCCGGATCTTCAGGCACAGGGTGATATCGATCAGAAGCTAAAGATTTCACCGATGATGAGTCGGATTTTCACTATTTGTGCAGGTTTTGAGAAAGGGGTCGAGGCACCACCGGATGTTCCTTTATTCGGTGCTATTGTTGATGAAAATTATGTACCGCCTCCGGAACCTCAATTTATGGATGTTCCAGCACCTCAGCAGTCGCAGCAACCGTTTGTGAACATTCCTGTTCAAGCTGCGGGGGAGAATGTGGATGCTCTTTTGGAAAACATTGAGCAGTTTGGGCATGTTGACTCAGACAATCCAGCATCGCATGATACGGTTGAGAATTCTGATTCTGAAGATGCAGCGAATGTAGGACCTCAGGATGGGGGTCCGACGCCTGAGCACTCAGACGGTACTGTTCCGCATTCCTCTGAGATGGAACGTATCAGGATTACCGATTCTTTCAGATATCTGAGGATTAACCGTCGGATCAGACAAGGACGTAAGTATGTGCCTCCAAGGGATACTGGGAAACGAACTAGAAGTGATGATGATCCTGCTGATGAGACTTATCGCCCGAGTCGTCGTGTTCGTCGCTCTTCGTCAACACGAGCTCCAGTCAATCCACAGCAGCAGGATGCTTTTGAGATTCAACCAACTCCAGCATTCATGCAAAAGATTATGGAAAATATGCAACAGATGAAGCAAAAGCTGGAGGCTCAGGACGAGAAGATTGCTGAACAAGCTGCGTTGATCGAGGTTCAATCTAAGGAGCTTGAGGAAACGAAGCTTAGGGTTAATGTTTTGGAAGGCAGGTTACTTGCCTCGGGGGAGTCTGGGTCTGGGATACCCACTTTAGAGTCAAGTAAACCTGCGTCTGTAAATCCCAACCCTGTAATTGAAAATGTTAATGAAAATATTTCTCGTTTGGATTATTTTTGTGTTGATGATATTCCAGGGCAACCGAGACTGCTGGCTGTTGACTATTCATTTGCGGACTTATCGTTTATTCAAAGAATGGCTAGTGGAGTTGGCTCTGAGGAAGAAACGAATAATGATTTCGAGATGAACGAGGATGTCTCGATTGAAGAGGAACAGTTGAATGCAGATGAAACGTATGATGATGCACAATCTGGGGAAGCTTACGATGGTGCACCAATTATAGAATCTGATTCAAGTGAAGACGAGAGTCCTGATAAAGCTCAACATGGAGAATCAAGTTCTGCTGCAACTCCAGCTCCAGAGACACAGGCACCGGACTCAGCAGCGAAGAAATTAACTGCTGAAGAAAAGAGAGAAAGAAACAAGAAATGGTGGCCTAAGG
Organism: Helichrysum umbraculigerum; assembly: GCA_949592205.1. Taxonomy (NCBI): domain Eukaryota; kingdom Viridiplantae; phylum Streptophyta; class Magnoliopsida; order Asterales; family Asteraceae; genus Helichrysum; species Helichrysum umbraculigerum. The sequence goes on along the minus strand of CATIUR010000003.1, from coordinate 137,713,539 downwards.
GACGAAATCCAGTTCCTATTCCAGTTAAATGTCAAGTGTACCGGGTTAGTTGAAATTATACCGGGGTTATTAAAAGCTGGAAGTGTCAGAGGAATCTTTTTATGATTAAGAGAGAAGATGGAGTTCAGTACTTCAGAATGCGTTTTGATAGATTGAGCACGTTGCCAAAAGGAGAGATTAATCGATTAGCTCAGCTTAAATTGATTAATCCGTTCGAGAATGATTATGCTGAGTTTATTCAGAGGAATTTACGTCGGGAAGTGTTATCGAAGACATATTCGAAATTGAAACCAACGTTGGGCACTCGGTATACGTGGAAAAAGAAGATTGATCCAGTCACCAGGAAGCCTATGGTTAAAGTTCACTATTCGCCTGCTAAATGTTTGACTGAGATACCTCTGGAATCAGTTCCTTATTATTTTCTGAGAAGACTTGTAAAATGGGAACTTGATCCACAGACTGGCGAAGCGGTTATTACTTTCGTTCCAGATTCTGAACCGTGGCCAGAAGTTGGAGGTATATGGAATTTGAAGCAAGCAACGTTTAGACTGTATGATCCGATGAGTTTGATTAATTTTCATGAAAAAGATTTAAGAAAACTCTATGATAATCGGATTCGAGTTGGTCAGAAGAATGAGTTCAACAGACGCTTAGCACAGCAGTTTTACAATGTTGTTACTGTTTGTGTGGCTAATGGAATTCATGCTGACGGCCAATTTCCTGCGGGCTGGGTTTAAAGAAGATTTTTGAAGACCAAGCTGAAGACACGGGGGAGTTTGTTGGTACATGTTTAGTGTCTGTCAGTTGGTCTAGCTCGTAGTTTGTATTTAGATTTGCGTTTCCTGACTCCTGCGACGTAGCGCGTAACGTCGCAGGTGCGACGTCAGGTATTGGGCCTGCGACGTAGCCAACGTCGCATGGGCTTGGGCCTGCGACGTAGCGTGCGACGTCGCAGGTGCCAGTTTTGTATTTAAACGATTTGTGTTTTCTGTTTTAGGGTTGACGAAACCCTAAACGCAATTAGTCGAAATCTCTGTAATCTGACCGATTATTGTTCAATATAATACGTTTCGTTTGATATTCATTGCGTATTGATTGTTCGTGTGATTATTCGTGATCTAATCGTTATTTCTGCTAGCGATTAGAGTGACTCGGTTCGTACTAGATCCAAGGTTAGGGACAAATAGTCTTGTAATCTCTACCTTGCGTAAATATGCAGTGTTTTGTGTTTTACTAAAGTTTATCAGTATATCATATAATAGGTTTCACAAAATTAATATTCATACTAACAATAAAGGTTAGCTCACAAATACGGATGTAACCTGTTTAGGTGGACAAACAATACCAATAATCGTCTTGAAATAATTTTTATAAAAGGTGTTTTAAATGTGCCACGTAAATTTAAAGTGGACAAATATATTGATGATCGGATCCCTAATCAGACAAAACAACTCCGTCACCAAAAATAGAGGGTTAGTAATTTTATTCTGTTATATTTTTACTTTTTGTGATATTAAAGAAAATACCAAAAAGATTTTTTTAGTTTAGTTATTTCATTTTATGCTTTAATTTTTTATTCTAAGTTATTTTTCCCAAGTCACGAGTCATTTGGTTATTTTGCTAAAATAACGAGTAAACGGTTTTTGAAAAATTCAAAATCGACTCAAATCACATACTAACTGCTCTATGCGACGTCCCTCTCGCCGTCGCTTGCGACGTCCCAGTCTACGTCGCACATAGGGTTAGACTATATATAGTCTCAACCGCGACGTAACACGTCACACTATTCACTATTCACCTGCGACGTAGCCTGCGACGTACCATCTGGCGATTTGCGACGTAGCACTTTTTCGAGCATCTTTGTGATTTGTAGCTGTTTTCATTCCGATTCATTCACGTAGTTTTGATCTACTCGTTATTCCGCACACTTAGGTACCAATCTTACCTCTTTTCACCGTGTAATTATGCGATAAATGCTATTTATGTATTACGGTTTAAAGGGTTTCGGGTTTTGGGATAATTTCGATGGTGTATTGTATGAATTACGTGTTATATATTACATTTTTGTGATCACCATCGTAAGCCGCACCTTATCGTGCGTTTGATTTTGAAAACCCCTAAAATCGAGGGTTAGGTTTTCTGGGTTGGGAACGACTGTTCGTCGGTGCGACGTACGCTGCGACGTCGTGGCCTACGTCGCTTTGCTTAATTATTATCAATTGTCTACGTTGCCCTTCCCTATGTCACTTTTTACTGCGACTTCCTACGCGACGTCCCTCACTACGTCGCTATTTTTATTAATGTGATTAAATTCACAATAAATTGGAAAATGCGACGTCCCTCTTGACGTCGCTCGAATTTTCTGCGACGTCAAGTGTTACGTCGCTCTTCAATTTATTCTGATTTTTGGCGACGTGCAATTCTACGTCGCTCTATGTTATGCGACGTCAGTGGCTACGTCGCTAGTTCCAGGAAGTTTATAAAGGTTTTACCAAAAATGTAACATTTTTTTGCTAACCTTTTTCGAGTTGCAATCTGTTTCTGTTTTTGCAGATATGGCTTTGATATTTGAGGCGCGTCATAATACAGCTACTTACCTTGATGATACTTCTGATAAAGCTGCACCGTATCGTCAGATGACTGCATTTTTGAGACGTTCAAGGGTATTCCACGCCATTTCCGATAACACTGTGGTTTTTGGAAATCTGATCAACCCTTTCTGGAGAAACGCAAATGTTGTTACTGATAGCAACGTTCGACGACTGGTCTCTACAGTTCTTGGTACGGAAATCACTATTACAGAACAGAGTATTCGGGAACTTTTACAGTTGAACGATCAACCGAATATGCCAGTCATTTTTGATCCTATTTTCGTTACGGGGGCTATGCAAAGGATTGGATATCCCGGGATTCCCACTGATCAGTATAGGAAAGCGAATCTCACACGTGTTTGGAGATATTTGATGCACGTGATTATTGTTTGTTTAGGAAATAGGAAAGGTGGAACGGATGGTATGAGCCGAAGTCTGGCTTCCGCCATGTTAGCGTTAGTGTACAACAAGCCGTTCAACTTCTCGGGATTTATCTTCAAGGCTATGGTCGACAATGCAAACGCCGGGGATCAGAAATGGGTATTATATCCGAGATTTATTCAGTTGCACATCAATCGCCATCATCCAGATCTTCAGGCACAGGGTGATATTGATCAGAAACTAAAGATTTCACCGATGATGAGTCGGATCTTTACCATTTGTGCAGGTTATGAGAAAGGGGTTGAGGCACCAAGGGATGTTCCCTTATTTGGTGCTATTGTGGATGAGAATTACGTACCGCCACCGGAACCTCAGTATATGGACATTCCGGCACCACAGCAACCGTAGCAACCGCTTGTGAACATTCCTATTCAAGCTGCGGGGGAGAATGTAGATGCTCTTTTGGAGAACATTGAGCAATTCGGGCATGTTGACTCGGACAACTCAGCATCTCATGACACTGTTGAGGGTTCTGATTCTGAAGCTACAGTAAATGTTGGTCCTTAGGATGGTGGTCCGACGCCTGAGCATTCGGATGGTACTGTTCCGCACCCCTCTGAGATGGAACGTATCAGGCTTACCGATTCATTCAGATATCTGAGGATTAAGCGTCGGATCAGACAAGGACGTAAATATGTACCTCCAAGGGATACTGGGAAACGTACACAAGATGGCGATGATTCTGATGATGAAACTTATCGTCCTAGTCGCCGTTCTCGTCGTTCTTCAATCGCCAGAGCTCCTGTTAACCCGTCACCTCAAGATGCTTTTGAGATTCAACCGACACCAGCTTTTATGCAAAAGATGATGAATGATATCCAGAGAATGCAGCAAAGGATGAAAGCTCAAGATGAAAAGATTGCTAAGCAAGCTGCGCTGATCGAGGTTCAAGCTAAAGAGCTTCAGGAAACAAAGCTCAGGGTTAATGTTTTGGAGGCTAGGTCTTGTGCCTCAGGGGAGATTGGGTTTGGGGGCCCAAATATAGAGTCACTAGGACCTGAAAATGTAACCCCCACTCCTGTAATTGAAAATGTTAATGAAACAATTCCTCGTTTGGATTACTTTTGTGTTGATGATATTCCAGGGCAACCGAGACCGCTGGCTGTTGACTATTCATTCGCTGATTTATCGTTTATTCAGAGAATGGCCAGTGGAGTTGGCTCTGAGGAAGAAACGGAGAATGTTTTTGAGATGAATGAGGATGTTTCGATTGAAGAAGAACAATTGAATTCAGATGAAACGTATGATGATGCACAATCTGGGGAAGCTTACGATGGTGCACCGATTATAGAATCTGATTCAAGTGAAGATGAGAGGCCTGCTAAAGCTCAACATGGAGAATCAAGTTCTGCTGCAACTCCAGCTCAAGAGACACAGGCACCGGACTCAGCAGCTCCTGAAACTGAATCTTCTGATGTTCCTAAGAAGAAATTAACTGCTGAAGAAAAGAGAGAAAGAAATAAGCAATGGTGGCCTAAGGGACGCAATCCAGTTCCTATTCCAGTTAAATGTCAAGTTTATCGAGTTAGTCGAAATTACACTGGAGTTATCAGAAGCTGGAAATGTCATAGAAATTTGTTTATGATAAAGAGAAGGGATGGAGTTCAGTACTTCAGAATGCGTTTTGATAGATTGAGCTCATTGCCGAAAGGAGAAATAAATCATTTAGCTCAATTGAATCTGATCAATCCATTCAAGAATGATTACGCTGAATTTATGCAAAGATGCTTAGGTCGAGAGGTTTTGTCAAAGAAGTATAATAAGTTGAAACCGACGTTAGGTACTCAATATACATTCAAGAAAAAGATTGATCCAGCTACGAAGCATCCGATCGTTAGAGTTCATTATCCGCCTGCAAAATGTTTGACTGAGATACCTCTGGAACCTGTTCCTTATTATTTTCTGCGAAGATTCGTTAAATGGGAACTTGATCCACAGACTGGTGAAGCGGTTATTACTTTCGTTCCAGATTCTGAACCGTGGCTAGAAGTTTGAGGTATATGGAATTTAAAGCAAGCAACGTTTAGAATATATGATCCGATGAGTTTGATTAATCTTCATGAAAAAGATTTGAGAAAACTCTATGACAATCGGATTCGGGTCGGTGAAAAGAATGAATTCAATAAATGTTTAGCCGAACAGTTTTATAATGTGGTTACGGTTTGTGTGGCTAATGGAATTCACGCCGACGGTCAATTTCCTGCGGGCTGGGTTTAAAGAAGTTTTTTGAAGACCAAGCTGAAGACACGGGGGAGTTTGTTGATGCAATTTGTGTGTCTGTCAGTTGGTATAGCTCGTAGTTTGTAATTAGATTGAGTTTCCTGACTCCTGCGACATTGTCTGTAACGTCGCAGGTGCGACGTCAGGTTTTGGGCCTGCGACGTTGTAACAACCCCAAAATTTGGACCAATTTAAAATTTTCCTAATTATGTGTTTATTACTTGTATATAATATGAAATAGGATTATATACGTTATTTACTATATGTATATATGGATGGAATATATATATACGCGTATACGATTCGTACATATCGTATAAAACAACAAGTGTACAAACTTGCGAACATTGTAAAACGATTATTAAATAATGCGAAATTATTTAATTACTTTGATGACTACTTTATATTATGTTTATAATATAACGGAAAACGTACGTTTTAATTAAAACGTCACCGAACTCTCCGAAAACTCGACCAACCGACAAAACAAAACTAAGTTATGATTTATAACTTGAAAAACTAGTATTTTGATAAAATACTTCAACTTAATAATCGGATATTACTTCGTATTTTTAAACTTATAATTAATCGCGTATAAAATGATTTTTACATTTAAACGACCGGGGAAACGAACACCGCACGGAGCGCAAACACGAGGAAGCAAAATTTGGTGAGATCCACACATGGTGGACCCCACCATGACCGGCCCAAGCAAGGGGGACAACACCCCCATGCTTTCCTTCCTTCTCCCACACAACACTCAAACACCAACCCACTCCACCTCAAACTCTCTCCTCTCTCTCTCCATCGGTTTTCTCTCTCTCTCTAAAACCGCCTACAAAACACCCTAAAAACACCATTAAAACACCTTGGAAGCTAGGCTCGTTTTGGAGAAAAGTGATCACGAGAACGAGGGCTACAACTTCATCTTTTCGGATTTTCGTTTCGACAACTTTGTAAGTTTTCCGGCGACCCGAAACTTTTCCGATTACTTTTATTTTGCTAGATTATTGTTCCCCTAGCTAAATGATGTCCAAATATGTAACTTAAACACGTTTTTGAACACTTTTACGAAAATGTCGGTTTTGGTCATTTTAAAGAAAACGACACCACAAACCTTAAAAACGACTACAAATAGTTATTATGGACTTACTATAACATATTAAAACTAGTATAAAAGTTCTAGACCCAACGGAAACCGGAAAATACGTTTTCGGAAACTAAATTTCCGAACAGACCTCTTGTGTCGCATCGGACCAAAATTTCATGCGACAAAACACTATGTCGCATGTTATGTCGCACGTTATGTCGCAATGTATGCGACACAACGCTTATGTCGCATTATATGTCGTACCATCTACGACACAAAGTTTACCTATCGCTTGATTGCGACACAACGACTATGTCGTATCATTGTGTCGTACCCTTGTCTGCGACACAACCATTGTGTCGCATAAACACCAAACCGAAACAAATCCATACGACACAGACCTTATGTCGCATACGGTCTGCGACACAAGCCTTGTGTCGCAGAAAGCCCAGATCAGAAAACAAAATATATTCTAAGTGTTGGAATCACTTTTCAACTACTAAATCAAATACGATGCTACTTATACCTGAAAATACTATACTTTTGAAAGTATACAACAACACTTGAATACGTACAAGACTGTACAAAACTAACGTGAGATTTCACTCACACACGAGTTTACACTCGAAATACTTAGGAGATTACACTCCAACGAACTTACACTTGTACATTACACGGGATTACATCCGATACGAACTTACAAGTTCACTCACTAGTTACGTGCTGGATTACACGTTAACTGATACGAACATACACTCGAATACTTACGAGGTTTCACTCGTACCCTTTGGGGTTTAAGCCCATTGGAACTTACGCAAACGATACATGATGTAATACAAACAAACGATTTTACGAGTATACTTTACAACTGTACAACTACTATGAATACATAATAATAATGGATGGAATTATTATTATACACTGATTAACAAACAGACCGTACAACTTTTATACAAACTACGATTTACAAACGAATACAAACGTACAAACAAACTAACGGACATTAACTAGTTTGGGAACAACTAGCATGGATACTTTACAAGTATTCCATTTACTTACTAAACCTTATGCGTATTAGGACGCTAAGGGTTACTAGTTCGGGATACTACTTGCTTACTTACTGCATTATCTGCCAGACTCAGGTGAGTCTTACAGCCCCTACTTTACTGTTTTTACTCAGGGGTGAGATGCATTACTGTTTTACATGAACACACAAAACTTACTTGCTGCCATGATTTACTTACTGTATGAGATTACGAATACGCCAACTGCATGAGTTTACGACTAATCCAATGAAATCCTCCTGAACCATAGTTGTTAGTTATGTGATAAGCGCGAGTTTTAGTATATGGATCCATATGGGACTGACAATCCCCGCCCGGGGTAGCAAGCACTACCACGAACCGTTCCTGTAGAAACGGGCGTTTCTTACTCGTTCCATATGAATGTTTTGGATTACATTCATGAGGGGGTACCTATATTTACTGTACGTTAAGCTTCAACTATGGTGGCTCATGGCAATTGTATCAAACGGTTAGCATAACCTGCAACCACCCACTTATTAAAACTTAAGTTAACGATGAGCATAACCTGTGATCGTTACTTACTGGCTGTCTATGATTTACAAATACTACTTGTGTGTTCAAACTGTTTACTTACTTACAAACCTGTGAGATTCACCAACCTTTTTGGTTGACCGTTTTAGTAATGTTTCTCAGGTACACAGCATCAGTAGGGATGCCCAGCAGGATAAGCTTACTTAGCTCGAGTCGCATGCATTTACAAGCTTGGAGATTTTATTACATTACTTTTGTACTAGTTGTTATGTATTAGAATCTCTAGGAATTTACTTGAACTCGAGCTTGTATTTTGAAACTACTTATGTATTAATGTAATAACTTTTCGAACGTCTCATTTAGAGTCGTTCACTGTATCCTTTGTGCTTGTGATTATTGATTAGTAACACCCAAAAACATCGCTTCCGCAAACTGTTAAATTTGGGGGTGTTACAGATTGGTATCAGAGCCTAAGGTTATAGTGAACTAGGTTGCATTTAGTGGGCCTAGACTATGACCGTTAGGCAGTATTCCTCATTAAGTATAACTGGTTCAGGAATTACAGCATACAAGTTTAATTTAACATAGCCTGATCAACTATGTACAATTAAATGAAGATGATGTGAGTTCTGAAAGGGGTTATGTTGAACCGGAATGCATTAGCTGACTCTGACCTCGAGAGAACCGGGACTTTTACGTGATTGTGCTAGACACGAACTAGGCGGTTATGTGATATATATATATATATATATACATAGGCCTCTTTCCCCGATACGATACTCTCTCGACTACTACGAAATTAATATTCCTTAACATTTCATCGAACAAATGACAACTCGATTCTCGTCATTCTGTCCTTATTTAACTTTTATGAATTCACGAATACCGACATACGTCCGAAGATCTCCACACCATTATAACCGACAACCATAGTTACTGCAACATCCTTCGATATGAAGATCGAGACCTTGTTTTCATTTGCTATTCCTATCTAATTCTACGTTTGTAACATTCTACAATGTACACTACTGTACCGTTAGGTGTAACCTAATAAAACCATTTTCAGCTCAATTTTCGTCAGATTTCAAATTATACAACCGACTTTTACTATCAAAATTTTATAACAAATGTATTTTTATCAAACTTGTTACAAGATTTCTCACAAAAATGTTTTATAAAATTTTCAAAAACTTCAAAACCGTATAAACTTATTTATAGTACACAACTTTAAACAACCTTCAAACTTTGGCATATTTTCTCTAAACTTACTAAAACCATCACAATCATAATTCTTGTTCAAACCTTCACATGTTCTTTATTTATTGTTTCAAGGAACATGCCTCCTCGACGACAAATCACTCTTACTGAAGCCGAAGTAGCGGGTATAATTGCCCGTAGTGTGGCTCAAGCTCTAGCTACCCGGACTTCAGCCCCTGGTAGCGAAGATACCGCTAATACTGGACCACAACCCAAAACCTGCACCTACAAGGACTTCCAAAACTGCAAACCCTTAAGCTTTGCAGGTACTGAAGGAGCGATTGGTCTGATTCGTTGGACCGAGAAAATCGAATCAGTATTCCTCATCTGCAACTGCAAGGAAGAGGATAAAGTTAAGTTCGCCACCAGTACCTTTTCTGACACCGCCCTTACCTGGTGGAACACGTATGCTCAGACTGTGAGCGTTGCTGAGGCTTACAAACTACAGTGGGATGAACTGAAGATCATGCTGAGGGGCGAGTACTGCCCAAGAGATGAGCTGAAGCAATTGGAAGTAGAATTCTAGAATCACAAGATGCAGGGTGATGACATCACCGGTTACACCAATCGCTTTCACCAGCTGGCACTTTTGTGCCCAACCATGGTTGATCCTGAATACAAAAGGATTGAAAAGTACGTTGATGGACTTCCCGAACGACTTCAAGATTTAGTAACTTCGTCCAAACCGGGAACTATTCAGAGCGCCATTCGTATGGCTCATGAGTTAACGGCCAATTCTGTCCGCCGTGGCTCGACTTCAACCCCGTCTGCGAGTAACAAACGCAAATGGGAAGTGAGTCCCCACTCATCCAACTCTACCTTCGACAAGAAGCTTGCAATTGTCAATACAAATGACTCAAAGGCTTACAAGGGGAGCAAGCCTTACTGCTCCAAATGTAGCCGCCATCATAACGGCTCCTGTCCCTGCACTAAGTGCAAGAAATTCGGGCACCTGGCCCAAGACTGTCGAACCAACCCCACTGGTACTGATACTCCTGCACCCAAAACCTGCTACGAGTGCAATGGTACCGGGCATTTCAGGAAGGATTGCCCAAAGCTGAAACCCCGCACCAACAATACAAGGAGTAGAGCTTACGTAATTAACGCCAGAGAGGATGACCCAAACCCGAGACTCTGTGATTTACTCAACCCGGGTACGCTTATTCTTTGACTACCCGAATCTGTTTTCTCATAAATCTCTCGCTTAATGATTTATGTATAAGTGTATTTTATTCTGTGTGTTTTCTTTGATCCTAAGTACACAATAGGATTAGGAAACGACCGACTACTTAATTCCCGACAACGCAATTTGCCTTACACTTTAGATACAGTAACCAAACTCCCTTCCCAATTATCTCACACTGGTTGAGACCGGGAACTAGTATACTATTCGTTACTTTAAACAGATAAATTAATATAACTTCACTTACTTGAGGCAAATTCTTAAATAGAACACTTATTTCGTAGGAAATGACAACTCACTCCGTCAACAACCCAACACTGCAAAATGAACTGCTCAGTGAGGAACCGAAGATGTTCCCTTACCTCCTCGAACTCGAGTGTGATACCGAACCTTCTGTTGAATCAGCAACAGCACCTGCCTCTCCTGCTGCTCTAACTGCTGCAAAAGCACCAGTTGATGTAACCTTGACTGCTGAATCAGTCAGCCACCTCAACCAAACTATTGAATCGCTGCAAAAACAACTTACTGAAGCACGGGAAGACATTGATGACCTACGACGAATTGCTTTCCAAAATGACATACGTATGCGTGAGTACGAGCTACGTTTGATAGCTTTAGAAAACCCTACTTCACCACCAACTTCACATGATACTCCTACTGAAGAGGATACCGACACCGACTGTACGTCACCTCCAACAAAAAGAGTGAAGATTACTCCCTCCAAAACCACCGGAAACTACTTGGGAAAGAAACCTTTCTGTCCCCAATGCACTCGGCATCATGAAGGACCGTGTACCATACCCGTCGGTCGATGCAAGTCCTACCCTAAGAGTACTAACTCCCCCAAGGCGAAACTCTGCTTCAACTGTGGGAGTGCTGGCCATCTCAAGGCCAAATGCCCACTACCTCCCGGCAACAAAATTTAGGGTACGTTACCACTTAACGATTTCTTGATTACAAACACTGTAGGATCTACCCTACTACTGTAGGCTACTAGTACACATTGTAGCTACCTGACTAGTATCGAACTACCGACTACTACTTCGAACAAATTTCGGGACGAAATTTTATTAACAAGGGGAGAATGTAACAACCCCAAAATTTGGACCAATTTAAAATTTTCCTAATTATGTGTTTATTACTTGTATATAATATGAAATAGGATTATATACGTTATTTACTATATGTATATATGGATGGAATATATATATACGCGTATACGATTCGTACATATCGTATAAAACAACAAGTGTACAAACTTGCGAACATTGTAAAACGATTATTAAATAATGCGAAATTATTTAATTACTTTGATGACTACTTTATATTATGTTTATAATATAACGGAAAACGTACGTTTTAATTAAAACGTCACCGAACTCTCCGAAAACTCGACCAACCGACAAAACAAAACTAAGTTATGATTTATAACTTGAAAAACTAGTATTTTGATAAAATACTTCAACTTAATAATCGGATATTACTTCGTATTTTTAAACTTATAATTAATCGCGTATAAAATGATTTTTACATTTAAACGACCGGGGAAACGAACACCGCACGGAGCGCAAACACGAGGAAGCAAAATTTGGTGAGATCCACACATGGTGGACCCCACCATGGCCGGCCCAAGCAAGGGGGACAACACCCCCATGCTTTCCTTCCTTCTCCCACACAACACTCAAACACCAACCCACTCCACCTCAAACTCTCTCCTCTCTCTCTCCATCGGTTTTCTCTCTCTCTCTAAAACCGCCTACAAAACACCCTAAAAACACCATTAAAACACCTTGGAAGCTAGGCTCGTTTTGGAGAAAAGTGATCACGAGAACGAGGGCTACAACTTCATCTTTTCGGATTTTCGTTTCGACAACTTTGTAAGTTTTCCGGCGACCCGAAACTTTTCCGATTACTTTTATTTTGCTAGATTATTGTTCCCCTAGCTAAATGATGTCCAAATATGTAACTTAAACACGTTTTTGAACACTTTTACGAAAATGTCGGTTTTGGTCATTTTAAAGAAAACGACACCACAAACCTTAAAAACGACTACAAATAGTTATTATGGACTTACTATAACATATTAAAACTAGTATAAAAGTTCTAGACCCAACGGAAACCGGAAAATACGTTTTCAGAAACTAAATTTCCGAACAGACCTCTTGTGTCGCATCGGACCAAAATTTCATGCGACACAACACTATGTCGCATGTTATGTCGCACGTTATGTCGCAATGTATGCGACACAACGCTTATGTCGCATTATATGTCGTACCATCTACGACACAAAGTTTACCTATCGCTTGATTGCGACACAACGACTATGTCGTATCATTGTGTCGTACCCTTGTCTGCGACACAACCATTGTGTCGCATAAACACCAAACCGAAACAAATCCATACGACACAGACCTTATGTCGCATACGGTCTGCGACACAAGCCTTGTGTCGCAGAAAGCCCAGATCAGAAAACAAAATATATTCTAAGTGTTGGAATCACTTTTCAACTACTAAATCAAATACGATGCTACTTATACCTGAAAATACTATACTTTTGAAAGTATACAACAACACTTGAATACGTACAAGACTGTACAAAACTAACGTGAGATTTCACTCACACACGAGTTTACACTCGAAATACTTAGGAGATTACACTCCAACGAACTTACACTTGTACATTACACGGGATTACATCCGATACGAACTTACAAGTTCACTCACTAGTTATGTGCTGGATTACACGTTAACTGATACGAACATACACTCGAATACTTACGAGGTTTCACTCGTACCCTTTGGGGTTTAAGCCCATTGGAACTTACGCAAACGATACATGATGTAATACAAACAAACGATTTTACGAGTATACTTTACAACTGTACAACTACTATGAATACATAATAATAATGGATGGAATTATTATTATACACTGATTAACAAACAGACCGTACAACTTTTATACAAACTACGATTTACAAACGAATACAAACGTACAAACAAACTAACGGACATTAACTAGTTTGGGAACAACTAGCATGGATACTTTACAAGTATTCCATTTACTTACTAAACCTTATGCGTATTAGGACGCTAAGGGTTACTAGTTCGGGATACTACTTGCTTACTTACTGCATTATCTGCCAGACTCAGGTGAGTCTTACAGCCCCTACTTTACTGTTTTTACTCAGGGGTGAGATGCATTACTGTTTTACATGAACACACAAAACTTACTTGCTGCCATGATTTACTTACTGTATGAGATTACGAATACGCCAACTGCATGAGTTTACGACTAATCCAATGAAATCCTCCTGAACCATAGTTGTTAGTTATGTGATAAGCGCGAGTTTTAGTATATGGATCCATATGGGACTGACAATCCCCGCCCGGGGTAGCAAGCACTACCACGAACCGTTCCTGTAGAAACGGGCGTTTCTTACTCGTTCCGTATGAATGTTTTGGATTACATTCATGAGGGGGTACCTATATTTACTGTACGTTAAGCTTCAACTATGGTGGCTCATGGCAATTGTATCAAACGGTTAGCATAACCTGCAACCACCCACTTATTAAAACTTAAGTTAACGATGAGCATAACCTGTGATCGTTACTTACTGGCTGTCTATGATTTACAAATACTACTTGTGTGTTCAAACTGTTTACTTACTTACAAACCTGTGAGATTCACCAACCTTTTTGGTTGACCGTTTTAGTAATGTTTCTCAGGTACACAGCATCAGTAGGGATGCCCAGCAGGATAAGCTTACTTAGCTCGAGTCGCATGCATTTACAAGCTTGGAGATTTTATTACATTACTTTTGTACTAGTTGTTATGTATTAGAATCTCTAGGAATTTACTTGAACTCGAGCTTGTATTTTGAAACTACTTATGTATTAATGTAATAACTTTTCGAACGTCTCATTTAGAGTCGTTCACTGTATCCTTTGTGCTTGTGATTATTGATTAGTAACACCCAAAAACGTCGCTTCCGCAAACTGTTAAATTTGGGGGTGTTACTGTTACAGTCGTGTGCGACGTCGCAGGTGCCAGAGTTTGTATAAATTCGTATTTTCGTTTTCAGTTTAGGGTTGACGAAACCCTAAATGCCAATCAGTCGAAATCTCTGTAAGCTAGTCGATTATAATCAATATAATACGTTTCGTTTGATAATTATTGCGTATTGATTATTCGTGTGATTGTGTGATTAGTCAATTGTTGTTTCCGCCATCAATTGATTGACTCGGTTCGTATAGATCCAAGGTTAGGGACAAACACTAGTTTTGTTCCTGGCGCAGTTCACTCTGTTTCCTGTTCTCAGTTTCTATCACGAATTCGACATAGATTTTAGCTATAATTCGAGTGGTAAATGTTTACATATGTTTAGTAACAATGTTGCGTCCGTGACGGTCGTTATCGAAGCGGGCACAACAGTGGGGTGTTTTAAATTTATAGAGCTGGGGATATCCTAAGCTAATACTACTTTCAGCCCTAATTAGGTTACTAGGGTAGTAAGCGGTATGTTGACTCAGGTGTCGTTCTTACACTACAACGGGCATGGGATCTTAGGCGTTCTAATTATCTTTTGTAATCTAGCTAGGGTTTAAAATAAGATTTGATTTGGTTTGGTTTTATAACTAATCTACGGAAAATAAATGCAGAAAAGGAAAAGATGTTTGTACGGAGGCTCGGAGAACAGTGGATACGAGAGTGTTTACTATGATGCTGGTATATGCTTTGGATAGTAGTTATGGGTGTTAAAGCCACTAGTTATGATGATTAATCCGTTGAGTAACCGGAACTTAAATTAACATGAAGTATTATACCTACGGCAGTTCCTTAGCTTATCCCGCGTATTTAAACGTTATACGAAGTACTGTGCCGTTTTATGGTTTTTCCTTAGCATTGATTCAAATTACCAATTTGCTCATTGGATACCCTATATTATTAATGATGTATAATTACGATCCTATCAAATATCTAACGTAAAGGTCTCTACAATCAGATAAATAATATGTCACATGGATAGCAATTATATAGTGTCAGATACACCGGAAGTTCTCCCAAATGTACTGATCAATTCAATCAACAGTTATTCTCTAATCCTATTCCCCAATCTCTGACAAATGTGTGTCGGTATCATGGCACGAATTGTTGAATAAACAATAAAGTGAACAGGAGTTACCCTACGGAATAGGTTGGATTAACTTGTCTAACGGTTTATTGAATTGTTCATCATCAATCATATAAATCACCTTAACTATTACATGCACATCACTCTACTGTATAAACATCAACTTATATCTGAAAACCCTAATCATGCAGTTACATATAGTAATCGGAGGTTCAGTTCTAGCATGCAGCATTCCTAAGGCAACAATCAAACAAGAACATGCAATAGGAAGGCACACAGATAACTATTCCTATTTCATACTGTATCACATAACCAGATAATTGGATCATAAATATCCCGAAAGGTCTCTCAAAGATATTCAATATATGAACTTGAATCTAACCTATCTCTAATCCTATGCTCCGTATCTCTTATGATGTAGTTTCAATCTAGAGAATACAGCCATGTCGAGTTCAAATGCTTCATCATACATAGAATAGGTAGATTACGTACCACTAATAACTGGCCAGGTTTTAGCAGGAAGTTTCTAACCACAGCATAAGTTGGATAGGTAAACAATTGAGATTCAATTCATAAATTCAGATACAGTTTAATATTCACACAGACAGAGTAACAGTATGTTTACAATTGGGATTCATTATTTCCACAACGGATTGTGCCCACGACTTTCATAGCTTCCACGTTCCGTACTACACACATTCGTGATGGTTCCGGCGCTATACAAATGAAAGCCGTATAACGTTACCTCCGTTGTTTCATAATGTGGTCACCCCAATTGCATATTAAATCATAACTACTTAAGCATAACCATTATCATAGCAAACACAGATTTGTCTAGCCTAGCATGGCATCTCTAGTAATCAATACAACGCAAACATAATATAAGCAAATCATATTTACGAAATAAAGAAAAGAGATATAAATATAACCTGAATATTTATTACAGACAAATCTTCTTGACCAAAGTCTCGGAGTGACTCCGTACAGACGCTACAACTACCGCTACGCTAACTAGCTGCTCTTTCTATTTCTCCTCTAACTCCTAAGAGTAGTGCTAGAGAGAGAAAGTAGAGAGAGAGAGTGTGTGTGAGAGAGAAAGTGAAAATTCTATGAAAGAATTGGTGTGTTAAATGAGGATGGAGAGGTCACTATTTATAGGCAAGCCATGGATCCAAGAGTACAAGCACACAAGCACACGTACAAGCAAACGAAGCAAGACGGAGGCCGTGTGTGACCAAAAGAGGCCGTGTACGGCCCTATACAGGCCGTGTACGGCTCTGTACAGGCCGTGTACGGCCCTGTATAGGCCGTTTACGGCCCTGGGGTGGCCGTGTGCTAGGCCGTGTGATTTTTCTGACTTTTCTCGCATCTTCGGAATGCCGTATCTTCTCCGTTTCGCGTCCGTTTGACTTGATTCTTTCGCCTACGGCTTCGTAATTCCGTTACGCTTCTAATGATGCCAATTTGGTAGAAATTGGATGTGTGGGGCCCGTGCGTGTCCAGAATACGTTTTGTAGCTTTCGGCTGCGCTGTAACTTGCATAACTTTTTCGTCCTTGATCCGTTTTGAGCAATCCTTATATCCACGTTCTCGTAATCTCCATAGCTTCAAAATAAGATAAATGTGAGGTCTTGGTATGGAGTTTATAGTAGATTTAGGGATTGGCTCAATTTGGTGCCCATTTCAGTGTATTTTCAGCCATTTTCGTATAGTTTTGAAAAGTCCGTCAAGTTTTCACCTTTATAACAAAATATGATAAATAATGATGTTTTAAGAATGTTTTTGTTATAAAAGGCCTAAATATGGGGTCAATAATGTAGGTAAAAACGTGACTTTTTACGCTACATCAAATATCCCACACTTAGAGTTTTGCTTGTCCTCAAGCAATTCCGCCTGTCAACTATACCCAGAAACGTTTTCTGAAAAAAATATTTTTAAGGGAGTCGTAAATATAAGTAAAAATACGAAGATAATCAAACAATCCCTCAGGTGTAACATTGGAGATATGCACACGACGTATCTAACTTTTCAGAATGATCATCTTAGGCATGCTTTCAATTCTCGTGATCTTGGAATATACATGACTGGGCGATTCCTCACTAGGTGGTCACTCAATTCACACAAGTGTATCGGGTTTCCTAATAATCTAGATCAAATGAAATCGCTCATAATACCAGTCATGCAGCATTCATCGTCATAGGCTTGATCGAGAATCGAATCTCCACCACTTAGACAGGGACGGCACTAATTATCCCAGGACATTTGATTGGGTTATATTTTGGGGGTGAAAAAGGGAAATATTTTGAAAAAGGAAAGGTTGGTAGGGTATGGAAGGAAGGACTAATCTTGACTCCAGAAACTCTTAAGGTCGTGAGAAACCTTTATTTGACTGAATCCTATAGAAAGGGGAATCCACCGAGAATTTCTTCTTTTTGGATGATTCTTGAACTTCCTTGGATCTTTTATTCTTTCTTTTTGTATTTTCTTGAGGCATTTTCTTTTCTATTTTTTTTTCTTTTTTTTTTCTTTTGCTTTTTTTAGATGCCTCATCCTCTTTTCGCTTTTGCAGTTTCTTCAAGATAATTTTCACGGCTCCATGGATGATTCTTTTGGGAGCTTCGGGTGATTTCTTTTGATATTCTTCTTTTGAAGTTCGTCACCAGGAATTTATGACTTGAGGGAGCAATTGCTCGAGTGGGTAAGGACATCCAAATAGCTGTTTCTCACTTCCTCATAAATTTCCTTTATCAAGACGTTTTGGTGGTGAGTGGAAATGTAGGTTTTTTTTTAGGGTTTTGAAAGAAACGAAAAGGCTTAGGCTCAACAGGGTTTTTCTAGGGGATCTTCAACACTAAAAGTGTCGGAAAAGGGTTGGCTTGAAAAGATATGAGAAAAAGGGGTTATTCCTAAAAATGTCCAGGTCATTTAATTGCACCTATGCCACGTATGGCACCTGTCAATATGGTCTCGAAACGCATGTCAGGAGCAAGTTCTAATTCAGAACGCATGCACCGGTCACACACAAGAAACGAAAAGTGAAGCATTAAAAATGAATGCTATTAGGCTCAAGATACCTCACCACAAGTTTATAGGGTTGTATGTGCCCAGCCATGTGATGCCCCTCTTAGACTTTCATTAAGAAAAAGTTGGAATCTGACCTGATTCTACCTCTTTCTGTTTAACCTTTGAGTTTATTTGAAAATTTTGTAGCCTTACATATATTGTTGACTCAGAATGGTTTTGAAAGTTTAGGGTAAAGTAATGACATATTGGCTTCATGCGAGAACAAGTTGAAAAATTTGAGGACATTTTTGAAAAAATTTAAGCTTATTATACGAAGTAGGGTATATTGCTATCCCACACTTAAAAATAAACATTGTCCTCAATGTTTGTGCCACTAAGTAGGGAGAATCCCACACTTAGGGTTTTAATAATTTTATTGAACAATTTTTAGTTTCAAGTATTCTCTAAGAATGGGGTTGCTAATCCCACACTTAGAGTTTGAAATGGGGGTCATGGCAAAATTTTTATAATGAAAATACTGAAAAGGAACTTCCCTATAAATAGTGGTTACTGGAGTTGGACCAGGTTCGTGCAGAAGTGGTGCAAATGATTTCAGAAGTTTAGGCTCAGCCATTCCATACGAAGCTAGTTCTGCAGTAATCACAACCTCATCAGAGTATCACGTCTCAGTAGTCAAAACATAAGTACAGAGTAATAACACGAAATAAAATAAAGATAAAGTAAAGATAAAGTAAACTAATAATAGTCATCTAGCAAGTCATCGCTATCTGGATCAATCTCATCCTCTGCAGTCCTGTCATAGACTGGTGTAGTAGCTGGGCTCGAAACATCAAGCATGGCATAAAGCTGCTCACGAAGAACTGAATCCATAGATGCAGAGGTCCCAGAGGCAGCAGGCTCAGCAGCAGGAGCAATAGGGTGTCCAGTAGATGGTCCAACAGCAGGTCCAACAAAAGATCCAGCAGCAGGGAAGAAAGACCAGGGTGGTCGAGATGGTCCTGGGTCTGGTCCCAACCTGAAAGGTGGTCCCGCAGGTCTCGGCAATCCGGCTACCTCACACAGTGCTGAAAGGATCTGATGATGTGCAGTGAAGGTCTGGAACAAGGCCCAAGTAGCAACGGGATCATACAGGGTAATGCCATACTCAAGAGTAGGTGGCTGTCTGATCGCTGGAGTAGTCTGTGGTGGCATAGGCTGGGCTGCAGGTGATGTGGCCTCCTCCTCATGCTCTAGCTGAACATCTACAAGTCCCTCCTCAGGGATAGCAGGTAAAGCTCTCCTGTGTCTCCTCTGCCTGGGTCTGTGTCGTCTCCTCTGTCTAGGTTGCCCCTCAGCAACATGATCCTCAGTCTCGATCCGAGCGTCCATCCTGAAATAAACATAATACAGGTAATGCTAGATAAAAAGTGAACAAATGCAGAAAGGACAGATGGAATGCCATCTAAACTTTTTGCACTTGAGTAAATAAAACTTATCTCAGATAAAGCTATTTGATTGTCTGATAAGTCGCAAGCCTGCATATATTAGATCAGTGATAACAATACTAGATTAAAAATAAACTAAGAAAATAAAAAGGACAGGAAAAGTAAGATAAGCTTGGGGTGCCTCCCAAGAGCGCTTTGTTTAAAGAGTCTTTTAGCTCGACTCTTGTACCTTTCTGGCTGACTCAAGGTGGTTCGAAGATAAAGACATCCTCACGAATGGGGAAGTCTTCGATGTAATGCTTTAACCGATGACCATTTACCTTAAAATTACCTTCTGGTGATTCGAGTTCGACTGCACCATAAGGGAATACCTTTGAGATTATGAATGGTCCGGTCCACCTGATCTTGAATTTTCCAGAGAACTTTTTGAAGCGCGAATTGAAGAGAAGCACTTTATCTCCTGGTTTGAACCTTGAGAGTTTAAGCTTGGAATCATGAATCCTCTTGGTTCTGTCTTTGTAGTTCAGGGAGCTTTCATATGCTTGATTTCTTAATTCGGCAAATTCATTTAGTTGCATTCTCCGATGGGAACCTGTGATAGAAGTGTCCAGATTGCAGTTCTTCAGTGCCCAGTATGCCTTGTATTCCAACTCCACTGGTAGGTGACATGCCTTGCCATAAACTAGACGATATGGTGTGGTACCTAAAGGTGTTTTGTAAGCAGTTCTGAATGCCCACAACGCATCGTCTAATTTGTCAGCCCACTTATCCCCATGATTTCCGACTGTTTGCTCCAAGATTCTCTTTAAAGCTCTGTTCGTGATCTCAGCTTGTCCATTTGTTTGCGGATGATAGGCGGTGGACATCTTGTGAGTGACGCCATACTGCTGCATAACCTTCATGAATTGAGTGTTGCAGAAGTGAGTGCCACGATCACTTATGATAGCTCTTGGAGTTCCGAATCGACAGAATAGTTGTTTGAGAAACTTTGTCACTACTCTGGCATCATTTGTCGGGAAAGCTTGTGCTTCGGCCCACCTGGAGACATAATCGACAGCAACTAGGATGTACTATTTTCCATTAGACTTAGGGAAAGGTCCCATAAAGTCTAACCCCCATATATCAAAGATTTCACAAGCCTGGATATTAGTGAGTGGCATTTCGTTCCTTGCTGACACATTGCCTTGTCTTTGGCAAATGTCGCAGCGTTTCACCAGGTCATAAGTATCTCGATAGATGGTTGGCCAGTAAAAGCCAGAATCATACACCTTTCGTGCTGTTAAGTTAACCGCGTGATGTCCTCCAGTAGGTCCATGGTGGCTTTGTCGAAGGATTTGTTCTGCTTCCTTCCCATCGACGCATCTTCTAATGATTTGATCAGGGCAAACCTTAAAGAAGAAAGGATCGTCCCAATAGTAATTCTTTATGTCGCGGAAGAATCTTCGTCTCTGAGATGTCGGCATTCCTTTGGGTATTATGTTTCCTACCAGGAAATTAGCATGATCAGCATACCAAGGATCTTTGGATGTGGATCCTTGATGGTATTTGCTGACGTGCATGAGTTGTTCTTCAGGAAACTGGTCTTGAATATCCTTTTCATTAAGCTGCTCTAGTGTAGGATTTTCTAATCGGCTTAGATGATCTGCTGCAACGTTTTCTGCTCCTTTCTTATCTCTGATCTCGATATCGAATTCTTGCAGGAGTAGAATCCATCTCAGCAGTCTAGGCTTTGCATCTTGCTTTTTGAAAAGATACTTCAAGGCTGAATGATCTGTATAGATGATAGTTTTGGACAACATAAGATAGGAACGAAATTTATTGAAAGCAAATACTACCGCAAGCAGCTCCTTTTCTGTGGTTGTGTAATTTTCTTGAGCGTCCGTGAGCGTTTTGCTGGCATAGTATATTGGTTGAAAGTGCTTATCCTTCCTTTGTCCCAATACAGCTCCAACCGCGAAATCACTGGCGTCGCACATGATCTCAAATGGAAGGCTCCAATCTGGGGCAATCATTATCGGTGCATGTACAAGCTGATCTTTCAAATAGTTGAAAGCTTGGAGACATTCATCTGTAAAGGCAAACGGAGTATCTTTTTCAAGAAGATGAGTCATAGGTCGAGAGATCTTGGAGAAATCCTTGATGAAGCGACGGTAGAATCCGGCGTGACCTAGAAAACTTCGGATGGCTTTAACAGAAGTAGGTGGAGGAAGTTTTGAGATAGTTTCAACTTTAGCTTTGTCAACTTCAATTCCGGCTTTTGATATGCGGTGCCCTAAAACTATTCCTTCTTTTACCATGAAATGGCATTTTTCCCAATTCAGAACGAGGTTTGATTCTTCACATCGGGCAAGCATCCTATCCAAGTTGGAAAGACAAGTAGAGAAGGAATCTCCAAAGACTGAGAAGTCGTCCTTGAATACCTCCATGCATTGTTCGATCATGTCATGGAAAATTGCCACCATGCATCGCTGAAATGTAGCAGGTGCATTACATAAACCAAACGGCATACGTCGATAGGAGAAAGTTCCATATGGACATGTGAATGTCGTCTTTTCTTGGTCCTTTGGATCGAGAGGAATCTGAAAATAACCGGAGAATCCATCAAGGAAACAGTAGAATTCATTTCCTGATAATCTTTCCAGCATCTGATCAATGAACGGTAGAGGGAAGTGATCTTTGCGAGTGGCTTCATTTAGTTTTCGGTAATCAATACACACCCTCCAACCGGTGACGGCTCGTGTTGGAATTAATTCATTGTTTTCGTTAGCGATAACCGTCATTCCTCCTTTCTTTGGGACAACTTGAACTGGGCTGACCCAAGGGAAATCTGAAATAGGGTAAATCAGGCCAGCGTCCAAGAGTTTGATAACTTCCTTCTTAACCACTTCTTGAATCTTCGGGTTGACTCTCCTCTGCCTTTGTACTGATGGTCTGAAGTCGTTTTCCATTAAGATCTTGTGAGTGCAATAGTTCGGACTGATCCCTTGAATGTCAGAAATCTTCCAAGCAATTGCTTTCTTATGTGACTTCAAAACTTCAATAAGTTTTGCCTTCTCTTCCGGCTTCAGGTCTTTTGATATGATAACTGGTAAGTGTGAAGATCCTTCGAGAAAAGCATATTCAAGGTGTGAGGGTAGTTCCTTCAGCTCCAATTCTGGTGGTTCTTCTATGGAAGGTTTCATCCTTGCAATTTCGTCTCTTTTAAGCTCGTCGAACTTCGTTTGAAATTCAGAATCTTCTGCAGGGATCTCTGGACTGTCGGCCGATGCTATTTCAACCCATTCTGGTTTATCGGAGAGCTCATCTTTTCTTAGCTCGTATTTTGCTTTTGAAGAGTGAGAGACTGCATTGTCTTCAGTGATTATGGTATCGTTGTTTTCCGTGAATGCAAATCTCTGGAATTGAGCAGAAGAAGATGTGCTGAATGTGATCTCTGGATTTGATCTTTCAGATTGTAGACAAGGTGGTTTAAGCATTGACTCCATCTCTTCGAGAGTCTTCAGAATTTGGTCTTTTGTGAAAGATGAATCAGGTACTTCAGGAGTAGGGTTCCTTCTTAAGAGAGTGACAGGTGTGCCAGATCCAAGCGGAGCAGCTGTGATAGAACTGTTAAGCTGATTGCTGGATTTCTTTAAAGGAAATAGCACTTCCTTAGATGCAGTTGGTGGATCCGAGATAGCTGAGCATAGACCTCCATCTTCTTTGCAAAGTCTTCTGGTGGTGATGACCGTGTTTGGAAGAGAGTTATTGCTGCTTACTGCGAGGATCTCTTCCAGGTGTTCTTCAATTATTTCCTGCATAAAATCTACAAGACCAAGGTCTTCTCCCACAGGTTGTTTCATTAGTTTGTCAACATTGAAGGTGACCTCCTCAGTTCCAACTCGAAGTTTTAAAGATTTTTCATTTACGTCAATGACGGCCTTGGCAGTGTTTAGGAAAGGTCTGCCAAGGATGAGTGGAACTTCGGTGTCTTCCTCAATGTCCATGACAACAAAATCCACAGGAAAGACGAATTTATCAACACGTACCATAATATCTTCAGCAATTCCACGAGGGAGTTTAACTGATCTATCGGCTAATTGGATGGTCATACGAGTTGGTAAAAGTTCGCTTAATCCTAATTTCCTATAGAGGGAATACGGCATAAGGTTTACACTAGCTCCTAAGTCGGCTAAGGCGTTACTTATTTGAACATCCTGTAGATAACAAGGTATAGTGAAACGGCCAATATCTCCTAGCTTTGGGGGTAGTCCTTGTTGCATGATCAAAGAACACTCTGCATCTAAAGGCAAGTTAACTATTTGTCTAAGTTTTTCTTTATTTGATAAGAGTTCTTTAAAGAATTTGGCACAACTAGGCATCTCAACTAAAGCATCTAAAAGTTTAACATTTAAGTGTAAGCTTTTAAACATCTCTAGATATTTTCCAAACTGAGCTTCTTGTTTCTCTTTCTTAAGCCTACCAGGGAAAGGTATACGTGTAGGAACAATGACTTCTGGGGCTTTAGAAGGTGCTGGCTCAGGAGTAGTGACAGAAGTCTTAACTGGTACTGAGTCAGTGAGAGGTGAAGAAATAGAAGGTTCGTTTGTCGGAATATCTATCGATTTCTCATTCTTAGTCTCTTTTCCTCCTCTAGTGACCACAAGGATATAATCATAAGATGAATGATGAATAGCCTTGCTAATCGCTTCTTCCCTTTGCTTCTCATCAATTTTTAAAAACAACCTTTTTACATTATCCTCCATGTTTTTAACTAAATCGTTTGAAATCCTAAGCAAACTATCAATTTGGTTTTGAAAATCAACAATTTGTTTATTAATATTATTTTGATTAACCATGAAGTTATTGAAAATTTCGGTGTTTAGACGAGAAGTCAAATGAGAGGAAGTAGAGGGTGAAGAAAGAACTAACGATTGAGAAGAAGGTCTACTGGTTGGCCTCTGAATGAAAGATTTTGAATGATGTGCTTGATCAGAGGTTTCTCCAGTAGTGGCAAGAATATCTTCTTTGAACCTTTGGCGTGAGAATAACTTTTGAGGTTTCTTCTCGTGTTTGGGTTTAAAAGGTTCTTGCATGTCCTTGACAACTTTAGTGATTGATTCAATTTGAGCTTTTAAAGTGTCCAAGGCATTAGAAGTACTCCTTTCCTCCGAAGTTGATTCATCTTGCTCCAAGTCATGTTGATGCATCGTCATCGTCTCGATCAACCTCCACGCTTCTTCTGAAGTATGTAGCATGAAATTTCCGGATGAAGCAGCATCGAGGGTTTGTTGGTGATGAGGATTCAAACTATTGTAGAATGTGCAGACCAGATTCGTTTCAGCAAACTGATGATTCGGACATCTTCCGAGCAAATTCTTAAAGCGTTCCCAAGCAGAGCTTAATGATTCATTATCCTTTTGGAGAAAGTTAGTGATTTCATTCTTAAGCTTGGTTTGTAGGGATGGTGGGAAATATTTAGCCATGAATTTGGTAGCCATCTCCTCCCATGAATGAATCGAATTGGGTTCGAGTTCATAAAACCATGCCTGTGCTCGAGAAGCTAAAGAATAGGGAAACAGGTGAAGTCGGGTAACTTCATTACTGGATCCCGTTTGTTCGAAGGAGTCAGAAAGGTTGATGAATTTGTTAAGATGAGAGTTTGGATTTTCAACCGGAAGACCATGAAATTGGCACTGAGATTTGATCATTTTAATGAAGTGTGGCTTAATTTCAAGGTTTTCGTCAGCAGATGATACGATTGGTCCTCCTCGTTCCTCTAGCAGTGGCTTGATTGATGAGGCGAGAGTGATACGATTCGTCATAACTTGTTGGTAGAAAGTAGAGTTTTGGAAAGGACGGGTTTAAACTAATCTAAAAATGGAAAAGGAAATCTAACCTAAACACAGAAAAAATAACTTACGGATGATATTGATCTTCCGAAAGGATCGCTAAATAACTAAGATAACTAAAATACCTAAAATCGGTCGTTGTAGTCCCCGGCAGCGGCGCCAAAAACCTGTTGCGTCCGTGACGGTCGTTATCGAAGCGGGCACAACAGTGGGGTGTTTTAAATTTATAGAGCTGGGGATATCCTAAGCTAATACTACTTTCAGCCCTAATTAGGTTACTAGGGTAGTAAGCGGTATGTTGACTCAGGTGTCGTTCTTACACTACAACGGGCATGGGATCTTAGGCGTTCTAATTATCTTTTGTAATCTAGCTAGGGTTTAAAATAAGATTTGATTTGGTTTGGTTTTATAACTAATCTACGGAAAATAAATGCAGAAAAGGAAAAGATGTTTGTACGGAGGCTCGGAGAACAGTGGATACGAGAGTGTTTACTATGATGCTGGTATATGCTTTGGATAGTAGTTATGGGTGTTAAAGCCACTAGTTATGATGATTAATCCGTTGAGTAACCGGAACTTAAATTAACACGAAGTATTATACCTACGGCAGTTCCTTAGCTTATCCCGCGTATTTAAACGTTATACGAAGTACTATGCCGTTTTATGGTTTTTCCTTAGCATTGATTCAAATTACCAATTTGCTCATTGGATACCCTATATTATTAATGATGTATAATTACGATCCTATCAAATATCTAACGTAAAGGTCTCTACAATCAGATAAATAATATGTCACATGGATAGCAATTATATAGTGTCAGATACACCGGAAGTTCTCCCAAATGTACTGATCAATTCAATCAACAGTTATTCTCTAATCCTATTCCCCAATCTCTGACAAATGTGTGTCGGTATCATGGCACGAATTGTTGAATAAACAATAAAGTGAACAGGAGTTACCCTACGGAATAGGTTGGATTAACTTGTCTAACGGTTTATTGAATTGTTCATCATCAATCATATAAATCACCTTAACTATTACATGCACATCACTCTACTGTATAAACATCAACTTATATCTGAAAACCCTAATCATGCAGTTACATATAGTAATCGGAGGTTCAGTTCTAGCATGCAACATTCCTAAGGCAACAATCAAACAAGAACATGCAATAGGAAGGCACACAGATAACTATTCCTATTTCATACTGTATCACATAACCAGATAATTGGATCATAAATATCCCGAAAGGTCTCTCAAAGATATTCAATATATGAACTTGAATCTAACCTATCTCTAATCCTATGCTCCGTATCTCTTATGATGTAGTTTCAATCTAGAGAATACAGCCATGTCGAGTTCAAATGCTTCATCATACATAGAATAGGTAGATTACGTACCACTAATAACTGGCCAGGTTTTAGCAGGAAGTTTCTAACCACAGCATAAGTTGGATAGGTAAACAATTGAGATTCAATTCATAAATTCAGATACAGTTTAATATTCACACAGACAGAGTAACAGTATGTTTACAATTGGGATTCATTATTTCCACAATGGATTGTGCCCACGACTTTCATAGCTTCCACGTTCCGTACTACACACATTCGTGATGGTTCCGGCGCTATACAAATGAAAGCCGTATAACGTTACCTCCGTTGTTTCATAATGTGGTCACCCCAATTGCATATTAAATCATAACTACTTAAGCATAACCATTATCATAGCAAACACAGATTTGTCTAGCCTAGCATGGCATCTCTAGTAATCAATACAACGCAAACATAATATAAGCAAATCATATTTACGAAATAAAGAAAAGAGATATAAATATAACCTGAATATTTATTACAGACAAATCTTCGTGACCAAAGTCTCGGAGTGACTCCGTACAGACGCTACAACTACCGCTACGCTAACTAGCTGCTCTTTCTATTTCTCCTCTAACTCCTAAGAGTAGTGCTAGAGAGAGAAAGTAGAGAGAGAGAGTGTGTGTGAGAGAGAAAGTGAAAATTCTATGAAAGAATTGGTGTGTTAAATGAGGATGGAGAGGTCACTATTTATAGGCAAGCCATGGATCCAAGAGTACAAGCACACGTACAAGCAAACGAAGCAAGACGGAGGCCGTGTGTGACCAAAAGAGGCCGTGTACGGCCCTATACAGGCCGTGTACGGCTCTGTACAGGCCGTGTACGGCCATGTATAGGCCGTGTACGGCCCTGGGGTGGCCGTGTGCTAGGCCGTGTGATTTTTCTGACTTTTCTCGCATCTTCGGTAGGCCGTATCTTCTCCGTTTCGCTTCCGTTTGACTTGATTCTTTCGCCTACGGCTTTGTAATTCCGTTACGCTTCTAATGATGCCAATTTGGTAGAAATTGGATGTGTGGGGCCCGTGCGTGTCCAGAATACGTTTTGTAGCTTTCGGCTGCGCTGTAACTTGCATAACTTTTTCGTCCTTGATCCGTTTTGAGCAATCCTTATATCCACGTTCTCGTAATCTCCATAGCTTCAAAATAAGATAAATGTGAGGTCTTGGTATGGAGTTTACAGTAGATTTAGGGATTGGCTCAATTTGGTGCCCATTTCGGTGTATTTTCAGCCCTTTTCGTATAGTTTTGAAAAGTCCGTCAAGTTTTCACCTTTATAACAAAATATGATAAATAATGATGTTTTAAGAATGTTTTTGTTATAAAAGGCCTAAATATGGGGTCAATAATGTAGGTAAAAACGTGACTTTTTACGCTACATCAAACAACAATATATAACATAATATCATGTTTTTTAAAAATTTTTACATGTAAATTGTGTATTTTAAATTTTGGTTTCTTAAAAACTATTTTCAAGAACAATCCACAAATTCATCAAATTATTGTGTTTTATACTTAGAATGTGATGTATAAACAAGTTATATAACGAAATTTAAGTAAAGAAATCAAAGAAAATTAAATTTCCTTACAATGAGATTATGATGATGATCACGTTTGATGATGATGAGTCTGAGTTATTGTTAATGTTTTTAGTATTTAAGTTGCTCCTGCTACTGCTTACTTACAGCTGCTGTTGCCTCCGATTGAAGAAGAAGAAGAAAAAGTGATATAGTGGTGTGTGAAATTATTGAAGTTTGGTAGTCTGGTTGTGAGGGTGGGAGTGTATATCGAGTTTAAAATTCAAAGAGTATGGTGATGTACAGAAGTATGTCTCACAAATAATTGAGTTGGTTGGGTTATTTTAGCCCGTTAATTTCGGGTACGGGTATAATTGGTACAATATAAAACTTAATATTTTATATTTTTATTTTGTAGATGTTCTCCTGGTTTGTTATTTAAATTTAGAATAATGAGATTTTCATTATTTTAGACTGATGTACAAATTTTTACATTTTACTGCACGCATCCAATTG
Organism: Helichrysum umbraculigerum; assembly: GCA_949592205.1. Lineage (NCBI taxonomy): Eukaryota > Viridiplantae > Streptophyta > Magnoliopsida > Asterales > Asteraceae > Helichrysum > Helichrysum umbraculigerum. Next base: position 137,684,387 of record CATIUR010000003.1, on the reverse strand, counting down.
GGCGCCAAATTTCAGTTAAATTACGAATTCATATTTTGAGGTAATGTTCCAAATACTTTCAAACGTATGAGAAAAATAGAACTTTTATGATTTGTGATCTCTAGGTACGTTTTACAATTGTTTCTGTTCGTTTTGTAATACGTTTTATATAAAACGTATATCTAAGTTTTTTTATTTATATGTTATAGATATACTAATACTCGTAATTAATAATTGAATTATTAATCATTTTTGTGTCACCTACTTTTGTTATTTATTTTGTCGGATTTGTTCCGATACGTTTGTACACGATTATAATTAATCACATAATATGTAATACTTTTTGTTTAAAAGTATTTGGGCTTGCTAGGCTTAAATCACATCGAAAGTTTTGTTTAAACTTAATCAGGAAATTAGCGTAAGAATGCACGTGATTAGATGTTAATTATTACCTAATTTGGAGAGTTGTCACAGATCGTAATCTAACGATCGTACATGTTGTGTAATCAGCACAATCCATGCATAATTAGTTACATATCAAACAAGTATAAGAAACAAGTAGATATAAAAGGATTCATCACAATACATCGGGCGAACGTTGATGACAAAAACAGACTTAAAACAATTGATGGGTACTCTAGGAATGCTATGGATACATTGGCTAATCAGAGGAAAGTTCATTGAAGACTAACAAATAAATGAAGAATGGAGGAACCATTCTCCACCCTTGGATCAACAAAATTAAGGGCTAAAATTAAATCAGATTTATTTTTTAATTTGTTATGTTTTTGTGTTAAAAAAACGCAGAGGGGTAGATGGGTAATTTTACACATCAGTGGTATCTTTTATCTGCAAGGGTTTTTCATTCACAGTTCCACCATCATGTGTTCAGACATCAAAAAACTCTTTCGCCCTAATTTCTTTGCACATTTTTTGCCCTAATTTCTCTCACAAATCATCAATAATCTGCAATTGATCTTGTTAACACTCGCTCGTTACTCGATTCTCACAGTGAATCCTTGTTGCGATGAAGTTTTGTACTCAATTTCGATCCAAATTGTAGTTCGTATCTCGTTTTTTTAGTATTACGTTGATATTGTGTATCTTATGGCTGAATCTAGCCATATTAAAAAGATTTTCAGCATATCGGCTCCCAGGGGCGGAGCCAGGAAAACGTAATAGAGGGGGCAAAAAAAAGTTATGTTTTATTTCTTTATAGTTTTGTGGGGGCGGAATATTTAAAATGTCATTAATACCTTAAAAAAAAATTTACGTAATTTGAAAATTCTTGTGGGAGCGGCTGCCCACGCCCTGTCTCCGTCCCTGGTTTTGATTATGAGATACCCGCGCCCAAATCTTAGCAAATCACATGATTTACTGTTTTAGTATTCCATGAAAGCATGCCTTTCATAATGAATAGTAATTATGTGCAATCAAACTTGTAAATTCTATTCAACATGTAAAATGTAAATAATATACATACTATGGTTTAATGCTAAAATACAAATTAGATGTGAATACAAGCACAAAATAAAATACAGTATACTATGCATCTATATATGTATATTATGAGTTTGTTCTCATTGTCCCTATCTAAGTCTACTTTTATAAAATATAGCACAAACTGGTTTCTACAATTATTTTTCGTTTGAATATAATATTTTGCGGGTGATGATCTAGTTGGACTTGAAGGAAACTCCTATAGCAAGATGGAACAAGATCTGTGATAGATATCATTCATACTGTATCCAGAATGGAGTCTCGATTTTGCAATCCCTCATCCTTGATGATCCCGGTTCAAGTACGCAGGCCTCTTTCGATACACACGATACGCAGCCATTCACATCCATCCACGTCTACCTTCTTCTCCGATCACTTTCATCCTTCAATTTCCAGTATTCGCGATGCTATTAAGGGTATATTAGTAATCTACCTCCTCATCAAATCTGACGTTAAATTTCGTTTATTTCCGTTAACCTTCTTCCTATATAACTGATTTCCTTTCCATTTTTTTCAAAGATTTGTTCCAAAATTCCATCAATTTACTCTCGCTTTTTCCGGATTTTTATCAATTTACTCTCGATTTCAATCACGATGACAATTTTCATTATCGAATTGTTCTTCCAGTTGATGACGATGATTTAGAAACTGAAAGTACCTATCTTTATACTCTGTTAACAATTGTTAATTCTTGTAATTTTCATAAACAATTAGGTTAGATTGTTTTTTGGTGATTAATTAGGTAAAAATTGATCATTTATATGATACATTTAGAGTGATTTTGAAATTATTAATTAATTAAATACCTTTATAGTAGCTTAATTATTAATCAACTATTGATTAATGAGTTTAGTGTGTGTATTTCTGATTTGTATTTTGTATCACTTGTTAATGTGCATATATAAAAAGAATTTTGTTTGTCTGTATTTAATACATTTAGAGTTAATGTATTGTTAACAAATTTATTTCAATCACTATATGATTTTTGATGTCATGTGTATAAATCTCAAGTTTATTATTATTTTTGATCTTATTGATTTTTTTCCAAATGTTTATTGTGTATCAAGTTTAATGATCCAGTTATTAGTGTACAAAAGTATCAGGTCCTATGAGAGGCTGCATCCAAAGCTGGGCACATTACCCGTTTTTAATATCTGTTTCATCCAGGTTGCTTGGAGCTTTGGAAATGCACTTCTTGGTGACAATGAAGGTGCTGAAGTTTTTATTGTTCTGGATGTGTGTTAGCTTATTAGTTCACCGAGGCTGGTATTACCACTTAAAATTACTCGTTTCTTGTCCAGTTAAGGGTCGGGTATGTACTTATCTATGTATCCTTTGTAGGTGATGCTACTTTGATAATCTTAATAATGTTGGAAGATACTGCAACTTTTGATTAATATTGATGAATACCCCTACCAAATTAGTATGGTGTGATCCATCAATACACACACGCACATGATGCAGTTGCTGAGTTGCTGAAAAATATATTTCACTACAATTGAACCTAGAATTTGGAAAAGCTGGTACGAGCTATACTTCAGTTCACTGATATCTAAAACTTTATCAGCTTAGTTGTCCATTTAAGTAGTTCTATGTTCTATTGTAATGACATCTTCTATCCAGTTTATATGCAGGTTTTCAAGCAATTTTTTACTGAGTTTATATGACCCATTTGATTCGTTTTCCAGCTATTTTAGTATTCGATCAGTGTGACTCGTTGGAAAAGCATGACCTGAAATGACTCCATAAGTTAACGTGCCAAAATTACTTTGTGTAATATTATTTATTGGTTGATGGTTGATGCTAACTTTTGAAACATGAAACTACTTCAGGTATGAGAGATGCCCAATGTTTTGATTATTCCCCGTAGTGCAGATTATAGTGAAGTAGTGTAGTTGGAGATTCGGGTGTGGTTATATATGCTACACAGAAACAAGTTCTCAGTGGTGAAGTATATACGTGGGTTGAAACTATTGATAGTTCTGATGTTAAACAAACCATATGGCCATGTGCTTCTAGGATTATGAGCAGTGATTCTTTTTCGCATGTACTGTTGTCCGAACCAACCAAGAAAGCTATTGCAGATCTGGGTTTTCAGTATATGACACCGGTAAACCAAAAAGATTTGAACTTTGTTATTTGCTTCAGCTTGTTTAAATTGTATGTATACAATATAATTATAGATACAATCCAGAGGTATTCCCCCTCTTTTGGAAGGAGACGACGTTCTTGGAGCTGCAAGAACGGGTTCTGGTAAACCTTTAGCCTTTCTTCTACCAGCAGTTGAGATGTTGTATCGTCTCAAGTATGCTCCTTGAAATGGGACTGGTGTTGTTGTCATTTGCCCATACAGGGATCTTTCGATACGGCCGATACATGTAATTGTTCTACTCTGCTATTTATCAATTAAATTTAGAGCCTACAATTGTTGGTATTTTGTTTGTGTTGAATGTGATTTTGATAATTTTGATTGTACAAACTCATGCAGTTGCAAAGGACCTCAGAAGTATCATCTGTATCATTCGTAGACTCTTGCGTTGGTTATTGGTGGTGCAGCGAGAAGAGGAGAAGCTGAGCATCTTGTAAATGGAGTTAGTTTATTAGTAGCTACTCCTGCGCGACTTCTTGATCATCTACAGAACACAAAAGAGTTTATCTATAAGAACCTTAAGGTTAAATGATTCTAATGATTAAACACAATGCACTCCCTCCTTAAGGTTAAATGATGCTAATGATTAAACACAATGCACTCCCTTTTTAAAAAGGATACATATACTCTAATTATATACAGTTTTTATGTGTGATACACAATGATCATTCATAGTTAATTTTTACAAAATATACACTGTACATAGTTTCATATATAAATTGTTTAATCGGTATACTCTATAATTAAATATGAGACATCAACGGCAAACTTGTGGACAGTAACACCACAACATTCATAAAAAAACATATTCTATACTTTATCTATAAACAAAACAATACAACAATTTAATAAACTTCGTGCAGTAAATTAAATAAATTCCATTGATGTAGAACATGACTAAAATGGGACAAGAATACATCCAGAATAAATTCCATTGATGTTGGTTCAGTTCAACACCTGTGAATATTCATCATGTACCATTAAACTTAACCATTTAAAATACATCATTAAACTTAACCATTCAAAATACATCATTAAACTTAAGGTTAGAAACACAAGAAATGACTGCACCATTCTCAATTCATTCTTCACCATTTTTATCAGTTGAATCTTTGAAGTCATCTCCATCAGTTGTTTCATAATTCATATCATATTCATTTAATTCTCTTCATTTCTTCTTGAATCTTTTTCTTCGTGTATACCGTTCGTCCGGAAGTCACTTGGTTTGCACTTTTGATACTTCCTGCTTGATTTTTTTCACTTTCATCACATTCTTTTCCTTTCCCTTGCTCTTGATGATAATCATTGAAATCATCAGTATTAACTATTTCATCAAAAGTATCGTAGGAATTTCTTCGCTTTCGTTCTTCTTCTGCTTTCTGAAGTTCCATCAACGTTGCTTTCCTGATATTAGATTTTGACATAATTATAAGATAAAACATAGAATTCAACCAAAATTACAACATACGTTAGTATTATCTAACAATTGGATGAATTTCTTGTTCTTACAATACTTTACTTTTATGAATGGGTCAATTGGCTTTGGTTCCTTTAATAATTTTGTTAGTGGAAAGCTAGTAAACTCCGATTTTCCCACAACTCTAAGAGCTATGGAGCCTGAATCAGAGGAAGGGATGGGTCAACTTCCTTATGCATTATAGGCATTCCCACAAATCTATTAACCACCAACTGCCTCCGGACTCTACAAGCAAACAAGTCATAACCATTTTTATGACCAGGTGGACGCAGCTACTTTTTTTGGTCATGATGTATGTTACCAACAAAGTACAACTAGTCTACAAAGGAGAAGACAGTTTTTAAGTTAAATGACTAGTCTTTTTCGTTTTGTCCCTTTTCCTGATATATTGTAGTATTACTCTAGCATCAATTTACTAACAATAGTGGTGTTTTTTAAATTCAAATGGTGAAACATGATTTCCAAGGATTTATGCAATAGATTGCATACCACTGTAATGTCAACCCTCTAAAATCATTTATCATATTACAATGATACATAATAAAGTATATATGATAATTCAAGAATATATGTTCTTACCTCCTTTGTCTTCTTTGGAATTCCAGTCAACAGGCCTTCTTGATTTGTGTTATACTTCTTGGATTGATTTCCAGAGATTTCTTTTTTTCAGCAGTTAAAAAGATTAAACATTCATATTACAATGATACATAATAAACGTATATAGATATATATAAAAAAATTTTACCTGTTGTTGTTGTTGTTGTAGGTTTGGGCTTTTTCGTTGCATCCTCATCCAAGTCTTTTGTAACTTTCTTTCTCTTTCCTTTTTTTCTTTGTGCATAAAGTGATCCAAAAGCTCCATTAGATAAATATATTATATAACATGTTGATTGATACACAATACACCTATTCAAGATACATAATGAACATAGGAATTTAAGTTTTAAACTAAATCAGTATATTATAACGTACACATGTTCATTGATACAAAATACACCTATGCTAGATACACAATGAACATATGTTACCCACTAAAGTTGAAAGTCCATCATTAGTTTGTGAATATTTTTGATACACAATGAACATGTGTTATAAGATGCAGAAATTATGTACGTATTTTACTAGCTAAATCATTATAATCCAAAGTGCATTGATACATAATACACCTAACTATATACACAATGAACATAGACATTATACTAAATCAGTATATTATAGCACATTTTCATTGATACACAACACACCTATTCAAGATACACAATGAACATAAAAATTTATATTTTCAACTAGTACATGTTGATTGATGCACAATACACCAATTCAAGATACACAATGAACATAGGAATTTATGTTTTAAAAATAATGCTGTTTGATACACAATACACCTATGCAAGATACACAATGAATATAGAAATTCATCACTATATTATATAACATGTTGATTGATACATAATACACCTATTCAAGATACACAATGAACATAGAAAATTTATTTTAAACTAAATCAGTATATTATAACACATGTTCATTGATACAAAATACACCTATGCTAGATATACAATGAACATATGTTGCCCACTAAAGTTGAAAGTCCACCAATTAGTTTGTGAATTTTTTTGACACACAATGAACATGTGTTATAAGATGCAGAAATTATGTACCTATTTTACTAGCTAAATTATTATAATCCAAAGTTCGTTGATACACAATACACCTAACTATATACACAATGAACATAGACATTATACTAAATCATTATATTATAACATATTTTCATTGATACACAACACACCTACTCAAGATACACAATGAATATAGAAATTTATGTTTTAAACTAGTAGATGTTGATTGATACACAATACACCTATTCAAGATACACAATGAACATAGGAATTTATGTTGTAAAACTAATGTTGTTTGTTACACAATACACCTATGCAAGATACACAATGAACATAGACATTATGTTACAAACTAAATCACTATATTATAGCACATTTTCATTGATACACAATACACCTATTCTACATATACTAATATAATATGTTGATTCATACACAATACACATATTCAAAATACACAATGAACATAAAAATTTTTGTTTTAAACTAGTACATGTTGATTGATACACTATACACCTATGCAAGATACACAATGAACATAGAAATTTTTGTTTTAAACTCGTACATGTTGATTGATACACAATACACCTATTCAAGATACATAATGAACATAGGAATTTAAGTTTTAAACTAAATCGGTATATTATAACACAAATACAACTATGCTAGATACACAATGAACATGTGTTACAAAATACAACTATTGTTTTTTGATACACAAAGCCATTGTCTTAAATACACAATCAGGTATTAAACAAACAATACATGAGAATAAACTGTATAGATCAAAAACCAATACATATGTATGTACCTCTAGAGGAATTCATCGTTAAATCAGAATCTGAAGAATTTTCTTCGATGTTGATCGTTAATGGAGAAATTCTTGTTGTTCTCTTGAAACAAATACTAATTCTCGAGTTTTTATTACTTCCTGTAACAAAAAACATGTCGATCATTATTATTAATTTCGTCAACAAATTTTTTTTAAGGGAATTAAACGAGTGTTCATGAAATAACTTACTTTTTGAAGATAAATCACCATCATCTTTGACGCTTTTATTGATTTTATCTTTCATATTGAACAATTTAAAACTGAATGCCAATTGTATTTTTTAGGAACTAGGGTTCTTGAGAGTTTTCTTTATGGAGAGGTTTTTTAGAAGAGGAATAGGTTTAATATGATTTTAACGGAAATGTCTTAACAATCGTTAAATAATATGTTATGTGAAGTTGTGATATTACCTTTTTGCCCTTTTATTATGTTGGTAATGAAAATTGAGCGGACGTACAAGATTGGTGCGTATGATGTGTACGTTAAGAAGTGCGAGCCCAATAACCGTACTCCATCCTTGATAACACTTTTACTGCTCGTTTGGCTCTCTGTTCACGTTCTTTCCAAGAAGATCACGAGGCGATCATAGTTCAGTTGATATTAGAAATGTTTATCATGTGTCAGTTTGATATGTTGTTCATCTTTTTTTGCTGTAATTTATTTATCTACATGTTTTACTTTGTAATGGTTTGTGTTTGTGAATTGAAATTTGTGGTTAATATTGTTGGAAACGAAAGGAACAGGCAATCCCTACTCAACGATTCAACAAGATTAAATCAACTGATTCCAAACAAAGGAAACAAAATGATGAGAGGATACCTGTATTTGATTAGGCACATAAATGTTGTTAAAGTTAACAATTGTAGTTGGATGTCTACATTTATTGATCATATCCCATGGATTGATACCAAAAAGGCAAGCAAGAGAGTACATAAAAAAAAAAGAGAGCTGCTAATTAGTATACCACGGATAGGCATCAGATACTAGTTATTTAAGTAGTCCTTGCGCTGTTTCCTGCTGTTTGGGAATAGTTACCACTACCCCTCCATTTTTTGGACTTACCATGAAGCTGCTAGAGGCGGCCTTGATATTCGGTGGTAAACAAACAAGGGCGGTGTAGTTTCTACGGATGTCCAGTTTCTGCACGTGGCCTTCAACGAACACAATGTTGTTGAGGCCATTATCTTTGATCAACACAGCCCTAAACACATTGTCATCCAAATCCTTGCACACATTCTTATCTACTCCTAAATCCATGAATATATATAGTTCTTCAGGAGTGTCTGTGAACTTTGCGATTCCAGGCATATGCAGTGAAAACTTCATGGATGTACCAAGAGTTACATCCTCGTCACCCCCAGTTAGAACTGGAGCATCTTTACCGGTCACCACTGAATATATATCACTTAGATTTTCAGCTTCTTCAAGGGTCACCCTTGATGTAACACGGAGTGTATGAGGCGTGCTATGTAACACCCTCCTCGCGAACCTACCAGCCATGCGTGATGAGCATCCTCCATATATTATATTCCTTGGTGACAATTCTTCTGAAATAAATCATATTTAGCCGCACACATACACCCACACACACATACACACATCACAGGGGGGATTTTTTTTAGTTTATAATATATAAATACAATAAAATGCAATTGGGTGGTAATTGATAGTCCCAAAATAAGAATAAGAATGTAATTTTATATAAATAATTCAAACTTTAGGATCACACAGAACCCAAAATTGGGTATTCTTTTTAAGTGAATAATATATAATATATAAAAACAATAAAATGCAACTGGGTAGTAATTGATAGATTCACAGAGAATCCACAATTGGATTTTTTTGAAATCTTTTGGTGCCAAAATAAGAACAAGAGTGTAATTTTAAATAAAAAATTCAAACTTTAGGTTCACACAGAACAAAAAATTGGAAATTCTTTTAAAGTGTATACTATAGAAGACAATAAAATGCAATTGGGTAGTAATTGATAGATTCACAGAGAATCCACAATTGGATTTTTTTGAATTCTTTTTGTCAGAACATAAGAAAAAGAATGTAAATCTTCATAAAAATTCAAACTTTATATTCACACAGAACCCAAAATTGGGTATTCTTTTAAGGTGTATAATATAGTAGAAGGCAATAAAATGCAATTGGCCAATTGGGTAGTAATTGATAGATTCACAGAGAATCCAAAATTGGATTTTTTTTTTTTTGAATTCTTTTTGTCCCAACATAAGAATGAGAATGTAAATTTTGAATAAAGATGCAACCTTTAGATTCACGGAGAACTGGGTTTCTTTTTTAAGTGTATACTACAGTACTATACAACAACAATAAACTGCGATTAGGTAGTAAATGATAAAAATTAGACCTTTTTGTCAGAACATAAGAATAAGAATGTAAATTTTGAATAAAAATGCAAACTTTATATTCACAGAGAATCCAAAATTGGGTATTCTTTTTGAGTGTACACTATATAAGACAATAAAATGCAATTGGGTAGTAATTGATAAAAAAAGAAATTAGACCTTTTTGTTCAAGAATAAGAATGTAAATTTTGAACAAATATGCAGCTTTAGATTCACAGAGAATCCACAATTGGATTATTTTTTTAAGTGTATGATATATAAAAACAATAAAGTGTAATTGGGTAGCAATTGATAGAAAGTAGAGTTATATTATTAGCCCTAAAATAATCAAAACTAAATACAAGTAAAGTAGCAGTACCAAGAAGAGATCTGAGAGCAGTCATGAAAGGGCTTGGAGGATTTGGTGGACGTCGTAAATAAGGAACGGCAACGGAGGATAATCTGTTAACGAGCATCTTTAAAACGAATGCCATCGATTTTAACTTTAATTGATGATAGAGGGATTCAAAGTCTGTTTCTTTCTTTCTTCTTTATATTAAACTAAAATTCTTGGGGAAGAAGACAACAGCACCTTTGTGTATCTAGGACTTCTTTTTATTATTCGATCCTTCTGGACGACATCTTTTTTATTTGTCATTAATTTATTACTACTTTATTTTATTTTTTCTAAAAACATCCTTTTAGATAAAAGAGAATTGCTCGTGTCATCCCGATGTTTTTTCAAAAAATCACGTTTCATCCTTGATTTCATCGAATGTCACCACTCGTTCCTATATTTGCTCTTCTTACTCACTGATAGTTCACTTCGTTAAATCAGTTAACTTTATTCATTAAGGAGTAAATTATACCGATCATCCTTGTGGTTTACGCGAAATTACACCGATCATCCTTTTCTTTTGAATTTACACCAATCATCCCTAAGTAATCTAAAAGTTCATGCCAATCAACGTTTATTTTATTGCTTGTTTTAAGTTTATAAAGTTGTAGGAATAATAAATTTAGTTGAAACGGTAAATGGTTTTAGGTTCCAGACAATAGATTAAAAAGGGATAAATAATTAAGAAATAACTGGGTCAGTTATGTGGCTGCATCGACCTAACATCTCTGACTTTCCCAAAATTCATCCCCTTTCCCATTTTGGTAAAACCTAAAACAAAGAACTAGTATAAGAGAAACTCATGAATAAACACTAAAAGAAATTAGGAAGTTAAGGACTAGCCTTGTGAGCTTGTTAAGCTTCATCATCATCATCATCATCTCATCTTCATCCTCCCAAACTGATTTGTAAGTGTGATTATGCTTAAATTTGAATTATGAGCTTACTTTGATTTATTATGTGAGTAATGACCTAAATATGAGATTGGAGTATGTAAAGTTGTTAATTGATGTTATATGTTGTTGCTAAATGTTAATTGAAGTAGTATTGGTTATTTAGAACCTGAATTTGTTGTGTTTGAGTTAGATTTTTGAGTATTGGGTTTGTGCAGGAAACCAGTTGCAGGTCGCCTGTAACTGGGCTGTACCCAGCGGGTAGTTGATTACCTGGCGGGTAAACCGGCTAAAATGGGAGTCCGGCGGGTATCATGGTACGCGGCGGGTAAACGGGTAAATTTGGTACGGGTAAAATTGTACACGGTGGGTAATTTGGGCGGGTAAATAAAGAGGGCTTCTGGTCTAAACTTGAGTCCGGATACCCAAGAGTACCTGGCGGGTAACAAGGGTACCCGGCGGGTAAACCCTGGTCTGGGGTGACTTCTGTTTTAACTTATATACTTGTATCATGAATGGTTAGGATAATTTTATATATGTAATATATGCTTGTTTAATGTCTTATAACCTGAAACTAAGTTGTATAACGTTAATTACTAACTTATGACCGGTTTTGTTCTCAGAGTAATATAAGACCTCTGAGTTCGTGATTGGGAATATCATATGAGTGGATATGTGACTCTCAGTGTAATTTAGTTGTAACAATTTGGTTACAACGGGTAAACGTAGTACTACTGTTTATAGACGATAGTTTGCCATGATGCCATGATGATTATGGAATTATGTGATTATATGATACGTAGCTATTGTGTGTTACGTGATATAGAGGTCAACACTGGTTGAACTTAGTTGCTATTGTTTGTCCGACAGAGATTCCTTGTACATATCGTTAATAGGAACCAATGTCGTGTGAAGATAGCAACAAGCTATCGGTAATCTTCTGTATTGGCCTGCAGTTGGTCGATAAGTGTTCTTGAAGGGTTACCACGGCATGAGAACCCTCAATAACCACCGATCCTCTATGATATTATGAGTTTTTGATTATTTGATGTAAAAAAGATTGTTGTTGCTAAGTTAGATTGTTAGTTATGCTTTCAGTCACTTAGCTATGTGCTAATCCCCCACCTTATCCTGTGCACGTTATGATAAGATATAACGGGCGGGCATGGAGCTCATGGTTTTGTAAATGGGATGTTTGACTACATGCTACTCTGATATTTATTTGAAATCACGGATGTATTATGAATCGAATAATACTTAGTTGGATACGTTTGGTTTTGGGAAATACTACGCCTTTTGTATATGTCTATATTATGTAATCTAAATTGATAATGTTTGTTTATATTATACGCTTCCGAATTTTATATATATATATATATATATATATATATATAGGATTGGGATCAAGGGAGAAATGCTTTTTAGTGGAGAAATGGGAGAAGGAATACTGACCACTAGATCTGTAATTCAACGGCTTGGATTGGTCAAGGGAGAAAAAGAAATTTTGGGCGGAACTTGAAGTGGAATAGGGGTACTTTTGTCCATTCGGTGACATTAGAAAAAAGGAAACAAAAAATCAAATTAATAACTTATTAGAAACCGATAGGTTTTCATATAGAGAAAAAAGTGGCAATTGCAATTCTTTGGTTTCTTCATCATCGACTCCCCAACACAAAAAACCCAAATTGGAAATCTTAATCATGACCATCATCCGTCTTGAATATCGCTATTTTGTAGTTTTCGTGAAGGTGTGAGTTGGTTGCGGCGACCGAATTACTGAAACGCAACTCCACAAAATCGTTTTACGTGGTTAATTTCCTACAAGGAATATGGTACAAACACGAGATCTGAATCAAACAACTACGAAAGGTAATTTCTTTTAATTTATGTTTGAGTTCTGAATGTTTTATGAGTTGTTACCTAATGGTTAAGTATAATTAGACTTTAGGAATGTTGTGTATAGTGTAAAAGGAATGGTGTTATTTGGTATATTGTGTAGCCGAATCATGAAAATAAATAGTTATAGTTATGTTTATGATTATGAATTTGGGATTTATAATGGTTATTAGTTGTTTTTTGTTGCTGAATTTGGGACTTAGAAACCTTTTTGTAGCTGAATCAAAGGCTGAATATGTCGAATCAGTGTGGAAGAAAGTTATATTATGTAAAAGCTGAATCATAGTTGTGTTTCTGCTGAAGCGTTGCTGTTTCTTTGTTGAATCATATACATTGAAAGTGAGGTTGACTTCTATTTTGCCCATTTGTGATTCTTAATCATATTTAGAGTACACATTTGCACCCTTAAATAACAGCTGAATCATAGTATGTAAAATCCGAATCATAGTTGTATTTATGCTGAATCGTTGTTGGTTATTTGATGGTTCATTGCCATTTGCTATGTATTTTTTCAGTTACCATTTTGTATGGATTCTTCAACGGAGTTGGTCACACGGAATAAGCTTTTTGCCGAAAATCTGAATGATTGTGTTGCACGATAATACATTGTAAAAAATGATATTTAAGTTGGTAACTTTTAGTACATATAAAATTATCTAACATGTTTGTTGTTGTTCAGGTTTTCTTCCCATTGTTGAATCGTGGCCATTTCTGGGGGGTTGTCTTCAACCTTGAAACTGGGCATATATTTGTGCTTGATAATCTAGCTGATCATGTATCAGCTAGTACCTATTACAAAAAAATAAATGAAAATTTGGTATGTCTAATTATGAGCTTATTGATAATCACAAGTAGTTTCAATGATATAACATGCATATGTGTTGATTACCTTATGAGACTTTTTGTCCTAATTTCAGCGGGATCGGTTTTAGGCGTATTTAACAACCACGAATCACATCAGGTGCAAACATCTTGAACATTTTGTTCCATGTAGACTGACGTTGGAGTGGCAAACAAGGATGAATGGGATCGATTGTGGTGTGTTTTTAATGCGTCACATGGAGATGTTCAAAGCAGTGGAGAAGTTTGACGCATGACTAAGAAAGAGAATGAAAGGCAGCAGAAATTGAAAAAACCGTGTTCTTCAAATTTATTATTTGTATGTCTTAGTGTTTGGTGTGTTGAGTTTATGGTCTGTAGCTGACTGAATCAATGGGTTAAATAACTGAATCAATCTTTTAACTAAATGAATCAACGAGTTATTGTAGCCGAATCATTGTGATAAACCTATTTGCCATGTATTCACAAAACTTTGCAACGAACTGACTCTATAATGACACAACTTTAAAATAAACATCTACGTAATATTTCTCTGAGTCAATGGGAATACGAAAAACGTTTTGCTTCGGAAGTATAGTATATCTACGTGACCAACGTTTACAAAACACAAGTTATATGCGTAGAAAATATCAGTGATGCATAGACATGTTCAATACGTAAAGATCTTTACAAAAAAAAAAAAACCACTGAAAGATATTGATTGTATTATATCGCTGAGAGATGTTGATTGTATTATAATATGGAATGCAAATAAGTTTAAATCGATAAAATATATCATGCATCAAATCCTTGAATACTGCGTGAAGATCTTTTAAAAAAAAAAACCGCCAGCATACAATATATGAATGATTCTTTAATTGCATTCACTACGTAAATTTTCTTGTTGTTAATTAATCTCCTATATTAATGGAGAAAAAAACCGCCTACCAAATTAGGAAGAAATATTCAATGGTAATTAATTTAAGGCCAAAATACATATTGGTACCCTGAACTTGACTAACAGGGTCCTCTAGTACCCTGAACTTGTAAGGGTATAGCATAGTACCCTGAACTTGTAAACTAGGTAAAAATTAGGACTCCCACCCACTTAACTCAGTCACATGACATCCACATGACCTATCTCTGTTAAAAACTTAACGAGGATAACTGGTAAACAAATCGACACAAAAACATGCCAAACATCTCTCGGTAATTTTTTTTTTTAATTTTCTGTTATATAAGAACTTCATGATATATTTTCATATTTCTAATCTACTTTTATTGTCTCTCACTTTTCATTTCTATTAAAAGCAGAACGTATATATTACTACCTAAAAAGGAACACAAAATAAAAAGCACGGGCCAAGAATACATGTTGATAAATAAAATTGACTTAACACATTATAAATGCAACGTACGTACTGTGGATACTAACATCCAACTAAAGATATTAAATTCCAAAAATTCATGGTACAATCATATAGTATCCAAGATGAATTCTGAAATAAACAAAAGACTAGTTCGAGTCGATACGCAAAAATAGTACTTAGATGTTATCGGTAGTAAAATCAAAAGATAACTTCTTAAATTAACAAAAGACTAGTTCGTGGACGGTTCATTCGGGTTCTACTCAGCTATACTAGTAGGCCTTTCAGCTGACTTCTTGACTCGTTTCTGACGCTTGTTACCGGTTCCACTTGTTGATGCACCTGCACCCTGGATATACAATACCGTTCACAAAGTTATAGAAAGTCATTTAACATAGATAATAATAGAACTAACAAGAGGAAATGTGTTATTTTTCTTACATCATTGACACTGCATCCCTTTGCATTATGAGTGATGGAGTTGCAAATTCCACAATGCATATCTCGTCCATGGCGTGAAAGCTTAGTCTTCGATTTTTTTGGCTCAAATTTTCTTCTTCTTCTAGCTTTTTTTGGCCTACCAGGCATAGCTTTTGGAAGAGGTGGCAACAATTCTCCACCACCGCTATTTGGCCAAAACTCTTCACTTCCCACAACTTCAATTGGATGGCTATAGGCAGCAATAAATTTATCCTTCGAATAACATTTATCAAGATAATCATATGGATTTTTCGCTCTATTCCTGATGGCTGCAATAGCATGTGCACAGGGAATACCAGAGAGCTCCCACGCACCACAACTACAAGTCTTATCCCCAATGTGGACACAATGTTGAGTTCTTCCAAAATAAACTTGAAATCCCTCATCACCGTTCCACTTTATCTTCCACTTAGAACTAAATGCAGCATTTTCGTTCATTATGTCTCTTATATTTGGTCCACAATCAAGCCTCCATTGACTCACAAACTTCATCCTTCGAATCCTTCTTTCCATAAGATACTCTCTAATATCCTCATTCATGGAAATTATAGGCTTACTCCTAGACTTATAAGCACGAAATTCCAAGCTTCAGTACTATTATTGTCTACCGAGTCACATTTTGTACCTGTCTTAAAGAAAGCCCTACACCATTGGTTAATGTTTTTGTTTTGAAGAGATTGCTTTGCACCGTCTTGAATAATGTCAATCTCATCTAACCTTTGACGCAATTGTGCCTCATTTGCGCACTTAGCGACCGAGTAGAAAGCCAACTTTAGTTTTTCACCACGAAAATCAGAATACCAGTTTGCGTATATGTGGCGTGCACACAATCTGTGCTCAGCTTGCGGGAAAATTGATCCAACTGCATTTAGTAATCCCTGGGAACAAAAACAGGTTGTAAATTAGAAACAAGAAACAAAAAAAATATTATTTATTATTTATCAACTTTTAAATAAAATATAGCATACCTTTTGCTTATCAGACATGAATGTCCATTCTTTTCCATCCACGGTTTTGATGTCAACTCTTAGATGTTTTAAGAACCAAGTCCATGATGATTCTGACTCAGTCTCAACAATAGCCCATGCTAAAGGGTACATTTGATTATTTGGATCTTTACCAACAGCTGTAAGAAGCATACCCTTCACAACACCCTTAAGAAAACAACCATCAAGACCTAGATATTTCCTACATCCATCCAGAAATCCCTCACGAACAGCAGCCAAACAAACATACATCCTTTTAAAGTATAGAGGGATTCCATGACCTATATTCTCTACTTCAATGTCAACAGAACTTCCCGGATTTTTATCTACTAAAGCTCTTGCATAGTCATTCAACTTTCTGTACTCATGTAGCACATCTCTTTCTAAACGCTTTATCACCATTGCCTTCGCTCTCTTACACTGGTTTCGAGACACTTCTAATTCTAACTGTGCTTTAATAGTATCTTGAATGTAAGTAGACTTTATACCTGGGTGCGCATAAATCATAGTTTCCCACTGCTCTGCAATCCATGGTGATTTGAGATGCGAAATGGTGAACACTTTTGAACAAGTATGCTTTTCGTTCAATGTTTTCACTAAGAAATATTTTTTGTTATGGTGTTCTTCATTTGCAGCATATACCATCCATTTATAGAGATCATCTATGCATTTGACTCTAACACGGGAATTAGCATTTTTTACAAATTTGAAGTCCCTTTTTTCTTGCACCGCATATTTCAACAAAGCTTTCTTAAACTGTTTATGATCAATGAATGATAAACCAATGAAAAAAGTTACAGTCTTACAGTTTTCATTGTACCTTGGAAATCTTGTTGGTGTTCTCATCAATTCAATACTTTCATCTTCTAGTATCTCTTCATGTAAACTTTCAACATCAGAATTGTCGAGAAAATTTTCCATACCTCCCTGGGAATTGTCTTCCGCTTCATTTCCATGCTCCAAATCTTTTTCAGGTATGTTAGCCGTAGGTATTTTTTTTATTTGGTTCAACATCTTAAAGTGTTCTTTTACGGCTTCAATACCAGCAAACACCTCTTCATCTGGATTTGGATCAAGCGTCTCTGTTATTTCATTAAGTTCAACTTCATAATCTTCTTCACAATCCTCTTCTGATGAACTAGTCTCATCTTCCTTGCACCCCTCGTATTCCTCATATGCTTCATCTTTATTATCTTGAATCTGACTTGTTACCATGTTGTGACCAGACCTAAACCACTAAAAATAAAAATACATCATGTAAATTAAAAGAAACAGATACCAACATATAGCCACCATTTTAACTAACTATGGTAGTAATAAAGAGGAAGAAAGAACAAAAAAATAATACTCCCTCCGTCCCAAATCTATCTTGACTTTGGAGTCTTTCTCTTCCAACTTTGACCTTCGATATTTTAGTTTGTGTTATATAATACTTGATGCAAATTATACCAATGAAAATACATTCAAAATCCAATCAATTCATATATTTTGCATCAAATATTATATAACACAAACAAAAATATCGAAAGTCAAAGTTGGAAGAGAAAGACTCCAAAGTTAACAAGGGGACAATAGATTTGGGACGGAGGGAGTAATAATAATACTATTTTTAGTGTAAGACAACCATATAACCATTTACTAATATTTTAATGGAACATACAAAGAAGAATGAATTGATTATGAAAGAACATGGAATACGTTACTAATTTTTTAGTGGAATTGATTAAGAAAAGCTTACCAGGAATTTAGGTTTGACGATCTCCGCTTTTGATACGCTGAAAACAATCAAAAATATTTTAGGGTATTTGAGATGTTTTTGTGTCGATTTGTTTACCAGTTATCCTCTTTAAGTTTTTAAAGATAGGTCATGTGGATGTCATGTGACTGAGTTAAGTGGGTGGGAGTCCTAATTTTTACCGAGTTTACAAGTTCAGGGTACTATGCTATACCCTTACAAGTTCAGGGTACTAGAGGACCCGGTTAGTCAAGTTCAGGGTACCAATATGTATTTTGGCCTTAAATTAATAATAAAACTACAAAAGACTATTATACCCTTTGACCTTAAAATGAAATGAATGGTCATGATTTCTTCTTCCTCTTCTCCACAAAATATTTCTTCTTTTCAGATCCCTCAACTATATATATATATATATATATATATATATATATATATATATATATATATATATATATATAGTTGGGGGATCTAAAACGAAAATAAATTTAGTAGAGAAGAGGGAGAAGGAATTCTGACCAATCATTTTAAATTCAGGTCAAAGGGTGTATTAGTCTTTTGTAATTTGCTTATTAAATTTAATATAATATAAATTGAATAATTAATTTGGTTGTCGTTTTTTTCCTGCATAAAAATCGGATCCTTACAACTAATCGGTTCACTTTTTAATGGAAATTAAAGATTTTCTCAAATTAAGTAGGTGCTGGGTGTTTTTTTTTTTTTTTTTTTTTTTTTTTTTGTTTTGGGATATTCATGCAATCTGCAATATACAGAGGAAGCATATAGTCCATCGATTCATACTTAATTGCCTTACATATTGTAATACAATCGACATCATCTTCAACTAATACTGGAGCGATTCATACGATACTGCAATCAATGTTTGACACGTATTTGAAACTTGAAGATCTCATATCGGGAATCAATTCGTTATCAATTTCTTAAGTCATATGGCTAATGATGAACAAGTGATGGAACTTGTTGATGCGTATTCAACAATATCTTCACAATTCATTATCACTTTTACAATGATCCACGTATGTTGTGGAAATTTTTTTTAGGGGTATATTAACGCAAGGATATATATATCATAGGAAACTATCGTTAATCGGTTCATACTCAATTCAACTGCATATTTTAATACGATCAACAATTTCTACAACGATTCCTGGGTTCGATATATAGCTGTATGTTAATCAAATACACGTGACGAATTTTGGGAACTATTCATAAGTTCTGTTATTACTCGTTGATTTATGGTGAATCGAGATGGTGAACGATGAACAAGTGAAGGAGCTTTTAGATACATATTCAATAGATGATTCCGATGATATGCCTAGTACAGCTAAAGCGATGCATCACTAAACTCTATAGCTTCGACTAATGTTCTTCCGATGCATCATACATCGATTCATATAATATGGTTCAACTGTGATTATACTATGATTCAGCTTTTATTATATGATGATGCAACATTAAGTTAACTACGATTCAGCATAACAATACCATGAACACATATCCACAAAAACATTGTCAAATAGCTTTCCACAACATCTCAGCTACATAATGATTCGGTTCTTCAACTCATTGAATCAGTGAATTTTAAAATTTTCTTAAGTGGAGAAACACATTGATTCAATCATTTGCATATTTGATTCAGTCACGACAATCACCTACATAGTAACCACCATACCGGTACAACTCAAAAAAACCAAAATAACCAACTAACTTTTGATCAACTGTTAAGATTCCACAAATCCATATTCCACAAATAACCAACTAATTCAAAGGTAAGTTCCCAACAGCAAGATTCAACACACTTTCAAATCCGATTCTCTTCACAACCGCCTTTTGTTCTTCTGTAAACTTACTTAGCACATCGACTACTACATTTGGTGGGTTCCTAATGCTAACTAATGTCGTGGTTCCTTTTACGACTTTTCCTCACACTCGGCTCTCACTTTTTTTGTAACGTCTTCCTTCTTACGCTTTTGGCTTTTCAATAGCTTCGGAGTTGCTGTCATAAAATCGTCATCAGACTCATCATCACACAGTAGGGTCTTGCCTGCACGATTTATAAATAAACCGTGAATCATAGTACGCCATACGTATTGATAATCCAAATCACAATAAAACTTACGATTCTGCCCTTTTTATAGTATAACACAAAAAAAGTAAGCTCAAAGTATAGGTGTGTACGGACGATCATTAAAGGTATAAGTGGTTCACCTACTACTACATGTGATTCATCATATATAGTTCACTGATTCACCAAAAATTGTATGTGGTTCACTCCATTTACAAGTACCAATCAAACTACCACTTTCATAATACTACTAATTTATAATGAATACACCAAACACACAAACATAGTTGCTTATGAATGCTTCCCAACCCCTGATATTAACCCTATTTTAAGCAATAAAATACACTTACATGTCAACCTTTCCCGTTCGGTTCTTTAAGTATGCTAGTTGTCACCATTTTTCCTTATGACAATCACAACAACATAACCCTACTTCGACTACAAAGATACCATGATTCAGACGTTTTAAGTGTTTCTCCCAAACAACGGTTACCATTTTCTTGTTTGTTTGCTTCGTTTCAATTGCGTAATAACAATTAGGATTTTTACCTTTTTTATTTTAATGTTCTACAACACAATCCAAACACCCCCTAAAAAACACATAGGATTATTCTGCAACTACTACTGAATCAACCCAAAAATAAAACATTATGTCCATTAACGAACAAGATACCTTAACTACATGATTCGAAAATGCACTAAACCATACAAACAATAAAAATCGTTACCTTTCACGCTCGATTGATTCGGATTTCTTGATTTCACCATGGCTTTGATCGGACCTCCAACGAATACAACGTTTTTGTGAGGATGATTCAGCACTAAAATAACCGCTTGCTGTCGTTAACAATCTCGTCTGTTACTCTTGATTCTGTGTTCAAACGAAATTGCATTTAGGGTTACGATGGTCTGGGTTCAGCGACGATGAAGAAGTAAACGAAAGGGTTTTTTGATCGGTTTTTTTCTTTACATGTGAATTGATGAACGCCAAAATGTGCTATTTTATAGTACTAATTACCCCTTGGTTTGATTAATTTCTTATGCATTTGATTTGAATTCGATACTCATTTCGTTCATATTTGCATTTAGGAATTTTCTGGAGCATGAATCGGAAAAGAATCTGAAAACGTGCGAGAATTGAAGAAAAGGAGTTAAAAATAAGAAAGTTTGAAGAATGGTGGTCGATGGAGAAAAAGCTGAAGAATAGCATCCATACGGCGTATGGAATCCATACGGCGTATGGATGAAGTGAGCCGGGCCGCCAGAAGACGCGGGTCAGATCCATGAGCTTTGTGATCCATACGGCGTATGGAATTCCATACGGCGTATGGATCGCCTCGGCAGAAACCCTAAAAACTTCATTTTGCTCTCATTTTGCACACACTCCACCATATTATTTTCAGTCGAATTCTCTGCTAAAAAACCATTATTCCAGAGCACTTTGAAGGGATGGAAGCTTAAGGAATCAAGAGCTTGCGTTCATTCAATCGTTATTTCATTATTTCGGTCCGAATTCATTCATTTCTTTCATTCGATTATGATTATGATGTTGAGTTTGAATCTGACTTTTTGTTATAATATGAGTGGCTAAGTTTTTATTGTATTTTCTTAGATGATAATACTTATTTGATGGATTGATTATTGAAATTGCGAAACGTATTGGATTTTATTCATGTTTATGTGTTTATTCGTTGAACCTTGATTATTGAATGAATATTGCTAGTTACCTAACGTGGTTTTATGATTAATTGAGATTGAGTTCCTTTTGATTGTAAGATTATTGATGATTGTTGGTTTTAATTGATAATTATCACCGAATAGATTGAGTTTGACGGGTTAGGGTTAATAATTGGTAATATTTGTTGATGATCGAGATAACTAGAAATAGTTATAGACTTTGTTGATTCAAGTTATAAGAATAGGTCACATAAACGGTATTGAATTAATATAAAACACTATTTGGTGGGCAACGCTAAATTGAACTGTTAGTGGGTTGAAAACAACTTCATGTCTTTCCTAATTGTGTTGATTCAATTTGTCTTGTAAGGAGGATTGATACATGTGTTATAATACGATAAAATCCATACGTGAGCATTTTAAATAATATGATTTCCGGATTTTAAGGAAAGTAATCTAAGCAAATGCATTTCTTTTACCGTCTGAATTAAATCTTTTATTTTAATTAAGCTATTTTAGTATTTCTTCATTTTAATAAATTAGTTTTCTTTAATTAATCATTTCTTTTATAATTGTTACTCATTTGTTCGACCGGAACTAAAACGTCCCCACTTTTACTGCTTAAATTAATTGTAGCAATTTCCAATTTGTTGATATTGACATCCGTTCCCTGTGTTCGACTCGGACTTACTGAGCTATACTATATATGATCAGGTATTCTTGCCTGTGTTGTGTATAGTAAGTTAGGTATTTTCCATTTTTAAATTAAAACCCAGTTTACACGACATCAAGTTTTTGGCGCCGCTGCCGGGGAGCGGTTTGCTTTAATTTGACAAATTGGAATTTGATCTTTGTATATTGTTATTTAAGTTCAGTTCTGTTTTATTTATTTTTCGAATTATATTTTTGTGTTTAGGATTGTTTAGTAAGTAATTCATTTAGTGTCTTGTTCTACTGCTTCGGGAATTATATTGCAGGAAGTTTATGACCCGATCAAGAAATCCTCATCTCGCTGATCCTTTTGAAGATCCTGAAAGAGTTTTTCGTCAGAGAAGACGGTTTGCTTCTGTACCACCCAACTCAAGTTTACACCACAACCTTCCGTCGTATTTAGAGGGGGATTTTGGAGAGTATCTTCGGTCCTTATTCGAACCTCTGATCAATCAGGCAGACCCAAGAGACGCAATGGCAGAAGATATCGCCAACATAACGCTCGAAGAGTATTCGAGTCGGATGCGTAATGACCGTGGCACTGGAGTAGTAAGGCCAGCGATTGCACAAGATGTGGAGTTCGAAATCAAGGGACAGTTCCTCAAGGAGCTTAGGGAGAATCCTTTCCGAGGAGAAGAAAGGGAGGATGCTAATGATCACGTGGAGAAAATCGTTGAGATAGCCGATATGTTCAACGTTCCTAACATCACACGCGATCAAGTTATGCTTAGGGAATGCCCAATCACACTCAAGGGAGCTGCTAAGAGATGGATTCAAAACGAGCCAGCTGGATCCATAACCACATGGGAAGACCTTCGCACGAAGTTTCTGAAGATGTATTGTCCTCCTTCCAAAACTTCAAAGATGATTGACGATATCAGAAATTTCAAGCAGGAAATGGATGAGTCACTACACCAAGCTTGGGAGAGATATAAGGACTTGATGCATAAGTGCCCGCAGCACGACCTGAACGATTAGCAAATCGTGAGTATTTTCTATAAAGGAGTGGATCGTGCCACGAGACAGCAATTAGATTCCCAAGGGCCTATTCCCAAGAAAGTCCCTCGTGATGCGTTGACTGCCATTCGCGACCAAGCGAAACACTCTCAGTTATGGGATGATGGCACTTCTAGACGAAAGAGGTATGT
Source organism: Helichrysum umbraculigerum (assembly GCA_949592205.1). Classification (NCBI taxonomy): domain Eukaryota; kingdom Viridiplantae; phylum Streptophyta; class Magnoliopsida; order Asterales; family Asteraceae; genus Helichrysum; species Helichrysum umbraculigerum. The sequence goes on along the minus strand of CATIUR010000003.1, from coordinate 137,660,282 downwards.
GAATGATGAAGATGGATTTGCAGCCATCACCGCTAAGCTAGACAACATGGGCAGAGATATCAAGAAGGTTACTGAGACTGTCCATGCTATCCAAGTGGGATGCGACAACTGTGGAGGAAGCCATTTAGTAAAGGATTGCCCCGAGATGCGAACGGGAGAACAGACTGAAGAAGTCAAGTATGGAGAAGCTCACGCACCATATCGTCAGGGCGGTGGAAACTTCTTCAGAAGACCATACCAAGATGGAGGGCGACCGTTTCGCCAAACTCAACCTGGATTTTTCTCCAAGGAGCAGCCAGGTGCCTCATCTTCAGACAAGCAAGCTAATCTAGAAGAAATGATGGGTAAGTTTCTCACGTCCAATGAGAAATTCATTACGAGCTCTGGACAAAGAATGGATGCTACCGACGCTGCATTGAGAAACCAAGGAGCTGCGATTAAGCAGATTGAAGGGAATGTTTCCAACATAGCTAAAGTTCTTCAAGAAAGATTCCCTGGAACTTTACCTGGATACACTGAGACCAATCCACGGGATCAGGCAAAAGCAGTGATCACCCGGAGTGGAAAGGGTTTTGAAGACCCCATTCCAAAGAAGAAACCTGTTTCTCAATCCCTACCGCAGAAAGGGAAGGAAGTAGAAGTTATGGAAAGTCTCAAGGTGGACACTGAGGCTGAACAAATTGCAAGAGATAAGCAATATGCTAAGGAGCATGCACCACCAACACCTTATCCTGCAGCTTTGAGATGAGGGAAAGATGATGCTCAATACCACCAGTTTCTAGAGAATCTGAAACAACTGCACATTAACATCCCATTCGTGGAAGCCATTGCTCAAATGCCAAAGTATGCAAAGTATCTGAAGGAACTTTTAGCTAATAAGAGCAAACTGATGGAGGCAACCACGGTGACAATGAATGAGAGATGTTCAGCAGTTATGAAAAATAAACTTCCACTGAAAATGAAAGACCTTGGGAGTATTACCCTTCCTTGTCTGATTGGAAGTTTAGACCTTACTCATGCATTGGCTGACTTAGGGGCAAGCATATCAATAATGCCTTATACTATGTATGCCAGACTTAAGTTGGGGGAACCGAAACTAATTAGAATGTGCATTGAGTTAGCAGATCGTTCAGTTCAATATCCTAAGGGTATGGTAGAGAATGTGCTAGTTAAAGTGGATCGGTTTGTTTTTCCGTGTGATTTCATCATTCTGGACATGGTTGAAGATAAAACGGTACCTATCATTTTGGGAAGACCTTTTTGTTGGGTCAAAACTGTTTCAGGTCTGAGTTGAAGTTCTGATGAGAAGACAGAGTACAAGTGATTAAAACTGTTTGCTTTAAAGGTTAAAACTGTCTTTACGAAGTTACAACTGATAGAAGAAAACTGAAGAGAAGACAAGTGTTACAACTGTTTGAAGATAGATTACAACTGATAGTTATGTGTCTGTAAGTAGTTAAAACTGCTTATGTATTAGTAACTGTTAGTTATGTATGAAACAGTTAACACTGATTATGTATTTGTACTTAGTCGCATATTACAATTGAAGCAGTTACCACTGAATGTGTAATAGTTACAACTGTTTACATCAGAATGGTAGTTAAAACTGTTTATGATTTTGTGATAAGTATGAGTCGGTTATGGAAGTTATTTTATTCCATATTTGTAGGAGATTGTATAGGACTCTATATGTTATAAATAGAGATCCTTTAGACCTAGATAGGTTAATGATTTTTGCGCAGCTTCAAGGTTTTCTGTAACCCTAATACATCAAGTGTATTCGTCTTATATCATTAATAAGATTGAAGCTTTCGGTATATTATTGTGTTCATTAAATTAATTAATATTCATTGATCTTCTTAATATTATTGAGTGTGATTCCGCAACTTCTCAATAATATATTCAAGGCTTATTAAGTAAGATTGTTTATTAAGTTAAACAGGGACTAACAAAGTGGTATCAGAGCTTGTGAAGCTTTGAAGACAGGAAGATCTGGGATTATTAGTATTAGTATTTGAGTTTAGTTCAGATATTAAGTTTTGATCTCAATGGCGTCTGAAGGCAATGAAGGGATTCAAGCAACGAAGATACCAATGCTTAAACCAGATGAGTTTGACCTATGGAAGGTCAGAATCAGGCAATATATGCTTCTCACGGATTATCAGATGTGGGAAGTTGTTGTTAATGGTATACCAGTAACGCTTGATGGTGATGGAGTAAAGCAAACAAGAGCACCACCAACATCTGAAGCAGAGAGGAAAATCAGATCTACTGAGTACAAAGCACTTAGTACTCTTTTGCTATCCATTCCGAATGAGCATCAGAGCAGATTTGATAATTGTGAAGATCCCAAGTTATTAATGGAGGCAATTGAGAAGAGGTTTGGTGGTAATGATAACACCAAAAAGAATAAAAGATCTCTGTTAAAACAACAATTTGAAAATTTTAGCCATGTGAAATCTGAAACTCTAACTCAAACCTTTGATAGGTTTACTAAATTAGTTGGAGAATTGGAAAATCACAAGGTTAAGATTGACAAAGAAGATCTTAACAGAAAGTTCTTGAGATCATTAGGTGATGAATGGACAATTTATACTGTTGGATTGAGGCAGAGTTCAGACATTGAAGTTAAGGAACTAGAAGATATATACAATGATCTGAGGAACTTTGAGTCTGAGGTTGAAAGTAAGAAGCAAGCTACTGGATACAGTCATAATGCTGCTTTTATGTCTACGGCTGGAACAAAAGCAGAATCAAGTCAAATGGGTTCTACTCATGTTTCAGGGGGAGCAGGATCATCATCAAATAGTTCTAATGATCAAATATTAGAATCTTTCTTTGCAAGTAATGTGAATTCTTCACTTACTAATGAAGATCTGGAACAATTCGATGGTGATGATCTAGAGGAAATGGACATCAAGTGGCAAATTGCATTGATTACTCAAAGAGCAAAAAGGTTCATGCAGAGGACTGGTAGAAATAATTTTGCATACAAGAGGAATGATGCAAATTGGTTTGATAAGAGCAAGATTGAGTGTTTCAACTGTCACAAGATGGGACACTTTGCCAGAGAATGCAGAAACCCTAGGCAAGAGCAGAATGATAATGGTCAGAGATCTGGAAGCAATGGGACACAGACAAGAAACATTCCAATTCAGGGGGCTTCAGCAAATGCTTTGGTGTCTATGGATGGCTGTGGATGGGATTGGAGTGATCAAGAAGAGCATGTTGTGAAGAATCAATGTCTCATGGCCATTGCAGAATCTGACAAAAAGTCAGAAGTTCCTACTGAGGTACAAAATAAATTATGTTCTGCTGTTTGTAAACAAACTGTTAAACACTACAGAGATCATAATATAAAAGTGTGTGAGGAACTAAAACAATGGGAAATCAAAAGTAAACACACCATAGCTGTCATTGAAAATCTGGAAAATCAAATTAAGGCATATGAAGTCAATGCAACACAGTTTAAGTATGACATTGAATATGCTAGGTGGGAGAGAGACTCTTTTAAAGATAAAGTTGATTTGTTATCTAAGAAACTTACTGAGGTCACATGTGAAAGAGATAGTATAAGGCTTGATGTAAGTAAATTAGAACATGCTTCAAAGAGTGTAAATAAACTTATTAATTCACAGATTCATGATAAACTTAAGACTGGATTAGGATACAATAATGTACCTCCACCTTATAATCACACCTACTTTCCTCCTAAAAGTGAAATTGATATCAATTCACTTAAAAGAGAAATGGTAGATGAGGTTAAAAAGGCTGATCCAATTAAAAGTTTATCTGATGATGATCTGTTTATAGAAGGTGAAGTAAGTGACTGGACTGAAGAAGATGATCAGAGTGATAGAACATCTGATAGTGAGAAGAGTGTGAAATCTGAATCATATAAGTCTGAGTCAACATGTGAGGATGTGAAGAGAGTAATTACTGATCTAGTTGTTAATCTTAAAACTGATAAACTAGAAGAGGGTAAGAAAATGTTCAAGGAGAAGGTTAAACTGGACTTAGAGAAGGTGAGTTTGAATACTAACAAATCTAAACATGGGTTAGGATATGTTAGTAATACAGTTAACTCAGTTACTAAACCTGTTGTTGAATCTGTTGTGAATAACTGTGTGAATTGTAAATGTAAAGCAAGTGCTTCTTCTTCACAGAGTTTTCAAAATCAAAAACCCAGAGGTAATCAAAGAAATTGGAATCAAATGATTTCACAAAAACTGGGTAATAATGTTACTGTGATTAAAGAAAAGTCTTGCTTTATATGTGGAAAAATGGGTCATCTTAAATATGACTGCTATCATAACCCTGAGAATGTTCAAAGGATTAGAAAACAGTCATGGACAAAAGCAAATATGATTAACAAACAAAATTTTCAATCAAAAGTTGATCATACTGCCAGAGTTCAGAAGATAAACTCAAAGGCTACGATGTTAAACACTGTTACAGGTAAATCTACTGCAGCAGTAATAACAAAATTAGCCAAAAGCTCAAAGACTAAAACAGTGGTAACTGATTTCAAAAACAGTGTTAACAAAATTAACACTGAATCGTCAATTGGTAAAACAGTTAAAACTGTTAAGCCAAAGAACACTGTTAAGTCTAAAATTAGTTGGATTTGGACACCTATTAAGTCTGATAAATTAACAGATCCAAATACCAACAGTGCTTCACAATCAATAATCTTTAAGAAAGTTGATTATGTGAATGCACATGGGAAACCCAAAGCCAAATTGGTTTGGGTTCCCAAGAGAAATTAATTCTCTTTTTGACTATTTGTGCAGGGCAAGCCTAAGAGCTTATGGCATATTGATAGTGGATGCTCACGGCACATGACTGGAGACAAAGAAAAGCTGCAGGACTTTAAATCTTTTGATGGAGGATATGTAGCTTTTGGAAGCAATCCAAAAGGAGGAAGGATCACAGGGAAAGGAACAGTTCAGAGTGAAAAGCTAAGTTTTGATAATGTTTATTTTGTGGAGCAACTGAGGTATAATTTACTAAGTGTGAGTCAAATCACAGATAAAAAGAACCCAGTTCTTTTTACTGACACTGAATGCCTTATCTTGTCCAAAGAATTCAAAATACCAGAAAACATGATTTTGATGAGAATTCCAAGACAAGATAATGTATATAAGTGTGACTTAGTAAATATGACACCTCAACCTGATTTAAACTGTCTTATTTCTAAAGCAAGTGTGAATGAATCTGAACTGTGGCATAGGAGGATGTGTCACATGAATTTCAAAACCATTAATAAACTTGTCAAAAACAAGCTTGTTAGAGGTTTGCCTGAAAAGGTCTATTCATGTGATGACCATTGTGTTTCTTGTCAAAAGGGAAAGCAACACAAATCCTCATTTAAGTCCAAATCTGTGAACACAAATATCACACCATTACACTTATTACATATGGACTTATTTGGACCAACCAGTATAAGTAGTATGGGGAAAAAGTCTTACTGCCTTGTGATTATTGATGATTACACTAGATTTACATGGGTTTTCTTTCTTAGGACAAAGGATGAGACAGGTGAAATACTTAGATCATTTATAACTAAGATGGAAAATCAATTGGATAAAAGAGTAAAAATCATCAGAAGTGATAATGGAACAGAATTTAAAAATCATGAGATGGATAAATTCTGTGAAGTTAAAGGTATTAAGAGAGAATTTAGTGCACCTAGAACTCCTCAACAAAATGGAGTAGCTGAAAGGAGGAATAGGACACTGATTGAGGCTGCTAGAACCATGCTATCTGATGCAAAGCTACCTATGTCTTTTTGGGCAGAGGCAGTTAGCACAGCTTGTTATGTTCAGAATAGAGTATTAGTTGTTAAGCCTCATAACAAGACACCATATGAACTGTTGTTTAAGAGAAAGCCTTTGGTTAGTTTCTTAAAATCTTTTGGGTGTCCTTGTACAATCTTAAATACCAAAGATCACTTAGGTAAGTTTCAGAGTAAGGCTGATGAGGGGATATTTGTTGGTTATTCTATTCAAAGTAAATCTTATAGGGTATTCAATCAAAGGACCAGAATCATAGAAGAAACAGTGCACATTACTTTTAATGAAAACACTGTTAATCCTGAGGGAAAAGGTCCTGAATCACTGTTTGATATTGATGCACTTAATAATGCTTTTAGATATACAAATGTGGATACTAGTGCAGGTACAAGTGCAGGTACAAATGCAGGAACAGGTGATGAAGAAGGTAGAGCAAAATCAGGAAAATCAGTTGGAAAGAAGAATGATTCATTGGAATATATATTATTTCCAATTTGGTCTCCTGATCCTCCAGAAGTGTTTGATACTGATCAACCAACGACATCACAGGATGTGGAAACAGGAAAATCAGATGAAACATCATTTTCTCATGTTGATGATTCTGATAGACCTGTTATTGAAGACAGTACAGAAGACAGTGATATGAGTCCAGTACAGAAGTCTACAAAGGCAGGTGTGAATGTTGATCAGACACCTACAAAGCATCTTGACACAGAGCAGGAACAATTGAATTATCTACATTTGATGAGTTCTACTCCTTTGTCAAAGAGAATTGCAAGAGAAGTGTCAAGTAGTGAGTCTGGTCAAGAAGGAAATTTTACCAACTTAGAGGAGAGTATTCAAGAAATAGCAGTATCTAAATACATTACTCATAAAGATCATCCACTTGAGAATGTAATAGGAGATATTGAATCAGCTGTTAAAACAAGAAATCAAAGTCAGGTGTTTGAAGCTTCAGCAAATGAGGAAGAAGTAAATCTTGATACAGAAGCTGTAAATACTTCTTTGTTTGCCTGTTTTCTGTCTCAAACAGAACCAAAGAAGGTTACTGAAGCTTTGAGAGATCCTAGTTGGATTGAAGCTATGCAAGAGGAGTTGCTTCAGTTTAAGATTCAAGAAGTTTGGACATTGGTTGATTTGCCTAAAGAGAAGAGGGCAATTGGTACTAAATGGATTTTCAAGAACAAGAAGGATGAAAGAGGTATAGTGATCAAAAACAAGGCTAGATTGGTTGCACAGGGGTATTCACAAGAAGAGGGGATTGATTATGATGAGGTTTTTGCACCTGTTGCAAGGATAGAGGCAATTAGATTGTTTTTGGCTTATGCTTCATTCAAGGGTTTCATTGTGTATCAGATGGATGTTAAGAGTGCTTTTTTGTATGGCACTATACAGGAAGAGGTCTATGTATGTCAACCACCAGGGTTTGAAGATTCTAAATTTCCTGATAAAGTTTTCAAACTGGATAAAGCTCTTTATGGTTTACATCAAGCACCTAGAGCCTGGTATGATACTTTTTCAGATTATCTGTTGCAGAATGGATTCAAAAGGGGTGCAATAGATAAAACTTTGTTTACTAAAAGAATTAAGAATGATATACTACTGGTTCAAGTTTATGTAGATGATATCATTTTTGGTTCAACAAAGGATAGTCTTTGCAAGGAGTTTGAATCATTGATGCATGAAAAGTTCAAGATGAGCTCCATGGGGGAATTAACATTTTTCTTGGGGCTACAAGTAAAGCAACAGAAAGAAGGAATTTTTATTCATCAAAGTAAGTATGTGAATGATATACTGGATCGGTTTGGGTACAAAGATGCTAAAGTTGCAAGCACACCAGTTGAGACAAACAAGAAATTACATGCAGATCTTGAGGGGGAGAGTGTGGATGAACATCTTTACAGATCTATGATTGGGTCACTTATGTATCTCACTTCATCAAGGCCTGACATCATGTTTGCAGTGTGTTTATGTGCAAGATTTCAAGCTAATCCAAAGCTATCACATCTTCTAGCAGTCAAAAGAATTTTTAGATATTTGAAGGGTCAATCAAAATTGGGCCTTTGGTATCCAAAGTTTAATTCTTTTGATCTGATAGCTTACACAGATAGTGATTATGGAGGAGCTAACTTGGACAGGAAATCTACATCAGGAGGTTGTCAATTTTTGGGAGAAAGATTGGTTTCATGGCAATGCAAGAAACAAACCACTGTATCTACATCTACTGCAGAGGCGGAATATGTAGCAGCTGCAAGTTGCTGTGCTCAAGTGCTATGGATTCAGAATCAGATGCTAGATTATGGTTTTACCTTTCTTAATACTCCTATTTTTATTGATAATAGCTCTGCAATCAGTATTATTAATAACCCAGTTAAACATTCTAAAACAAAGCATATTGAAATCAGATATCATTTCATTAGAGATTGTAATGAGAAAAGACTTATTCAAATTTTGAAAGTTCATACTGATAATCAGTTTGCTGATCTGTTTACAAAAGCTTTTGATGTAGGCAGATTCACATTCTTGGTTACTAGTATTGGAATGATCAATTTGTCATAAGTTATTTCTCTTGTTACTGCTTTCTGTGAATAATATCCACTGTGATTTCAATTTGGGTTAATACTGATTTGTTAATTAAACACTGATTGTGTGTAATGTGTATCGTTATCACTGTTTCTTACTTTTATTATAAACAGTGGTAATAATCATTTCACCACTGTTGGAGTATAGTTAACACTGTATACTTGTATTATTGTTTGAAATTACCACTGCAGGTTATATTGCTATGTCTTGGAGTCTAACTTATGCAGGTGTTTTTGACGTTTTTACTGCTTATGGAGTTTGCTTTCGGTAAAAAAAAAAAAAAAAAAAAAAAAAAAAAAAAAAAATTCAACCACTGCTTTGTTTATGTGATTTTGCTAGAACTGAAGTACTACTTGTATTAAGTTAGCACTGCCTTGGTCGGTTGGTACTGCTTGTACAAGTTAGCACTGCTAGCTTAATTATGTAAATGATGCATTTGAGAAACCAAGTGTTGATTACCACTGATGGTTATTTTCACAGTTATCACTGAACGTGTGATTTTGTTTCATTAACACTGTTTTAGTGATAATTGGGGATCTGATCAAATTAGGGCTTACAACTGATTTAATTTCAGTACTTAACTCTCAACACTTAGGGTTTCTCATTACGCTTTCAAAATTTCACATACAAACAACTGCGATAAGTCTCTTTGATTTTCGATTCTGTCAAATCATCTTCGATTCTTCTCGATTACTTGATTTCTTATCATGGCATCGACTTCGTCTACTGTTCAACTACCGATTGGAAAAGATCACAATATGATTGCATTCTTAATGAAACCTGCGGAGGCAAATGAGTATGTGGAAATCATTGATTTTCTTCGTGCTTCACATATTCGTCATGCTCTCACTGTAGCACCCAGAATATCTCACGATCATATCAACAATTTCTGGGTGAATGCATCAATAGAAGAGGAACAGGGGATTAAAAGAATTGTTTCAGAAGTTATGGATACACGTGTTGTAATCACAGAAGCTACTGTTAGAGCTTCATTACAACTAGATGATGAGGCAGGTATATCTTTTTTAGAGGATACTGTTATGTATGATACTTTACGATTGATGGGTTATGAGGGTTCTTTTGAAATTTTTACTTTTCAGTAAACCTTATTTTCTCATCAGTGGAGATTTTTAATACATACAATTTTACACTGCTTATCATCTAAGAGATCATCTTTTGAGCAGTTTGGAAGCAACATTGCTTATGCAATTGCTTGTCTTGCAACTGGTCAAAGGTTTAATTTTTCAAATCTGATATTTTCTGGTATGCTTAGAAACATTGAGCAGCCAAAGATTAAGTTTTTGATGTATCCACGTTTTGTGCAGTTGTTCTTAAATGAACAAATTCCTAATATAACTGCACTTGAAAAGATTATTGGTATTGTCTCTTTTAAACCAAAAGTTTTTGTAAATATGAAGAGAGATACTAAATTTTCTGGGAAGGTTACAGCATTATTTTCTACAATGCTTCCTGCACCTTCCACCACAGCATCAGTACTACCAACTGAAGCTGAACCAACTACTGAGAGAATGGTTCCACCCACCACTTCTCAACCCACAGTAGTTGGGGGTACTAAGAGAAAACAAGGGACCAAAACAGCCAAATCTTCTAGAGCCAAAAAGGCTAGAACACAGATGTCTGAGGATCATGTTGCTCAGTCATCTCAGTCAATGGACAGTGGTCCAGAACAACATGTGGTCCATAAGGAGAGGGGTGACCATTCTGAGAGGGCTGCTTCTACTGCTTCTAGCCCACTGGCAGAGCAGGACAGAAGTAACATTAATAAGACCCAATCAGAGGCAACACATGGACATGATTCTACACCTGTAGATGATCCTAGTGGTCCCAGTACCAAGAACCAAGGGGACTTTGATGATCATGCTAGGCATGAGTCAGAGTTTAATGATGTCAATGATTCACCAAAGGATTCACATTCTGAAGGTGTTGAGGCTAGAACTAACTTGGAATTGACGAAAATGATTGATTATGTATGGGCTGAGTTTGTACAAGAGAGGAAGAAGAATAAGGCTAAGGATGAAGTTATAACTCAGTTGCAGAGGAAAGTGAAGCAGTTAGAAAAGGTTGTTATTAAGTGTTTGAAGAAAGGAAGGAGATATGTGGTTCATGATACTTCAGAACCTGAGGAGCATTATAATTTTAAACAAAATGCTTTCAAAAAGGGGGAGAAGGTCTGGACAAATATGGGTGATAAGAGGAATGAGAATGAGAAGGTTGTGTCTGATGATGAAAAAGTTGATGAAGACATTGAAATGGAACAACTAGTGGAAGATGAATTTGTGCATACACCTCCAACACCACCTACAGAGCCAGAGGTTAATGAGTCAGTGTTTGAGACAGTGGAAACAGAAATGAAGGAATCAGTGGCAGATGAAGATAAGTCTGATAATACTGAGGTTGTTGGGTCTGATCATACTGAGGTTATTGGGTCAGTGGAGCAGACTACAGAGGTGATTTTGGATGATAAGACTGAGGAGTTAAAGATTGATGAGGATGATGGTGAAGAGGTGAGCAAACCTGAGATAGCAGTTGAAAAGGAAGAAGTGAAGACTGAAGTTAAAACTGATGCTCAGCAAGTTGAAAAAACTAGAAAGAAGAGCATTCCAGTTAAAACTGCTAAGATGACTGGAACAGGAAAGAAGGTTGAAACTCCAAAGAAGAAATCTTCACAACAACCATCTTTGCCTGGATTTCAAATTAGAGAACCTGCTGCTGCTCCTGTTCAACAGAAAAAATTGCCAAAGATAGATCCAAAAGCTAAGGGCAAGGAAAAACTGGTAGAAGAACCAAAGAAGAAGAAGCAAAAACCAGTGCCACCAGAAGTAACTGCTCATGATACTGAATATGCAGAAAGATTACAGGCTGAGCTAAATGCAGAGGGCTTGATTGATGTTGAGATTGAGGAAGGAAAGTTTGTAAAAATGACAAAAGAGCAAGTGGCAGAATGGGATGAGTATTTGTTGAAAGAGCAGAGACATGATGATATTGAATATTTAGTTGATCAGCTTAAGAAGAAGAAAGCAGAAGAAGCAAGAAAGAAGAAAGCTGCAAAATCACCAACAAAAGCTCAAATGAAGAAGAATTTAATTGCAAAGCTAAAATGTGGAATTATTCCTTTGAATGCATTGAAACAAATGAGTTTAGAGAGATTGCAGGAGTTATGGGATAAAGATGAGTTGAATCCTGATGTAATTGAAAAGAAAGAAACAGAAAAGAAAGAAGCTGAGAAGAAAAAGCAGGAAGTTGAAAAGGAAAGGAAAAAGGCTGAAAAAGAAAGAAAATTGAAGGAAAAGGAAGAAAAAGAAAAAAGAGAAAAGATAGAAGCTGAAAAGAGGAGGAAAGATGAGCTTGAGCAAAAGAAGAGAGAGTTAGATGAAATTCCTGATAGAGAAAGGAATATTGATGAATTGAAGGAGTTTATTTTGTTACAGCCTATGGAATCTGAGGTAATTAATGTTGAATTACCTGGTATTATTGATTGGTCTATTGAGCAATTTGTCAATCCTGTTAAGATTCACAAGATTAAAGTTGAAAGAGCAGATGGAAATATATCTTGGTGGAGATCTTTTAGGGATTTGATAAAGAGGATTAGTAGAATTGATTTGGTGAGGATGTATGAGATTGGAATGGAAAAGAAGTTAGATTTAAAAAGATTTGATAATTTGGTTGAAAAGGTTACATGGCATTGGATTAAAGCTATGTTTGAGCCAGAAGAGTTTCCATTTCAGTTTGCTACTTTTAGCAAGGTCAGAAATTGGATTTATCATGCTAAACCTGGAGTACATCAGATTGTTATGGAGGATGCAGTGTTTATGTGGTTATTGACAGATAGATTTTATGATATCAATCTGAGATTTTTGATGAGCTTGAGAAATGCAAGGTTGCAAGCTGCAGTGTTAGATGATGTAGCTCTAGAACTGGTATATATGGTGTTAAATCAGATTTATAAGAAGGAAGAGATTGATAGGAGGAAGAGAAGAAAAGACTAACAGTTTTGAAAGAATTTTGTGAAGCTTATAATGGAGGATTAGAAGAAACTTAATGCTGTGAAGTACAGATTAAGTTTAGGGGGAGATTGTTGGGTCAAAACTGTTTCAGGTCTGAGTTGAAGTTCTGATGAGAAGACAGAGTACAAGTGATTAAAACTGTTTGCTTTAAAGGTTAAAACTGTCTTTACGAAGTTACAACTGATAGAAGAAAACTGAAGAGAAGACAAGTGTTACAACTGTTTGAAGATAGATTACAACTGATAGTTATGTGTCTGTAAGTAGTTAAAACTGCTTATGTATTAGTAACTGTTAGTTATGTATGAAACAGTTAACACTGATTATGTATTTGTACTTAGTCGCATATTACAATTGAAGCAGTTACCACTGAATGTGTAATAGTTACAACTGTTTACATCAGAATGGTAGTTAAAACTGTTTATGATTTTGTGATAAGTATGAGTCGGTTATGGAAGTTATTTTATTCCATATTTGTAGGAGATTGTATAGGACTCTATATGTTATAAATAGAGATCCTTTAGACCTAGATAGGTTAATGATTTTTGCGCAGCTTCAAGGTTTTCTGTAACCCTAATACATCAAGTGTATTCGTCTTATATCATTAATAAGATTGAAGCTTTCGGTATATTATTGTGTTCATTAAATTAATTAATATTCATTGATCTTCTTAATATTATTGAGTGTGATTCCGCAACTTCTCAATAATATATTCAAGGCTTATTAAGTAAGATTGTTTATTAAGTTAAACAGGGACTAACACTTTTCTAGCCACTGCAAGGGCATTGATTGATGTTCATGATAGAAAAATCACTCTGAGGTTAGGAGAAGATGAAGTGGTGTTTGATGTCAACAAATCAATGCGATATCCTGCTGCAGTTGATGATACTTGCTACTTTGTGAGTGCAAGAGAAATGACTGATGATGAAGAGTTCCTTCAAAGTCTTATGGAAGATGAAGATCAAGATCCCATGATTCTGGAAGGATGGACGGGAAGCATAGAAGCAATTAGAGATATTGAAGAATTCGATAAAATGCTTGAGGAGTTAGAGTTCGAGAGTGATGAGGAAGTAGAAGGTGATCAGCCGACTGAGAATGAAGAATCGGTTGAGACTAATGGTATTTTAGTCAAGAAAGAGACTCGCATCACTATGCATGGGATTACCTGCTCACGAGAAGAGGTGTTGGCATGTAAATCTTCTTTTGAAGAACCACCAAGGTTAGAATTGAAAGATTTACCGACCCATTTGGAATATGCATACCTACAAGGAGAGTCGGATTTGCCAGTTATCATTTCATCCAAGCTATCAGCAAATGAAAAAGAAAGTCTGCTAAAAGTTCTGAAGGAACATAAGCATGCTATATCATGGACGATCAGTGACATCAAAGGAATTAGCCCATCGTATTGTACGCACAAGATCCTTATGGAGTCTGATTTCAAACCAGTTGTGCAACCATTAAGACGATTAAATCCTAAGGTTACGGATGTTGTGAGGAAGGAAATCATTAAATTGCTTGACTCTGGATTGATATACCCGATTTCTGATAGTCCATGGGTAAGCCCCATTCATGTTGTGCCTAAGAAAGGAGGTATGACAGTGGTTGCTAATGAGAAGAATGAGTTAATTCCCACAAGAACTGTTACTGGATGGAGGGTCTGTATCGATTATAGAAAGCTGAATGATGTGACATGCAATGATCATTTTCCTTTGCCATTCATTGATCAAATGCTGGAACGTCTAGCTGGAAAAGAGTATTATTGCTTTCTAGACGGATTCTCCGGGTATTTCCAAATCCAAATTGATGCAAATGATCAAGATAAGACTACTTTCACCTGCCCATTCGGAACTTTCGCTTATCGGAGAATGCCTTTCGGTCTATGTAACGCACCCGCCACATTTCAACGGTGCATGATGGCAATATTCCATGATATGGTAGAAGACAGCATGGAAATATTCATGGATGACTTCTCTGTGTTTGGAGATTCTTTTGATAAGTATCTGATGAATCTGAAGAGGATGTTGCAAAGGTGTGAGAGTTCAAATCTCGTTTTAAATTGGGAAAAATGTCATTTCATGGTACGAGAAGAAGTTGTGTTGGGGCATAAAATTTCGAGAGCTGGTATTGAAGTTGATCAAGCGAAGATTGAGGCGATAGCAAAGCTACCTCATCCAACAAATGTTAAAGGAATACGAAGTTTCTTAGGACATGCTGGATTCTATAGAAGATTCATCAAGGATTTTTCAAAGATAGCACGTCCTATGAACAAGTTGTTGGAAAAGGAAGCTAAGTTCGAGTTTTTAAAGGAGTGCCAAGATGCGTTCAAGATTTTAAAGGAGAAATTGGTATCTGCACCAATTATGATAAGTCCGAATTGGGATCTTCCATTTGAATTGATGTGTGACGCCAGTGATTATGCTGTGGGAGCAGTTTTAGGTCAGAGGGTTGATAAGAAGTTTCAACCTATTTACTACGCAAGCAAGACTTTGACGAGTGCACAGGAGAATTACACTACGACTGAGAAGGAACTGCTTGCTGTTGTTTTTGCGTTTGATAAGTTTCGATCTTACCTGGTCCTGTCAAAAACGGTTGTTTTTACCGATCACTCTGCATTAAGATACTTGTTTGGAAAACAAGATGCAAAACCAAGGTTGTTGCGATGGATTTTGTTATTGCAGGAGTTTGATATTGAGATTCGTGATAAGAAGGGAGCAGAAAATCTGGCTGCAGATCATCTGTCAAGACTGGAAAATCCAGAATTGGATAAGTTGGATGAAACGGAAATTCGAGATAAGTTTCCCGATGAAAGCTTGTTAAAAGCAATTCTGAATGAATTTCCATGGTTCGCTGATATTGCAAACTTTCTAGTTACAAAGACTCTTCCATCCGGATTGGACTTTAACCAAAGAAAGAGGTTTTTCTTATCTTTACGTTATTACTTTTGGGAAGACCCATATCTGTTCAGACAGTGTGCTGATGGAATTGTCCGACGATGTGTAGCTGGAGAGGAATGTGATATTATCTTAGACCACTGTCATGATGGTCCGGCTGGAGGACATCATGGTCCAAATTACACTGCAAGGAAGGTGTTTGAGGCAGGTTTTTATTGGCCAACAGTTTATAAGGATGCATTCAAGTATGTGAAGGAATGCGATGCCTGCCAACGTACTGGGAGAATCTCAAAGAAGGATGAAATGTTGCAAAACCCAAATATGGTAAGCGAGATTTTTGATGTCTGGGGTATAGACTTCATGGGCCCGTTTCCACCTAGCAATGGAAACAAATACATCATTGTGGCTGTAGATTATGTTTCTAAGTGGGCCGAAGCAAAGGCATTACCCACGAATGATGCTCGCGTTGTGATAAAATTTCTTAAGCAGTTATTTTCGCGCTTTGGAGCACCAAAAGCTTTAATTAGTGATCGAGGAACACATTTCACAAATCTGCAATTGGAAAAAGTGCTGCGCAAGTACGGAGTTAGACATAAGTTTTCAACTGCTTATCATCCACAGACGAGTGGTCAAGTGGAAGTGACTAATAGAGGGTTGAAGCGTATTTTAGAATGTTCAGTTGAAGGAAACCCTAAGAATTGGTCATACAAGTTGGATGATGCATTATGGGCGGCACGAACAACATTTAAATCGTCAGTTGGAACAACACCTTATCGCCTTGTTTATGGAAAAGCTTGTCATTTACCTTTTGAGTTAGAGCATAAAGCATACTGGGCTTTACAGAAGTGCAATCTTGATGAGAAGTTAGCTGGAAAGGAAAGAATGGAACAGTTGAATGAGTTGGATGAATTAAGAATAAATGCTTATGACAATTCGAGATTGTTCAAGGAGCGAACTAAGAAATGGCATGATGCCCGTCTTAAGTCGAACCATACATTCGAGAAGGGTGATAAAGTTTTGTTGTATAGTTCTAGATTGCATCTGTTTCCAGGAAAGTTAAAGACACGCTGGACTGGCCCATTTGTTGTTGACAAGGTTTATCCGTTTGGAGCTGTTGATTTGCAAGGACATTCTGGAAAAACTTTCAAAGTCAATGGAAGTAGAGTGAAGAAGTACTATGGTGATATAAGGGACTCCAAGCGTGATTTGGAGATGGATCTGAGTTAAGTGGTGAAGCAAGATGTCGAGCTTACCGATGCGATAAACAAAAGCGCTTTCGGGAGACAACCTGCTATTTTGTTAATTTGTATTTTGTTTTATTGTTTTTGTTTGCAGGTTTGAACTTTGTGGGTGTGTTCTCTGGAAACCCTCACGAGACTACAACTCGTCCACTCGGGATGCCGAGGGGTTTAAAGGCTTATTGCATGTGCTAAATGCAATCGTGTTGCCTACGGAAGTGTGCTATTGTATTTTATTTCTGAACGAAGTCCTTCAAGCAAATTGCCTTCAAATCAGGGGAGTTTTCTGTTTCACTTCTTTTCTATTCCCTTTATTTTTATTTTCTTTTGCAATGAGGACATTGCATGTTTCTAAGTGGGGGATGGGGGAAAAGAAGTCTAATTGTCTTTAACTTATGAATGGTAGCTATTAAAAAATATTGAGGTTAAGAGGCACTCTATGTGTTAGTCATTTTTCAGCCCAAAATTTTGTTTTAAAATTGTTTTCTTTGTAAAATTTAGCAGTCTTGTAACACAGTTTGGGAATGCAAAGAATGAAATAAATTTAATTTTTAAATATTAGATAGTTCATCTTATGATGTACCGATAGGCAATCTATATGAAGGGTATTGATAGGGGTGTTCAGTATTTGGTTTGAAACCGTTTAACCCGAAAACCGAACCGAATAAAAACCGAAAAAAAACCGAACCGAATTTTGAAAACGGTTTTTGGATCGATAAAACCGAAAACCGAATTCGAATTCGGTTTTTGGTTCGGTTTTCGGTTTTAAAAAATTTGAATTCGGTTTAACCGAAAACCGAATTCAAAACCGAATTCATAAAAATAATATTATTTTTTCGGTTTTTCGGTTCGGTTTTCGGTTTTTCGGTTCGGTTTTCGGTTTTTATGTTCGGTTTTTCGGTTTTTTTGTACGGTTTTCAGTTTTTTTTTAAAGTTTTTCGGGTTTTTGTTCGAATTCGGTTTTTTCGGTTTTAACCGAAACCGAACCGAATTCGAATTCGGTTTTCGGTTTTCGGTTTGAATTCGGTGTTCGGTTCGGTTTTCGGTTTTGCCCAAAAAAATTTCAAAACCGAACAACCCGAACCGAATAAACCGAGGAAACCGAAAACCGAACCGATGAACACCCCTAGGTATTAAGCTAGTAAGAAATGTAATGAATTAAGTAGGGATTTATCCTATGAGGATCTTTTAGCAAGGTATGACCTTAGTCTTAATTCTTGTTTGATAGCGTGTTATAATCCATAATTTTGGGATCCTAATAATCATCATTTGGGAATATACTGGGTGTTGTCTCCTCTGTTGTACGAAAGTACAGACCTGGTTTCCGTCAGTATATTTGATATCAAAATAGATAAATAAATGAGTACAAAAGACTCATAAATTGAAAAACCAAAGCCAAGTTATGTCGCTCTGTTGTACTGAGGTACAGACCTGTCACCAATGTCTTGGTTTGAAAAATGATTGATTTATTTGGATGTTCATTATTTGGAGAATTGTGATACGTTATCTATATGAGAGTATTTTGCTATTGAAAATCAAGGGTAAGGCCTGCTAGAATAATAATAATTTAAGCTCAATCTCTGAAATTTAGATTGTTTAAGTGGACAACAATATCAGTAATCTGAGTGAATTATCTTTTATGAGTAATAATAATAGAATGGCTTCCCATGTAGAGTTTCTTGATTGCTGAGTTTTAAGGAAGAATTGAATTTAAGATGAAAATTTGGTTTGTCGAATGCTGTGTAGTTTGTAAATCCTTTTATGCATTGTTTGCGGTTCATATTTAAAGTTTTGAATTTTTGAATTACTAGTCTACTTGAGGACAAGTAGGATTCAAGTGGGGGATGTTTGATGAACGCCAAAATGTGCTATTTTATAGTACTAATTACCCCTTGGTTTGATTAATTTCTTATGCATTTGATTTGAATTCGATACTCATTTCGTTCATATTTGCATTTAGGAATTTTCTGGAGCATGAATCGGAAAAGAATCTGAAAACGTGCGAGAATTGAAGAAAAGGAGTTAAAAATAAGAAAGTTTGAAGAATGGTGGTCGATGGTGAAAAAGCTGAAGAATAGCATCCATACGGCGTATGGAATCCATACGGCGTATGGATGAAGTGAGCCGGGCCGCCAGAAGACGCGGGTCAGATCCATGGGCTTTGTGATCCATACGGCGTATGGAATTCCATACGGCGTATGGATCGCCTCGGCAGAAACCCTAAAAACTTCATTTTGCTCTCATTTTGCACACACTCCACCATATTATTTTCAGTCGAATTCTCTGCTAAAAAACCATTATTCCAGAGCACTTTGAAGGGATGGAAGCTTAAGGAATCAAGGGCTTGCGTTCATTCAATCGTTATTTCATTATTTCGGTCCGAATTCATTCATTTCTTTCATTCGATTATGATTATGATGTTGAGTTTGAATCTGACTTTTTGTTATAATATGAGTGGCTAAGTTTTTATTGTATTTGCTTAGATGATAATACTTATTTGATGGATTGATTATTGAAATTGCGAAACGTATTGGATTTTATTCATGTTTATTTGTTTATTCGTTGAACCTTGATTATTGAATGAATATTGCTAGTTACCTAACGTGGTTTTATGATTAATTGAGATTGAGTTCCTTTTGATTGTAAGATTATTGATGATTGTTGGTTTTAATTGATAATTATCACCGAATAGATTGAGTTTGACGGGTTAGGGTTAATAATTGGTAATATTTGTTGATGATCGAGATAACTAGAAATAGTTATAGACTTTGTTGATTCAAGTTATAAGAATAGGTCACATAAACGGTATTGAATTAATATAAAACACTATTTGGTGGGCAACGCTAAATTGAACTGTTAGTGGGTTGAAAACAACTTCATGTCTTTCCTAATTGTGTTGATTCAATTTGTCTTGTAAGGAGGATTGATACATGTGTTATAATACGATAAAATCCATACGTGAGCATTTTAAATAATATGATTTCCGGATTTTAAGGAAAGTAATCTAAGCAAATGCATTTCTTTTACCGTCTGAATTAAATCTTTTATTTTAATTAAGCTATTTTAGTATTTCTTCATTTTAATAAATTAGTTTTCTTTAATTAATCATTTCTTTTATAATTGTTACTCATTTTTTCGACCGGAACTAAAACGTCCCCACTTTTACTGCTTAAATTAATTGTAGCAATTTCCAATTTGTTGATATTGACATCCGTTCCCTGTGTTCGACTCGGACTTACTGAGCTATACTATATATGATCAGGTATTCTTGCCTATGTTGTGTAGAGTAAGTTAGGTATTTTCCATTTTTAAATTAAAACCCCGTTTACACGACATCATGAATCGTATACGATTTTAATTTCAACTTAATTGGGCTTTGTTTCCTTTTTTTTTTGTGTGTATTGGGAAAAGACACTAATACCCCCTACAGCCTTTTTTTTACACCTAATTTTTCAATTTTCCCTTTGACTAATCTCATCCATTGATTCACTAATCTAACGATCAGGATTGCTTCTCCACCTTCTCCATATTAAAAACCTTCTCCATTGATCCCAATCATATATATATATATATATATATATATATATATATATATATATATGTCGCACCCCATAATTCGGGTTGCAGAAGTGAATCGGGTCGGGGCGCGACTAATCAATATTTAAGCACATAAGATATATAATGAACGACTCTATATGCGTCGTTTACAAAATACATTAATATAACATAAGAGTTTACAAATTGTTTACATTATATTGAGTTCACATAATTACCCTGAGAGATTTTAGTACATTTCCAATTATACAAAATATAGATATGCAAGGAAATCTCTTGATGTATAATGATTGCATGCGACTCGAGCTAAAGTATCCTGATGGGCAGTCCAACCTACTGCTGAGTACCTGAGATAACATGCTAAAAGGTCAGCTAAAAAGCTGGTGAGCTCACAGGTGTATATGAGTAAATGAGATTTATGAACCACAAGATTTATATAATGATTTGTAATCAAACAAATAATGAATGTACATGCAGCCATGAGTCCAGAGTTTGAGCTTAACTGAGAGGGTCAGGATCCACATTCAAGGACCTGATCGAGGTGCCTTCCTATGAGTGCCTAATCAACACTCATACTGAACAAATGATAATGCGTCCGTTTGATAGGTTAGTGCTTGCTAACTCGGACGGGGATTTGCAATCCCATATGGTACCATACACTAACATTCACGCTAAATCATATTAACAAACTATGTGATGGAGGACTTTAAATTGATTAGATGAAATTAACTCATGTAGCATATAGCGATTTTTGATACTTGTGTTCACATGTAAAACAAAACGAGCATGTATCTCACCCCTAGGTAAAAGCATTTAAAAAGGGGCTATGAGACTCACCTGAGCCTAATGAGTTGCTAACAAGCAATAATGATGTTGTTCAAGAGTAATGATGTCGTCTCCAACGACTGAAACCTGCCGGGCGTATTAAACGCGCAAGGTTTTAAAATGATTAGATGTCTCAACAGATCATCTATGCTAGTTGTTCATCCAACTAGTAATCTCCAATGATTTGATTTGATTAGTATGATTGGAAAATAAGTATGGCCCGTTGGTGAGTTCGAATAATAATTCCAAAATATTATTATTATGTTATTGAAATAATATACTTATAAAGTATATTTGGAGTGTTTAAATGTTGTATTATATAAGTATTAAAGGTTACGCGATGTTTGTACTTATTTTGAAAATGAATTATAAGTGTCGCATATAATGTGAAATTTAGTAATTTTGGCGTCACTCGAGTTAAGTGTCGTAGGTATATGTCATTGTCGAAAACGTGGTCAACGGTCTCGGTTTGACCCACAACTTTTAACCAACTCCTAAAATGGTCAAATAATTTTATAAAACTTGTCGTTATGTTTTGTGGACCTCTCGAAGTGTCGTTTCCATGATTAGACCAAAACAGTCCCTTTTTACTTAGGTTTTCCAGATTTCGACTAAACGAACCTCTCGATTTCTACACTTTTTAAGCCGAATCAAGCTCTATCAAAAATCACACATGTTCACCTATGAATATAGTCCATTTCTGCACTTTATGGTATTTTTATATGTTCGTTTACTATTTTTAACAAAAATAAACATGAGGAGTGGTCGGATCGGGTTCGATAATGAGTTCAGTCCAAAGATTCACGTTTTTTCACCATGATCCGAGAGGATCTGGTCCGAGAGCCCAAAACGAAAGTTGTAGCTAATATCTTAACAGACATTTTTCGTTTAGACTTCGTGATTTGATTCTTCCTAGATCATGAGATATTTACGATTTGGTGTGACAATTTTTCCTGGACAGATTCCTGGATATACATATGTGTTGGTAAAAACGTATTTAAAGCTTTATTTTGGACATTTTATGGTTGATTGAACAACATAACATATAGATGAACATATAGTAAGATAAACTAATGAGTTAGATGTATTTCTTACAAAGAAAATGATGATCTAAATACGAAAATGAGAGGATGTTGCTCGGTTGCGTTCCTAGCCTCGTTTCCTTGCTTTTTCTTCAAGAACCAAGGGTGGATGATGGTGGACTATGGTGGTGATGGTGGCGGCAGGTTGTAGTGATGGAGAGGAAGAGAGTGTGTGAGTTTTAGAGAGATGTTTAGTGAGAGAGTGAGGGAATAAGAATGAGAGAAATAATGGTGGTGGTATGGTTTTGTTAGTCAAGAAACAAGATCCATATGTTATGGATCTTGTTTGGCAGATTTTTGTGAGTCAAAAAGGGGCAAGATTTTGTTAAATCTTGTCTCTAAACTTTGGTATTATACCCGTGTTCGTTTACCCGATCGTTTAAATGTATATTTAGAAGTTATGTATTATATATACGTTTTTAAATAACGAATAAACTTTCGATATTTTTGAGTTGAAGTATTTTATCAAAATACTTGTCAATGAGTTATACGATATAAATTAGGTATGTTTTGATTGTCGGACGCGTCTCGTGCGTTTTTGCCGCGTATAACTTATTTTGTACGATACGAAATACTTATGAAATATTATCAACATAACATTTAGAAACAAATATGTTTATTAAATAATTTTCATATTATCTAATAAATTGAGTTCACCAACGTCCATATTAATGGATCGGAATTAGGCCGATATACAATGACACGATTTAATAAATCATATTAATGCGTATATATAATAATATACGTAATGATACATACAATTAGCCTAACACAGAACTAATTACATGTATTAACATAATGATTAGGACCTAATAACTAGTCCTAATTTGACGGGTGTCACTATATATATATATATATATATATATATATATATATATATATATATATATATATATATAAATGCTTGTGAATTTAAGAGGTGTTATAGAAACAAGTGCATTCTTACTCTATTAGTCCTAATAACTGCTTCCTAGACTTCAATAAGTTCTTGTGATATCGTATTCTTACATTAAAGTTGTAATCATATTGATGGGGTATGTGTTTTTTGATGCACAAAATTCAGAAAATATTTTTGGCAGACAACATGAAATGAAGCATATTAATTCGGAAAGTATACATAAGCAGCTGACCATTACACTTCTGCTTTATCATGCAATGTTGAGTCATGCCCTTTTGCGGTGAAATTAGTGGCAAAGAACAATGCATAATTAACTAACGATTATATTAAACAAGTTTTACTCTTGCCCGCGCTTCGCAGCGGGAGAGCAACGTATCGAACTCGTTTCAAACGTTCTTGTTTATGTGTTTTCGTAGCTTATGCGTTACTACGTATGATTTTACATGTAATTTGAAAGGTTGAATTAACAAATAGTCAAAAGATATCCTAGCATAGATATTGAAAGTTGAAAACGGCATAAATTATTAATGATCAAACTAAGTATGCACCTATAGTGGCGGATCTAGGAATTTTTTTCATGGGGGGCTATTAGTTATGTTTATGAATATTTGGTGTCCAAGTAGTTATTTACGTGTTAAAAATATGGGTTTAATAGCTATATGAGACCATTTATAAGTACTATTTGTAAATATTTATATTAGTGGGTAAAGATCATGGGGTTTCATGGCCCCCTATTTAGGGGTGTTCACAGTTCGGATAAAACCGGATTATCCAAATGGTTTAATTGGATTGGACCGTTCGGATTGGACAATTTGGTTTTTTGGATCGGATCGGGCAAAAACCAAATTAGTAATTCGGTTTTTGAATTGGTTTTGGTTACTAGTATTAGAACCGGATTATCCAAATAAACCAAATGGTTATAATTGTATATGTAATGTTCATATGTAATACTCTTGTTTATCTATCAAAGTGAATGTTAAATATTTGTTTAGTTATTTTTTATACATGAAACCTTATTATATGATTGGTATTGTTAATATATATCATTGAATACAACTTAATCTTAAGTTTGGATATAAAACACCAACTCCACATTTATATAAACCCTCTACACAACATGACAATCGGTAACCATTGATATCGCTCATGACATTACCCTTTCACGAGTCAAAACGATACACTCATGCAATCCACGAAAAAACCAAACGGTTTAAACCGATCCATCCAAATAGTATTTTGGTTCGGTTTAGTTCGGATTTGATATTCATTTGGATGGATTGGATTCACATTTTGAGAACCAAAATCCAAATGGATTTATATATATGGATCGGATTTGATCCGATCCATCCAAATGAACACCCTACCCCTGTTATCTATTATCATGCTACATCCGCCCTGTGCACCTACGTTTGCAGAGTTAGTTTAATAAAAGTATTTTAAAATTCAAGATCATATATAAAATATTGTAATGGTTATTCAAGCATGTTACAGTATATCGATTGCATGTGTACATTAGAGTTTCTGATATTTTGTAGTGGTTATTTTATATTAAGGTTGTCAATAAGTATTGATCAAATCGTTATCCTAAAAGACGCTACCTGGTATACTAACATTTAAGTTTATTGTGGATTTTATTTAGATCGGAATCTTTATCTATTACCAATTGTTGTGTTGCAAAGTATAAGAAAAGGTAATATAAAAATTATACATCGATGCTAGATGATAATTGAAGACGGAAAAAAAAATCTAATCCTTTAGAATTTAACGCAAATTTTACGGAGTACACAACTGTTGTGGTTTTAGTGATGACTGATATAACACCCCTTAACTTTTATAAACATATTTATATATATTTTAATACCGGAAGCGACGTCCCAAATTTTTCAAACCAAAATATACATATTATATGTACATTCACATGTGCCAAGGGTTTACGTTCCAAAAGGTTACATTAACAGACCAAGTTACTAAAAACGATGAGCCGAAGACCCGGTGTTACAAGTTTCCAAAACATAATTAACATTTGACCATGTTAAACATATCAAAGTAGACGCAGAGGTAGTCAAACATCCCATCCATAAATCTAGGGGTGTTCATCGGTTCGGTTTTCGGTTTCCTCGGTTTATTCGGTTCGGGTTGTTCGGTTTTGAAATTTTTTTGGGCAAAACCGAACACCGAATTCAAACCGAAAACCGAAAACCGAATTCGAATTCGGTTCGGTTTCGGTTAAAACCGAAAAAACCGAATTCCAACAAAAACCCGAAAAATTAAAAAAAAAAAAACTGAAAACCGTACAAAAAAACCGAAAACTGAACATAAAAACCGAAAAACTAACAAAAAAAACCGAACCGAAAAACCGAAAAAATAATATTATTTTTTTGAATTCGGTTTTCGGTTAAACCGAATTCAAAATTTTTAAAACCGAAAACCGAATTCAAATTCGGTTTTCGGTTTTATCGATCCAAAAACCGTTTTCAAAATTCGATTCATTTTTTTTTCCGATTTTTATTCGGTTTGGTTTTCGGGTTAAACGGTTTCAAACCAAATACTGAACACCCCTACATAAATCTCAAGCCCAATCCATAAACTCATCATAATCGTTACCTCAGCCGATACTCAGAAGTCTAATATTACTGAGTCTTCTCCATGTAATCAATTTGGAGGAAATAAAATGATGAACAAGATGATAATGATGATGAATCAAATACAAGAACAATTAAATTTTCAATTTAGTTTATAGATTTTTGGAGAGAATTTTAAAGAAAGTGTATGTAGAAAGTTTGGTGAAATTGGAAAATGAGTATTTAAGACTTCCTTTTTATACTAAATAAACATATGATTAGTCACCATTATATTTAGCTAATTTGATGACATGTGTACTTGTAACTAGCTTAGTTATAAGTCTACCATTTTAGACTTGCCACTCTTTTTATTATTTTGACAAGTGTCCATACTTTGATGTAACTTTAACTATCTTAGTCATAAGTCTACCTATGTAGACTTGCCACTCTTTTTATCATGTAAACAAGTGTCCATTTTCTAGGAATGCAAAACTAGATTATCAAGTATAATATTTGTAAGCGTTACTTTCTTTTACTCTTAAATATAAAGATGGGTTAAGTATATGAAAATGTATCAAACTTTGACAAAATCTCTATTGTATGAATCAACTTTCAAAACCTCTATTGTATGTATCCAACTTTCGATTATTGCCTATTATATGTAACATGGCTATTGTGTCATCATATAAAGCTGCCACGTGGCATTCTCACAAAGCGTTACATCGAAAAATTACATACAATAGGAAATAATCGAAAGTTGGATACATACAATATAGGTTTTGAAAGTTCATACATACAATAGAGATTTTAACAAAGTTTGATACATTTTCAGACCCTTAGCCCTATAAAGATTGTACATCTTTATTTGTTAGCAAGCTATATAAATAGCAATATGAAATCGTAAAAATCATTTTATCAAGTATTCTCAATTAAACATAAACAAATAAATTTCCTTACACATTAAATACATAATTTAAAGCTAGGAAATTACTATAATGCCACTAGGCCCTTAAGGTGGGTGTTACAAATCTACCCCCTTAAAAAGATTTCGTCCTCGAAATCTAATCATATCCAACAACCAAAATCACATATAACCACATATGATCCACATAAGCAAAGAAATTTATTTCACATATCACACATATGATCCACATATGAGCATCCAATTTCATTAATCCAACAACCACATTTTTAACATAACAATCTTGTTATATATGTGTATTACCATCATTTTATCAATATCAAATATTAAACACGCTTGAAACTTACAACACCAATTATTACCATTCTACCAATGGTCTCAATCATATCAAGACAACAACGACACAATTAATACAAAACCATATTAAATTTCCAAAACATCATTAAACCTTCTGGATACTTGGTAGCCTCCACAACTTCATGCGACATAGCATAATAGAGCAACGGTGATCAAGCGTTGCTATATTATGTTTTTCGCATTCCATTCTAAGGCTACCTCATATCATAATTATCAATATGATTTTCTTTCACTTAAACACATACCACCTTTTACCATAGTTTCAAAACAATATGAACACGTTTACTATTTCCTTACAACAATGACATACCTAAATCATCTTATTTCATATCTAGTCAAGTTTACATACGCCAATTATTTCACATAAACAAATTACATCCTCTAGTATATATATAAATACTCTCAGGTTCAAACATTACCGTATTTAATCCCAAGTCAACACATTACTCAATTATTTCAACACATAATCCATGTTTCCAAATACCTTCCAAACTAACTCTAGCATTAAACAACACGTTCAACATTTCTATCCATGCATCAACATTTAGCAATCATCATTGACTCGTAACTAGAAAGTCTTATCATTCTAACCAAATTAACTTTAATACTAAGCACAATCATCATAGCAAATTAAGCAAATCAAATCAATATAAATCCAAGAAAGTTTATCGTGGATTATCTTGTTGAGGAATAGCCATGAGTACCGGTTGGTTACTCATATCCTATTGTCTCTGCATCCAAAAGAACATATTGTTAAGCGTTAGCACACAATATTCTATCCGGTTATCCTATAGTGACTAATCCCGTACTCTGGAATGTTTGACTAACACACAATAGATTTGGGATTGAACATTTTCCAATGTTTAATTCACCCAAACCTATGCTCTGATACCAATTTATAACACCCCTTAATTTTTATAAACATATTTTATACATATTTTAATACCGGAAGCGACGTCCCAAATTTTTCAAACCTAAATATACATATTATATGTACATTCACATGTGCCAAGGGTTTACGTTCCAAAAGGTTACATTAACAAACCAAGTTACTAAAAACGATAAGCCGAAGACCCGGTGTTACAAGTTTCCAAAACATAATTAACATTTGATCATGTTAAACATATCAGAGTAGACGCAGAGGTAGTCAAACATCCCATCCATAAATCTCAAGCCCAATCCATAAACTCATCATAATCGTTACTGGTGTGCGTGAAGTATATGCAAATAAATTCATAACAAGTTTTAAATCAACGATATACTAAATAATACTTTATCACACAATTCAGGCAAGAATAACCCGTTCGTATAATATAGCTTTTACAAGTAAGTCCAGGTATCGAACACAGGGAACGTGTATTAAAATAATTAACTTATTCCACTCTTAATATTTACAATTACAATTAATTACAATTAATATTACAGATAAGGGGGTAAGTTTTAATTCCGTATGAATTAATTATATTGATACCGATTTACAATAACCTAACTCAACTAAGCTTCTAGGAACAAATAGAAATACTAATTATAGAGAGAAGAGTTTATTTATTTAAACTATCTTTAACATAATCTTATGATTCTCCTTTATATTTAATTTATCGTTGATCAATCTATCGGTGAATTCACTGATGTAAATAATCCCTTTAATATAAAGGCCACTACCGTTTATTAGTAAAGAAAAGTATATGCTATAGAGAATATCTCTTCTTAACATATCTCACAATAATAATATTCTGTTAAACCTATCAACTATTTATTATTACTTTGTAGGCAACCTTGTAGTATACAAGCGTTTATGATTACCACATCAATTATATATTAAGTCTTAATGTTCTTCCACTATCTCTTTAATATAAAGTCTCCAGCTCATAACTTAGTTAAATTATAATATATAATCTTAACTAAATTTTGTAAGAACAACTTAATTATATAACTAATACAATTATCGGGAAAGTATAATAAATAAGCAATAAATCAATATCAACGTAAACATAAATTCAAATCATAATTTCAGTTAACATTCATTTAAATAAACACAATAAGAAACTTAATTCATATCAAAACTAAGTGAACAATTTCCAAAATATAATTAAGTAGTATACTTACAAAATATAAGGATAAGAAACCAAACCCTAATGATGAATAAGCTCTTCTAGGGTTAAAAACCTTCAAACCCTAGCTCCTTTAGCCTCCAAATTCGTATTCTAAATGAACCTTAAACCCTAAAATTGAATTTTGATTATTGAAATAGTATATGGTTTAGTCTAACCTAAGCCTCTATTTATAGTTTTCAAAACCGCCAGTCCAACCGCCGGTTGGAAGTTTCAACCGCCGGTTGGATGTCTTGGAGTCCAAGTCCAACTCTGCGATCTTCTGCCGCCTTTGATTAAATACATTCAACCGTCGGTTGGGTCTTCTTTCCAGAATCTTCCAATTACGGGCTGGGCTTACTCTTCGGGCTTATTTCTTCTCTAAACCGTTTTTATTCTCTTTTCTTGGCCCAATTCTTCAATAATATCATTTTTATCTTCTTTTAAACCTCTATCTTCTAAAATCTTCAATTCTTCTTGGTTTTTCTGTAAGTCCCCTAGTTTTAGGATCGATAACTTCGTTATCTGTAGTATTAAGGTGCGGAATCCCTCAATACGGTGTTATCTTACTAACAACGAATATGTTCGTATTGCGTTTAACTAGACTTAGCTTTAAACAACGAATTGTCAAAGCCTAGTCGATAGGTTATGTTTTTCTCTGGTTTGCTGGAATCGCAGGTTTGGAATATGCAAAAGTTGTTAACGATTTTCTAAGGAAAATCGTTTAAATAGTTCTGTCCGGCTCGGCTCGCATGGGCCTGCGAGTTCGGTCCAACTCGCAGCCCAAGCCCAACTCGGAACTCGGCTCGCCAGACTTCCACGAATTCAGTTCTCATCTCGGCTCGTTAATCTCGCGACCTGAGAACTCGACTCGCACAGAATGTATTTATTTCGTATTTAATAATTCGTCTAACTTAACACAATAATATGTTTAACGAATATTACTAACAAAACAAATATTTATTTACAAATCTAAACCAATATACAAACGTAATAATAATTACACTAGTCCTATATCAAGCTAGATCTGTTGTCACAATCTATGTCTCAACAGACTCCCCCTTGACAATAGCTCTAGCGTCTTTATCTTCACGCTGTCTTTGATCTTCATTTGTAAATCTTACTGCCTGCGTAAATCTTCATCTTGATACAAGTTTTAACCATCAACTGATAATCTCTTGCTAAATCAGCCCATTCAATAGTCGTCAAAATTCTGTTCTCATTCAACTTTAACAGATCTTTTCTCGACATATTCATCAGGTGTCGATGATCATAAACTCTAAAGATTTCTCTTTCACCACCTTCAACCTCATTATCAGCTTCAACCATAACAGCTTCTCCAGTTCCTGAATCCACGTGCCAACTCTTCATATTTCCCAAAATATCCTGTGGCATTGTCTTCAGTGGAATCTGTTGTATGCATCTAACAGCTGGGTAAACTTTCTTCCTTCTTCTTCTTCCTGTTCTTTGACTTCTCTCTTGTAATTTCACAGTCTTTCCCTTTCTTGGCTTAATCTGAACAAACTTATTCGTACCAACCTCATGTCTAATGATTCTTTCAACACGATCAGCATAATCATCACGACTTGGGTTGTTAATCTCTAATCTAGCCAAATCACGTATTTCATAACGTGGTAGAGAACTAAAAACTGCAAGCTTTCTTTCAAAATATTGAACTCCGTCAAACCTTTTGATCGCAAAAAGCTTTAGTTCTGAGTCAAAGTACCAACCAATAATCCCTTTACGTGGTACACGCTTTTTCGTAATATCAACTTCAGAAATTCCAATCTTCTTCTTCTTCTTTGGAAGTTTCCTAAGTACAACAGCAGGATTCTTGGTTTGAACAAGAACTTCTTCTTCTTCATCAGAGGTTGAATCATCAATATCTTCATCTATATCGACAATTGTTGGACCTTGTTCATTTTCAATAACAACTTCTGTCCTAGATGGGCTCACATGGTGTTCATCAATGTTTGCATCTAGATCTACACCCATGTCTTGCACATTCTCAGGTACAGCAGTCCAATCTGTAGGTGGTAGAAATTCTCCATCCTCAAGATCAAAATCAATGTCTTCATCTATCTCATCAAAAATATCATCTTCCGATTCAGATAGATCAAGCATCTCCAATCCTAAGAGAAAAACATAAATACAAATATATTAATAATTCAAATTCTTCATTGATTTCCCTGAACCAATCTAAGAATTTCTTTATTAATTCTTTTGTATATTTTAACCTAACATATAAACGCAATTTACATATAACTTATAAAATCTTTTATTGATTACCCTGAATCAATCCAAAATTTCTTAAGTCTACTTAACAAATATTAATTAATTTTAAATTCTAATGCATTGTGAATAAACACCAAACATTTAAATTTACTATTAATTACCTTATATAATTTCCAAGTGTTAATTGATCTCATTCATTATCAATTTAACCTTTAAATTATATATCATTTGTCTAGTTAATACGAATACATTTTTAACTTGTTAATTACTTATAAACCTTACGGTCTTAAGTCTATAATCAAATCTAAAATGCATATGTTATTATAAAATTATGACCGCCGAAATTAATCGGAACACGCCGCTCGACTACTCAATAAGTCAGAAGTCTTTCGATCACTATTTTATCTTAACATAATTTTATAAACTTAAATTACCAAACATATTTTACTTAAAATAATAATAACCCTAAGCCAAATATATTTACACAATAATTAAGTTTACACTTGTTCACTACAAACTATTACAAATATTACAGTACTAAGATAATACTAAGCTATCTTACCAGCTTCAGTATCACCCGATACAGTCTTATCTGCACTTGTACCCACTCCAGAACCACTAGCACCAGCACCAGACTCCCCCTGAATAGTAGCTTGCTCACTAGTCTTTGAAGGACCAGTCTGCTCACCACTCGGTGCATTGGGATCATCGTCCTTGTCTTGATCTCTCTTTCTCTTCAACTCATTCTCTCTGCAAGACTCCAGATATACCAATATCTCCCCCTGAGCAGGCTGTCCTGAATGCGATCTCAAGACCAGACTCTCTAAAGAAGATAACTTCAGTCTCTGTACAGTGAAGTCCGCAAGTAACGTCTCATGAGTCTTCATCAACAGATTGTACGATTCACTCTGCTTGAGTATCTGTTGTGAAAGAAGAAGATTGCTCGACACCAGCTCTGGAATCTGAGAAGTAAGCTTCTCCAAATCCTTTACCCTCGACTCTAAGGATGTAATCCTTTCAGCATCAGTCGTTGGAGTAACAGGTATCGTTCTGGGTCCAGGCGGTGTAAGAGACTCAATATGCCAGTCTCTGGTAAGCGGTGTATGAGGTTGAGACAAAGCTTGCGTAAGCAAACTTGTCGCAAATCTAGCTGTTTTGTTCGTCGGAAAATTAGCTCCATGAACTAGATCAGCAACCTCATGCTGTAAAGTTAAACACAATTAAAATCAGTTATTGTTACAGATTACTCCGTCTCAAACTCTAATTAATTGCATAACACTCATAGTTATAGAATTTATATCTCATACTTGAAGCGGTAAAGACATCGATTCCGTAACCACCGGTGCAACCATCTCTACCTGTGGTGTATCCTGAGAAACTGTATACAGAATTAACTGTCTCAGTTCAACTCCTGATAAACAACAAGTTAAGATTATTTAACTTTAATTAATACTAACCTTCTCGAATAGTAAGCGTTCTCGGACGCTTCATCAAAGGAATCTCAACTTCCTCAGTACCTTCCTCCAGAATACTCTTACCCTTCCTCTTCTTTTCAGAAGCAGATGGAGGAGGAGAAGGTGTATTATCAGAATCTTTATCTGAAGCCGTCTCACCATCACGACCTCTAGATGATCTAACAGGATCCTAAATTTTAAATATATTAAACATTTATGATTAGCGTAAGCTCTATCATACAAGTTCTATATATTTAAGATTAATCAGATATAATACCTCAGTTGGTACAACAACTGATCTATCAAGCTGTATCTGCTCATCCTCAAGTAATATAACTTCTGGATGTGCAGCCTCAGCTTCAGCTTCCTGTTCGTATAATGATATTTATATTTTTAAAATCAGAAATAATATCCAATTTACTAAATATCTAATATCAGAATCATTATATAATAATATTATGCATCTATGATCAATAAAAACAATCTATCAACTAAGCATCTATATTATTACATAAGTAACAGATTACCTCAGGTGGTGCCAAGTAACTCTCAATGTCTTGAAGCAAAGGATTTGTCTCATCATCATTCTGCTCCAAAACTTCTTGCACAACCTGTGCAGCAACCTCTTGATTCACCTGCTGATCCACCTGACCAGCCTGAATAAGAACATCCTCAAGGAGCCCTTGTGGATCTTCAGGTTGAGCTTCCTCAGCTACAGGTGCAGGTACAACATCAGCAACAGCAGGAGCAACAACAGCAGCAGGAGCTACGTCCAACCACCCATGATTTGGCGGTGCAACGTAGTTCGGATCAACAATATATCCAAAAAGTGGTCTAATTTCCGGTTTCACCACTCCTTCCTTCCTAATCGTCTGCATAAACATGGCATTATAACCACGTTGATCAATGGTATTCACCGATAAAAACGGCTCAGGAATAACCAAGTTCGGTAGACGCGCACGTATGATAAGCATACAAAACCTCGGGTAGATCATAAATCTAGATCTAACAGAACCCGATATCTGTCTAGCTATCTCTCCAAAAATGTAATCACAAAAACTGTATGGTTTATTGTAAACCAGTGACAGTACAGCCGATAGAATCGCAGGGCTCAACTCATCAAAGCCACCTTTCTTTGCTGCGAAGACTATATTCATCACGTGCCAAAGAAACCTCCACTGACCAATGACCAGAGGCTTCTGGAACTGACGTCCACGCCTGTCTCCTGTATATCCCATACGTCCAATAGCACCCTCAATAAATTCCATAGGATACTCAATATCCCCGTTCTCCTGTTCTACCGTACCTAGCTGCAAAATCTCACGAAGATTACCAGCTGAAAAGGTAACAGGTTGTCCACCAACTGTAGCTCGAATCTCTGGCGGAGTGACAGATTCGTCATAAACAATATCCGTCCAGAAATCGTTCAGTATAGTCTGTGAGATAGGAGGATTGGCCGTAATGGCATATCTAATCCTTGATCGTGCTAGAAAACGTAATATATCAGCAACCCTGTCAGCCCGTTTGGCCTCAAGGTTCAGATCAACCAGGATGTTGTGACCCTTATCAAATGCTCTAGCCATATCTGTAATAAATACAAACAACAGATATAATTTAATGCACGATAAAAAATATTTAAACTATTATGTATTATGAATCGAGATTCATCAAACATCTTAGTTTAAAATTGTAATTATATATAACTTGATACAAAAATAATCTCAAGTCGTATATAAAAATTTTACTTATAACTAAAAAGTCTTAAGTCTAATTTAAATCACGTTAGGTACTTGTTATTTTAATAAAAATCTCAAGTCGTTAACGTTAAAAATTATACCGCTAATGTGAAATTAGGACACGCCACTAATTTTCTTCTTAAATTAGTAGACTTTCGATATAATCATATAAGAATTAACACAAATCCATTTCATAAAAGTTATTACTTAAAAAGTCTTAACATTTATATCACTACTATAAAAAATAAAATTTTTCTAAGTACTGGACTCGCATAAACTGGCCTAACGAGGTGAGGTCAACTCGTTTTGCTTATGAACTCGCTAAACTTATAAAGTAGCTATTGAAGTGAACTCGCTAATCTCATGGATTCGCTAGTCAACTCAACTCGCTGCGAGTTGATTCACAATGTCAACTCGTTTCATTCAATCAGGGAGTCGAGGTAAAATCTCAACTCGTTCGATGAACAGCCGTCGCGAGGTTACACTTAAAATCGATTAATCTTGTAATTTTAACATGATCTATCGATTGATTCACGTTCATTAATGTTCGTTTAACATAAACCCTAAAGATCTATGTCCAATAACATCGTAATCGACGCAAATCGTTTAGTTTTTAACCCGAAACCCTAAGTTTTATAAAAACTTCAATTTCTTGTTATTTACACGGTGAAATCCGTTGGTTTATACCTCAAAATGTTCGCAATATGAAGATGTATAAAGTCCTCGGATTGAATAACTCGTTCCCGTAATCTAAGAATCGAAATCAAACGAAAACAATAAATCGCCTCGTTTCGCCTTGTTGACGGATTCGCAAGCTTTACTGAACTCGCGAAGTATGTGGGTTCGGTGGGTTGGTCTGACTCGTTTGACCACCTTTATACTTTACATTCGATTCGCGAGATTTGAAGCGGACTCGCAAGTCGAAGTCAACTCGCAGAAATAATTAAAAACGCGAATTTTAATTCTAAGTATAAATAAAAACCCGATATTTTCACAAGTCTAAATTATAATTAATTTTCACTTGTATTTGTCACGTTGTTCAACTCAAAAACATTCAGTATGATTTAATTCCGAAGGGTAAGCATAATTAACACAAAAATTAAAAACTAAAACAAAATTACATAATCATAGGTATCAAGTACCATTTTATTAAACACTTGAAACAAAATAAAATACATACACAAAATGAATAAGAATTTATCTGCTTAGGGATCATATTAGTAAGAATAAGCAATTCATGATATATTTAAAAAGTTTAAGCAGATTGGTAGTATACATACCTCATGAAATTCAAATAAATTACTATAAAATTACAACTAAATATATCATTTATACATTTATATTTATAAAACTATATCTTAGGTACCTTTATCCACATAGCATAATTAATAAATGCATTACGCACATAAAGTAAATATTTTAATTATAGATAGTTCAAGACGATTACCAGTATATGATCCACATAAACAAATTATACTCAATTTTCTAAGCAAACTCTTTATTGTTAGTATGAGAATTATCAAGTGCTTCCTAGTATATGACATACTGAAGAATTCAAGTAAAACACATAACACTGCATCATTAAATTTTCAAGGTAGCGGTTACTAAATGATGTATCTTTTCGAAACATATAACATACACTTGAATTTTTATGGTTAGACAAATATCAAACATACTTTGAATATGCTATGTTATCTAAGTCTGTACGTAGTACAACAGAAGATTCCTTCTAGCATAATTCAAAATATATTTGAGAATATTAATTTAATTAAAGGTTTCAGTTCTGTACATAGTACAACATAGTTACCAGTAATTAAATTAATACCCATATTGCTACTATTTGTCACTTTAATTAAAATGCATGATAACAGTGTATGGTAATACCATCATTCAACATTTAAGACTTAATGTCATACATCATAGAATAGTTACACAAAATAATAAACAAGTAGTTAATTAAATTCTTAAGACTTAGAAAATTTCATATAATTTGCCTACCAGTACATCATATGATGAAGCCATCTAAAATTTTACTAAAAATAGACAAATTATAACTTGT
This sequence comes from Helichrysum umbraculigerum, assembly GCA_949592205.1. NCBI lineage: Eukaryota > Viridiplantae > Streptophyta > Magnoliopsida > Asterales > Asteraceae > Helichrysum > Helichrysum umbraculigerum. The sequence goes on along the minus strand of CATIUR010000003.1, from coordinate 137,623,979 downwards.
GGATATAGGTGTATAATCAAATAAATATAAACACATACCTGATAGAACCGCTGTAGTTCTAAAGCAACTTTATTTGAACCTACTACCATATCATACTTAGGACTTAAGCTTTATTATTGTGAAGCTTATTCTCCTAATGTACTATCATTTCCCGTAGTTTTTGCAAATAAAAACTTAAATGAAGGCGATTCCCCTTAGGTAACAAGCAAATGAATGCCATACGCCTTTTTTTTTTTTTTTTTTTTTTATATTTTTTTTAATAATAAACACATAAATACTAACTATTACAAGAATACCCTTGGAAGACTAATCACTCTGGATTTCTCATTCCGTTTAGTTGAACCAACGTCTCAAATCTTGCTCTGTCGAACGCCTTTGTGTATAAGTCTGCTAAGTTATCCAATGATGGAACCTTAACTAACTTTATCAATTTCTTTTCAGCACAATCTCTAATAAAATGATGTCGAATATCAATATGCTTAGTTTTACTGTGCTTTACTGGATTATTGGTGATCGACATAGTAGATTCGTTATCAATCATCATAGGAGTATTGGTTATATTTAACCCGTAATCCCGCAGTTGCTGTTGAATCCAAAGAACTTGCGAGCAACAGCTGCCAGCTGCAACATACTCAGCTTCACATGTAGAAATGGCTACCGAGGTTTGCTTCTTGCACTGCCAGGATACTAATCTACCTCCTAAGAATTGACATCCTCCAGTCGTAGATTTCCTATTCTGATTGCATCCTCCATAATCCGAATCAGTATAAGCTACGAGATCTAAGTCTCCATCAATCGGATACCAAAGACCCAGCTTAGGTTTCCCTTTGAGGTAACGAAAGATTCGTTTAACAGCTTGCATGTGTGACTCTTTCGGATTAGCCTGATATCTTGCGCATAAACAAACAGCAAACATGATGTCAGGCCTAGAGGCTGTAAGATACATTAGTGATCCGATCATGGCTCTATAAAGAGTTGGATCCACATCGCTATCACTCGATGTATCTGGACCTAATCCATGATTGACTGGAATTGGAGTATTGTAGACCTTACTTTCATCCATCTTGAAACGTTCTAATAGCTCATATGTATATTTAGATTGATGAATAAAGAATCCATCCTTCTTTTGATCAACTTGTAATCCTAAGAAGAAATTCAACTCTCCCATTGCAGACATTTCAAACCTTTTTCTCATGACTTTCTCAAATTCTTGACACATCTTTTCATCAGACGATCCAAAGATAATGTCATCAACATACACTTGTACAAGAAGAAAGTCTTTCTTTTTCCACTTCACAAATAGTGTACTATCAATTGATCCTCTTGTAAATCCATTCTCAAGTAGATACGTTGATAGTGTTCCATACCATGCCCTAGGTGCTTGATGTAATCCATATAGAGCCTTATTCAAACGATATACTCTATCTGGATACTCAGGATTAGCAAACCCTGGCGGTTGTGAAACATACACCAATTCTTCCACTTTGCCATACAAAAAGGCACTCTTAACATCCAACTGATACACTTTTATACCATAATATGATGCGAATGCTAAGAATACTCTAATTGCTTCTAGCCTAGCAACTGGTGCAAACACTTCATTGTAATCAATACCTTCTTGTTGATTAAAACCTTGAACCACTAGACGAGCTTTATTGCGAGTAACGATACCTTTATCATCTCTCTTACACTTAAATACCCATCTAGTTCCAATTGGATATTCTCCCTTTGGTAGGTCAACCAACTCCCATACTTGTAATTTAGAGAACTGAGATAGTTCTTCTTGCATTGCTTCTACCCACGAGTTTTCTTTTAAAGCCATTTGAACATTTTTAGGCTCGACTTGTGAGATAAAGCATGAATATAGACATTGATTAGGAATCCCTGTCTCTTTCATTGCAGTATACAAGCTTTGGTATTCAGAATTCTCAGACGTATTAGTTCTGGATTGATGCCTAGTTTGAACCGGAGTATTAATATCACCGATGATGTTTTCAACTGGATGATTCTTACTCGTTCTAGTTGTAGTAACTGGTTCAACTGGTATCTCATCTTCCAAATTAGTACCAATTTCTTCCAATTCAGGTACATCTTCCGTACGTGCTGAAGATATTCTTAGATGTTTCAAAGGAGTAAGTATGTCATCAAACTTTGTATGAAGATCATCAAGATCTTCTGTTTCTAGAGACTTATCCTCTGAAGGTTTTTGTGACTCACTTGTGGAAGCTTTATCTGAGTCAACAGTAGTCTTGATTCCAGACTGCTTAACACTCGATGTTGAAGCGGGACCAATATTCTCATCTTCAAACACTAAATGTTCAGCTATCTCTGAATCACTGACATAGTCACTAATAGGAACTTTAAATGATGCAAAAAGATCAGAATAATCAAATTGCCAATCTAAGCCCTTATGAACATCCGGTGAATAGCTTGTAACCTCAATATTATAAACTACCTCCAAACGTCCTGTGACTTTATTAAAGACTCTCTTATTTGGCGAATTGGGCATATAACCTAGGAAAAATCCTTCGTCAGCCTTCTCACCAAATTTTGCTTGATGTCCAGTCTTTAATATGGTGCATGAAACTCCAAAGGGTTCAAACCCTTTTAAGTTAGGTTTCTTATTGTTCAAAAGCTCATAACAAGTCTTGTTATGTCTCTTAACCGTAAGAACTCTATTAAGAACATAACATGCTGTATTCACTGCTTCTGCCCAAAAGATGACCGGAAGCTTTGAATCAGCAAGCATTGTTCTAGCAGCTTCAATCAACGTTCTATTCTTCCTTTCAGCAACACCATTCTGTTGAGGTTCATAAGGTGCACTGAATTGATGTAATATCCCTTTGCTTAAGCAATAGATATTCAACGTTGAATTCTTAAACTCTGTTCCATTGTCACTACGAATACGCTTAACTCTCTTTTTATAGACATTCTCTACTAGATCAAAGAACTCAATTAGAATTCCAGGAGTCTCATCCTTTGATCCCAAAAAGAATACCCATGAGAATCTAGAATAGTCATCTGTGACAACCAAACAGTACCATTTGCCACCTAGACTTCTCTTGCTTATAGGGCCGAAGAGATCCATATGTAGCAATTCAAATGGCGAGGAGATAGAGTTTTCAGTCTTAGGTCTGTGTGGTTTCTTGTGCTGCTTTCCTTTCATGCAAGGAACACACTTATCCTCAGACTCGAAACGTTTTTGTGGTACACCTAGAACCAAACCATTTTTTGGTTATATAATTCATCTTTCTCCAGTTTAGATGTGCCATTCTCCTATGCCATAACAGAGCATCTGTTTCCGAAGCCTTGGACAATAAACATGTAGACACCATTGAAGAGTTAGGAACACCCATGTTGATAGCATAGATGTCCTTCTTCCTTGGCGCCCTCATCAATATCCATTCATCAGGAATTTTAAAACCTGGCTTCAGGACTAAGGCCTCCTTTTCATTGAAATAAACTGGATGACCTTTATCACAGACTTGGGAAACACTCACTAGGTTGTGTGTAAGTTCTTCAACATAGTTCACATCCTCAAGAGTCAAAGTTCCATTTGAAACTTTTCCTTTTCCCGAAATTACTCCTCCTTTATCTCCTGCAAAATTTACTTTTTGCTTGAGACTATCCTTGAAGTCCTTCAGTAGACTTCTTTCACCGGTCATGTGCCTCGAGCATCCACTGTCTACATACCACCAACTGTCCTTGTTCACAGCATGCTCCTGCACATAACACAAAACACGATCAGTTATCAAGAGGGACCCAAGCCATTACGGTCTTGGTTTGTCCCTTATCATCAACAAACTTAAGCTCTTTAAAATAACCATTCTTCCCATCAGGAGCTTTGGTTACTTTCGAAGTAGCTTGAGTTTGTGGACGATCAGCCTTAAGAGGTGAATTTGAGGAGAACCTCTTAGGCACAAAAGTATGAGCTCTATTATGATAATTATAATTAAACTCATGTGATCGCGAAGTAGTGCCACTTTCATAATGACTATGGCCTCTACTTGGAGTTCTAAACCTCGACGGTGTCACATCCCTAGACTTATGGACATAATTATCACTTTGAGTATATGACCGTTTAGGTTTAGGTGGGGAGACACTATGCTTACCATCTCTTTTAAGAATGTTCACAGGTTTATTACCTAACTTAGGTTTGGTATCTAACCCGTCTACAGTCATATTAGAGTCGGTCTGTGTCTTTTCCTCAATCACAAGCTTATGTGGTGCTTCAGGCTTTTTGTTAGGACAACACGAAGCCACGTGTCCTTTTTGATGACATTTGAAACATGACATCTGCTTGCGTGATTTGCTCACTTTTGCTTTCTCATCCGGAGTCTTAGGCACTAAAGGTTTAAGCTGTTCCTTATCAACTTTATCATTAATCTTAGCATCGTTAATCACTCCACCCGATACAAAATGTATTTTGGTGAACTGAGAAGCCTTGCTATTATCTAATGATACGTTCTTAATAACATCTTTCTGTGCCTCTGACTGTTCAGGTTTATCAGCTACTAAAATCTCAGGATTAACTTCAGTCATCTCAGAGTCCTCAGGAATAGGAGTGTAATTGGCATTAAAAGGCGGGGATACATCATTGTAACCTAACCCAGTCTTGTCCTTTACACTACGTTGAGCATCTAACATTTTATCCATTTGAGATGTCCTATAATTCTCAAGTTTACGGTTTTGCTCAATTAACCTTAAATTAAGGTTCACTATTTCCTGATCCTTACTAGCAATCGTCTCATTTAAGTCTTTGATATTCATATAGAGACCATCTATGACAACAGATTTTTCACTTATGGTATCTCTAAGTTTTGTTCTATCCAACGCATCAGACTTAATTTTATCTTTTAAGACCTGTTTATCATCACTTAATCTACGAACATCCATAATAGCTTGATCAAGTTCAGATCTAACAGTCTTATAAGATTCCTTATCCATATTTAAATGTGATGACAGATTACTATTTGACACAGTTAAGACACTATTCTGAGACTGTAAATCAGTAACTAAGTAACAAACATCAGCAAGATTAAGAATATCTAAACATACCTTCTTCTTGTCAGTTTGTAATTCAGCCATACGTGCCACTAATTCTTCAGGACTCATATCTGGAGTTGAATCCATATATAGCACATCATCATCACTTGCCCTTTTTTCAGACTCAGCCACCTCTACTCTCTGTTCCATGTCAGTGGGCATGTAGGACACTGATCCAGCAGTTGTTTCTTCGATCTCGGCCATCAAAGCTTCTTCAGAATGAGCTTGCCAATCATACGAGCCATCCAACTGCTTCACCACTAAGGCTTTGGAAGCAAGAGTACTTCCCGAACCTTGTTTTCCTTGTGCTTCTACTTTAGGTCTTTGGCATTCTCTAGCAAAATGACCAATACCCTGACAGTTAAAGCATCTGACCTTGGTTTTATCAAACCCTGATCTATTGCCCAACACCTTTCTACCAGTTTTCTTGAGGAAATTCTTCACCTTTCTAGATATCAACGCTAGTTGATCTTGAAGTTCCAGTTCCTCAAGATAATCAGAATCTATCTGCTCATAATCCTCATCAAATAGAATAGGATCATTGATCTTTCCTTCTATGTAGTTCTCATATGATGCCACAAAGGAAGCAAGAACAGACAGTTGCTGTTCAGCAGATTTCACACTCATCGGCATCTTCTGATGCTCTTGAGGTGACTTCTCAGAATTCTTTCCCTTTGTCTCATCACCAGAGGAGGAAATAAAGCACAGATCTTCAGTGATCATCTCTCCATTTTCATTAGTATCACCAACTAACAGTGCAGTGGTCGAACTTGATGACGCAGTCGAAAGACTTGACTTTCCATGATACAGCCCAGGGTTCTGAACCTGATCAGAATCACTATCTCTTGACTTCTTGGAGAAATCATAACCTTTCAGCTTGTCAATGACTTGCTCTAAGGTCATAGTAGAATACCTAGTTTCGTTATCCTTAATCATAACACCATACATTTCCCATTTAGAAGGCAAACCCTCAAGGAACTTGTCGGTTTTAGATACTTCTTCTTCAAAAATTTCATGGTATTCTAATTCACTTAGCAGATGGTAGAATCGTGTAACATAGGCATCAAGATCTTCTCCTTTTAAAGCTTTAAACATAGTAAACTGCTTTTTAAGAAGACTCTTCTTGCCAGCTCTCACCTGTGGACTTCCCTCACCTCTTTTCTCTAAAGCTTCCCAGAGCGCTTTAGCAGTATGAAAAGACTTGAGTTGATGAGCAAGGGATTTAGGAAGACACATCTTTATGCAAGAATGTGATTTATTCTCATTTCTGTACGCTTCCTTCTCTTGATCACTCATGTTTGCATAGGTAAGAACTACAGTAGCATTTTGAACAGTTTGAGTAGGTGGGGTGTATCCACTCTTGATACACATCCAGATAGACAGATCATGGAATCTACAGTAAGATTCAAATCTGTCCTTCCAATTGTAGTAATCCTCGATTCTTAACAACTTAGGTGGAACGTTTGACTTTCCCACCTCGTGGTCCATTTCGATCATTCTACTTAAGTCAGACATCTTAAAAACGTAAAATTAAACTGTTTCAGCGAATTTAGAAATCTCAACTCGCAAGACTCAGCTCAACTCGCAATCTCAGCTCGACTCGCAGAATTTGTCGATTCGCAAGCCTCAGTTCGGATTGCTAAAAGATGTCGATTCGCAAGTGATGTCGATTCGCGAGAGATCTCGGTTCGACTTGCAAGCCTCAGTTCGACTCGCTAGTTCAACTCGGTTCGCAGGCGACGCTGGAACCCTAATCTCGACTCGCGAAACGGCTGTTAAACCCGAAAAATGAATTTTAAGGTATTTTTACGAACGAAACTGAGAAATTCGACTGTAAACTAACCCTAAAACTTCCAGAGAATGATTTTGATCGTTAGTATTGCAATAATGCACGTAAAAACGACCCGAATCAAAAACGCAATAAACTAAAACTCACGAACACACTCGTATCTAGCCCGAAAGCTTTGATACCAGATGTAAGTCCCCTAGTTTTAGGATCGATAACTTCGTTATCTGTAGTATTAAGGTGCGGAATCCCTCAATACGGTGTTATCTTTCTAACAACGAATATGTTCGTATTGCGTTTAACTAGACTTAGCTTTAAACAACGAATTGTCAAAGCCTAGTCGATAGGTTATGTTTTTCTCTGGTTTGCTGGAATCGCAGGTTTGGAATATGCAAAAGTTGTTAACGATTTTCTAAGGAAAATCGTTTAAATAGTTCTGTCCGGCTCGGCTCGCATGGGCCTGCGAGTTCGGTCCAACTCGCAGCCCAAGCCCAACTCGGAACTCGGCTCGCCAGACTTCCACGAATTCAGTTCTCATCTCGGCTCGTTAATCTCGCGACCTGAGAACTCGACTCGCACAGAATGTATTTATTTCGTATTTAATAATTCGTCTAACTTAACACAATAATATGTTTAACGAATATTACTAACAAAACAAATATTTATTTACAAATCTAAACCAATATACAAACGTAATAATAATTACACTAGTCCTATATCAAGCTAGATCTGTTGTCACAATCTATGTCTCAACATTTTCTTCATTTCAGCTTCATTTTCGTTTCTTTCTTCAATTATTTATCTTTCATACCTAAATTGCAAATATAAACAAATTAAGTATCTAAATCAATAAATGCAATAAATGTACATAAAATATAGGGATTTATTAGTATATAAATATCATATTATTTGATGTTATCAAATATCCCCACACTTAAGTTCTGCTTGTCCTTAAGTAGAATACATTCATAAACTAAAATTGATAAGCATCAAACTAATATTTAATAATTAAAATACTTAAATTAAAAATATGTTTCATAACTTAAAAATTTAAAAAATTTAATTAACATGGATAATTATAAGGTACAAATAAAAATTATTATTATTTGTATAACATATAGTTCATGAATGATTACTGATATTTTTATCCTCTTTAAACAATCTACATTTATATTTATGAAGATATCTTTATTATTCATATGTATATTACTTATGATTTCCATATATGATATACTCTTAAACTTAATCATGCAATTTAATTTTATACTCAAAATAAATATATAAAATCCATTTTTAAGAATCAAGACATTGGTGACAGGTCTGCATTTTCATGCAACAAAGCGACATAACTTAATTCAGGTAAAGCAACTTATTTTTAAATCAAATCAGCGATGACAGGTCTATACCTTAGTATAACAAAACGACATAATTTGATTTATTATTTATATTTACAATACATTGAAATAATTTTCTTTCTTTTTACTTTATTTTTAAGAATACTAATATGAAACCAGGTCTGTACTTAGTACAACAGAGGAAACAATTAATAAACCCCCAAATGTTTTCATATAAGTACTAAGATATATAAAATTACCGCATGATAAATCTAAAAATTAAGACTTTTATGTCATACATCATATTATGTATCATAAAATAATATATAAGTTATTTTATTAATTTCTTAAAATTCAAAAATCTTTATATAGATTGCCTATTAGTACATCATATCATGTAACTATATATTACTTATTATTAAGTTGCTTGCGTTATATATACAAAACAGTTAATCCATATTAAAGTCTAAGCTTTTAAATACAAAACAAAACTTTTTAACAAAATATTTTAACTAATAAATACCTAATTATTAACTTAATTTTTTTTTTAAATTTGATGAAAATTAATAATAACAAAACTTAAATGAATAATTTAAAGAAATTTCTTTTCTTCCTATCCCCTTCCCCACACTTAAAGTATACAATGCCCTCATTCTATAAAAATAATATATAAAAACAAAGTGAGTATAAAGGAGAAAAGAAATTAAAACGAAAAACTCCCCTGAATGAATTTTGTAGAATTCATCATCGGCTAAATCTTGTTCTTCAATATGGTTATCATCTTTATCCTCAATAATATACAACATCCACACTTTCGTAGTTAATCACGATTGCATTTAGCATATGCAATAAGCCTTTAAACCCCTCAGTATCCTGAGTGGACGAGTTATAGTCTCGTGAGGGTTTCCAGGGAACACACCCATAAAGTTCATAATTAATAAGATAAACTTATTAAATAAAATTCTAGAAACAAAACAAACTGATTAACATAATAATAATAACAGTGATAAGTAATGAGTAATAAACACAGTCATCCAAAATAATGTATCATAAACCATAATCATAATAAATCTAATCAGAATCATCCATCTGTCCAGGCTGTCTAGAAGGTCCAGCTCCTTCATCAAATACCATCGGAACATATGGCTAGAACTCAATAGATCTATCCCTCAACAGCTGCTGTAATAATCCATGCTGATAATCAGACCTGCGAAAGCTCTCACTCTCAAACCTATCCAATCTCTGCTCAAACCTGGTAAATCTCTGATCAATCCTATCAAACCTCCTACCATGAGTAATCTCCATCCTCTCTAACCTATGCTGAATATCATCAAACATATCATCTCGACCACGACCTCTACCACGGCCTCTGCCTCTACCTGCTGGTGGATCAACTGCTGGTAGTGGAACCTCTGGTGCAGGTGGTGGTGGAACAGGTGGTCCTCTCAATCTAGCTCTCTGCATAGGCTGCTGACCAGGTGCTACCTCAGGCGTCCATAACAAAACTCCCTCCTACACATCCTTCTAAAGAATACCTAACTCAATCAACTTGTCCTCTTCTAGCAAGGACATCCCTGGTGTAACCGGTGCGCAAGTCAAAAAATCAGCAGCTCCTATATCAAAATACCTAGCTATCCTCGTAACATACTGTCCTCCGCACAAACTACTAGTAACCCTATACCCAGTCGCTCCTGTGGTCATCCAATGAACTAATCTCCAAGGAACATTGATCAGCATCCCCTGAATCATAGTGTGCAAATAAAAGAAATCTGGCCGGTAGACCTTTTCAGGTCCCGTATGCCTACCACAAATAAAAAATGATATCAATCTATGTAACAGCCTATGTACCGGGCTCCTCATATGAATATCAGAAGGTGCTCTATCCCCATAATCAACAATAGCAAGCTGTCTCCAATACTCAGCTATCTCAACTGAAGAATACTGCTCTATCATACCCGCAGTCAAAAGCTCTCCAAAAGAACGGTTGTGGAGCTCATCTAGTGTATAGAGCCCTACAGCAACTCCAAACTCTATCAAACTCATAGACCTAGGCTGACCTCCAAGGTAAAAAGAAATCGATGGCTGATCAAACTGTCTAGAGGTGGAATCAAACCTAAGGGCAGTATAAAACTCTATAACCAATGTTAGGATTTATTAATTTGATGAGACAAAATAAAAGACGAAAGTTGAGGGACTAAAGATGAATTGTTTTATTTTAATTAGTCTCCTAGTATAATTGTGATTTCTTGTAACCCTAAAGATCTCTATTATATAAAGAGACATAGGGACGTAGGTTTTTGTGCACACAAAAAGATGTAGACGTCTAGAAAGTTTTTATCCCTAAGGTTCTTTGTAACCCCGATGCAAAAAGTGTATCCGTCTTATTGATTAATTAATAAGATTAGGGATTTGGTTGATAACATTGATGTTCTTCTTATTCCGCTGCAAATTATTATCATTGTTATCATTGATCCTAGGTCAAGATCTAAACAATCTGAGCTTAAACGATCATACGTTTTCACAATTGGTATCAGAGCTATGGTGGCTCGTGATCTAGGATCCAGAAACTGTACAAGATAGGCAGATATTTTTTTGTTTCTAAGTGGCTGTCGCAATCACAGCATATTGTTTATTGCATGTCGGGTTAAAACTCAATAAACTTTGTATCTAAAAATTGCCGACATGTTCTTTTAAGTGGATCTGAGTAATTTCTTTTGGTGCATATGGAGATCCATGCAAGCAAATTATAACATTTAATTCTTGTGCTAACATACTATACAAGATTTAAATTATTATGGAAACCGACATGAGATTATCATTGGAATTTGTATAGCCGACGTATAATTGTTTCTGATTGATCACATTCTTTTTCTTCATTCAAGATTGAATATACAAATATTAAGGGCACAGTCAGATTATGATTTTCTGTTTGGTGGTTTCCAGTTTTTCATATACGAATGATCTCGTTTGGTTTGGATGATCATCTTTATTGAGTTTCGAATGTATGTACCATATCGTTTGTGTGAAAGCTAGATCGATGTTGGGTTTTCTTCAAACCCTATGACAACTGCAGCAGAAAGTAAAAGTTGGTTCTTGTAATGTGACACCCCCAAATTTAATGCTTTGCGGAAGCGAGTTTTGGGTGTCACTAATCAAATATCACAACACCAAAGTACAAGCAAACGACTCTAAATGAGACGTTTTAGAAATACATTACAATATAACAAAAGTAGTACAAGGTTTTAAGTTATAGGTAATACATCATTGCGAGTTCGCAAAGTTAATCAAAAGATTTTAAACACATAATCAAAGTACAAAAGATTATGCCAATAAAATCTTCAAGTGTTTATGCATGCGACTCATTCTAGCTTAGCATATCCTGCGGCCATCCTTACAGAGCAACCCTACTGTTGCTGTGTACCTGAGAATACATCACTAAGAAGGTCAACCAAAAGGTTGGTGAATCTCACAGGTTTGTATGTACAGTAGTAAACAGTTTGCGTAAATCAGTAAGTAAATCATTTACGATAGTAAAACAGTAATGTATAATTGTACAATAGTAGTAAGTCAGTAATCAAGTATTTCACAAACATAGTACAGTGGGTGTAGTCGGTCAATCAATTGCCATGCCATGAGCCATTATAGTCGAAGCTTAACACGTCTGTAGTTTTTGCCCCCGTGAGTACTAATCCAAAAATACTCATATCAAACGAATTAGAAACGCCTGTTTATACTAGTGAGGTTCGTGGTGGAGCTACCACCCCAGGCGGGGATTGTCTGTCCCATATGGATCCATATACTAAAATTCGCGCTTATCATATAACTGACGACTATAATCAGAGGACTTCATTGGATTAAATAGAAACTCATGCAGTTCAGTAAGGCAATACGTCGGTAATTAATACATTGTAGTTGGATTAAAGTCGGTAAAATAATACATTTTGTACTTGTATTATAGTTTGTAAAATAATACCTTTTGTACTGGTATTAAAGTCAGTAAAACAATACATTTTGTACTTGTATTCAAATCAGTAAAATAATACATTTTGTACTTGTATTATAGTTTGTAAAATAATACCTTTTGTACTGGTATTAAAGTCAGTAAAACAATACATTTTGTACTTGTATTCAAATCAGTAAAATAATACATTTTGTACTAGTATTATAGTTTGTAAAATAATACCTTTTGTACTGGTATTAAAGTCAGTAAAACAATACATTTTGTACTTGTATTCAAATCAGTAAAATAATACATTTTGTACTAGTATTATAGTTTGTAAAATAATACCTTTTGTACTGGTATTAAAGTCAGTAAAACAATACATTTTGTACTTGTATTCAAATCAGTAAAATAATACATTTTGTACTAGTATTATAGTTTGTAAAATAATACCTTTTGTACTGGTATTAAAGTCAGTAAAACAATACATTTTGTACTTGTATTCAAATCAGTAAAATAATACATTTTGTACTTGTATTATAGTTTGTAAAATAATACCTTTTGTACTGGTATTAAAGTCAGTAAAACAATACATTTTGTACTTGTATTCAAATCAGTAAAATAATACATTTTGTACTAGTATTATAGTTTGTAAAATAATACCTTTTGTACTGGTATTAAAGTCAGTAAAACAATACATTTTGTACTTGTATTCAAATCAGTAAAATAATACATTTTGTACTAGTATTATAGTTTGTAAAATAATACCTTTTGTACTGGTATTAAAGTCAGTAAAACAATACATTTTGTACTTGTATTCAAATCAGTAAAATAATACATTTTGTACTAGTATTATAGTTTGTAAAATAATACCTTTTGTACTGGTATTAAAGTCAGTAAAACAATACATTTTGTACTTGTATTCAAATCAGTAAAATAATACATTTTGTACTAGTATTATGGTTTGTAGTAAATAAGTTTGTATAATAATACATTTGTAAATGTATTTAGTAATTCAAGTAATCTTAGTAATCAAATCACTTTCAGTAAACAAGTACATACAGTAAACAAATATATTCAGTAACAAATACATTTAGTAAACAAGTGATGCATCTCCCCCAAAGTAAAACAGTAAAAAGGGGCAGTGAGACTCACCTGATGAGCAAGCAATCCTAAAGTGTGCGCACGTATTCCAAGTGTAATCCCCTAGTGTCCTAAACACGTGAGATTATATATTTGTAAGTGTACGCCTAGTAATTTATTCGTGTAATTGTTCACTTAATTGATTATGTTCAACGTATTAGTCGAGTGTTTATGTTTACACGTTTGAAATCCAATTAAGTTTGTAGTTTGTAAAAACGTACGACCCGTTGGTATCGGATTACAATTATATTTGAAAAATATAATTACAAGTGTTCCAAAAAAATATACTTTGTATCAATGTATTTCGTATATTTTATCATTGTATTGTTTACAATTTATAGTGAGTTTGTTTAAGTCGATACTTAGTTTATAAAATGAAAGTTGGTTTGACTGCGAGTTGGATCCGCCGGATCCTTATAACAATCCGCCGGATCAGTGACCAAAGAGGGGAATCCGCCGGATTGATTTGAATCCGCCGGATTCGAGTGGGTTCAGTTTCACGCGATCGGCTAAGGGTCATCACGCGATCGCGTGGGTTTTAACATGACGCGATCGGTTGGAAATTTCACGCGATCGCGTGGGTTTTCGGTTTTGGATTGGGAATACGCCGTATTCCCTTGAATACGCCGTATTCCGAGGAGACGCGGGAAAAAAATGTTTTCTGGGCAGGAATACGCCGTATTCCCTTGAATACGCCGTATTCCAAGGTCTGGTTCGACTCTGTTCGTGCAGAATGTTTACAAAACCAGTTTTAAATCCTATTTTCGCAAACAACAACTTATTACAATGCTAATACATGTTATATAATGTATTAAAAACATGAAATTAAAGTATAATGATTAGTGTTCTTACAATGTAAAATTCGGACCCAAAATGATGGTGATGATACGATCGTGATGATGATGATGCCAAAGAGATGATTTAGATGGTGATGATGTTGTTACTGATCTTTGTTGTTGTTTGTTATTGTTGTTGTTGATGTTTTTGATCCAAAAGGGAGTTGAGCCGAGAGAGAAAGGAGAGAACGAGAGAGAGATCAAGAAGGTGTGAGTGTGTGTGAATTATTGGGGGTCGGGTGATATAACCGGCCTCCAATAATTGAGGTAGATGTGCATTTTTCGACCCGTGTTCGCGTACCCGATCGTTAATTAGTGTAATCTTTTAAAATGATAATTTTCTAAAAATGTAATCGTATACGTTTTTAATCAAAGTATTTTATAAAAATACTTTTAAAGAGATATAAAAATATATCTTTGTTTTACTCAAAATGTACGGATAGTTTTCTGTATCTAAAACGTATTTAAAACATTTTCGGAGTACGTAGTTATTATTCTCAATAACAATACTTTGTTTAAAAATGTTTTTCACCAAATTTTATTTTGGGTTTCTACGTTTTGTTTGGTTCGTGTATTTGCGATTATTAAATAATCGTTTCGGTTTATATATATACATATATATATAATACTTTGTGTACTTGAGTATTGACACGTATGTAATTACGTGTTTTAAAAGTTTAAATTAGGTGCTAATTTTGGGTTATTTTGACCGGGTGTCACATTCTCCCCTTGTTAAGAGAATTTCGTCCCGAAATTTGTGTGTAGTAATTGCATGTGCCTCACCTATGTAAGTGTGTGAGTCTATTGTGAGTGCTATAACCTCATGCTAATATTACCTCCCTCCCCTTTTTAAGCTAATGCCCTACTGGCCATTAAAGGAATAGAGGGAGTGTGTCGTAAGGTAATTGACCATTTTGTCGGTAGGACAAGGTCAGTCAGTCACTAAGGTGTAGCTACACTTTGTACTAGTATTCTAAAGTAAAGTAGTATCTCTCACTATGTCCACACAGTTTGTAACGTGTAGTAGTATCATAGCGTAAACTAGACTCTATCAGTCTCCTATAGAAACCAAAAGGTTCAGCCTAAATTAGCTTTACATGGAATGGGACCCATTGTTTCTATATAAAAATATTAACCGGTATGTTTTCCGGTATAAAACAATGTAGGATTTGTTATCCAATACTTATACCAGCTAAACCTCGTCTCGTAAAGAAACTACAGAATCTAAATTGTATTCTTTCCCTAACTCTATTGTACCTTGGAGTCTAGGGAAAACATATAATCATAACAAGTAAAATCTACCAAGGTAATTGGTATATAGGTAGTCGGTAATGGTCAGTGACGTTATGATGTGTATTAACTCTATCAGTTTCATATAGGAATAAGTTATTACGTGTAAGCGTACCCTTAGTGTTGTGTGGTTTAAACTTATTCTCACTGACATTGCTTGCCAGGATTTCTCCTCGAGAGTTCTTTTCTTCACTGTTGACACTCTCATCAGCCAGTAGTGGGCAAAGGTAGTAGTAGTAAGCAATTACAAAGTTTCGATCCTTATACCAAAGGACACTAAAGTAGCTATATTTGTCGTTTTCTGTAGAGTAAGTAGTAACTAAGGTATCATCAGATAAGGCCTATTCATATACCTTCAGTATATAATGGCTCATTGAGTAGTACGCATTTGAGACCTATATATGTATATATACCTATATCACATAATAGTCTAATCAGATATGTAAACAAATCCTATCTCACTCATAGGATCTAAGCTACGAAATGTAGTATCGAGTAATAAATAAAATTTTAGTAAAGCCAACAACATTGAGGTAGTAGAGTTATCGGTAAACGAATGTACCATCGTTGAGTAAATCAGCAAGACTAGGGTTTGGGTCTTCCCTAGCACGGAGTACGTAGGCTCTTCCTCGAGCAGGATTGTTGTTCTTGTTTTTCAGTTGCGGGCAATCCTTCCTAAAATGCCCGGTACCATTGCACTCATAACAAGTCTTGGGTGCAGAAGTGTTGGTAGCAGTGGCGGCTGTCTTGCAGTCTTTAGCCTCGTGCCCGAATTTCTTGCATTTGGTGCAAGGACACGTACCATCATAATGAAGGCTACATTTTGAGCAAAAGGGTTTTCTGCCCTGATACTCCTTCCTGTCGCCCGAGCCAGTTGGGTAGGTTTTCACAGTATCAACCTTTTTGTTAGAGGCGGTGGGGTTTCCTTCCCACTTACGCTTTCCAGAGTTTCCAGTAGGTGTTGCAGAGGTCTCGTGTCTGACAATCTGCGCCATGAGCTCATGTGCCATACGAATAGCACTCTGAATAGTTCCAGGTTTTGACGAAGTAACATTCCCTTGAATATCCTTCGGAAGTCCACGGATGTATCTCTCAATCCGCTTACGTTCAGGATCTACCATAGCTGGGCAGAGAAGAGCGAGCTGCTGAAATCGGGTTGTATAACCAATGATGTCATTACCCTGAACGGTCAAGTGCCAGAACTCATCTTCCAACCTCTGGAGTTCCTCATTGGGACAGTACTCATCCCTTAGCATCCTTTTCAGTTCTTCCCATGGAATTCCATATGCAGCATCAATTCCCACAGACTGGATGTACGAGTTCCACCATGTCAGAGCACTTTCTAGAAATGTACAGGTGGCATACTTAACTTGGCAGTCTTCCGAGCAGTTACTGATCCTAAAGACTGACTCCATCCTTTCAATCCACCTGACCAATCCAATGGCACCTTCCGTGCCCTTGAAGTTCAGAGGTTTGCACTTGAGAAAGTCATTGTAGCTGCAGGGTTTAGCAACAGGAGTAGAGTTCGCAGACGGTGATGATCTGGTAGCTAGAGCTTCGGCCACTCCTTGAGAAACAAATCGTGCGAGTTCAGCCGCGCTGAAAGTTTGTCTTTTCGGTGGCATGTTCCTTCAATAACAGCCAGGAAAAATGTGAGTTTTTGTGTAAGAGTATGATTATCGTAGTTGCATATATAACGGTAATATATTACAACACAAGTGACAATCAATGGTGTAGAATAACGAAGTTTGTAATCATTTAACATGCGAGTTCAAAAGATTACAAGAGTTAAAGTTTTATAAGAGCTGTCGGAGATCTTACGTCCGAATAGATATCAGAAGTTATGCGGAATGTGATTGGGGTAGAAGGAGATTTGTATTTAGAAAAATACGAAATCAGGATATTAAACATGATGGGTGAGTGATTAACGGTCCTCTGATGACCAGTTCATGTTGAATAAGGTGTTGAAGTTCTTAATCTCTACCTAGGTAAGTCTATTTCGAAGAGATGACCCTCTCCACTAGGGCACATCCCGGTACTATTTTCCTGACTCGATCAACTTACCACAGGCCTATTCTAAAGTGTGTTTGTACAGTGAGTGTGTTTCTAAATATCGGAGGATATTAATAAGCCTAATCATATAGGTGTAACCTATATACACTTATTATCCACCCAGTTGTGTCTATCACAGAACAAGTACAAGTCACGGTTCTCTCGTGGTCAGAGTCAACTAGTGCATTCCTGTTTAACATAACCACTTTCAGATCTTCCATCATCTTCATTTAATTATACATAGTTGATCAGGCTATGTTTAATTAAACTCGTATGACGAAATCCCTGAACCAGTTATATCTAATGAGGAATACTACCTAACGGTCATAGTCTAGGCCCACTAAATGCAACCTAGTTCGCTATAACCTTAGGCTCTGATACCAATCTGTGACACCCCCAAATTTAATGCTTTGCGGAAGCGAGTTTTGGGTGTCACTAATCAAATATCACAACACCAAAGTACAAGCAAACGACTCTAAATGAGACGTTTTATAAATACATTACAATATAACAAAAGTAGTACAAGGTTTTAAGTTATAGGTAATACATCATTGCGAGTTCGCAAAGTTAATCAAAAGATTTTAAACACATAATCAAAGTACAAAAGATTATGCCAATAAAATCTTCAAGTGTTTATGCATGCGACTCATTCTAGCTTAGCATATCCTGCGGCCATCCTTACAGAGCAACCCTACTGTTGCTGTGTACCTGAGAATACATCACTAAGAAGGTCAACCAAAAGGTTGGTGAATCTCACAGGTTTGTATGTACAGTAGTAAACAGTTTGCGTAAATCAGTAAGTAAATCATTTACGATAGTAAAACAGTAATGTATAATTGTACAATAGTAGTAAGTCAGTAATCAAGTATTTCACAAACATAGTACAGTGGGTGTAGTCGGTCAATCAATTGCCATGCCATGAGCCATTATAGTTGAAGCTTAACACGTCTGTAGTTTTTGCCCCCGTGAGTACTAATCCAAAAATACTCATATCAAACGAATTAGAAACGCCTGTTTATACAAGTGCGGTTCGTGGTGGAGCTACCACCCCAGGCGGGGATTGTCTGTCCCATATGGATTCATATACTAAAATTCGCGCTTATCATATAACTGACGACTATAATCAGAGGACTTCATTGGATTAAATAGAAACTCATGCAGTTCAGTAAGGCAATACGTCGGTAATTAATACATTGTAATTGGATTAAAGTCGGTAAAATAATACATTTTGTACTTGTATTATAGTTTGTAAAATAATACCTTTTGTACTGGTATTAAAGTCAGTAAAACAATACATTTTGTACTTGTATTCAAATCAGTAAAATAATACATTTTGTACTTGTATTATAGTTTGTAAAATAATACATTTTGTACTGGTATTAAAGTCAGTAAAACAATACATTTTGTACTTGTATTCAAATCAGTAAAATAATACATTTTGTACTAGTATTATAGTTTGTAAAATAATACCTTTTGTACTGGTATTAAAGTCAGTAAAACAATACATTTTGTACTTGTATTCAAATCAGTAAAATAATACATTTTGTACTAGTATTATAGTTTGTAAAATAATACCTTTTGTACTGGTATTAAAGTCAGTAAAACAATACATTTTGTACTTGTATTCAAATCAGTAAAATAATACATTTTGTACTAGTATTATAGTTTGTAAAATAATACCTTTTGTACTGGTATTAAAGTCAGTAAAACAATACATTTTGTACTTGTATTCAAATCAGTAAAATAATACATTTTGTACTAGTATTATAGTTTGTAAAATAATACCTTTTGTACTGGTATTAAAGTCAGTAAAACAATACATTTTGTACTTGTATTCAAATCAGTAAAATAATACATTTTGTACTAGTATTATAGTTTGTAAAATAATACCTTTTGTACTGGTATTAAAGTCAGTAAAACAATACATTTTGTACTTGTATTCAAATCACTAAAATAATACATTTTGTACTAGTATTATAGTTTGTAAAATAATACCTTTTGTACTGGTATTAAAGTCAGTAAAACAATACATTTTGTACTTGTATTCAAATCAGTAAAATAATACATTTTGTACTAGTATTATAGTTTGTAAAATAATACCTTTTGTACTGGTATTAAAGTCAGTAAAACAATACATTTTGTACTTGTATTCAAATCAGTAAAATAATACATTTTGTACTAATATTATAGTTTGTAGTAAATAAGTTTGTATAATAATACATTTGTAAATGTATTTAGTAATTCAAGTAATCTTAGTAATCAAATCACTTTCAGTAAACAAGTACATACAGTAAACAAATATATTCAGTAACAAATACATTTAGTAAACAAGTGATGCATCTCCCCCAAAGTAAAACAGTAAAAAGGGGCAGTGAGACTCACCTGATGAGCAAGCAATCCTAAAGTGTGCGCACGTATTCCAAGTGTAATCCCCTAGTGTCCTAAACACGTGAGATTATATATTTGTAAGTGTACGCCTAGTAATTTATTCGTGTAATTGTTCACTTAATTGATTATGTTCAACGTATTAGTCGAGTGTTTATGTTTACACGTTTGAAATCCAATTAAGTTTGTAGTTTGTAAAAACGTACGACCCGTTGGTATCGGATTACAATTATATTTGAAAAATATAATTACAAGTGTTCCAAAAAAATATACTTTGTATCAATGTATTTCGTATATTTTATCATTGTATTGTTTACAATTTATAGTGAGTTTGTTTAAGTCGATACTTAGTTTATAAAATGAAAGTTGGTTTGACTGCGAGTTGGATCCGCCGGATCCTTATAACAATCCGCCGGATCAGTGACCAAAGAGGGGAATCCGCCGGATTGATTTGAATCCGCCGGATTCGAGTGGGTTCAGTTTCACGCGATCGGCTAAGGGTCATCACGCGATCGCGTGGGTTTTAACATGACGCGATCGGTTGGAAATTTCACGCGATCGCGTGGGTTTTCGGTTTTGGATTGGGAATACGCCGTATTCCCTTGAATACGCCGTATTCCGAGGAGACGCGGGAAGAAAATGTTTTCTGGGCAGGAATACGCCGTATTCCCTTGAATACGCCGTATTCCAAGGTCTGGTTCGACTCTGTTCGTGCAGAATGTTTACAAAACCAGTTTTAAATCCTATTTTCGCAAACAACAACTTATTACAATGCTAATACATGTTATATAATGTATTAAAAACATGAAATTAAAGTATAATGATTAGTGTTCTTACAATGTAAAATTCGGACCCAAAATGATGGTGATGATACGATCGTGATGATGATGATGCCAAAGAGATGATTTAGATGGTGATGATGTTGTTACCGATCTTTGTTGTTGTTTGTTATTGTTGTTGTTGATGTTTTTGATCCAAAAGGGAGTTGAGCCGAGAGAGAAAGGAGAGAACGAGAGAGAGATCAAGAAGGTGTGAGTGTGTGTGAATTATTGGGGGTCGGGTGATATAACCGGCCTCCAATAATTGAGGTAGATGTGCATTTTTCGACCCGTGTTCGCGTACCCGATCGTTAATTAGTGTAATCTTTTAAAATGATAATTTTCTAAAAATGTAATCGTATACGTTTTTAATCAAAGTATTTTATAAAAATACTTTTAAAGAGATATAAAAATATATCTTTGTTTTACTCAAAATGTACGGATAGTTTTCTGTATCTAAAACGTATTTAAAACATTTTCGGAGTACGTAGTTATTATTCTCAATAATAATACTTTGTTTAAAAATGTTTTTCACCAAATTTTATTTTGGGTTTCTACGTTTTGTTTGGTTCGTGTATTTGCGATTATTAAATAATCGTTTCGGTTTATATATATACATATATATATAATACTTTGTGTACTTGAGTATTGACACGTATGTAATTACGTGTTTTAAAAGTTTAAATTAGGTGCTAATTTTGGGTTATTTTGACCGGGTGTCACATGTAACACAAAGTTCAAACCTATTAGGGTTTTGATTTTCTGGTGATAAACAAGACCATAAGGTATTGAAAGCATGTAGCAGCTAGAAGAGTTGAAGCAGGATATCATGAGTAATTGCTGCACGTTCAAGTTATGGAAGCAGCATCTTCACATTAGAATATATTAGGGTTTTCGTTAAACCCTAATCGAATCAAAAGAATACTGAAGGTGAAGATAACGTGAGGACTGACCATTCGAGCAAGGAGCATAAGCAGAAAGAGATGCAGAAAAAGAATGGTTAGATCGAGTAAAAAGAGGCTGATCAGAGAGCCTGGGAAAAGGAGAGTAGGGAGATTAAGAAAAGATTGCTAGGGTTTAATGAAGCATGGTAGAAAACATGTGGAGATTGAATTGAAAAAATGAAGCTATTGAAGTTGAAGTAT
The DNA here is from genome assembly GCA_949592205.1 of Helichrysum umbraculigerum. Lineage (NCBI taxonomy): Eukaryota > Viridiplantae > Streptophyta > Magnoliopsida > Asterales > Asteraceae > Helichrysum > Helichrysum umbraculigerum. The sequence goes on along the minus strand of CATIUR010000003.1, from coordinate 137,602,204 downwards.
AGATTGACAGCAAGAAAGATTAGTGGGTTATACGGAAGAAGAGCTTTCTGTTTGAAATTCAGTGGTTTGGGATTATTGTACAAGTCAACCAAGCAAAGTCATGGATTGTTAAAAAATCTGAAAGTGGGAACCGATTGGATTATCATTGGTATTGATGTTGATATACGAATTCAGTTGGTGATGATTCTTTAATTGAAAAGTGTTGTTGTTACAACTGGTAGTGAAATAAAATTACCACTGCTTATTGAAAGTGGAAGATATTACCACTGTTGGAGTTAATTTCCACTGTTAGTGGAATTGAAGGAAATTACCACTGTTCGTGAAGTTTGAAGATTAAAATAGTTAAAACTGTTTGTGCTACTTGGTTAAAACTGTTAGTGCAACTGATAGTTTTGGATCTCGAATGGAATTGTTTTCATAACAATTTATTCTTACTGATTTTATGGCTCATTTTCAAAGAAGATGTGATTACGAAGAAGATCGATTATAGCTTATTTGATATTGTAGTTGAGTTTTTCATATTTGTATCTTATCATATCTCAAAGTCGGATGATATACTTTGAAGATAACTTGTTTGGTTTGTATGGTGACGACGAAGACTTGACAAATTCTAGCAAACGTGTGAGATTAAACTTAGGATGCTCAATGCTCACATTTGCTATCACATGAAAGAGTTTCGGTTGCTCGGTGACTTATTATTGAGAATAAGGATTTTTGTTAAAGAGATTGAGGTCTACTTATACATAGGATTATAAGTTCGATGTCGTGGATAGTACAAGATATAAGGTACAAGTTTGGAAGATTTAATTTATTTATTAAGTTTGTTATACTCTATTTTCTTCACCGACCAGTAATCATTACATAGAGCCTACAAAGTTTTGAGATTCAAGAGATGGTTAACATATTGATTTGAGGGGAAGCTTATTGACAAAGTTTAACCATCAGAAGATGTTCATGGATTGTTTGAGGAAAAAGGTTTCATTACTACTGCTAGTTATATATTACTACTGCTTGTATAATTTTTAATTGTCCAAATTTATTATTCTGAGGATGCGTCATGGAGGGTAATTTGAGACATTTGAAGGTTGTATTAGTAGTGTATTATATAGCATGTGGTTGTAAAGGTTCAAGTTGCTTATCTTCAAGAAGACCCCTATTAGATTATGACAAAAAGGGGAAGAAGAATTAAAGATCAAGATTTGCAACTTATTGCATGGCATGACATGTTTACAAGAAATCAAGAGCTAAGGGGAAGTTTGTGCAAGAAGATTGATATTTTGTCATCATCAAATAGGGGAAGATTGTTAGGATTTATTAATTTGATGAGACAAAATAAAAGACGAAAGTTGAGGGACTAAAGTTGAATAGTTTTATTTTTAATAGTCTCCTAGTATAATTATGATTTCTTGTAACCCTAATGATCTCTATTATATAAAGAGACATAGGGACGTAGGTTTTTGTGTGCACACATAATGTAGACGTCTAGGATTTTGGTTTAGCCTGAAGATCAAGGTTTCTTGATCCTGTTATAGTTGTATAACCGTTTTATTGTGATCGAATAAAATTGAGGCTTGAAGTGATAACATCGATTTGTTCTTATTCCGCTGTAAATTATTGTCTTTGTTATCATTGATCCTAGGTCAAGATCTAAACAATCTGAGCTAGATCATTATTACGTTTTCACAACCAACTCCCTATAGATAATCTCACGTATCTGAAATAATCGTAACCAAGCGTGAGAAACAAAACCAACATCACCTGAGGGTAAAACATACCTCTGCGTCATAAATCCCCTCAATGTAACATCACCAGTTTCTCCATCTTTACGTGGATCTATCACTCTCTCCATCACTGATGTTGAGACATAGATTGTGACAACAGATCTAGCTTGAAATAGGACTGGTGTAATTATTATTACGTTTGTACATTGGTTTAGATTGGTAAATAAATATTTGTTTTGTTAGTAATATTCGTTAAACATATTATTTTGTTAAGTTAGACGAATTATTAAATACGAAATAAGTATATACGTTTAGTGCAAGGCGAGTCAAGATCTCAAGTCGCAGCGAATCGAGCTGAGAGATGAGATCTGAACTCGCGGAACATTAGTATAGTCTGGCGAGCCGAGTCCTATAATGGGCTTGGGCTGCGAGTTGGACCGAACTCGCCGGCCCATGCGAGCCGAGCCGAGACAGAAACATATAAACGATTTTCCTTAGAAAATCGTTAACATTTTTTTTTGAACACTTTTGCATTCTTCATTCCGGCGAACTCAGAAAACCAGAGAAAACAAAACCTACGGCTAGGCTTTGACGATTCATCGTTTAAAGTTAAGCTTTATTAAAACGCAATTCGAACATATTTGTTGTTAGTAAGATAACATCGTATTGAGGGATTCCGCACCTTAATACTACAGATAACGAAGTTATCGATCCTAAGAACTAGGGACTTACATCTGGTATCAGAGCTTTCGGGCTAAATACGAGATTGTTCGAGAGTTTTAGTGATAATTGCGTTGTGATTCGGATCGTTTATACGTGCATGAGTACATATTAACGATCAAAATCATTCTCTGGACGTTTTAGGGTTAGTTTACGGTCGAAATTTACAGTTTAAATCGTAAAAATACCTTGAATTTTCGTTTTTTCGGGTTTTCCATCCGTTTTGCGAGTCGAGATTAGGGTTTCAGCGTAGCCTACGAACCGAGTTGAACTAGCGAGTCGAACTGAGACTTGCGAGTCGAACTGAGATTTCTCGCGGATCGAAATCACTTGCGAATCGACATCACAACAATCCGAACTGAGACTTACGAGTCGAGCTGAGATTGCGAGTTGAACCGAGTCTTGCGAATCGAGTTGTTCTGAATTCGCGAAACTGTTTTACTTTACGTTTTTAAGATGTCTGATCTTAGTAAAATGATCGAGATGGAACATGAGGTGGGAAAATCAAACTTTCCACCTAAGTTGTTGAAAATCGAAGATTACTATAACTGGAAGGACATATTTGAATCTTACTGTAGATTCCATGATTTGTCAATCTGGATGTGTATCAAGAATGGATACACTGCACCTACTCAAACGGTTAATAATGCAACTGTTACTCTTGCTTATAACCGGATGAGCGATCAACAAAAGAAGGACTATGAATTGGAGAATAAATCCCATTCTGCAATTAAGATGAGTTTACCAAAGGAAATAAACCATCAACTCAAGTCTTTCCAAACTGCTAGAACGCTCTGGGAAGCGTTAGAGAAAAGATGTGAGGGGAGTCCTCAAGTGAAGGCAAGCAGGAAGAATCTTCTCAAGAAACAGTTTACTGTTATAAAAGCTTTAAAGGGAGAAGATCTTAATGCTTACATCACTAGATTCTACCACTTGTTAAGTGAGCTTGACAACCATGAGATTGTTACTACTGAGACTGAAAGAACCGACAAATTTATTGAGGGTTTGCCGTCTAAGTGGGAAATGTATGGTGTAACGCTCAAAGACAACGATGAAAGGTATGCAACCATGACCTTAGAGCAGGTCATTGACAAGCTAAAAGGTTATGATTTCACAAAGAAATCGAGAGAAACTGATTCTGATCAGGTTCAGAATGCTCATTGTATAAAAATTTAAAGAAATTTCTTTTCTTCCTATCCCCTTCCTCACACTTAAAGTATACAATGCCCTCATTGTATAAAAATAATATATAAAAACAAAGTGAGTATAAAGGAGAAAAAAAATTAAAACGAAAAACTCCCCTGAATGAATTTTGTAGAATTCATCATCGGCTAAATCTTGTTCTTCAATATGGTTATCATCTTTATCCTCAATAATATACAACATCCACACTTTCGTAGTTAATCACGATTGCATTTAGCATATGCAATAAGCCTTTAAACCCCTCAGTATCCTGAGTGGACGAGTTATAGTCTCGTGAGGGTTTCCAGGGAACACACCCATAAAGTTCATAATTAATAAGATAAACTTATTAAATAAAATTCTAGAAACAAAACAAACTGATTAACATAATAATAATAACAGTGATAAGTAATGAGTAATAAATACAGTCATCCAAAATAATGTATCATAAACCATAATCATAATAAATCTAATCAGAATCATCCATCTGTCCAGGCTGTCTAGAAGGTCCAGCTCCATCATCAAATACCATCGGAACATATGGCTAGAACTCAATAGATCTATCCCTCAACAGCTGCTGTAATAATCCATGCTGATAATCAGACCTGCGAAAGCTCTCACTCTCAAACCTGTCCAATCTCTGCTCAAACCTGGTAAATCTCTGATCAATCCTATCAAACCTCCTACCATGAGTAATCTCCATCCTCTCTAACCTATGCTGAATATCATCAAACATATCATCTCGACCACGACCTCTACCACGGCCTCTGCCTCTACCTGCTGGTGGATCAACTGCTGGTAGTGGAACCTCTGGTGCAGGTGGTGGTGGAACAGGTGGTCCTCTCAATCTAGCTCTCTGCATAGGCTGCTGACCAGGTGCTACCTCAGGCGTCCATAACAAAACTCCCTCCTACACATCCTCCTAAAGAATACCTAACTCAATCAACTTGTCCTCTTCTAGCAAGGACATCCCTGGTGTAACCGGTGTGCAAGTCAAAAAATCAGCAGCTCCTATATCAAAATACCTAGCTATCCTCGTAACATACTGTCCTCCGCACAAACTACTAGTAACCCTAACCCTATACCCAGTCGCTCCTGTGGTCATCCAATGAACTAATCTCCAAGGAACATTGATCAGCATCCCCTGAATCATAGTGTGCAAATAAAAGAAATCTGGCTGGTAGACCTTTTCAGGTCCCGTATGCCTACCACAAATAAAAAATGATATCAATCTATGTAACAGCCTATGTACCGGGCTCCTCATATGAATATCAGAAGGTGCTCTATCCCCATAATCAACAATAGCAAGCTGTCTCCAATACTCAGCTATCTCAACTGAAGAATACTGTTCTATCATACCCGCAGTCAAAAGCTCTCCAAAAAACGGTTGTGGAGCTCATCTAGTGTATAGAGCCCCACAGCAACTCCAAACTCTATCAAACTCATAGACCTAGGCTGACCTCCAAGGTAAAAAGAAATCGATGGCTGATCAAACTGTCTAGAGGTGGAATCAAACCTAAGGGCAATATAAAACTCTATAACCAATGTTAGGATTTATTAATTTGATGAGACAAAATAAAAGACGAAAGTTGAGGGACTAAAGATGAATTGTTTTATTTTAATTAGTCTCCTAGTATAATTATGATTTCTTGTAACCCTAAAGATCTCTATTATATAAAGAGACATAGGGACGTAGGTTTTTGTGCACACAAAAAGATGTAGACGTCTAGAAAGTTTTTATCCCTAACGTTCTTTGTAACCCCGATGCCAAAAGTGTATCCGTCTTATTGATTAATTAATAAGATTAGGGATTTGGTTGATAACATTGATGTTCTTCTTATTCCGCTGCAAATTATTATCATTGTTATCATTGATCCTAGGTCAAGATCTAAACAATCTGAGCTTAAACGATCATACGTTTTCACAATTGGTATCAGAGCTATGGTGGCTCGTGATCTAGGATCCAGAAACTGTACAAGATAGGCAGATATTTTTTTTGTTTCTGAGTGGCTGTCGCAATCACAGCATATTGTTTATTGCATGTCGGGTTAAAACTCAATAAACTTTGTATCTAAAAATTGCCGACATATTCTTTTAAGTGGATCTGAGTAATTTCTTTTGGTGCATATGGAGATCCATGCAAGCAAATTATAACATTTAATTCTTGTGCTAACATACTATACAAGATTTAAATTATTATGGAAACCGACATGAGATTATCATTGGAATTTGTATAGCCGACGTATAATTGTTTCTGATTGATCACATTCTTTTTCTTCATTCAAGATTGAATATACAAATATTAAGGGCACAGTCAGATTATGATTTTCTGTTTGGTGGTTTCCAGTTTTTCATATACGAATGATCTCGTTTGGTTTGGATGATCATCTTTATTGAGTTTCGAATGTATGTACCATATCGTTTGTGTGAAAGCTAGATCGATGTTGGGTTTTCTTCAAACCCTATGACAACTGCAGCAGAAAGTAAAAGTTGGTTCTTGTAACACAAAGTTCAAACCTATTAGGGTTTTGATTTTCTGGTGATAAACAAAGTAGAGGCTGAGTATGTTGCTGCTGCTAGCTGTTGTGCCCAAGTTCTCTGGATTCAGCACCAACTACGCGATTACGGGTTACTTCTTACTATGACTCCTATTCACATAGATAACACTGCTGCCATATCTATCACACGCAATCCCGTACAGCACTCTAAGACTAAACACATAGAACTTAGGTTCCACTTCATACGGGATTGCTATGAAAAACACTTGATAGACCTGGTCCACATAGACACCCTTAAGCAAAATGCCGACCTATTCACCAAAGCTTTTTCACGTGCTCGATTTGATGAACTGGTCAACATGATCGGTTTAAGGTTCTTTGGATCTAAAAAGTAATGTGTGACTTGGATAGTTAATATTATTTGCTTTTATGTGTGTTAAAAAAAAAAAAAATGGCAACAGCCACTCTTTATACTCATTAGTATAAAAGAAATGCACAGTTGCTACATTTTTAAAATAGACGTTGAGTTGTGTCTGTAAACAACTTGGGATATGATAGTACATCGGGTGACATGCACAAAATGGAATTTTAAGGTTTATCTTGGATGTGTCAGTAGGTTTATCTGACATATTTAAAACAGTTTTTATAAAAATTAGCTTCATCATACGATGTGTTGGTAGGCATGATACACACCGGTCTCTGAGTTATTAAGAAGTAATTTAAATACATGTCTATGATCCTGTGGTAAACACCTTGTGATGTACGACTTTAAGTCTTAATTCCTTAGCGTAGCTTGACATACATCTATTTTTGGATCGTATATCTGAGATCTTTTGGGGGAGTATGCTGATTGTCTCCTCTGTTGTATGTAAGTGCAGACCTGGTCTCAATTCAGCTTACTCTCAAAACTAAGCAAACGTGAGTCAATGTACTTGCAAAGTCTTAAATTCTAAGATACTGATCAAGGTCGCCAATTGAATAAAAACAAGTTTGGTTTGACTGCGATCGGTTTTGCTTAAACCTGAATCAAGTGTATGTTGCTCTGTTGTACGCAAGTACAGACCTGTCACTGCTAGCTTGATTCTTAAAATTGATTCTCTTATATTCTTTCTAAATTTGGAAACTATGATCATGACTGGGTTATAGGGGTATATCTATGGTGGGGACCTCGGTGAAATATTCATACTAACAATAATATAAGGTTAACTCACAGACACGGATGTAACATGTTTAGGTGGACAAACAATACCAATAATCGTCTTGAAATAATTTTTATATAAGGTGTTTTAAGTATGCCAAGTAAATTTAAAGTGGACAAATATACTGATGATCGAAATAACACTTACTATTCCTAATAATTGCATGTTATTCCGATATGATCCCTAACCAGACTTAATCAACTCCGTCACCAAAAAGAATGTATTTAGTTTGGTTTTATATTTGTAATTTTGTGTTTATTTATTTTATTTTATTTTTAGTTTTACCCAAGTCACATTTACTGTCAAATGGAGTACTACGCAAAAGATCGACAAAATTTTAAAATTTTTCACAAACTGTCGATATGCGTCACTCCTTAAGTGACGCTGCTAGTGACGCAGTAAGTGACGCACAAAGAGTCGTTCTAAGTGACGCATTTTAGGGTTTTGGTATAAATAGTTCCGTATCCGGCACTTATTCTCACCACCAAAACTATTCATTACGCGTCACTTCCATTGCTCAAGCGTCACTTCCCTTTCGTTGCGTCACTTCGACTGTTCGCTATTTTCGATCGATCTGTGGATTCTCAAGATTTTTGCGTACAATCGGCCTCCGTGATCTTGTTCTCCTTATCATTACGCATCATTAGGTACAATTTTTATCATCTCTAATTGCGTATTCACGATTTAATCAACGATTAAAGTTATGGGTTTTTAGGGTTTTCGAAATCGCGAAAATTGGGGATCGTTTTGTTAAGTTTTTGTGTTAATAAACGGTGTGTTTTACTTGTTTACACACTGCGCACCTTTTGGTTAACTCCGTTTGCAAAAACCTCAATTTTTTTCTTCGTGATTTCTGGGATTTAACAGTGGCACGATGATCTTCATCGTTGCGTCACTTCAAGCGTCTCTTCCATAAGTGACGCTTAATGGTAATTTGATAAGTTAACCGTCATTCAGACCGTCACTTTGCTGAGTGACGCCTTTATGCGTCACTCTTATGCGTCACTTCCTCACTGACGCATATCCGTCACTTGTTCCATAAATTTTGAATGACACATGTTGTGGCACCGTCACTTACACCAGTGACGCTTGTCATGCGTCACTTACCTTAAGTGACGCATCTTATGATTTCTGATTAGATTTTACTGTATCGTGCAGCACACCATGAGTGTCGGTCATATCTACTGCGTCACTTCCTTAGTGACGCCTCAACTCAGAATTCTAATTCAGTTACTATTCTTTGTGTTCAGCAATGGCGGGGGATTTCTTTCAGTTTCTAACTGCTTAAGAAAGACTGTGTTCATTGCTTTTGCCCAAAGAGTGTCACAACTCGCCCCTCCGCGGCTAGAAGGACTATCTTCTAGTCGTGGATCCTTTTGTGCTTTCTGGTGTCTTATAAGTTTCATAAGTTGATCAAGCGCCTTAAAGCTTCTATCAGGTCACTTAGATATGACCATTTTTGTCTCAGTTGACTACTGATCCGGTGGAATTCTCTCCTTGTCCTGAATCTTGGCTTCATGGTCTGGCGGAATTCCTTCACTATCCTGGATCTTGGTCTTCTGGTCTGGTGGGATTCAATCCTTATCCTGAATCTTCGCCTTACCTTGTCTTGGATTTTGGCTATTCATGTATAACCTAGAATCTAGCTCTAGGTGTTGGTTTAAGGTTTAGGGTTTAGGATTTGATATGTGTAATTTTTCTTTGTAACTATTTACCATATCTATAAAATCCTACTTTTGTGATAATTCTTATGAAATATATTATTCTATAATTTTGTCATTTGCTTTCTTGTGTGGATTTTAGCTTACAGATGGCAGGTCTTCGAGATTATTATCGCCAAACCAATTCCAGACACAACATTGTTGCGTTTTTGGATTCGACGCACAAAAACTCACTTCCATTCAGGCAAATGATTTCATTTCTTCGCAGATCCAGGATTCATCATGCTATTACAGCGTCTACACCAATGTATATGAATCAAATTGAGGAGTTCTATGATCATGCATTTATCAGAACTGAAAATGACACTTCGGGGATCGTCTCTACTATGTTTGGTCGTGAGATTGAAATTACACAGGACTTTGTTCGCCGTGTTTTGCAGTTTAATGACACGCACAATATGCCAACTGCATTTGAGACCGCATTTATCTATGGGGGTCTTCAGAGAATGGGTTATCCGGCCGATCAGCTTATGGATTTTAGAAAACAGTATCTGTGCAGAGTTTGGAGATACTTAGCTCATATAGTTATTGTGTGTTTATCTCCGCGAAAAGGTGGATATGATGCTGCAAGTCATACGACTTTATCCTTGATGCTGGCGTTAGTTTATAACAAACCGTATAACTTCAGCGGTTATGTTTTTGGGAATATGGTGGAAAATGTTCGAGCTGGTAAAGATAAGTGGTTGCTTTATCCACGTTTTCTTCAGTTGTTATTAAATGATTTGGATTTGGGGATCGCTCCGGATCAAAGGTCGTTATTGGTTCCGACACCAATGCTTCTACGTGTATTCAACAACTGCAAGCTGCCACCGAAAGATTCGGCAGTTTTGCCTGATCGCGAGCTGTTCGGGCACGTAGTGAACGAAAACTACGTTGCGCCGCCTGGGGACGGTTATGAGGATATTGTTGTGCCTCCGGTAAATGAAGCTGATTAGGTTGATGCTGCTGTTGCTCAGGATTTGGAAGATATTGAGCAAGTTGAGGAAGTTGTGGCTGAGGAATCTGACGGTGGTCCGACACCACCTGACTCTCCAGGTGATGTGCCACCTCAGGATGCATTGGATGGGATTCAGTTAGCAGATCCTAGATGCTTTAAGCGTATTTTGTGAAGGATATCTGCAGGGCGTGTTCATGTACCGCCAAATTTGGGCAAGCAACCAGCTGGGTCTTCTCCTTCATATGCTGATTTACCACATAGGAGACGCCAGAGAACAGGAATTAGTATTCAGGAACCTGGTCAGCAAGCTCAACAACAACCGACGCCTGCGATGCTTCAGCAGTTCCTTGATCAGATAAATCAGATGAATAAACGTTTCGATGATCAGGCTGCCGTGATTGAAGCTCAAGCTGCCCAAATAAAGGATTTGGAGATCAAGGCAGCTCAGGTGCAGGAATTGAAGCTTGAATTGACAGATGTTAAGTCTAGGTTGTTAGAGTTGGAATCGGTTACTATTGTTTCGGGGGAGGAAGGTCAGAGAACCTTGGAAACAAATGTAACCCCTCCCCCAGAACCCGAAAATGTAAATCCATATTCGATTAATGATAACATTACTTTGGATTATTTTGTTGATGTTCCAGGACAACCGAGACCCATTTCGGTTGATTATTCAAACGTTAATCTCACATATCTTCAGAGTTTGATAAATCCGGGTGATGAAGAAGACAGATCAGTTGATCCGGATGATATCGAGATGGATGTGGAGGTTCCAGGGTCAGACGAAGAATATTTGGATAATCCGAATCAGGAACCGGCGCCTGAGCGAGAACCGGAACCTGTTCAGAAACAACCGGCTCAACCGTATGAATTTGATACACCGATCATTAAATCCGATCATTCTGATGATGAACAGGAACCTCCAACATAACCTATTCAGGAACAACCAGCTGCTGAATCCGTTCCTGAACAAGCACAACCGTCTACATCTTCCAATCGTCCAATGTTTCGAAAGCTTAAGCCTGAATTGAAAATTTGTAAAACTTATCAGGTTCGAGGTGATTTGACTGGTTTGATTAGAAGTTGGAAATTTGATGAAGACAACTTTCTGATTCTTATTAAACGAAGAGATGGCGTACAGATTTCCGGCCAAGATTCAACTGCATCAGCACACTACCGAAGGAAGAGTTGAATTGTCTTGCTCAACTGAACATTGTTAACCACACTGATGATTTTCGTGGTAACTTGTTTCAGAAGATTCTCAGGAAAGATATCTACAGCAAGAAGTATTTGTGGGTTAGACCAGAGCTGGGAGTTCGTTATTCATACAAGAAAAAGTTGGATTCAAGAACTCAGCAACCGATCGTGAAATATCATTATCCTCCAGCTGCTAGTCTGAAAACTGTGCCACTGCAGTCTCCGCCACTTGATTGTCTCAAGAGATTAAGATATTGGTGGTTTGATTCCGTTACTCAAGAAGCAGTTATTGAATATCTTTCAGATAAAGATCCGGTGATTGAAAAGGGTAATTGGAATCTATCGGCAAAGTATGGAAGGACTCTTCGTGTTTTTGATCCGATCAACCTTATCAATCTGACAAAGAAAGATTTGAAAGCTCTTCAAAAAAGCAAAATGGAGTATCATCGTTTTGATCAAGAAGAGGGTTCAAAGTTCGAGAAGGTGGTCGAGATTTGTGTTCGAGTGGGTATTCATGCTGGTGGAGTATTTCCACCAAGTTGGGTTTGAACTGAAGATGTTTTGAAGACCAAGCTGAAGACACGGGGGAGTTTGTTGATGCATTTTAGTGTGTCTGTCAGTTGGTCTATCGCGTTGTAAGTGTCGTTAGTTAAGTTGAATAGAAAAGTCATTTTCATGTATAGCGACACTTAGCTTCTGTGTTAGGCGACACTTGCCTTAGTGTCGCATAGCATCACTGAGGTAAGTGACGCATGAGGGCGGCGACATGCGACACTTCCCAAGTGACGCATGTCTGCTGATTTAGTTTTAGTATAAATTGAAACCTACGGGTTTTCGGCTAGGGTTGACGAAACCCTAGCACCATTTGTCGACTAAGCACTTCTGTAAACAGTTCCATTACGATTTACAAGCTAATATACTCGTTTACTTTGATTGATTCGTTGTTTTCGGTTTGAGTTTATTACTTGTTCGTGCAATTGATTGTTTCCTCCAATCAATTATTGTTATCAGTCATCTAGATCCAAGGCTCAAGGGACTTTCAATATTTCTAAAAGCCTAAAGGAAATAAGGTAGAAATTGCTTAAGCAAGAAGTGATAACCAAAGAAGCATGACTAGACACATACAACCCTTTGCAGTGAGGTATCTTGAGCCCAAAAGCATTCATCTTTAATGCTTCACTTTCATTTCTTGTGTGTGTGCCGATGTCTGTATCTCTGAATTAGAACTTGCTCTTGACATACGCTTCGAGACCATATTGGTGTGTACCGTACGCGGTATAGGTGCAATTAAATGACCTTGACATCCCTTAGGACTTAACCCATTTCTTACATATCTTTTCAAGCCCAAAACCCTTTTCCGATACTCATTTTCACTATCGAAGATCCGCCTAGTATACCCTGTTGAGCCTAAACCTTTCGTTTCTTCAAAACCCTAATTATCACCCACTTCCCAAAAATACCCCCAACCTTATCTTGGAATTTCTGAGGTTATGAAGAACATCTTTTAGAATATCCGTTTCGAATATCCTACTCATTCGCGTTCTCCAAAATCAAGCTTCTCGAAAATAGTGCGGGAAAATTAGCACGCTAGAGAGCCTAAAAGGACAATGGTGCGGGAAAATAAGCACATGGAAAAGAATCAAAATGATAAAGATAGAAGAAAGGATTTCTGAAGATCTTAAAAATCAAAAATCTTCCTTGGAAATTCTCTGACAAAGAAATTCTGAAGAAAAGAAAAAGAAAAGACAAAAGAAGAAAAAGAAAAGAAAAAGAAAAGAAAAAAAATAGCTCCACAAATAAAGCTGAAAGTTTCAAAGCATAGCTCCTCATGAAAAATCCAACGAAAGCTAAATCAGCCACCAATTCTCCGTTCTACTCCGTTCTAAATAAAGTTGTTCATAATCTCAGTGATTTTAGGATAAGCTGAACACCCTCACAACCAAGCGAACCACTATCCATACCCTTCACCCTCACCAACCATTACAACCCTCCGAATGTCTTGAGATAATTAGCACCGTTCTCACCTAAGTGGTGGAGATCCGATTCTCGATCAAGCCTATGACGATGAGTGCAGCATGACTGGCTATTTTGAGCGATTTCGTTTGAGCTAGATTGATAGGAAACCCGATACACATTGAGTGAAATGAGTGACCACCTTTAGTGAGATCGCCTAGTCATGTGTACTCCAAGATCACGAGATTTGGATGTATGCCTAAGAGAGTCTCTTCTTGTTTATGGAAGGATCATCTTATCTTTCTTCACACTTTTAGAGTAATTTGCTTATATGAGAAAGTGCTAATCTTAGGAAATATTCTTTGACTCACCTATAAAAACATGACCTAATAATACTTTTCAGAGAGTTGTTGCTTGAGGACAAGCAACGTCTAAGTGTGGGATAACTTGATGTGACGTAAAAAGTCATGTTTTTAAGGGCTTTATCCCTCACATTTCGGACCTATCTTTAGTGAAAACATTCCAAAACATTGATTATTTACTAAAATTCACTAAAGTGGTTCAAAAGTAGACGTTGTGGTAAAAATCACTGAAAACACTCTGAAACCACACAAAACACAGCATTTTAATTCAAGCAGATTCCTCCGCCCTCATTTTCCTGTCAAGACACACCTCCTAACTTCTACCATCTGTTGTATAGGTAAAATCGAGACGGAAAAATCTGGAATCAAGTGAAACGGCCAAAGGACGGAGAAACCACTACGCTTTCAGAGACATTAAAAGTCATTCCGGCAACGCCTGATCCCTACACATCCAATTTCTATGAGATTGGCATCATTAGAAGCTTAACGGAATTACGAAGCCACAGGCGAAAGAATCAGGTCAAACGGACGCGTAACGAAGGAGATACGGACGTTTTAAGCAACGAACGAAATCAGACAAAGCCCGTATACGGCCCCACACACCGTATACGGCCCTTGTGAGACCGTATACGGCCCTTACACCACCATATACGGCCCCTACAAGGCCGTATACGGCCCTTCTGCCCCATATCGTGCTCCGTTTGCTTGTACGTGCTACTTCACGAGTTGTACGTACGATTTGATGCTTGGCCTATAAATAGTGGACACCCCTGATGTGACCTAAAAAGTCATGTTTTTAAGTACATATTTCCGCACTTTTTGGACTATTCTTTGGTGAAAACATTTCTAAACCATCATTATTTGCTAAAAATCACCAAGGTAGTCTAAATATAGACGTTGCTGCAAAAATCGGTTAAAACGTCCAAATAACACGCAAACCGAGGCAAAACTATCACCTTAAATATTCCCTTCTTGATTTTCTTATGTAATTAGATTTTAATTAATATTTTATGATTCCATAGGAAAATACAAGACCGGAGGTGAAAGAATCAGAAGAAACGGATGAAGAACGAGGAAGATATGAAGCTCGGAAGCTCGCCGATCGTCAACCGCAACGCGTAAAATTCAACCACTTCCAAATTTAGGTGTAACGGACGAACGAATCCAACGGCGCAAGAATCAAGCAAAACGGAGCTCGAACGAATAAGATACGGACGAACCAAGCAACCGAAGAATCAGCGGAGGGCAAACAAGACACCACCCCCCGTATACGGCCCCTAGGTGCCGTATACCCCCTGCTAAGGGCCGTATACCCCCTGCCAAGGGCCGTATACCCCCTCCAGGGTGCCGTATACGGGACCTTATGCCTTGGAAAGTGCCATTTGACCCCCCTGGTCCGATACCCCCCGTATGTGCTTTGATGCTTGTTCTTCATGCTTTGTGACTTGTACCAAGCTTCCTACTCTTTCCCTATAAATAGAGGGCATCCTCATTCATTTTCAACACACCTCACACACCAACACACCTTACATTTCACACTTTCTCTCTCTAAACTTTCTCTCTCTAGATTTAGGTTAGCATTCTCTCTCTAGCACTACTCTTAGGAGTTAGAGGAGAATTAGTAGGTAATTAGTTCTTCTCTCTAGTTTCTCTCTCTAGCACTACTCTTAGGAGTTAGAGGAGAACTAGAGAGAAGATTAGGAGTAGATTAATTATGTAATTAATTAGTAGAGGCTAGCTTATGTAATGCTTGGATATTAATGAAGAAATACAAGTGTTATTTTGCTCGCAATTCTTATCCGTATTTTCTATCCTTTCTATTATTAATTTGTCATATTGTTCTTGTTTGATGTATGTGATTTATTAATATTAGAAATGTTTATTGTTATGCATTGTGAGTAGTGTGCTTGTATGTTTGCCATGATTAGTGAGTAGTTTGTTGTGATATATCTAATTGGGATAGCACCATTATGAAACAACGGAGGTAACGTTATACGGATTTCATTTGTATAGCGCCGGAATCATCACGAATGTGTGTAGTACGGAACGTGGAAGCTATGAAAGTCGTGGGCACAATCCGTTGTGGAATAATGTTCCTAATTATTATATATTACAATTGTTTGTGAACTTATAAGCTAACCCTCTACCCGTTTATCTGTCCAACTTATGCTGTGGTTTGTATCCTCCTCCCTAGAACCTAACCAATTGCTAGAAGTAGGATTGCAACCTATTCTGTGTATGATGATCAATGAACTCAACATGGTCGTTGTTCCCTTGATTGAAACATATCTGTGAGGGACACGAAGCATAGGATTAGAGATAGATTAGGTTCATGCTTATCTGTTGTGTATCTTTGGGACAACTTCCGGGGTACCCATGATGTAATCCTTAGGTCAGAACAGTGATGCTAGTATTCCGTCCTATTGCATGTTCTTGTTTGATTGTTGCTTAGGTACTGCATACTAAACATACAATAACATTGTTGCTGCCTTAATGATTATGTTTTCATAAACATGATAAATGTAATACAGATAGGTTTGAAAACTTGTGGTGCTGTTTAACTATACATTTATGATTTTAAACTAAACTATCACCTTTCCTCCAATAAACGTGGTTAGAACCTTTATGACAAGGAGTAGCTAACCATTGATCAAACGGTCACTACCTATCTATGTTTTCCAAAATAACATGGTCTGATTTTGAAGCAATGGAAATACTGTCTACCTATCGTATAGTACACTGTGAATTAATCAGGGATTTATTGGTTTGGGATTTATAATGTGAACGGGTTGTTTAGCTATCATAGATGGTTTTACTGTAATACAAGCTTAGATATATTGAGTTTAGATAGCCATAAAGTATGTAATCCAGAATAAAGCCCTAAAACGTCCGAGTATCCGGTAAGCCGTGGAAAGGCCGTATGTAACACCCCCAAATTTGATGATTTTCGGAAGCTTGATTTGGGTGTTACTAATCAATAACAAAGCACAAAGATATATAGTAAACGACTCTATATGCGTCGTTTTAACAAAATATATTGATAACTGAAATGTTTACAACATTTAAAGCTTTACATAGCTCGAGTTTAAATGAAAAGGAGATTTCAGTACATAAGTACTTGTACAAAATATACTAATGCAAGAAAATCTCAATCTTCTGTATGCTGACTCGAGCTAAAGTCCTGAAGCAGAAACATCCTACTGCTTGGTACCTGCGATACATGCTAAAAGGTCAGCTAAAAGCTGGTGAGCTCACAGGTTTGAAATCGGTTAATATAGTATGAACCGCAAGATTTAAATAATGAATTGCATCCAGCAATTAAATGATAGTTATCGTGTATACAGCCATGAGCACATAGTTGAGCTTAACTCGAGGGCCGGGTCCCCTATAGAGAATTCCGGGCGAGGTGCCTCCACGAATGCCTAATCAACATTCGTCTTCCCAAATATTAGTACGTCCGTTTACCCGGTTAGTGCTTGCTAACCCGAACGAGGAGGGTCAATCCTATATGGTACCATATACTAATATTCACACTACAACGTATTAACAACTATGCTGACGGAGGACTTTAAATGATTAGTTGTGAAAAACTCATGTAGTATATGAAATGTTTGTACTTGCGTTCACATGTTAAAAATGAGCAATATATCACACCCCTGAGTAAAACAGTAAAAGAGGGGCTATGAGACTCACCTGAGTCTAGCGAGTTTAACTTAATAAACTTTGATTGATTAGCCGAGTAATGAAGTCCAAAGACTTGTAACCTGAGGGTGTCCACGACACGCGATGGTTATAATATACGAAGGTATCTAATAAGACTACCTTGTAGTTGTTCGTCCAACTATAATGTCCAAATTACATTTGGTTGATTGATTCGAATGTTTGAAAATATGTACGGCCCGTTGGTGACGGATTTGTGTTAGTACATGTTTAGTGTCTGTCAGTTGGTCTAGCTCGTAGTTTGTATTTAGATTTGTGTTTCCTGACTCCTGCGACGTAGCGCATAACGTCGCAGGTGCGACGTCAGGTTTTGGGCCTGCGACGTAGTCTACGTCGCATGGGCTTGGGCCTGTGACGTAGCGTGCGACGTCGCAGGTGCCAGATTTTGTATAAATTCGTTTTACGTTTTCTGTTTTAGGGTTGACGAAACCCTAAACGCAATTAGTCGAAATCTCTGTAATCTGACCGATTATTACTGAATATAATATGTTTCGTTTGATATTCATTGCGTATTGTTATTCGTGTGATTGTTTGATTAGTCAATTGTTGTTTCCGCCATCAATTGATTGACTCGGTTCGTACTAGATCCAAGGTTAGGGACAAACAACTGGTATCAGAGCCGTGAGGCTCGTTTTTGGCGATTCGGATCGAGTTTGGGTTTTAAAAGGACGTGATATTCGTGTGTTTTCGTGTTTATCACGTTTGTTTTGTGTTTTTACAGGTTTTCGATCAGTATTATTGGGATTCTTGAAGGTTTCTGTCTTTCGAAATTCGTGGTTTTCGTTTAGGGTTAAAAAATTCGTTTTTAGGGTTTTTGGCCGCTGTTCAGCGCGTTTTGCGACGTACCACTGCGACGTAAGCTGCGACGTCGCGTGCGACGTAGTGATTTGGACTTTAATTAGTCTGTGCGACATCGTGTTGCGACGTCATCTGCGACGTACCTCTCTACGTCGCATAGTGTGATTCTGCGACGTCCTCTGCGACGTCATCTGCGACGTACCTCTCAACGTCGCATATTTCTGATTCTTAATTGAATCCTTTGCTTGGTGCGACGTACCTATCAACGTCGCATAATCTTTGTGCGACGTACCCTTCTACGTCGCTAAGATCAGAATATATATTGTTTTTTTTTTATTAAGTAATTAAAATGGCAGCTGATAAGGAGGATATTAGAGGTTTGAGAGAAATGATTAAACAAAGCAATGACATAGGTTCAAGTAATAAGCCTCCACTATTTACTGCGGACATGGATTATGTGTACTGGAGAGACCGAGTTGAGCAATATATTGACTTTCACTGTCCAGAATTATGGGGACCATTACGTGAGCGTTATGTACCTCCATTAGCTGAAGGGGAATACCGTGGTATTCGTCCCGCTAAGACCTATAAAGCCATGTCTCCCGAGGAGAAGAAAGATTTTGATACTGAAAGAAAATCTTTTTCAATGATTAAAATGTGTTTAACCAAGGATGTTCTATGGCTTTTCAGAACTCATGAAACAGCCTTTGATTTGTGGAAGGCTATTGAAACTCGTTGTGGAGGGAATGATAAGTAAAAGGAAGCCAAGCTCGAACTGATTAAGAAACAGTACGATATCTTTGACATCCTTCCTGATGAAGACACGACTTCTTTATTCACTAGGTACTCACGGTTAGTTGGTGAGTTGTTTGAAGGGGGTTATACTTTTCCTTCAATTGAAGTAAATAAGAAGCTACTGGATGTGTTGCCGAGTTCTTGGGATATTAAAGTTCAATTTTTAAAGGAAAATGAAGAACTTGCAAACATGTCTTTGGATGCGTTGATAGGGGATCTTCAAGCTCACGCGATGGAGATTAAGAAGAAAGAAACTAGGTCTGGTTCTGCTGTTCAGAATCCTAGTGTGTATGGTGTTAAGATCAACTCTGGAAAGACTTATGGATCAGGAGTTGCCTTTGTATCAAATACAAATGCTTCATCGACTTCTTCTTCTTCTGATGGGATTCATTCTGTTTTCATGACTGGACCTTCTTCAAATCAACAACAGGTTCAAGTCTCACCTGCGATTCAGGAGCAAGCTGCCATCTACACAGCTTTCTTAAGCTCTTACAAGGATTTGGTTACTCAACCGAATCTAACTTTGGAGTTGACTAAGGAGGACTATGCTCAGCTTGATGAAGACGATCTGGAGCAAATGGATTTAACTTGGAATGTGGCAATGATCACCCGCAGAATTCAAAAGTTCTTGCAGAGGACAGGGCGTAAAAGCTTGGAGGGTGATGGAAAGACTGGCTTAGGATTTGACAAGAGTAAGGTCCGATGTTACAATTGTCAAAATTTGGGTCACTTCGCCAGAGAGTGCGAGAAACTCAAAATGCCAGCATCGGGATTCACAACACCATCTACTCCTCCAAAGACCAAAGAAATGGAAGTTTCTAAGAAAGGGATTGCTGATAATGCCCTGATTGCTTTTGAGCCTACAAGTCAAGATTGGACGCCTGTCTCCCAGCATTACCAACAGTGTCTGATGGCTCACATTGTGAATGAGGTACATGATGAACCGTTTAATTGTATTTCATGCATTAAGTTAACTGAATCTCTAAAGGCATATCAGACAGAGACCGCTGAGTTGAGGAAAAAGAATGAAAAACTAACCGACTCAAATAATTTTTTAAAAGCTAATGAGAAACTTTATGAAAAACATCTTGAGGCTCATCGGTTAGATACTCAAAAATATAAGTCTAAAGTTTTTAGTCAAGAAGATGCCATTAAAAGCTATCTGGTTGAAATTGAACTTTTAAATAAAGAACTTACAGATTTAAAAGCTGAGTATGAAAATTATAAGAGTAAAATCTTAGGTTCAAATTCCTCAACGGTTGTCTTTAATGAAATTCTTAGCAAGCACGGTACTAAAGGGAAAAAGAATGAGGGATTAGGATACAACTCAGTTCCTCCTCCTACTACTCACTGTCCCCTGCCTGTTAAGGAAGGCTTTGAAGAGATTCCAGTTGACTGGTCCAAGCTTTATGGTTTAAAAGCTATAGATGCTAAAGAGACCGGCAAAGGAGAAAACCAAGCGGCCAGAGTACCCCTTGCCAAAGTTTGTTAAGTCTGTGCATGAATCTCCTGTTAGTGTTAAGGAGAATGTTGAGGTAAAGAATGAATCTCCAGTTAGTGATAAGGAGAATGTTGAGGTAAAGAATGAATCTCCAGTTAGTGATAAGGAGAATGTTGAAGTAAAGAATGAATCTCCAGTTAGTGATAAGGAGAATGTTGAAGTAAAGAATGAATCTCCTGTTAGTGTTGAGGAGATTGTTGAGATTGAGGACATTACGGATCAGGAGTATCCGGAGGTTAAGAAGGTTGCATTTAAACCTAAAAAAGTGATTTCAAAGGTTGAACCTGAAATTAAGGTTCAACCAAATAAGGGAAAAGCTAAGGTTTTAAACTCGAAACAACAAACTTTACAGTCACCTGTAAAGATTTTGCAAAGAAAATTAGTAAATGAAAATGTTTCGTATGATAAACCATCAACTTCAACCTCTCAACCAAGACAAACATTTTCTAAGACGTGTACTCAATGTTCATGTTCTAGAAATGTTTCTCCACCTCCTGTGGTAATTCCTCAGCCTCAACCGTTTGTTGAGACTCGTTCTTGTTTCTACTGCAAGAAACAAGGACATTTAATCCGTGAATGTCCAAAGCTGTCAAATCAGCGATATGGGAGAGAGATGCCTAGGACATCTGTTTATAGAAACTCTTTTTCTAAATCTCCACCTAGGCGTTACTCAAACTCTCCCAAGCCTGTTTCGAAACCAAGTAATGTTGAGCAAAAATCTTTGCCAATTCAAAAGCCCAACATTACTTCTATTACCGATTCCGAATCTTCAAAAGTTTGGAAACGTAAAGAGTCTGATGTTGACTCTTCAGTCGTCAACAATAACACATCAGATAAAAATTCTAATTTGTTTAAAGATAAAATCCTATCTGACGTGATTATTGTTGATGACCACGGTCGACCTAAGTCTGTAAAGGCTTGGGTCACCGTTTCTCACTAATCTCCTTTCGTTTGTGTGTTGCAGCAGTCAGAACGTGTTAAAGATAGTGAATGGTATTTGGACAGTGGCTGCTCGCGACATATGACAGGCGATGTATCCTTACTTGTGGATATTAAACCACATGCAGGAGGTTATGTTGCCTTTGCTGGAGATTCTGGGGGAACTATTTCTGGAAGAGGAACGTTAACTAACGGCAATGTTAGTTTCGAAAATGTGAACTACGTGGAACAGCTTACGCACAACTTGCTAAGTGTTTCACAGGTCTGTGATAAGGATTATACAACTGCGTTCACAAAGACAGAGTGTGTGATATTGAAGCCTGGTTATGTCATTCCGGAAGAATGGGTGTTACTGAGAGCACCAAGAAAGGATGACACATACATTTTGAATATGAGAACTATTGAGACATCGAACGAGTATACGTGTCTCTTGTCTAAGGCTTCTGAAAAGGAATCACTGCTTTGGCACAGACGAATGGGACATATTCATTTCCGAAAAATGAATTTCTTGACCAAAAATGACCTAGTGCTAGGAGTTCCGAAACAGTCATTTGCTTTAATGGATGACTGTATCTCCTGCCAAAAAGGAAAGCTACTTAAGAAGTCCCATAAGTCTAAGCAGGTGAATTCCATAAATGCTCCATTGGAACTACTGCATATGGATCTTTTCGGTCCAGTTTCTACAAAGAGCATTGGTGGTAGGTCTTACTGCTTGGTAGTTACTGATGACTACTCAAGGTTTTCGTGGGTTTATTTTTTGACCACAAAAGGGGAAACTCCTGAGATTCTGGTGTATTTGTTGGACAAGTTGGCAAATCTGTGCAACTTGAAGGTGAAAAGGATACGAAGCGACAATGGAACTGGGTTCAAGAACTCAACTCTCGAATTGTTTTGTGCTACAAGAGGTATTGAGCATCAATTTAGTGCTCCGAGGACTCCACAACAGAATGGAGTTGCAGAAAGGAAGAACAGGACAATAATCGAGACAGCTCGGACTATGTTAGCTGACTCCAAGTTACCAATCATATTCTGGGCTGAGGCAGTTAATACTGCCTGTTATGTTCTCAACAGAGTACTCACGGTTAAGAAAAGGAACAAAACGTGTTATGAACTTTTTAATAACCGTAAGCCAAATCTACAGTTCCTAGAACCATTTGGGTGTCCATGCCTGATCATGATTACAAAAGATAAGGTCTCTAAGTTTGGTGATAAAGCTGTTGAAGGGATTTTTCTTGGATATTCAGTCAATTCTCCAAACAAAAGAGTCTTTAACAAATCAACGAATCAGATTGAGGAGCATTTTGAAGTGAAATGTTTAAGGTATATGGAACCTCCTCAAGGAACGGGTCCGGATTGGTTTTTCAACTATGGAAACCTCTTCAACTCTTTCAATATTCCGGAAGAAGATGAAACGGAAGAGTTGATTTCTATACTTCATGAGCTTGATCTTTCTCAAGATACACCTGTTACTAATAAACCATCCGACCCATCTCCCAATGCAACACCCGCACCTCCACCAACTAATCCTACACCTCCACAACCTACACCTACTCACACACAACCACCCACACAACCACAAACAACTACCAAATCACCACCATCTACACCATCTCCTACTCCATCATCTTCGGATGCTCCTTCTAAAATAGTTTATAACTACACAAAGGAGCTTCCATATGATCCAAACATGCCTCCTTTAGAGGAACCACAAGAAGAAGATGAAATGGAAGAAATAATGGCCTACTCTCACTTATTTTCTACTGAAGATGAAGGACAAGAAGAAGAGATAGCCATTCCTGAGTCTGCTGCTACTCCCGAAACTGAGGGAGATTTGAACAATCTAGGTGTGAATCTTGTGCCAGGTGCCATACCAGAAACTCGTATACATAAGGATCACCCCATTGATAAGATCATTGGTGATCCTCATGCATCTGTTCAAACACGACAGCAAGCAAAGCAGACTTCAGCTCAGCAGCTTTTGGGACTTATTGCACATATCGATTCATGTCATTTGTCTCAAATTGAACCTAAAAAGGTTGAACAAGCCTTAAAGGATCCATCTTGGGTCGAGGCTATGCAGGAGGAACTACAGCAAATAAACAAGATGAATGTTTGGGAAATTGTTCCTCTACTCAAGGGTGCTCACTTGACGGGTACTCGTTGGGTTTTCCGTAACAAAATGGATGATCGTGGGGCTGTTATTTGAAACAAATCCCGTCTGGTAGTTCAAGGATATAGTCAATTAGAGGGTATTGACTATGATGAAGTTTTCGCTCCTGTTGCTCGTTTGGAATCAATTCGGATTTTTCTAGCTTATGCTTCTTTTAAAGGATTCCGCGTGTATCAACTTGACGTGAAGTGTGCCTTTCTTTATGGAGATGTCGACGCAGTGATTTATGTGTGTCAACCTCCAGGTTTTGAAGACCCAAAGCATCCTAATCATGTTTGCAAACTGAAGAAAGCTTTGTATGGTCTTCATCAATCTCCTCGACTTTGGTATGAGCGACTTGCCAAGTACTTGCTGAAGAATGGTTTTGACAGAGGACAGATTGATAGCACGCTTTTCATCAAAAGGGAAGGAGCGGATTTGTTACTTGTGCAGGTCTATGTGGACGACATTATTTTTGGATCAACTAATGATCAGTTGTGCAAAGATTTTGAAGGACTGATGAAATCTGAGTTTGAAATGAGTGCTATGGGGGAACTCACGTTCTTTCTGGGGCTACAGGTTGAGCAATCTGATAATGGAATATATATCCACCAGTCAAAATATGTCACTGACATGTTAAAGCGATATGAATTGCTCAACTGTAAACACTACGGCACTCCAATTGAAGCAAGACACAATCTTGGACCTAATGAGGACGATGAAGATTGCAAGGAGAAAGACTATCGCTCAATGATAGGCTCTCTCATGTACCTGACTGCCTCAAGACCAGATATAGTGTTTGCTGTTTCTCTCTGCTCACGATTTCAAGCAAATCCGATGGTGTCTCATATGAAGGCAGTAAAACGCATTTTTGGATATCTCGCTTTTAGGCCATCTCTGGGTCTATGGTATTCAAACGAGAAAAACTTCGAGTTAACTGCCTATTCGGATTCGGATCTTGGTGGCTGCAAGATAGATATGAAGTCAACTACTGGAGGATGTCAGTTCCTTGGATCGCGCTTAGTTTCTTGGCAGTGCAAAAAGCAGACTGCGGTTGCTATTTCCACAGCTGAAGCCGAGTATGTTGCTGCTGCAAGTTGCTGTTCTCAAGTTCTCTGGATTCAACATCAGCTGCGAGATTACGGGTTCAATCTCTCTATGACTCCTATTTATATAGATAATACAGATGCTATATCTATAACTCACAATCCCGTACAGCACTCTAAGACCAAACATATTGAACTTAGGTTTCACTTTATACGGGATTGCTTTGAGAAACACCTTATAGATGTCGTACATATAGAGACCCTTAAGCAGTGTGCGGACCTTTTCACAAAAGCCTTTTTGCGATCACGTTTTATTGAACTGGTCAATCTGATAGGTTTAAGGTTCTTTCAGTCAAAGAAATGATTTGTGACTTGGATTTTTAAGTATTTAAAAAAAAAAAAACCACAACAGCCATTCTTTATACTCTTTAGTATTAAAGAAAACGCAAGGTTGCTACATTTTTAAAATAGACGTTGAAGTTGTGTCTGTAAACAACTTGGGATATGATAGTACATCGGGTGACATGCACAAAATGGAATTTTAAGGTTTATCTTGGATGTGTCAGTAGGTTTATCTGACACACTTAAAACAGTTTTTATCTAAATTATCTTCATCATACGATGTATTGGTAGGCATGGTACACACCGGTCTCTGAGATATTAAGAAGTAATTTAAATACTTGTCTATTACTTTGAGAAAAATGTTATATGATGTATGACATAAGTCTTAATTGTTAAATGGAAGTACTATCATACACTGTCATAATTATGTAAATGTAAAATGGGCATATAGTGATAATATGATTATTCGCCTAACTAATGGTGACTATTGTTGCACTCACATACAGACCTGAATCCATTAGTTATGCAAATAGTCTCAAACTTGTTATGTTCATACTAAGGGACCCTCTGTTGTACTTTGTACAGATCTGGGGCCACTAGTATCTTCATAGTCGGTTTGATGTATGCCTAAATATATATATCAAGTGTATGTTACGAGAAAACCGAGATAAACTTGGTCTTGTAATCTCTACCTTGTGTGAATATGCAGTGTTTGTTTTACTGAAGTTTATCAGTATATCATATAATAGGTCTCTCAAAATTAATATTCATACTCACAATAAAAGTTTAACTCACAGACACGGATGTAACGTGTTTAGGTGGTCAAACAATACCAATAATCGTTTTTGAAATAATTTTTATAACAGGTGTTTTAAATGTGCCACGTAAATTTAAAGTGGACAAATATACTGATGATCGAAATAACACTTACTATTCCTAATAAATGCATGTTATTCCGATATGATCCCTAATCAGACAACTCAACTCCGTCACCAAAAATAGAGTGTTAGTTATTTTATTTTGTTTATTTTTTACTTTTTGTAAAATTAAAGAAAATACCAAAAAGATTTTTTAGTTTTATGCTTTATTTTTATTCTGCGTTATTTTTCCCAAGTCACGAGTTATTTGGAAATTATTTGCTAAAATAACGAGTAAACGGTTTGAAAATGTCAAAATTGCATCAAAACTGCTCTATGCGACGTCCAGCTCTACGTCGCCTGCGACGTCCCAGCCTACGTCGCACATAGGGTTAGACTATATATAGTCTCGACTGCGACGTAAACCGTCACACTATTCACTATTCACGTGCGACGTAGCCTGCGACGTACCAGTGGCGATTTGCGACGTAGCAATTTTCGAGCAATTTTCGTGATTTGTAGCTGTTTTCATTCCGATCTACTTACGTACCTTTGATCTACTCGTTATTCCGCACTCTTAGGTACCGATTTTACCATTTTTCACCTTGTATATTATGTTTAATTGCTATGTATGTATTACGGGTTAAAGGGGTTTCGGTTTAGGGATAAATTCGATGGTCTATTGTGTAAATTACTGGTTATAAATTATGTTTTCGTGATCACCATCGTTAGCCGCACGTTGTAGTGCGTTTGATTTTGAAAAACCCCTAAATTCGAGGGTTAGGGTTTCTGGGTTGGGGACGCCTGTTCGTCAGTGCGACGTACGCTGCGACGTCGTGGCCTACGTCGCTTTATTTAATTATTATTAATTTCCTACGTCGCCCTTCCCTACGTCGCTTTTACTGCGACGTCCGATGCGACGTACCACTCTACGTCGCTGTTTTAATTAAAGTGATTAAATTCACAATAAATTGCAAAATGCGACGTCCCCCTTGACGTCGCTCGAATTTTATGCGACGTCAGGCCTTACGTCGCTTTTCAATTTATTTTGAATTTTAGCGACGTACAGTTCTACGTCGCTCTGTGTTAATGCGACGTACGGGGCTACGTCGCTAGTTCCAGGGAATTTGAAAAAGTTTGTAAAAATGTAACACTATTTTTCTAATCTTTTTCGAGTTGCAATCTGTTTCTGTTTTTGCAGATATGGCTTTGATTTTTGAAGCTCGTCATAATACGGCTGCTTTCCTTACTGACACTTCTGATAAAGCTGCACCGTATCGTCAGATGATCGCGTTTTTGAGACGTTCAAGGGTATTCCACGCCATTTCCGATAACACTATGGCGTTTGGAAATCTGATCAACCCTTTTTGGAGAAACGCAACCGTCGTTACTGAAAACGACGTTAGACGATTGGTCTCTACCGTTCTGGGTACGGAGATCACTATTACAGAACAGAGCATTCGGGAACTTTTACAGCTGAATGATCAACCGGATATGCCTGTCGGTTTTGATCATATTTTCGTTACCGGAGCTATGCAACGGATAGGATATCCCGGGATTCCCTCTGATCACTATAGAAAAGCGAATCTCACACGCGTCTGGAGATATTTGATGCATGTGATTATTGTTTGCTTGGGGAATAGGAAAGGTGGAACGGATGGGATGAGCCGAAGTCTGGCTTCTGCTATGTTAGCGTTGGTATATAACAAGCCGTTCAACTTCTCGGGATTTATCTTCAGGGCTATGGTTGATAATGCAAATGCCGGGGATCAGAAATGGATTTTATATCCAAGATTTGTACAGTTGCACATCAATCGTCATCATCCGGAGCTTCAGGCACAGGGTGATATCGATCATCCGCTAAAGATTTCACCGATGATGAGTCGGATTTTCACTATTTGTGCAGGGTATGAGAAAGGGGTCGAGGCACCAAGGGATGTTCCTTTATTCGGTGCTATTGTGGATGAAAATTATGTACCGCCCCCAGATCCTCAGTATATGAATGTTCCAGCACCACAGCAACCGCAACAACCACTCATGAATGTTCCTGTTCAAGCTGCGGGGGAGCATGTGGAGGCTATTTTGGAGAACATTGAGCAGTTCGGGCACGTTGACTCGGACAATCCTGCATCTCATGAAACGGTTGAGAGTTCTGATTCTGAAGAACCGGTCAATGTAGGTCCTCAGGATGGGGGTCCGACGCCTGAGCACTCGGATGGTACTGTTCCGCATCCCTCTGAGATGGAACGTATCAGGCTTTCCGATTCATTCAGATATCTGCGAATTCAGCGTCGGATCCGGGCAGGACGTAAGTATGTACCTCCAAGGGATAAGGGAAAACGTACACGTGACGGTGATGATCCTGCTGATGAGACTTATCGACCGAGTCGTCGTGTTCGTCGCTCTTCGTCAACACGAGCTCCAGTCAATCCACAGCAGCAGGATGCTTTTGAGATTCAACCGACTCCAGCTTTCATGCAAAAGATAATGGAAGATATGCAGCAGATGAAGCAAAAACTGGAGGCTCAAGACGAGAAGATTGCTGAACAAGCTGTGTTGATCGAGGTCCAATCTAAGGAGCTTGAGGAAACGAAGCTTAGGGTTAATGTTTTGGAAGGCAGGTTACTTGCCTCGGGGGAGTCTGGGTCTGGGATACCCACTTTAGAGTCAAGTGAACCTGCGTCTGTAAATCCCAACCCTGTAATTGAAAATGTTAATGAAAATATTTCTCTTTTGGATTATTTCTGTGTTGATGATATTCCAGGGCAACCGAGACCGCTGGCAGTTGATTACTCATTCGCTGACTTATCATTTATTCAGAGGATGGCCAGTGGAGTTGGCTCTGAGGAAGAAACAGAGAATGTTTTTGAGATGAATGAGGATGTCTCGATTGAAGAAGAACAGTTGAATGCAGATGAAACGTATGATGATGCATAATCTGGGGAAGCTTATGATGATGCACCAATTATAGAATCTGATTCAAGTGAAGACGAGAGTCCTGATAAAGCTCAACATGGAGAATCAAGTTCTGCTGCAACTCCAGCTTCAGAGACACAAGCACCGGACTCAGCAGCGAAGAAGTTAACTGTTGAAGAAAAGAGAGAGAGAAATAAGAAATGGTGGCCTAAGGGACGAAATCCAGTTCCTATTCCAGTTAAATGTCAAGTGTACCGGGTTAGTCGAAATTATACCGGTGTTATTAAAAGCTGGAAGTGTCAGAGGAATCTTTTCATGATTAAGAGAGAAGATGGAGTTCAGTATTTCAGAATGCGTTTTGATAGATTGAGCACGTTGCCAAAAGGAGAGATTAATCGATTAGCTCAGCTTAAATTGATTAATCCTTTCGAGAATGATTATGCTGAGTTCATTCAGAGAAATTTACGTCGGGAAGTGTTATCGAAGACATATTCGAAATTGAAGCCGACGTTGGGAACTCGGTATACGTGGAAAAAGAAGATTGATCCAGTCACCAGGAGGCCTATGGTTAAAGTTCACTATTCGCCTGCTAAATGTTTGACTGAGATACCTCTGGAATCAGTTCCTTATTATTTTCTAAGAAGACTTGTAAAATGGGAACTTGATCCACAGACTGGTGAAGCGGTTGTCACTTTCGTTCCAGATTCTGAACCGTGGCCAGAAGTTGGAGGTATATGGAATTTGAGGCAAGCAACGTTTAGACTGCATGATCCGATGAGTTTGATTAATTTTCATGAAAAAGATTTAAGAAAACTCTATGATAATCGGATTCGTGTTGGTCAGAAGAATGAATTCAACAGACGTTTAGCACAGCAGTTTTACAATGTTGTTACTGTTTGTGTGGCTAATGGAATTCATGCTGATGGCCAGTTTCCTGCGGGCTGGGTTTAATGAAGATTTTTGAAGACCAAGCTGAAGACACGGGGGAGTTTGTAGTACATGTTTAGTGTCTGTCAGTTGGTCTAGCTCGTAGTTTGTATTTAGATTTGTGTTTCCTGACTCCTGCGACGTAGCGCATAACGTCGCAGGTGCGACGTCAGGTTTTGGGCCTGCGACGTAGTTTACGTCGCATGGGCTTGGGCCTGCGACGTAGCGTGCGACGTCGCAGGTGCCAGATTTTGTATAAATTCGTTTTACGTTTTCTGTTTTAGGGTTGACGAAACCCTAAACGCAATTAGTCGAAATCTCTGTAATCTGACCGATTATTACTGAATATAATACGTTTCGTTTGATATTCATTGCGTATTGTTATTCGTGTGATTGTTTGATTAGTCAATTGTTGTTTCCGCCATCAATTGATTGACTCGGTTCGTACTAGATCCAAGGTTAGGGACAAACAATTTGTAATAATAATCTCAACTATTATTATTTTGATTTCGTGTCGTTTTACTTGAAAAATGTGTTTTGATTGTGTTTTAGAAGCCGTTACGAAATCTAAGTACGGGGGTCCGGGGGCAGCGCCCCTGGTAGCGGGGTCCAAGGGGCGGCAGTCCCTGGCGGGGTCCAAGGGGCAGAGCCCCTGGCTGGGGTCGAGCTATATTGCTTTGACGAAAAACGCATTTGGATCCGAATTTCGGTAAAATCGAGTGATAAATTTTGAGTCTCGACACTTAGTAAAAATCTGTGTTTTTGAGGTTCTGGTTTGTGCGACGTTGGGTGCGACGTCGCAGGTAGGGATTGCGACGTTGAGCATGACGTCGCTAAGGCGACGTTTCGCAATTTAATGCGACGTTATGTGCGACGTCGCTAAGGCGACGTTTCGCAATTTAATGCGACGTTATACGCGACGTTATACGCGACGTCGCAAAGGCTCCAGGCCAGATGCGACGTTACGGGCTGTTGGCCGGATTTTGTGTCGAAAACGAGTTTCCCGGCCACCGTTCGGTCCAATATTTTTACCCAACCTAAATATGGACATTATAAGCTTAAACAAACAATTATAAGTCGAAAATAATAGAAAACGAGAGGTGTCGGGATTTGTCGGAAACTTACAAGGTGTCGGATCAAAAATCCGAAAAGATAGGATGATAGATCGGGATGTCGTGGTCGTTCTTTTCCAAAGGAGTAGTATGTTTCGCGTGCGTTTAATGGTGGTATTTGGTGATTTAATGAGGATTGTGGAGGTGGTGGTGATTAGAGAGAAAGAAAGAAAAAGAGAGTAAGAAAGAGAAAGAAAAGAAAGAAATGAGGAAAAGGTGGGGAAGGTGGAGGTTATCTCCACTTTCTCAGTTTTCGTACCGCGCTCCGCGTGGTGTTCGTTTTCTCCGTCATTTAACGTTAAATAATTATTTTACATTTTAATTATAAGTTTTAAAATACAATTTATTACGCGATATATTGTTTAAATATTTTACTAATCAATTTATATTTGAGTTATAAAATGTAAGTTAGTTTGTTTGCACGTTTTACATTTTTAAATCATATAAGTTTTGTTTGTATAATCCGAATGAATACGAAATATTATCTTAATAATATTCTTGATATAAAAGCGTTATTTAATAAAATTGGTCACCAACGTCCGTATTAAATTGAATCGAAATACATTCGATTTAAATTGCGTACGATTTAATCAAATCGCATATTTGTATATATTCATCAATATATTTTCCGATACATTAATTAGCCTAACACAAAACTAATTAAATGTATTAACATAGGATTATGCACTAATTACTAGTCCTAATTTGGCGGGTGTTACATTCTCCCCTATTAGAAGAATTTCGTCCCGAAATTTAGCTCGAGGTCGCGTTTGTTGTAGAATCAGTGAAGAGTTGAGGATATTTGAGTCGCATTTGGTCTTCCCGTTCCCAGGTGAATTCCGGACCACGCCGCGAATTCCATCTGACCTTGACGATGGGAATACGACTTTGTTTCAGTTGTTTGACCTCACGGTCCATAATTTCAGCGGGTTCCTCAACGAAGTGAAGTTTATCGTCAACACGAATTTCATCAAGTGGGATAATAAGTGTCTCATCAGACAGACATTTCTTCAAGTTAGAAATATGAAAGGTAGGGTGCACGCTGCTGAGTTCGGATGGCAGTTGCAATCGATAAGCTACGGGGCCAATCCGTTCGAGGATCTCAAAAGGCCCGATGTACCTGGGATTTAACTTCCCGCGTTTACCAAAACGGATGACGCCTTTCCAAGGCGATACTTTTAAGAGTACTCGATCCCCAACTTGGAACTCGAGTGGTTTGCGTCTCACGTCAGCATAACTTTTCTGACGATCACGTGCGGCTTTGAGTCGATTTTGGATTTCCACAATTTTCTCAGTGGTGGCGTGAATGAGTTCAGGACCAGCGAGTTGACTATCTCCCACTTCAGTCCAACAGATCGGTGATCGGCACTTACGACCGTACAGTGCCTCAAAAGGTGCAGCCTTAATGCTGGCGTGATAGCTGTTATTGTACGAAAATTCGCACAATGGTAGATGTCTTTCCCAGTTTGTACCGAAATCAACTACGCAGGCGCGTAGCATATCTTCCAGGGTTTGGATGGTTCGTTCACTTTGGCCATTGGTTTGAGGATGGTATGCGGTACTCATATCGAGACGGGTACCCATTGCTTTCTGAAGTGATTGCCAAAAGTGAGAAGTGAAGCGGGCATCTCTGTCGGAGATGATCGAGATTGGAACGCCGTGTTGAGAAATGATTTCTTTGATGTAGATTTGTGCAAGGCGCTCCATTTTATCGTTTTCCTTGATTGCCAGAAAATGAGCAGATTTGGTTAGACGATCAACGATCACCCAAATGGTATCGCAACCGTTCGACGACTTGGGTAGTTTGGTTATGAAATCCATGGTAATCTGATCCCATTTCCATTCAGGGATTTCAGGTTGTTGGAGTAAACCAGAAGGTTTCTGATGTTCGGTTTTGACTTTCGAGCAAGTAAGACACTTGCTGACATAAGTAGCAATTTTGGCTTTCATGTTTGGCCACCAATAAAATTCCTTGATGCCGTGGTACATCTTATCGGATCCGGGATGGATAGAATATTTGGACTTATGAGCTTCATCCATCACCAAGTCTCGTAGGTTCCCGAAATTAGGCAACCAGATTCGGTTTGAGAAATACCTAATTCCGTTAGATTTGGTTTCGAATTGTTTGTCAATACTCCGTAAGGCTTCATTTTTTATGTTTTCAGGTTTCAGGGCTTCGATCTGAGCGGTATGAATCTGAACGGTAAGATCGTTGTGAATGGTCATACTGAGGGCTCGGACTCGAAGTGGTTTTGGTCGTTCCTTTCGACTGAGGGCATCGGCTACAACATTAGCCTTCCCTGGATGGTACTTGATCTCGCAGTCGTAATCGGTAAGCAACTCGACCCATCGACGTTGCCTCATATTGAGATCCTTCTGATCGAATATATGTTGGAGACTTTTGTGATCAGTAAAGATTGTGCACTTAGTGCCGTAGAGATAATGTCTCCAGATTTTGAGAGCAAAAATGACAGCTCCAAGTTCGAGATCATGAGTGGTGTAGTTCTTTTCGTGAATTTTCAGCTGTCGTGAAGCATAGGCAATGACTTTGTCTCGTTGCATCAGCACGCAACCGAGACCTTGGTGAGAAGCATCACAGTATACCACAAAGTCATTGGTGCCTTCGGGTAGTGATAGAATTGGAGCACTGCAAAGCTTTTGTTTCAGAAGTTGGAATGCTGACTCTTGTTTATCGGTCCAATCGAACCTTTTGTCCTTCTGAGTCAGTACTGTGAGTGGTTGAGCTATTTTGGAGAAATTTTCGATAAATCGCCGATAGTACCCAGCAAGACCCAAGAATTGTCGTACTTCAGTTGCAGAGGTGGGTGCCTGCCAGTCTTTGATAGCCTCGATTTTTGATGGGTCAACGTGAATTCCCTGACTGTCGATCACGTGACCAAGGAATTGAACAGTTTGTATCCAGAACTCACACTTAGAGAATTTGGCATAAAGCTCCTCGTGTCTAAGGAGTTCAAGGATGGTTTTGAGGTGTTGCGCATGTTCTTGCTCGTTGCGCGAGTAAATGAGTATGTCATCGATAAAGACAATGACAAACTTATCGAGGTAAGGTTTGCACACCCGATTCATAAGGTCCATGAATACAGCCGGTGCGTTGGTTAGACCGAAGGGCATCACTTGGAATTCGTAGTGCCCGTAACGAGTTCTGAAAGCAGTTTTCGGAATATCGGTGTCGCGAACTCGTAACTGATGATAGCCTGATCGCAGGTCGATTTTTGAGTAGAAACTTGAACCCTGAAGTTGGTCGAATAAATCATCAATGCGAGGAAGTGGATAACGGTTCTTGAGAGTCAATTTGTTCAACTCTCGGTAGTCGATGCACATTCGAAATGAACCGTCCTTCTTTTTAACAAATAAGACCGGAGCTCCCCAAGGCGAAGAACTCGGCCTAATGAATCCTCTATCCAGAAGTTCCTGTAACTGAGAGGACAACTCCTAAAGTTCGGATGGGGCTAAACGGTACGGTGCACGGGCCACCGGTGCGGCACCCGGCACGAGATCAATTGAGAACTCAACCTGTCTAGGTGGAGGTAAACCAGGTAGTTCTTCCGGAAAGACTTCGGGAAAGTCTCTAACAATCGGCACATCCTCAAGTCGCTTCTCCTCCGACTTCTTCTCTGTGATGTGTGCGAGTATTGCAGGGTAACCCTTTCTCAGAAATTTTCGGGTTTTTAAGCAAGAGATGATATTGAGTCTCGTCCCACCGGTCTCCCCCTGTATGATCAAGGTTCCACCGGCAGTGAGTGGAATGCGGACGATCTTATCGTAACAAATGATTTCGGCTCGGTGTTTGGACAACCAGTCCATTCCAATGATAACGTCGAAACTTCCGATTTCAACGGGTACAAGATCGATTGAAAAGGTTTCATCAGCTAGGTTTAAAGTGCAATTAGGTATCACACTATCTGTTTCTATAAGTTCCCCATTTGCTAGCTCTACAGTGTACTTAACATCTAAGGCAACAGGAGTGATGTCAAGTAGTGGGCAAAAGTCATCAGAGATAAAGCTTCTATCAGCACCAGTATCAAATAGAACAGAAGCATGTAAGTTGTTGAGGAGGAACATACCCGAGACCACATTCGGGTCTTGGCGGGCGTCCCCAGATTTGATGACGAAGGCTCTGCTTCTGGTGTTGTTGTTTTTGCTGTTGCGGTTGTTGTTGTTGTTGTTGTTGTTGTTGTTGTTGTTGTTGTTGTTGTTGTTATTCTTCAGCTTTGGGCATGTGTCCCTGAAATGGCCGGGTTTCCCACACTCAAAGCAGACTTTGGGTGGTCTGGTGTTGTTGGAATTGTTGTTGGCAGGAGAATTGCAATCTTTGGTGAGGTGGCCGTACCTCTTGCAATTGTTGCAAAAGGGACCACAGGATCCTTCGTGGTGGCGATTGCACTTGGAACAATAGGGTTTGCTCCCAGTGTAGCCCCGTGTGATGTATGTGGTGGTGTTGTAGGCTTTGATGGTGTCGGGTTTCTTGTTTTGTTGGTTTGAGTGGTTGTTGTGGTAGTCAGACCACTTTCGTTTGTTGTTGTGAGAGGATGAAGTGGGTGGTTCAGAATCTTGGCTCATGGACATCAGATCTTGGGCCAATAGGATTGCACCGTCAATGGTGGTTTGGTTAGAAGAGGCAACATACCCCCGAACAGGTTCAGGAAGGCCAAGGATGTACTTCCTGATTTTATCAGGTTCGGTGCTCACCATAGCTGGGCGGAGGGCGGCAAGTTGTTGGAATCTGGTGGTATAACCATCGATATCCCCACCCTGAACCTTTAGGTTCCAGAATTCCTCGTCTAGCTTTTGGAGTTTGGCGATTGAGCAGTATTTGGCAGTGAGTTTTGCTTTCAATTCCTCCCAAGTGAGTTGGTAGGCAATGTCAGCACCCACTGATTGGGTATATGAATTCCACCAAGAGTGGGCATCATCTTCGAGAGAGCAGGTGGCGAAGTTTACTTTGTCGTTCTCCGCGCATTTGCTGATACGGAAAACAGTTTCCATCTTTTCGAACCATCTGATCAGTCCGATGGCTCCTTCAGAACCCTTGAAGCTTGAGGGTTTGCAGCTTTGAAAGTCCTTGTAAGAACAAGGTTTAGCAGCAGGGGTTTCAGCGGCATCGCTGTTTCTAGTGGAGTTTTGTGGGGTATTCCGAGCCAAGGCTTCAGTAACAGCCTGGGTTATAAGCGATGTAAGCTGAGCATCGGTGTATGGTCTTGTCTTTGGCGGCATGATTCTTCAATAAAAGAAATGAAGATACATGAGATTTTGTAGGAAGTTGTATTTGTCACAGGTGTACATGTATAAAAGCAGTAATACATGACATCAACATGGAAAAATGACAATTTATATGAGTTGAAACAGCAAAGGATATTTGATAGATAATACGAGTTCAAAGGTTACATCCTACAGAGTTATTACAAAAGGTGTCGGGAATTGTTACATCCGACTAATTTATAGAGTAGTGCCTAGATTGTCATTAGATTACGAGATAGATTACAAGGCAAGGACTACACTAGTCTTAACGTAGATTAATTTGTTCCATCATCGTGACAAGACGGTCAACAGTGTTTGCAAGTCTGCTAGCTTGTCGGGCGTTATCTTCTGCTAGTGCTAGTCGTTGTGTTAGTCCACGGGTATACTCTTCTGCTTCATGTAAGCGCTGTTCACATTCTTCCATCCTTTGTCGCAGGAGGGCATTTTCCACGCTTATTTCTATTACTTGATTGCGAAGGACATCCATGTTGTTGTTTGTGGTTTCAAGGTCGTCGGAGACTTGTTCGATGCGTTCAAGGGATGTAAGTCTCCAGTTTTCGTTTGTTTCTTGCAACACGACATTCATGGTGCGAAGTCGCTGCTCGTGTTGGTTCACTCTAGCGGCTAAGGTCGGCAAGGTGAAATGAGTGGGGTACGGGCCAGCTCGAGGCAACCTGTTGTTCCTCCTTGCTACCCTTGGGTTCTGCGACCCGGATTGAGAGCGAGGTGAATGTGATGGTGTGTTTGCCATTTCTGAGATAAAGCGTTAGTAAGATTGAGGCCTATATTCATATAGTTCCTATATAATATAGCCTATTGAATGTCTAGCATAAACATGTTTAAGTCTCGGTTCTCTCGAGGTCAGAGTCTTCTATTGTATCATGTTCAGCCATAACCACTTTCAGATCTTACATCATCTTTGCTTAATTGTACATAGTTGATCAGGCTATGTTAAATTAAACTCGTATGATGTAATCACAGAACCAGTTATACCTAATAAGGAATACAGCCTAATGGTCATAGTCTAGGCCCACTAAATGCAACCTAGTTCACTATAACCTTAGGCTCTGATACCAATCTGTAACACCCCCAAATTTGATGATTTGCGGAAGCTTGATTTGGGTGTTACTAATCAATAACAAAGCACAAAGATATATAGTAAACGACTCTATATGCGTCGTTTTAACAAAATATATTGATAACTGAAATGTTTACAACATTTAAAGCTTTACATAGCTCGAGTTTAAATGAAAAGGAGATTTCAGTACATAAGTACTTGTACAAAATATACTAATGCAAGAAAATCTCAATCGTCTGTATGCTGACTCGAGCTAAAGTCCTGAAGCAGAAACATCCTACTGCTTGGTACCTGCGATACATGCTAAAAGGTCAGCTAAAAGCTGGTGAGCTCACAGGTTTGAAATCGGTTAATATAGTATGAACCGCAAGATTTAAATAATGAATTGCATCCAGCAATTAAATGATAGTTATCGTGTATACAGCCATGAGCACATAGTTGAGCTTAACTCGAGGGCCGGGTCCCCTATAGAGAATTCCGGGCGAGGTGCCTCCACGAATGCCTAATCAACATTCGTCTTCCCAAATATTAGTACGTCCGTTTACTCGGTTAGTGCTTGCTAACCCGAACGAGGAGGGTCAATCCTATATGGTACCATATACTAATATTCACGCTACAACGTATTAACTACTATGCTGACGGAGGACTTTAAATGATTAGTTGTGAAAAACTCATGTAGTATATGAAATGTTTGTACTTGCGTTCACATGTTAAAAATGAGCAATATATCACACCCCTGAGTAAAACAGTAAAAGAGGGGCTATGAGACTCACCTGAGTCTAGCGAGTTTAACTTAATAAACTTTGATTGATTAGCCGAGTAATGAAGTCCAAAGACTTGTAACCTGAGGGTGTCCACGACACGCGATGGTTATAATATGCGAAGGTATCTAATAAGACTACCTTGTAGTTGTTCGTCCAACTATAATGTCCAAATTACATTTGGTTGATTGATTCGAATGTTTGAAAATATGTACGGCCCGTTGGTGACGGATTTGTAATAATAATCTCAACTATTATTATTTTGATTTCGTGTCGTTTTACTTGAAAAATGTGTTTTGATTGTGTTTTAGAAGCCGTTACGGAATCTAAGTACGGGGGTCCGGGGGCAGCGCCCCTGGTAGCGGGGTCCAAGGGGCGGCAGTCCCTGGCGGGGTCCAAGGGGCAGAGCCCCTGGCTGGGGTCGAGCTGCCAGGTCAGCTTGGAAAATTTTTATTTCTACTATATTGCTTTGACGAAAAACGCATTTGGATCCGAATTTCGGTAAAATCGAGTGATAAATTTTGAGTCTCGACACTTAGTAAAAATATGTGTTTTTGAGGTTCTGGTTTGTGCGACGTTGGGTGCGACGTCGCAGGTAGGGATTGCGACGTTGAGCATGACGTCGCTAAGGCGACGTTTCGCAATTTAATGCGACGTTATGTGCGACGTCGCTAAGGCGACGTTTCGCAATTTAATGCGACGTTAAGTGCGACGTTATACGCGACGTTATACGCGACGTCGCAAAGGCTCCAGGCCAGATGCGACGTTACGGGCTGTTGGCCGGATTTTGTGTCGAAAACGAGTTTCCCGGCCACCGTTCGGTCCAATATTTTTACCCAACCTAAATATGGACATTATAAGCTTAAACAAACAATTATAAGTCGAAAATAATAGAAAACGAGAGGTGTCGGGATTTGTCGGAAACTTACAAAGTGTCGGATCAAAAATCCGAAAAGATAGGATGATAGATCGGGATGTCGTGGTCGTTCTTTTCCAAAGGAGTAGTATGTTTCGCGTGCGTTTACTGGTGGTATTTGGTGATTTAATGAGGATTGTGGAGGTGGTGGTGATTAGAGAGAAAGAAAGAAAAAGAGAGTAAGAAAGAGAAAGAAAAGAAAGAAATGAGGAAAAGGTGGGGAAGGTGGAGGTTATCTCCACTTTCTCAGTTTTCGTACCGCGCTCCGCGTGGTGTTCGTTTTCTCCGTCATTTAACGTTAAATAATTATTTTACATTTTAATTATAAGTTTTAAAATACAATTTATTACGCGATATATTGTTTAAATATTTTACTAATCAATTTATATTTGAGTTATAAAATGTAAGTTTGTTTGTTTGCGCGTTTTACATTTTTAAATCATATAAGTTTTGTTTGTATAATCCGAATGAATACGAAATATTATCTTAATAATATTCTTGATATAAAAGCGTTATTTAATAAAATTGGTCACCAACGTCCGTATTAAATTGAATCGAAATACATTCGATTTAAATTGCGTACGATTTAATCAAATCGCATATTTGTATATATTCATCAATATATATTCCGATACATTAATTAGCCTAACACAAAACTAATTACATGTATTAACATAGGATTAGGCACTAATTACTAGTCCTAATTTGGCGGGTGTTACACCGTAGGCTGAACACTGTATTACATCCTGGCTGAGTCTGTGATCCAGGAAAGACTGTAAAATGGGTGAATACACAATGTAACCGTGAAAAACCTGTAAGTTGAAGACTGTATCACAGCCGAATAACGCTGAACTTAATCACGACCGTTAATGTATAAAGTTAGCAGTCACCACCTGTCTTAAATCTTAAATGCCTTGCCTAGCTTAGATATCTTTGTCTGTGTTAAAGAAAGATCAGTGGACAAATTGCGGACTGTCGCCTTATTTCTGCACCCCATCTGGAGGGTCACTTGGTCTCATCATAAGAGACGGTGAGGGGGGTTTCAAGACAGTCCGATCTGATCAGAATCTTGACAGCCTAGTACTCAGTGACATACTGATCGGTTTATCTGATTAGTAGGGT
This sequence comes from Helichrysum umbraculigerum, assembly GCA_949592205.1. NCBI lineage: Eukaryota > Viridiplantae > Streptophyta > Magnoliopsida > Asterales > Asteraceae > Helichrysum > Helichrysum umbraculigerum. Next base: position 137,562,479 of record CATIUR010000003.1, on the reverse strand, counting down.
ACTAGTGTTTACACCACAGGGTATCTATGTGAACGCAAGACACAAATCTTTAAAAGACGTTTTCAAACTAAAATATCACAACAGCTATTCTAAGTCATGGTGAACCACGTCTTTGTTATCCTTAAGTGTTATATATGCTAATCTCCCTTTAGTTTATCGTTTTATTAGTTTAAGTAATTTAGTTAATTAAATATAAAAACCAAAACAAAACCCTTCCAAGTCATTAAAACCCTAGCTTAATTACTGATTAATCGGAACTAGCTCTGTTTCAATTCTGCCGTCATGAGGAACGACCCTGGATCATTCTTACCGCTTACTCGTATCAGGTATTCATACCAGTTCCAGTAGATAGTACGGAGGATTAGGCTCCCCCCGACTATTATAAATTTAAAACTACCCTGCCGTGTGTCTCGGTGGCCGGACCAACGACCGGAGTAAAATCCGACCGACCGCTGGGGGCACGACAAGTTTTTGGCGCCGCTGCCGGGGACGGTAGTACGATTCGGAGCCTGTTTGGATAAATTAGTTTTTAAGCGATCCTTTTTGACTTGGATTCACCTTCCTTGTCAGAAGTTACTTTCCGCCCATAGATTAGTTTAGTTAGCTTAGATTAGCTTAGAATAACTTCCCTCCATACTACAACTTTAAATCTTAAACCTTCTTCTTGTGCTGTCTTTTTCTGAAAACTTGGGCAAATGGCAACTCAACAACAACTAAAAGATCAAATTGAAAGTCTTGCTAAATCAATCGAGTATAGATGCAGGAGTAATGCCTACGTAGATAATGAATGTCAAGGGAATAGTATGAATTATTCGGATAACATAGGGTACTTAGATCCTCAATCTCAACATCATTATGACCCTTATGCTTTCCAAACACATCAATACCAGCCTTACTATCCCGAACCATTCACTGTCTACCAACAATCATCTTACCCTGTATTTGAACCACAACCATGTGAGAGTTCTAACTTGAGAGATATGTTTTCATCTTTTTGCAACCGACTTGAGCAATCATTTAAAGACCAAGAGGACATTCTTAGAAGATGTACTGATAAGATGTCTAAAATAGAAACACTAGTCGAAGCGAGAAGTAATGAAACTAGGGATCAAGTTACAACTGATTATTGGCTACAGGAAGATGATAGGCACTCACACACCACATCTACTACAACACTTGATTCAGACCTTCATTCTCATGAGTCCGGTTACAAACTTCCTTCAAACCCTTCACCTACCCAATCTTCTAAATCCCCATTTCCACCCATTCTCAACCTATCTACATCCGAGACCGATGAGGAGTTCATTCTAGAGGAACTTTCCGAGTCATTGCAACTTGAAACTTCCGGCCGGAGTGACGAGTATGACGAGGTAGACGAAGAGATAGAAGTAGAGAGCCCGAAGATGGAGATTTACACAGAAGACCCAGCTTCAGAAGGACCGGAGGAATACGTACCAACTCTGAGAAGTGATCTCATTCCAATTCAAACCGACGTGGTTGACAACATTCCGCAACAAGTTGTGGTTGACACTGTCCCACTTATCTTTCCGAATGAATCACCCAATGATCTAGTTGAACCTTACATTGCCTTAGACCAAGTAGTCGATGAGAATGTTGCTACAAGATTGGAGACAAAAACGGATACTGTCCCACCTCCATGCCCAAAGTACAACATTAGCATTGACCAAAAGACCATAGGAAACAAGGTGGGTTCTGCGTCATGGTTTCCCTTCAAACCCTCTCTCAACCATATAATGTCCTATACATCATTTAGAGGTGAGGATTCCTTTGACCAACCCATTCTGACCAAGGAGGTATTAGAAGTTGAGAGACCTATTATACCCACGGTAGAACAATTCCCTCACTTCGAACCATCTCCTTATATTGGACATACCCTGGCCTTAATCTGCTTAAAACTTTTAGGTATGTTCCAATACTACCCCTTGTGTCTACTGATGGATGCTAGGGAGCCTCTAGGATTACCTGATATGTAGTGTTAGAGTCAAGCTAGAGACTCGAACAAAAACAAGCGCTTCTCGGGAGGCAACCCGTGTCTAACATAGTTTCAGTAATAGTAGGTAAATATGAAGCTAACCCAATAAGTAGAAGTTGAAACCCTAAAATGAATGTTTAAATTTTATATTTTATGAACAAATAGGATTGTTTGCAAAATTGCCCCATTAAAAGTCCAATTTTTGTCAAACTTTAAAACTTCCTACTCCCGCTTGTTTGAACTTCATTGCAACATTTACATTTCACCATTATCTAAGAGTTCTTATGTCCCCTTCACTCACAAACTTTGGAAACCTACTAGAATGAGAATTAGGAGCTTTAGTCATCTTATACGCCCATTCACATATTTCGAGCATTGGAGGTACTTACATATATTTCTGTAAGCATACATATAAGATCCTTAAATGATTCATCTGAAAACCTGATTTGTATGCTAATATGTGTATTATGCTCGAACTCGTTTAAAAATATGTGCTTTGGAAATCTCTATACTTGGTTGCCTGATTTAAATGCTCATGCTAGTGTTTCCATATCTGCTGTTTATGCTGCGGTGAAATTATACGCAACTAACACTTTTTTGTGGGATTAGACTCCAAGTCATACACTGGTATGTTTCATCTAAAAAGCACTTACTTTGATAGGTTCTTCGTAAACTAGTGAACCAGTGATTTGGAGAATAATCACTTGTTTGTTAGATCACGTTTGTTTGTTCTATCTGTTCGAATGCCTAACAAACAGGGACTGACGCCTATGGATAAAGAATCTTCGAGAATAATGGAAAGAAAACAAGGGGAGCTTACAATTCATTAAATTTAGGAACTTCTGGAGTATTGCTTTGCAGGGGATAAGAGATGACACTTCTGGATACGAAGATGATTTCTAGTTGTCTATGACTAGTTCATCAAGTTGATTAGCTCAATACTCATCATACGTGCCCACAAATTCCAAATCCTATAAAACCTTACCACATAATGGACCCAAAAACCAACACTACCATCCACCATCACCATATCCACCCACATTCACCCATCCATCCACCCCTTCACACATACAACCATCACCATCAGGGACCATTCATATGAAGGAATAGATATAGGATTAAATTGGAAACTGGAGATCTCTCCCGATAAAGAACAAACATAAGATGCATTACATCAGTTTGTCGGTGAAAATCTTGGGTTATCAAACAGTTGGTGTTTCTTGGCTGATTCTGCTTGTGTCCGAAGGGCGACATCACTTCGCTTCATTTTCTACAATCTATCCTTTTAGTTGGTGATTTGAGTGAATGTTGGATGACTGGAGGATCCAAGAGATGACGAGCTTTCAAGAAAGAAACCGTGGAATCAAAGGCAGATAAACAAGCTCACACACCTGCGGACCACGGATATTACATACATCTCTAAGGGAAGGAGCGTGGTCTATCTTCTCTCGAAGCTCGTGCGTGCCAATGATCTTCAAAGACTTAAGTGTGGGATTCCATCCCACATTACACACACTTAGCAAGAATCGTTTCCACATCTTAAACACTAAAGTGTGGGATTCACTAATAAGAATCTCCACTTACATTATGAGACGATTCATTGCTAAGTTTGGACTCTTTGTACCGATTGTCAGATCGACGCGTCTGAAGCTAAGCCATTCTTCATGCAAGAAGTAGAGCAAGAATCACATCGACTCTTCTCTTCTCAAATAACGATCTCAGCTTCATAACGTTAATCGTTATCTGGGGAGTTTCCTAAACCTTCACTCCGTTTCTTGATTTAAATTTTGCTTTGTTAGCATGTTAATCTAAGAAGTAATCTATACTCTATCCTAAAGCCTAAGACTAAGTGTGGGATTCCAGCCCATTACATACACTTGAGTAACATTTTCTATATGTTCAAACTCTAAGTGTGGGATTATACTTTACAGTACAATCTCAACTCAAGAGAACATTAGGGACAATGTTCCTCTAAGTGTGGGATAGCAGGTATAGAATACCTTGGATTGGATGTTTACAGATTTTTATGTCCGAATAGCTCAACTCGGAAAATGTTCCTCAAAATTTTTCAAAATTTTCAAAATTTTCAAAATTTTTAACAAAACTAATAAAGTATGGGCCAAATCATTCGATTAGCTCTGCTATTTTTGAGTTATAATATCTTTCAAGAGGATCCATTTCTAATATGAGTTAGTTATTCGGGAATATTAGGGAAATTAAGATAGAAATTTCTTAAATAAGTAGTGATAATCTAAAAGGAGCATGGCTAGGTACATACAACCCTATTTGCAGTGAGGTTTTGAGCCTTAAAAGCATTCATTTTAAATGCTACATTGTTCATTTCTTGTGTGTGCCGATGCTAGTATCTCTAAGTTAGAACTTGTTCCTGACATACGTTTCGAGACCACATTGGAGAGTACCGTACGCGGTATAGGTGCAATTAGATGATCTCGACATTCCTTAGGATTTAACCCATTTTTACATACCTTTTCAAGCCCAATACCCTTCCGATACTCATTTTTAGTATCGATGATCCGCCTAGAAAACCCTGTTGAGCCTAAACCTTTCGTTTCTTCCAAACCCTACATTTTTAACCCACTTACCCAAAATTTCCGACAACTTATCTTGGAATTTCTGAGGATTATGAAAAACATCTTGAAGAATCTTCTTCTGAATTGATCTACTCCTTCGTGTTCACCAAGATTTGAAGAAAATCAAAGGTGCGAAAAATTGGCACCAGAAGAAAAGACTCGAAGAGGTCCGTGATAAGAAAGAAAAGATTTCCGAAAGAAAAGAAAAATATCCTTGGAAGTTCTCTGGCAAAGAAGTTCTGAAGAAAGAAAAGAAAATAAAAAGCAGAAAAATAGAGAAAAGAAAAGAAAATAAAGCTAAGTGCTTCAAGGTATCAATCGTTCAAAGAAAGATCTGATGAAATACGAGTAGCTATCTCCTCCGTTCTACAATAAGTTTTTCATGATTATTAGGATGCCTAAGATAAGCAACCCTTTTCAACCAAAAATCACCACTATCCATACCCCTTAACCCTCACAAACATTACAACCCACTTGAATGTCTTGGGATAATTAGCGCCGTCCTCTTCCTAAGTGGTGGAGATCCGATTCTCGACCAAGCCTATGATGATGAGTGCTGCATGACTGGCTATTTGAGCGATTTCAATTGTGCTAGAATGATAGGAAACCCGATACACTATGAGTGAATTGAGTGACCACCTTTAGTGAGATCGCCTAGTCATGTATACTCCAAAATCACGCGATTTGGAAAGTATGCCTGGGAAAGTCAGTACTTATTTCTGAAAGGATCATCTTAACTTTCCCTGTGTTCTCTAAATAATTTTTCCATATGACAAAGTGGTGACTTCTTGGAAATGTTTTAACTCACCCAAACTATTATAAAAATGTTTTCATCGGACATAACTGAGTTGTTGCTGGAGGACAAGCAACTTCTAAGTGTGGGATACTTGATGTGACCTAAAAAGTCATGTTTTTAAGTACATATTTCCGCACTTTTTGGACTATTCTTTGGTGAAAACATTTCTAAACCATCATTATTTGCTAAAAATCACCAAGGTAGTCTAAATATAGACGTTGCTGCAAAAATCGGTTAAAACGTCCAAATAACACGCAAACCGAGGCAAAACAATCACCTTAAATATTCCCTTCTTGATTTTCTTATGTAATTAGATCTTAATTCATATTTTATGATTCCATAGGAAAATACAAGACCGGAGGTGAAAGAATCAGAAGAAACGGATGAAGAACGAGGAAGATATGAAGCTCGGAAGCTCGCCGATCGTCAACCGGAACGTGTAAAAGTCAACCACTTCCAAATTCGGCAAACTTAGTGTCATTAGAAGCGTAACGGAAAAAAGAATCCAACGGAGCAAGAATCAAGCAAAACGGAGCTCGAACGAAGAAGATACGGACGAACCAAGCAACCGAAGAATCAGCGGAGGGCAAACGGGACACCACCCCCCCATATACGGCCCCTAGGTGCCGTATACCCCCTGCTAAGGGCCGTATACCCCCTTCCAAGGGCCGTATACCCCCTCCAGGGTACCGTATATGGGACCTTATGCCTTGGAAAGTGCCGTTTGACCCCCCTTGGTCCGATACCCCCCGTATGCGCTTTGATGCTTGTTCTTCATGCTTTGTGACTTGTACCAAGCTTCCTACTCTTTCCCTATAAATAGAGGGCATCCTCATTCATTTTCAACACACCTCACACACCAACGCACCTTACATTTCACACTTTCTCTCTCTAAACTTTCTCTCTCTAGATTTAGGTTAGCATTCTCTCTCTAGTACTACTCTTAGGAGTTAGAGGAGAATTAGTAGGTAATTAGTTCTTCTCTCTAGTTTCTCTCTCTAGCACTACTCTTAGGAGTTAGAGGAGAACTAGAGAGAAGATTAGGAGTAGATTAATTATGTAGTTAATTAGTAGAGGCTAGCTTATGTAATGCTTGGATATTAATGAAGAAATACAAGTGTTATTCTGCTCGCAATTCTTATCGGTATTTTCTATCCTTTCTATTATTAATTTTTCATATTGTTCTTGTTTGATGTATGTGATTTATTAATATTAGAAATGTTTATTGTTATGCATTGTGAGTAGTGTGCTTGTATGTTTGCCATGATTAGTGAGTAGTTTGTTGTGATATATCTAATTAGGATAGCACCATTATGAAACAACGGAGGTAACGTTATAAGGCTTTCATTTGTATAGCGCCAGAATCATCACGAATGTGTGTAGTACGGAACGTGGAAGCTATGAAAGTCGTGGGCACAATCCGTTGTGGAATAATGTTCCTAATTATTATATATTACAATTGTTTGTGAACTTATAAGCTAACCCTCTACCCGTTTATCTGTCCAACTTATGCTGTGGTTTGTATCCTCCTCCCTAGAACCTAACCAATTGCTAGAAGTAGGATTGCAACCTATTCTGTGTATGATGATCAATGAACTCAACATGGTCGTTGTTCCCTTGATTGAAACATATCTGTGAGGGACACGAAGCATAGGATTAGAGATAGATTAGGTTCATGCTTATCTGTTGTGTATCTTTGGGACAACTTCCGGGGTACCCATGATGTAATCCTTAGGTCAGAACTGTGATGCTAGTATTCCGTCCTATTGCATGTTCTTGTTTGATTGTTGCTTAGGTACTGCATACTAAACATACAATAACACTGTTGCTGCCTTAATGATTATGTTTTCATAAACATGATAAATGTAATACAGATAGGTTTGAAAACTTGTGGTGTTGTTTAATTATACATTTATGATTTTAAACTAAACTATCGCCTTTCCTCCAATAAACGTGGTTAGAACCTTTATGACAAGGAGTAGCTAACCATTGATCAAACGGTCACTACCTATCTATGTTTTCCAAAATAACATGGTCTGATTTTGAAGCAATGGAAATACTGTCTACCTATCGTATAGTACACTGTGAATTAATCAGAGATTTATTGGTTTGGGATTTATAATGTGAACGGGTTGTTTAGCTATCATAGATGGTTTTACTGTAATACAAGCTTAGATATATTGAGTTTAGATAGCCATAAAGTATGTAATCCAGAATAAAGCCCTAAAACGTCCAAGTATCCGGTAAGCCGTGGAAAGGCCGTAGGCTGAACACTGTATTACATCCTGGCTGAGTCTGTGATCTAGGAAAGACTGTAAAATGGGTGAATACACAATGTAACCATGGAAAACCTGTAAGTTGAAGACTGTATCACAGCCGAATAACGCTGAACTCAATCACGACCATTAATGTATAAAGTTAGCAGTCACCACCCATCTTAAATCTTAAATGCGTTGCCTAGCTTAGATATCTTTGTCTGTGTTAAAGAAAGATCAGTGGACAAATTGCGGACTGTCGCCTTATTCCTGCACCCCATCTGGAGGGTCACTTGGTCTCATCATAAGAGACGGTGAGGGGGGTTTCAAGACAGTGCGATCTGATCAGAATCTTGATAGCCTAGTACTCAGTGACATACTGATCGGTTTATCTGATTAGTAGGGTACTAGTGTTTACACCACAGGGTATCTATGTGAACGCAAGACACAAATCTTTAAAAGACGTTTTCAAACTAAAATATCACAACAGCTATTCTAAGTCATGGTGAACCACGTCTTTGTTATCCTTAAGTGTTATATATGCTAATCTCCCTTTAGTTTATCGTTTTATTAGTTTAAGTAATTTAGTTAATTAAATATAAAAACCAAAACAAAACCCTTCCAAGTCATTAAAACCCTAGCTTAATTACTGATTAATCGGAACTAGCTCTGTTTCAATTCTGCCGTCGTGAGGAACGACCCTGGATCATTCTTACGGCTTACTCGTATCAGGTATTCATACCAGTTGCAGCAGGTAGTACGGAGGATTAGGCTCCCCCGACTATTATAAATTTAAAACTACCCTGCCGTGTGTCTCGGTGGCCGGACCAACGACCGGAGTAAAATCCGACCGACCGCTGGGGGCACGACAACCCCTCACCTCTCAAAACACACCATTTCTCTCATTTCATTTCTTCCCTACACTTTCTCTCTCACACACATCTCTTTCTCTCTCTAGTTTCTCTCTCTAAGGGATTTCATCTCTCTAGAATTGAGCTAGTTAGAGAGCTAGTTAGGTAGGGGTAGCTTTTAGCTTTTGTACGGAGTCACTCCAAGACATTGTATTCGCGAAGATCTGTCTATAATAAATTCGTATCAGGTTCTATTTATATATCTCTTACTTTTCAGTTTTAAACATGTGTTGCTTTGTTTATGCTTGTTTAGGATTGTATGCTAGATATATAATGTTAGGCTAGATATTTCTTTGTGTTTACTATGATGTAGTTATGTTAGAATAGTCAATATGTTTATGCCATGCTGTTACTCTGCTCGTGTTACTTTAAACTGTGTATGAACTCATAAACTGAATCTCGAATGTTTATCTATCCAACTTATGCTGTGGTTAGAAGCTTCCTGCTAGAACTTGGCCAATTACTAGCGGTACGTTCTCTACCTATTCTATACTTGATGATCAATGAACTTGGTATGGCTGTGTTCTCTAGATTGAAACAAATCATAAGAGACACGGAGCGTAGGATTAGAGATATGTTAGATTCATGTTTATTTGTTAGATATCTTTGAGAGAACTTTCGGGATATTGATGATGTGTAAACAAAGCCTTATTTTAAAATGGAAATTACCTTACTAACTATACACAACTCAGGCAAGAATACCTGGTCATATAATAGTATAGTATGAAGTATGATAAGTCCGAGTCGAATACAGGAAACGGATGTTTAATTAAATAAATTGGAAATTGATACAAATAATAAAAGCAATAAATAATAGCGGCGTTTCAGTTCCGATCGAACAATTGGCAAACAATTATGAAGAAATGGTTTATTAAATAAGACTTAATAATAATAAAAATAAAGAAATGATAAAATACTTACTTAATTAAAAGATTTAATTCAAATGATAAAAGAAATGCATTTGCTTAGATTAATTTCCTTAAAATCTGGAAATCATTTTATTTAATTGCTCACGTATGGATTTTATCCTGCTTTATCAATTGCATCAACCTTCCTTACAAGATAAAATGAATTAAACACAATTAAGAAAGACACAAAGTTGTTTTCAACACGTTAACAGTTCAATTTAACGTTGCCCACCAAATTGTATTCTAGATTAAACCAACACCGTTTATGTGATTTATTCTTTTGACTTGAATCAACAAAGTCTATAACTAATACTAGTTATCTTGTTCATCAATGACTATTACCAATTATTAGCCCTAACCCGTCAAACTCAATATATTCATCAATAATTGTCAATTAAAATCAACAATCATCAATAATTCTATAACTAATAGGAAATCAATCTCAATTAATTATAAAACCACGTTAGGTAATCAGGAACAATCATCAATTAACCAAGGATCGACGAATAAACACATAAACTTGAATAAAATCCAATACGTTCGCAAATCTAATAATCAATCCATCAATTAAGTATCATCATCTAAACAAATACATAAGAAACTTAGCCACTCATGTTATTCCAGAAAATCAGATTCAATACCAATAATCATAATCAATTGAAAGGAATGAATGTAATCAAACCGAAATGTCGAAATAACGATTGAATGAAAGAACAAGCTTCGATTTCTCTTGTATTCTACCTCCAAAAGTCTCTGGAAATGATGGTTTTTAGAGTAAAATCGGCTGAAGAAGAATGGTGTGTGATAACCCTCAAAATGAAAACAAATGAATTATTTAGGGTTTCTGCCAAGCCAATCCATACGCCGTATGGACATCCATACGCCGTATAGATTGAAAAGCCCATGGGTCAGGTCCTCGTAACTTGGCAGCCCGGCTCACACCATCCATACGCCGTATGGATTCCATACGCCGTATGGATACATTTCTCCATATTTTTAGCCATCGACCTCCATTCTTCAAACTTCACTCATTTTAACTTCTTTTCTTCAATACTAGCTCATTTTCTGCTTCTTTTCCAATTCAAGCTCCAAATAACTCCTAAATGCAAATATGAACGAAATGAGTATCAAATTCAATAAAAATGCATAAGAAATAGAGAAAAATGAGTACGTTTCTGGAAAAAGTTCAAAACACGAAAGTTGTAGATATTTTCGAAACGAAGATTTCAAAAAAAAAATTCGTCTTCTAACTCTCAATATTTGATTTTATACGAATTTTTCCTTGTAACAGCGTTTTTGGGACAGATTCTTGCATGTTAAAGTTTGCTTTATAAAAACGATTTTTGCACTTCTTTTTGGACATATTCATGTTAGATGAACATTATAACTTTATAATCAGTAGTATTAAAGTAAAATAAGTGAGGGAGTTAGTGATTCTCACAAAGAATGATGAAGAAGAACAAAAGAGGATGATGATGGTATTGATCCTAGCTTCTTTCCTTCCAACTTGATATTGTTTGAGAGGTGGATTATGGTGGTTTAGGTACTGATTTTTAGAGAGAGGGAAGTCTGGTTTTTAGAGAGTTGGTGGAGGGAAAAGTGTGAAAATGTACAAGTGTTTTGAGTGAATGGTGAGTTTGATCATTTGCATGTGAAAGTAGTGGTGGTGTAAGAAAGAGTCATGATTTGATTTTGCATGTGTGGTGAGTGGGCAATTTGGGGTGGTGGCCTTGTGTGAAAACATAATAATCGTTGAAGCTCTAGACTTTTTAGGTCTAATCTAGGATCAATGATAACAATGATAAAATATGCAGCGGAATAAGAACAATAACATCAAAGTTATCATAACAAAAAGCCTCAATTCTATTTGATCATGATAGAACGATTATACAAATATAACAGGATCAAGAAACCTTGATCTTGAGGCTAAACAAACCCTTAGACGTCTACATTATGTGTGCACACCAAAACCTACGTCCCTATGTCTCTTTATATAATAGAGATCTTTAGGGTTACAAGAAATCATAATTATACTTGCATCTTTTATTTTGTCTCATCAAATTAATAAATCCTAACAATCTTCCCCTATTTGATGATGACAAAATATCGATCTTCTTGCACAAACTTCCCCTTAACTCTTGATTTCTTGTAATCATGCCATGCGATAAGTTGTAAATCTTTAGGGTTACAAGATGAGTTTTTCAGGTTTGTATCTTATCATATCTATTGTGAAAACGTAAGATCGTTTAAGCTCTAGACTTTTTAGATCTAATCTAGGATATAATGATAACAATGATAATAATTTGCAGCGGAATAACAATAAGAACAATGTTATCAACCAAATCCCTAATCATATTATTAATAATAATAATGACGGATACCCTTTAGTATCGGGGTTACAAGAACCTTAGGGATAACAAAGAACTTTAGACGTCTACATCTTTTCTAGGTGCACACAAAAAACCTATGTCCCTATGTCTCTTTTTATAATAGAGACATCTAGGGTTACAAGAAATCCTAATCGTAGGAGAAAACTAATTAAACAAAATACACTTTTAGTCCCTCAACTTTAATTATTTTGTATCATCAAATCAATAAATCCTAACAATCTTCCCCTATTTGATGATGACAAAATAAACATCTTTTCGCGCAAACTTCCCCTTAGTTCTTGATTTCTTGTAAACATGTCATGCATAATAAGCTGCAAATCTTGACCTTCAAATCTTCTTCCCCTTTTTGTCATAATCCAATAGGGGTCTTCAAAAGATAAGCAACTTGAATCTTTTCAACTTTTTCCTCAATCAATGCATGAACATATCCCGATGGTTAAAAACTTTAAACAACAAGCTTCCCCTCAAATGCATGTTTTAACCATCCCTTGAATCTCGAATTCTATCAGCTCTATGTAATGATCACATATGAAGAAAACAGAATATAACAAACTTGATAAAGAAGTCCAATCTTCCAAACCTGTACCTTATATCTTGTACTAACCACGACGTCGAACTTATATCCTTGTATAAGTAGATCACAATCTCTTTGACAAAAATCCTCATTCTTCATAATAAGTCACCGAGCCCACTGTAACTCTTTCAAGTGATAGCAAATGTGAGCATTGAGCATCCTAAGTTTAATCTCACACGTTTGCTAGATTTGTCAAGTCTTCGTCGTCCCATACAAACCAAACAAGTTATCTTCAAAGCTCTTCATCCACCGCTTTGAGATATGATAAGATACATAGCTGTCAAACTCAACTACAATATCAAATAAGCTATAATCAATCTTCTTCGTAATCAAATCTTCAAATCATCTTAAAAACAAGCCATTAAATCAATCAGAATAGATTGTTATGAAAAACAATCCCATTCGAGATCCAAAGTAACCATAAGAACTATACGGATAACCATCCAATAATAGCAACGAAAACCATGTAGTACCATCCATGACGAGTATCACTAATTCCGCATTAGTGTTTGAAAAATGACTAACAGTGGTAATCGATACCCCAACAGTGGCAAAATTATGTTAGCAGTGGCAACAAGCTAACTAGCAGTAGCGACTACTAACAGTGGCTATACCGAACAGTGGTTACTATGTATTAGCAGCGGTAGGTTTGTACTAGCAGTGGTAAGCTTCTACCAACAGTGGCAAGCTTGTATTAGCAGTGGTAGATCAGTGCTAGCAGTGGCAACGTCGTACTAACAAAGGCAACGTTGTACTTAACCGTGGTAACTTTGTACTAGCAGGGGGACAAACTTTTACTAGCAGCGGGAACAAACCTTCTAGCAGCGGGAAGCTCGTACCAACAGTGGCTGAGCAGTGACTAGCACATCTAACGAGCAGTGGCTAGCACATTTAACCAGCAGTGGCAGGCAACTTCAGAACTATATATCTCCCTGATTACGTATCTGATTATGCTCAAATTTTAACACGAAGTTCATCAATGTTTCATTAACCACATATCCAAAAATCAAGTCGATCCAACGATTAACGAATACACAGCAATTAAATCAATACAGCTGCACAAACAGAAACCACAAACGTACTGCAGCAAATTCGAATTTTAATATCTCTATGTAGAGACATCCGATCACAATGAAATTTTTACACAATGTATAAACATATGTCTTCTATAACATATCCAAAAATCATAAACTTTCGTTGAATAACGAAGACACGGTGATCGTTTTACTTCTGATGTTCTGAAAAACCCTAAACTTTCAGCAACCAATTTCGACAATAAATATCTCTCAATCAAAAGCTCAGATCAAAAATTCCTTTGGTATGAATGTGCGCCTATATGTTAAGAACCTACAGTTCAAATTTCACGACAATCTAACGGTTAACGAATGAGTTCCGGAATTTTTACCATGGCTGTGCAGAAAGTGACGAATTACGAATTTTTCTTGCAATCTTCTAGGGTTTCTTCAATACGGCTTCTCTTGCTTGTAAAACTTTATAGATCCTAGATCACGAGCCACCTTGCTCTGATACCAATTGTGAAAACATAATAATCGTTGAAGCTCTAGACTTTTTAGGTCTAATCTAGGATCAATGATAACAATGATAAAATATGCAGCGGAATAAGAACAATAACATCAAAGTTATCATAACAAAAAGCCTCAATTCTATTTGATCATGATAGAACGATTATACAAATATAACAGGATCAAGAAACCTTGATCTTGAGGCTAAACAAACCCTTAGACGTCTACATTATGTGTGCACACCAAAACCTACGTCCCTATGTCTCTTTATATAATAGAGATCTTTAGGGTTACAAGAAATCATAATTATACTTGCATCTTTTATTTTGTCTCATCAAATTAATAAATCCTAACACCTTGGGGCCGGCCCAAGGTGGTCCCACCAAGGGCATTTTGGTCATTTTTCATTCTTAGCTTAAATTGTTGCGTTTTACGTTCGTTTGCTCGATTGTTTAGACGTTTATTCGTACGTTAAATATTTAGTTGACGTTTTTATTTAACGATTTAAATTTCGATATTTCCCCTTGAAATATTTAATATAATACTTGAAAACTCTTATAGAAATGTTCCGATAATTCGTTGGCCTCGATTTGCGTGCATGGTTTACGGAAGTTTAAAATCGCGTAACGTTTTGATTGGACGTTTTTCATTATTAACATCAAATGAGATATTTTAAACGAAAGTTTTACTCTAAACGATATATTTTAAATTCTTAAAATATATTTTGGTTTTCGTTCGATTGTCGGTCGCATTCCGCGCGTTTCTGTTGCGTTTGAGACGTTTTAGCCAAATCGCCTTAGTTTTTCGTGTATTATTTTAACAAAATAATAATATATGATAAATAACTTCTAAAAACATATTAAAGTTATTTATAGAAATGTTTTCACCAACGTCGTATTTATACTGGGTCGGACTCCGTCCGGTTGTTTTGCACAATTTCACCAAATTGCGTAAGTGTAATTACAACTAATTACATAAGCGTAATATAATCAATTACGGGAGTGTATATTCACATAAATACACAAATAGTTACAAGTAATTACAAGTATTTAGCCTAATACTAAACTAAACACACGTAATTAGGATTTCTAGTAGGTTAATCAGTAACCCTAAATCGTCGGTTGTCACATTCTCCCCCTGTTAGGAGAATTTCGTCCCGAAATTAGTTTGTTGCCGCAGTCTGTGAGGTATCTAGGAATAGATGTGGATGTTTCAGTCGCATTTGGTCTTCCCGTTCCCAAGTGAATTCAGGACCGCGCCTAGAATTCCACCGGACTTTAACGATGGGAATACGACTATGTCTCAAGCGTTTGACCTCACGGTCCATGATTTCTATCGGCTCCTCGATGAAATGGAGTTTATCATCTATGTGGATTTCATCGAGCGGGATTACAAGTGTCTCATCAGACAGACATTTCTTCAAGTTAGAAATGTGGAACGTGTTGTGCACGCTACTGAGTTGGGGCGGTAGCTGCTGTCGATATGCCACCGGACCAATTCTTTCAAGAATCTCAAAAGGTCCGATGTACCTAGGGCTTAGTTTTCCGCGATTGCCAAAACGAATGACACCTTTCCAAGGTGACACTTTTAAGAGTACTCGGTCCCCAACCTGGAATTCGAGTGGTTTGCGTCTCACGTCAGCGTAACTCTTCTGACGATCACGTGCGGCTTTCAGCCGGTTTTGGATGGTCACGATTTTCTCGGTCGTTTCATGGATGATTTCAGGACCGGTGAGTTGGCTATCGCCAATTTCGGTCCAACAAATGGGTGATCGGCACTTTCTACCATAAAGTGCCTCGAAGGATGCAGCACCAATGCTGGTGTGGTAACTGTTGTTGTAGGAGAACTCACACAAAGGTAGGTGGTTTTCCCAGTTTTTGCCGAAGTCAACTACGCACGCGTGCAGCATATCTTCTAAAGTTTGGATGGTTCGTTCACTCTGACCATCAGTTTGTGGGTGATAAGCAATAGACGAGTACCGAGAGCTTTCTGAAGTGTTGCCAAAATCGAGAGGTGAAGCGGCTATCTCTATCGGAGATGATCGAGATGGGTATGCCGTGTCGTGCTACAATCTCTTTGATGTAGATGCGAGCCAAGCGCTCCATCTTGTCGGTTTCTTTGATAGCTAGGAAATGGGCAGATTTCGTGAGACGATCAACGATTACCCAAATGGTATCGCAGTCGCTCGGTGTTTTCGGTAGTTTGGTGATGAAGTCCATGGTTATGTTTTCCCATTTCCATTGAGGTATTTCGGGTTGTTGTAGCAACCCAGAGGGTTTCTGGTACTCGGCCTTAACCTTGGCGCAGGTTAAACATTTGCTAACATAGGTGGCGATGTCAGCTTTCATGTTGGGCCACCAATACCGTTGTCTGATGTCATGATACATTTTGTCAGAACCAGGATGAATGGAGTATCGAGATTTGTGAGATTCATCCATCACCAAATTTCGTAGGTTTCCAAAGTTTGGTAACCAGATTCGGTTAGAGAAGTGTCTGGTTCCGTCGGGTTTGATTTCGAATTGTTTTTCCATGCCTCGCAAGGCCTCATTTTTGATGTTTTTCTCGTTGAGTGCTTCGAGTTGAGTGGAATGAATTTGAGAAATAAGATCGATGTGGATGGTTAAACCAAGGGCTCGGACTCGAAGGGGTTTCACTCGTTCTTTTCGGCTTAGGGCATCGGCAACAACGTTAGCCTTACCCGGGTGATATCGGATTTCACAGTCGTAGTCACTAAGTAACTCGACCCAACGACGTTGTCTCATGTTTAGGTCCTTCTGGTCAAAGATATGTTGAAGACTTTTGTGGTCAGTGAAGATAGTACATTTTGTACCATACAGGTAGTGTCTCCAGATTTTGAGCGCAAAAACAATGGCTCCTAATTCGAGGTCATGAGTGGTGTAGTTCTTTTCGTGGATTTTTAGTTGTCGTGAGGCGTAGGCGATGAATTTTTCACGTTGCATTAACACACAACCTAGTCCTTGATGTGATGCGTCGCAGTAAACTACGAAATCATCGGTGCCTTCGGGTAAGGATAGGATTGGTTCACTGCAGAGTTTCTGTTTCAAGAGTTGGAATGCTGACTCTTGTTTATCAGTCCAGTCAAATTTCTTATCCTTCTGAGTCAGGGAGGTTAATGGTTGAGCAATTCGGGAGAAGTTCTCGATGAATCGCCGATAATATCCAGCGAGACCTAAGAATTGTCAGACCTCGGTTGGAGTAGTTGGTGCTTTCCAGCACTTGATGGCCTCGATCTTGGCTGGATCAACACGTATCCCTTGACTGTCAACGACAAGTCCTAGGAACTGTACTGTTCGCTTGCGATGGTGTAAAATCAGTCGATAAATTTCTATGATAATATTTTGTTTGGAACTATTAAGTCCGTTGGAAACTTGAGTTAATCAAAATATGTTGGGAAAAATCTGGTCGTCAATAAGACATTGAAAATTTCTGTCTAGCCAAATTAATTGAACATAAGAAGTTGTAAATAGTTCCGGGTAGTTGTTTGGTGAAAATTCTTTGAAAACTTGAATTGGTAGAAATCTGTTAAAAACTTTTGTTATTGTAAAGTGTTGAAAATTTCAGTTGATTCTTGTAGTGGTGTCTCCTTAAACGAAAAGGGGATTAAAAGAATGAATATGGTCTTTGTATGAGAGCCAAGATTATCACATTCATGATGAAAAGTAATATGTGGCTTCATAGTACAACGATAATTCAAAACAAGGTAATGTGATTTGTAACCAACAAGGCGCAAGGTTAATAGGTTGATAGCTTACAGAATTCAAAGTTTACTAAACATGCGGGGCACTGTTACATCCGGACGAATGCATAAGTCTTATACAAAATGTGATGGGGTTTTATACACCCATCGATAGATCATCGAGCTAACACTAGCTATGTTCATCGTTGTTCGGGTCTACTTCTAATCTATTCTAGATTCAGGTCGTCATCTAATGAGTAGTCGTTATTAGGGAAGTTTGCCATCTTTTTCGGGAGAGCGTTCTATTAAGACAATGAATCAACAACAAGAAGGTTTAGTCAATATCGTAGTTTCAAAGAGTAGCTACATAAACGGCCGGGTAGTGTTCTCAAAGTAGTCAGTCATGACTATATTGTTGAAATGAACAATTGCTTGGTGAAGGTGTTTGGTGAAGATAGTTGATAGTTGATAAATTCGTAGTTGCGGGTAGTCCTTGCAGTAGTGATTGGAATGTTCAAGTCATAGTTTGAAATAGTTTGAAGTAGTTTATGGATTTAGTCGTTGTGAGTATCCCTCGCGATACTAATCCAGTGATGTTCGGAATAGACAAAGTCGCGAATCAAGTTATGAGTAAACCGTTTGACAAACGTGTCGAATTGGTGACCAAACATGATCAAGTAGTAAGTCTCGTGTTTGATAGAATTGTTGACATACAAGTCAAAGAGTGATCAATCATGATCAAGTAAAGAGTTAAGTGGTTTGTTGAAATTCATGCAATTGTTCGAAAAGTTACTACCATTATGTAGGTGTTGTGGTTGACCGAGTTTCACCCGCGGACCCTCGTAGACAGGTCCGAGTGGGTGGAGTGTCAGTAGTGGTAGTAAGGTCTAGTTCGAGGTGGTCAGTCAGTCCTTCTAGTTGTGTACAACACACGTGATTAACAGGTCTACAATAAGCGGGGAAGGGAGAGTGTGAAGTGACGGAAGTAGGTGTAGTTCGTCTAAGTGATGAAGTATCGTATTGTTCAACTTTTATACATGTTCCTGGGTGATTTAGTTGCGAGCGAAAAGAAGAGGGTGAAGTAGGTGTCACTTGTTTGGGTGGCGAATCCTTAGGTGGATTTTCCTCAAGTGAGTCCAATTCGATTATCTTGTTGCCCGATTCGGTTGGGCGAGCGGGTACCGTGGAAGTTTCCACAGTAGTAAGTAAGATTTGAGTTTCGTTTTCTGTGTCAGGTGACGTAGTTGTGGGAGTGGTTGCCATTTTCTGTGGCAAGAAGTTTAGTATACGAGAAGTTAAGGTTATATAGAAATATACTAACCTAGCACATAAGCACGTATAAGGTTGGTCCCGTTTCTATCCTTGGTCAAAGTCTTCTAATGCATTCCCATTCACTATAACCATTTCAGGTCTTGCATCAATTCTCCTTTAATTGTACATAGTTGATCAGGCTATGTTAAATTAAATTCAAATGATGCAATTGTTGAACCAGTCATACCAAATAAGGAATACTAACCTAATGGTTATAGTCTAGGTCACTAATGTAATCCTAGTTCGCTATAACCTTTGGCTCTGATACCAATCTGTCGCACCCCCAGAACACGTGGCAGCGGAAACATGAGGTGTCATGGGGGCGCCGACCAAATCAATTATCATTACACAAAGATTAAGGCAAACAACCTCTATATGAGACGTTTGAAAACATTACATTACCATAATTCATATAAATGCAATCTAATCTCTTGATGTTTGAAAACAATGCGACTCGAGCTAAGCTTTCCATAAGCTTCCTACTGCGGCGGGTTACCTGAGAAATACATACTAAAAGGTCAACATAAAGTTGGTGAGTTCATAGGTTTGTAAACAATCGTTTAGTTATGATCCACAAGATTTCAAGTTGTATCATTCAAAAATGACAATTAAAAGTATCGTTATTCAACGATAAGTAAAAGTATTGCATAATGCAATATAAGTATACCATTTACATGAGTCTCATAGTCAAGCTTAACGTTGTTTGCCTCCGGTAAGTGTACTAATCCGATACACTTCTAAATCACAAGTAATACTGCGCCCGTGGGTTGGCTAGAGCGACTAGCCCGGACGAGGTTTGTCAAACCCTGATAGATCTATCCAATAATACTCACGCACAAATTTTAATGACTATGATGGGTAGAGGGCTTTAGTGGATTATATCAAGTCTCATGCAATCCGTATAAAAAGTTGTTACAGTTACTTGTGATCATAAGAGCAGTTATAAAACAGTTGTATGTATTCTCACCCCAGTTGAAAAACAGTAAAAAGGGGCTATGAAACTCACCTTAGATTAGCAAGTAGCAAGTAAGTATCAAATAAGCAAGCAAG
The DNA here is from genome assembly GCA_949592205.1 of Helichrysum umbraculigerum. Taxonomy (NCBI): domain Eukaryota; kingdom Viridiplantae; phylum Streptophyta; class Magnoliopsida; order Asterales; family Asteraceae; genus Helichrysum; species Helichrysum umbraculigerum. The sequence continues at coordinate 137,542,480 of CATIUR010000003.1, read as the reverse complement.
CCGGTGTGCAACCTTCTAACGTCCTAAAAACGTATAAGGTTGGGTATAAGTAGATGTCTCAAAAGACCATCTATAGCGATTGTATAAGTGGGGGTCAATGTCCACTTAAGCCAATCGTGTAGGTGGAGGGTTAATGTCCACCTAGAGCTAGTTCATCAACTAGTATGTCCAAATAAGTTGTTCAAGTTCGATTATTATTAAAAACGTGTATGTTAGTCCCTGTTTAACTTAATAAACAATCTTACTTAATAAGCCTTGAATATATTATTGAGAAGTTGCGGAATCACACTCAATAATATTAAGAAGATCAATGAATATTAATTAATTTAATGAACACAATAATATACCGAAAGCTTCAATCTTATTAATGATATAAGACGAATACACTTGATGTATTAGGGTTACAAAAAAACCTTGAAGCTGCGCAATTAACATTAACCTATCTAGGTCTAAAGGATCTCTATTTATAACATATAGAGTCCTATACAATCTCCTACAAATATGGAATAAAATAACTTCCATAACCGACTCATACTTATCACAAAATCATAAACAGTTTTAACTACCATTCTGATGTAAACAGTTGTAACTATTACACATTCAGTGGTAACTGCTTCAATTGTAATATGCGACTAAGTACAAATACATAATCAGTGTTAACTGTTTCATTCATAACTAACAGTTACTAATACATAAGCAGTTTTAACTACTTACAGACACATAACTATCAGTTGTAATCTATCTTCAAACAGTTGTAACACTTGTCTTCTCTTCAGTTTTCTTCTATCAGTTGTAACTTCATAAAGACAGTTTTAACCTTTAAAGCAAACAGTTTTAATCACTTGTACTCTGTCTTCTCATCAGAACTTCAACTCAGACCAGAAACAGTTTTGACCTAACAATCTCCCCCTAAACTTAATCTGTACTTCACAGCATTAAGTTTCTTTTAATCCTCCATTATAAGCTTCACAAAATTCTTTCAAAACTGTTAGTCTTTTCTTCTCTTCCTCCTATCAATCTCTTCCTTCTTATAAATCTGATTTAACACCATATATACCAGTTCTAGAGCTACATCATCTAACACTGCAGCTTGCAACCTTGCATTTCTCAAGCTCATCAAAAATCTCAGATTGATATCATAAAATCTATCTGTCAATAACCACATAAACACTGCATCCTCCATAACAATCTGATGTACTCCAGGTTTAGCATGATAAATCCAATTTCTGACCTTGCTAAAAGTAGCAAACTGAAATGGAAACTCTTCTGGCTCAAACATAGCTTTAATCCAATGCCATGTAACCTTTTCAACCAAATTATCAAATCTTTTTAAATCTAACTTCTTTTCCATTCCAATCTCATACATCCTCACCAAATCAGTTCTACTAATCCTCTTTATCAAATCCCTAAAAGATCTCCACCAAGATATATTTCCATCTGCTCTTTCAACTTTAATCTTGTGAATCTTAACAGGATTGACAAATTGCTCTATAGACCAATCAATAATACCAGGTAATTCAACATTAATTACCTCAGATTCCATAGGCTGTAACAAAATAAACTCCTTCAATTCATCAATATTCCTTTCTCTATCAGGAATTTCATCTAACTCTCTCTTCTTTTGCTCAAGCTCATTTTTCCTCCTCTTTTCAGCTTCTATCTTTTCTCTTTTTTCTTTTTCTTCCTTTTCCTTTAATTTTCTTTCTTTTTCAGCCTTTTTCCTTTCCTTTTCAACTTCCTGCTTTTTCTTCTCAGCTTCTTTCTTTTCTGTTTCTTTCTTTTCAATTACATCAGGATTCAACTCATCTTTATCCCATAACTCCTGCAATCTCTCTAAACTCATCTGTTTCAATGCATTCAAAGGAATAATTCCACATTTTAGCTTTGCAATTAAATTCTTCTTCATTTGAGCTTTTGTTGGTGGTTTTGCAGCTTTCTTCTTTCTTGCTTCTTCTGCTTTCTTCTTCTTAAGCTGATCAACTAAATATTCAATATCATCCTGTCTCTGCTCTTTCAACAAATACTCATCCCATTCTGCCACTTGCTCTTTTGTCATTTTTACAAACTTTCCTTCCTCAATCTCAACATCAATCAAGCCCTCTGCATTTAGCTCAGCCTGTAATCTTTCTGCATATTCAGTATCATGAGCAGTTACTTCTGGTGGCACTGGTTTTTGCTTCTTCTTCTTTGGTTCTTCTACCAGTTTTTCCTTGCCCTTAGCTTTTGGATCTATCTTTGGCAATTCTTTCTGTTGAACAGGAGCAGCAGCAGGTTCTCTAATTTGAAATCCAGGCAAAGATGGTTGTTGTGAAGATTTCTTCTTTGGAGTTTCAACCTTCTTTCCTGTTCCAGTCATCTTAGCAGTTTTAACTGGAATGCTCTTCTTTCTAGTTTTTTCAACTTGCTGAGCATCAGTTTTAACTTCAGTCTTCACTTCTTCCTTTTCAACTGCTATCTCAGGTTTGCTCACCTCTTCACCATCATCCTCATCAATCTTTAACTCCTCAGTCTTATCATCCATAATCACCTCTGTAGTCTGCTCCACTGACCCAATAACCTCAGTATGATCAGACCCAACAACCTCAGTATTATCAGACTTATCTTCATCTGCCACTGATTCCTTCATTTCTGTTTCCACTGTCTCAAATACTGACTCATTAACCTCTGGCTCTGTAGGTGGTGTTGGAGGTGTATGCACAAATTCATCTTCCACTGGTTGTTCCATTTCAATGTCTTCATCAACTTTTTCATCATCAGACACAACCTTCTCATTCTCATTCCTCTTATCACCCATATTTGTCCATACCTTCTCCCCCTTTTTGAAAGCATTTTGTTTAAAATTATAATGCTCCTCAGGTTCTGAAGTATCATGAACCACATATCTCCTTCCTTTCTTCAAACACTTAATAACAACCTTTTCTAACTGCTTCACTTTCCTCTGCAACTGAGTTATAACTTCATCCTTAGCCTTATTCTTCTTCCTCTCTTGTACAAACTCAGCCCATACATAATCAATCATTTTCGTCAATTCCAAGTTAGTTCTAGCCTCAACACCTTCAGAATGTGAATCCTTTGGTGAATCATTGACATCATTAAACTCTGACTCATGCCTAGCATGATCATCAAAGTCCCCTTGGTTCTTGGTACTGGAACCATTCTCTCAGTAGTTGGTTCAGCTTCAGTTGGTAGTACTGATGCTGTGGTGGAAGGTGCAGAAAGCATTGTAGAAAATAATGCTGTAACCTTCCCAGAAAATTTAGTATCTCTCTTCATATTTACAAAAACTTTTGGTTTAAAAGAGACAATACCAATAATCTTTTCAAGTGCAGTGATATTAGGAATTTGTTCATTTAAGAACAACTGCACAAAACGTGGATACATCAAAAACTTAATCTTTGGCTGCTCAATGTTTCTAAGCATACCAGAAAATATCAGATTTGAAAAATTAAACCTTTGACCAGTTGCAAGACAAGCAATTGCATAAGCAATGTTGCTTCCAAACTGCTCAAAAGATGATCTCTTAGATGATAAGCAGTGTAAAATTGTATGTATTAAAAATCTCCACTGATGAGAAAATAAGGTTTTCTGAAACGTAAAAATTTCAAAAGAACCCTCATAACCCATCAATCGTAAAGTATCATACATAACAGTATCCTCTAAAAAAGATATACCTGCCTCATCATCTAGTTGTAATGAAGCTCTAACAGTAGCTTCTGTGATTACAACACGTGTATCCATAACTTCTGAAACAATTCTTTTAATCCCCTGTTCCTCTTCTATTGATGCATTCACCCAGAAATTATTGATATGATCGTGAGATATTCTGGGTGCTACAGTGAGAGCATGACGAATATGTGAAGCACGAAGAAAATCAATGATTTCCACATACTCATTTGCCTCCGCAGGTTTCATTAAGAATGCAATCATATTGTGATCTTTTCCAATCGGTAGTTGAACAGTAGACGAAGTCGATGCCATGATAAGAAATCAAGTAATCGAGAAGAATCGAAGATGTTTTGACAGAATCGAAAATCAAAGAGACTTATCGCAGTTGTTTGTATGTGAAATTTCGAAAGCGTAATGAGAAACCCTAAGTGTTGAAAGTTAAGTACTGAAATTAAATCAGTTGTAAGCCCTAATTTGATCAGATCCCCAATTATAACTAAAACAGTGTTAATTAAACAAAATCACACGTTCAGTGATAACTGTGAAAATAACCATCAGTGGTAATCAACACTTGGTTTCTCAAATGCATCATTTACATAATTAAGCTAGCAGTGCTAACTTGTACAAGCAGTACCAACCGACCAAGGCAGTGCTAACTTAATACAAGTAGTACTTCAGTTCTAGCAAAATCATATAAACAAAGCAGTGGTTGAATTTTTTTTTTTTTTTTTTTTTTTTTTTTTTTTTTTTTTTTATCGAAAGCAAACTCCATAAGCAGTAAAAACGTCAAAAACACCTGCATAAGTTAGACTCCAAGACATAGCAATATAACCTGCAGTGGTAATTTCAAACAATAATACAAGTATACAGTGTTAACTATACACCAACAGTGGTGAAATGATTATTACCACTGTTTATAATAAAAGTAAGAAACAGTGATAACGATACACATTACACACAATCAGTGTTTAATTAACAAGTCAGTATTAACCCAAATTGAAATCACAGTGGATATTATTCACAGAAAGCAGTAACAAGAGAAATAACTTATGACAAATTGATCATTCCAATACTAGTAACCAAGAATGTGAATCTGCCTACATCAAAAGCTTTTGTAAACAGATCAGCAAACTGATTATCAGTATGAACTTTCAAAATTTGAATAAGTCTTTTCTCATTACAATCTCTAATGAAATGATATCTGATTTCAATATGCTTTGTTTTAGAATGTTTAACTGGGTTATTAATAATACTGATTGCAGAGCTATTATCAATAAAAATAGGAGTATTAAGAAAGGTAAAACCATAATCTAGCATCTGATTCTGAATCCATAGCACTTGAGCACAGCAACTTGCAGCTGCTACATATTCTGCCTCTGCTGTAGATGTAGATACAGTGGTTTGTTTCTTGCATTGCCATGAAACCAATCTTTCTCCCAAAAATTGACAACCTCCTGATGTAGATTTCCTGTCCAAGTTAGCTCCTCCATAATCACTATCTGTGTAAGCTATCAGATCAAAAGAATTAAACTTTGGATACCAAAGACCCAATTTTGATTGACCCTTCAAATATCTAAAAATTCTTTTGACTGCTAGAAGATGTGATAGCTTTGGATTAGCTTGAAATCTTGCACATAAACACACTGCAAACATGATGTCAGGCCTTGATGAAGTGAGATACATAAGTGACCCAATCATAGATCTGTAAAGATGTTCATCCACACTCTCCCCCTCAAGATCTGCATGTAATTTCTTGTTTGTTTCAACTGGTGTGCTTGCAACTTTAGCATCTTTGTACCCAAACCGATCCAGTATATCATTCACATACTTACTTTGATGAATAAAGATTCCTTCTTTCTGTTGCTTTACTTGTAGCCCCAAGAAAAATGTTAATTCCCCCATGGAGCTCATCTTGAACTTTTCATGCATCAATGATTCAAACTCCTTGCAAAGACTATCCTTTGTTGAACCAAAAATGATATCATCTACATAAACTTGAACCAGTAGTATATCATTCTTAATTCTTTTAATAAACAAAGTTTTATCTATTTCACCCCTTTTGAATCCATTCTGCAACAGATAATCTGAAAAAGTATCATACCAGGCTCTAGGTGCTTGATGTAAACCATAAAGAGCTTTATCCAGTTTGAACACTTTATCAGGAAATTTAGAATCTTCAAACCCTGGTGGTTGACATACATATACCTCTTCCTGTATAGTGCCATACAGAAAAGCACTCTTAACATCCATCTGATACACAATGAATCCCTTGAATGAAGCATAAGCCAAAAACAATCTAATTGCCTCTATCCTTGCAACAGGTGCAAAAACCTCATCATAGTCAATCCCCTCTTCTTGTGAATACCCCTGTGCAACCAATCTAGCCTTGTTTTTGATCACTATACCTCTTTCATCCTTCTTGTTCTTGAAAATCCATTTAGTACCAATTGCCCTCTTCTCTTTAGGCAAATCAACCAATGTCCAAACTTCTTGAATCTTAAATTGAAGCAACTCCTCTTGCATAGCTTCAATCCAACTAGGATCTCTCAAAGCTTCAGTAACCTTCTTTGGTTCTGTTTGAGACAGAAAACAGGCAAACAAAGAAGTATTTACAGCTTCTGTATCAAGATTTACTTCTTCCTCATTTGTTGAAGCTTCAAACACCTGACTTTGATTTCTTGTTTTAACAGCTGATTCAATATCTCCAATTACATTCTCAAGTGGATGATCTTTATGAGTAATGTATTTAGATGCTGCTGTTTCTTGACTCCTCTCCTCCAAGTTGGTAAAATTCCCTTCTTGTCCAGACTCACTACTTGAAACTTCTCTTGCAATTCTCTTTGACACAGGAGTAGAGCTCATCAAATGTAGATAATTCAATTGTTCCTGCTCTGTGTCAAGATGCTTTGTAGGTGTCTGATCAACATTCACACTTGCCTTTGTAGACTTCTGTACTGGACTCATATCACTGTCTTCTGTACTGTCTTCAATAACAGGTCTATCAGAATCATCAACATGAGAAAATGATGTTTCATCTGATTTTCCTGTTTCCACATCCTGTGATGTCATTGGTTGATCAGTATCAAACACTTCTGGAGGATCAGGAGACCAAATTGGAAATAATATATATTCCAATGAATCATTCTTCTTTCCAATTGATTTTCCTGATGTTTCTCTACCTTCATCATCACCTGTTCCTGCATTTGTACCTGCACTTGTACCTGCACTAGTATCCACATTTGTATATCTAAAAGCAGTATTAAGTGCATCAATATCAAACAGTGATTCAGGACCTTTTCCCTCAGGATTAACAGTGTTTTCATTAAAAGTAATGTGCACTGTTTCTTCTATGATTCTGGTCCTTTGATTGAATACCCTATAAGATTTACTTTGAATAGAATAACCAACAAATATCCCCTCATCAGCCTTACTCTGAAACTTACCTAAGTGATCTTTGGTATTTAAGATTGTACAAGGACACCCAAAAGATTTTAAGAAACTAACCAAAGGCTTTCTCTTAAACAACAGTTCATATGGTGTCTTGTTATGAGGCTTAACAACTAATACTCTATTCTGAACATAACAAGCTGTGCTAACTGCCTCTGCCCAAAAAGACATAGGTAGCTTTGCATCAGATAGCATGGTTCTAGCAGCCTCAATCAGTGTCCTATTCCTCCTTTCAGCTACTCCATTTTGTTGAGGAGTTCTAGGTGCACTAAATTCTCTCTTAATACCTTTAACTTCACAGAATTTATCCATCTCATGATTTTTAAATTCTGTTCCATTATCACTTCTGATGATTTTTACTCTTTTATCCAATTGATTCTCCATCTTAGTTATAAATGATCTAAGTATTTCACCTGTCTCATCTTTTGTCCTAAGAAAGAAAACCCATGTAAATCTAGTGTAATCATCAATAATCACAAGACAGTAAGACTTTTTCCCCATACTACTTATACTGGTTGGTCCAAATAAGTCCATATGCAATAAGTGTAAAGGTGTGATATTTGTGTTCACAGATTTGGACTTAAATGAGGATTTGTGTTGCTTTCCCTTTTGACAAGAAACACAATGATCATCACATGAATAGACCTTTTCAGGCAAACCTCTAACAAGCTTGTTTTTGACAAGTTTATTAATGGTTTTGAAATTCATGTAACACATCCTCCTATGCCACAGTTCAGATTCATTCACACTTGCTTTAGAAATAAGACAGTTTAAATCAGGTTGAGGTGTCATATTCACTAAGTCACACTTATATACATTATCTTGTCTTGGAATTCTCATCAAAATCATGTTTTCTGGTATTTTAAATTCTTTGGACAAGATAAGGCATTCAGTGTCAGTAAAAAGAACTGGGTTCTTTTTATCTGTGATTTGACTCACACTTAGTAAATTATACCTCAATTGTTCCACAAAATAAACATTATCAAAACTTAGCTTTTCACTCTGAACTGTTCCTTTCCCTGTGATCCTTCCTCCTTTTGGATTGCTTCCAAAAGCTACATATCCTCCATCAAAAGATTTAAAGTCCTGCAGCTTTTCTTTGTCTCCAGTCATGTGTCGTGAGCATCCACTATCAATATGCCATAAGCTCTTAGGCTTGCCCTGCACAAATAGTCAAAAAGAGAATTAATTTCTCTTGGGAACCCAAACCAATTTGGCTTTGGGTTTCCCATGTGCATTCACATAATCAACTTTCTTAAAGATTATTGATTGTGAAGCACTGTTGATATTTGGATCTGTTAATTTATCAGACTTAATAGGTGTCCAAATCCAACTAATTTTAGACTTAACAGTATTCTTTGGCTTAACAGTTTTAACTGTTTTACCAATTGAAGATACAGTGTTAATTTTGTTAACACTGTTTTTGAAATCAGTTACCACTGTTTTAGTCTTTGAGCTTTTGGCTAATCTTGTTATTACTGCTGCAGTAGATTTACCTGTAACAGTGTTTAACATCGTAGCCTTTGAGTTTATCTTCTGAACTCTGGCAGTATGATCAACTTTTGATTGAAAATTTTGTTTGTTAATCATATTTGCTTTTGTCCATGACTGTTTTCTAATCCTTTGAACATTCTCAGGATTATGATAGCAGTCATATTTAAGATGACCCATTTTTCCACATATAAAGCAAGACTTTTCTTTAATCACAGTAACATTATTACCCAGTTTTTGTGAAATCATTTGATTCCAATTTCTTTGATTACCTCTGGGTTTTTGATTTTGAAAACTCTGTGAAGAAGAAGCACTTGCTTTACATTTACAATTCACACAGTTATTCACAACAGATTCAACAACAGGTTTAGTAACTGAGTTAACTATATTACTAACATATCCTAACCCATGTTTAGATTTGTTAGTATTCAAACTCACCTTCTCTAAGTCCAGTTTAACCTTCTCCTTGAACATTTTCTTACCCTCTTCTAGTTTATCAGTTTTAAGATTAACAACTAGATCAGTAATTACTCTCTTCACATCCTCACATGTTGACTCAGACTTATATGATTCAGATTTCACACTCTTCTCACTATCAGATGTTCTATCACTCTGATCATCTTCTTCAGTCCAGTCACTTACTTCACCTTCTATAAACAGATCATCATCAGATAAACTTTTAATTGGATCAGCCTTTTTAACCTCATCTACCATTTCTCTTTTAAGTGAATTGATATCAATTTCACTTTTGGGAGGAAAGTAGGTGTGATTATAAGGTGGAGGTACATTATTGTATCCTAATCCAGTCTTAAGTTTATCATGAATCTGTGAATTAATAAGTTTATTTACACTCTTTGAAGCATGTTCTAATTTACTTACATCAAGCCTTATACTATCTCTTTCACATGTGACCTCAGTAAGTTTCTTAGATAACACATCAACTTTATCTTTAAAAGAGTCTCTCTCCCACCTAGCATATTCAATGTCATACTTAAACTGTGTTGCATTGACTTCATATGCCTTAATTTGATTTTCCAGATTTTCAATGACAGCTATGGTGTGTTTACTTTTGATTTCCCATTGTTTTAGTTCCTCACACACTTTTATATTATGATCTCTGTAGTGTTTAACAGTTTGTTTACAAACAGCAGAACATAATTTATTTTGTACCTCAGTAGGAACTTCTGACTTTTTGTCAGATTCTGCAATGGCCATGAGACATTGATTCTTCACAACATGCTCTTCTTGATCACTCCAATCCCATCCACAGCCATCCATAGACACCAAAGCATTTGCTGAAGCCCCCTGAATTGGAATGTTTCTTGTCTGTGTCCCATTGCTTCCAGATCTCTGACCATTACCATTCTGCTCTTGCCTAGGGTTTCTGCATTCTCTGGCAAAGTGTCCCATCTTGTGACAGTTGAAACACTCAATCTTGCTCTTATCAAACCAATTTGCATCATTCCTCTTGTATGCAAAATTATTTCTACCAGTCCTCTGCATAAACCTTTTTGCTCTTTGAGTAATCAATGCAATTTGCCACTTGATGTCCATCTCCTCTAGATCATCACCATCGAATTGTTCCAGATCTTCATTAGTAAGTGAAGAATTCACATTACTTGCAAAGAAAGATTCTAATATTTGATCATTAGAACTATTTGATGATGATCCTGCTCCCCCTGAAACATGTGTAGAACCCATTTGACTTGATTCTGCTTTTGTTCCAGCCATAGACATAAAAGCAGCATTATGACTGTATCCAGTAGCTTGCTTCTTACTCTCAACCTCAGACTCAAAGTTCCTCAGATCATTGTATATATCTTCTAGTTCCTTAACTTCAATGTCTGAACTCTGCCTCAATCCAACAGTATAAATTGTCCATTCATCACCTAATGATCTCAAGAACTTTCTGTTAAGATCTTCTTTGTCAATCTTAACCTTGTGATTTTCCAATTCTCCAACTAATTTAGTAAACCTATCAAAGGTTTGAGTTAGAGTTTCAGATTTCACATGGCTAAAATTTTCAAATTGTTGTTTTAACAGAGATCTTTTATTCTTTTTGGTGTTATCATTACCACCAAACCTCTTCTCAATTGCCTCCATTAATAACTTGGGATCTTCACAATTATCAAATCTGCTCTGATGCTCATTCGGAATGGATAGCAAAAGAGTACTAAGTGCTTTGTACTCAGTAGATCTGATTTTCCTCTCTGCTTCAGATGTTGGTGGTGCTCTTGGTTGCTTTACTCCATCACCATCAAGCGTTACTGGTATACCATTAACAACAACTTCCCACATCTGATAATCTGTGAGAAGCATATATTGCCTGATTCTGACCTTCCATAGGTCAAACTCATCTGGTTTAAGCATTGGTATCTTCGTTGCTTGAATCCCTTCATTGCCTTCAGACGCCATTGAAATCAAAACTTAATATCTGAACTAAACTCAAATACTAATACTAATAATCCCAGATCTTCCTGTCTTCAAAGCTTCACAAGCTCTGATACCACTTTGTTAGTCCCTGTTTAACTTAATAAACAATCTTACTTAATAAGCCTTGAATATATTATTGAGAAGTTGCGGAATCACACTCAATAATATTAAGAAGATCAATGAATATTAATTAATTTAATGAACACAATAATATACCGAAAGCTTCAATCTTATTAATGATATAAGACGAATACACTTGATGTATTAGGGTTACAAAAAAACCTTGAAGCTGCGCAATTAACATTAACCTATCTAGGTCTAAAGGATCTCTATTTATAACATATAGAGTCCTATACAATCTCCTACAAATATGGAATAAAATAACTTCCATAACCGACTCATACTTATCACAAAATCATAAACAGTTTTAACTACCATTCTGATGTAAACAGTTGTAACTATTACACATTCAGTGGTAACTGCTTCAATTGTAATATGCGACTAAGTACAAATACATAATCAGTGTTAACTGTTTCATTCATAACTAACAGTTACTAATACATAAGCAGTTTTAACTACTTACAGACACATAACTATCAGTTGTAATCTATCTTCAAACAGTTGTAACACTTGTCTTCTCTTCAGTTTTCTTCTATCAGTTGTAACTTCATAAAGACAGTTTTAACCTTTAAAGCAAACAGTTTTAATCACTTGTACTCTGTCTTCTCATCAGAACTTCAACTCAGACCAGAAACAGTTTTGACCTAACAGTGTACGACCTGTTGGTGAAAGTTTGTAATAATAATTCATTTAGACATTATTATCAAGTTTGTTTTGCTGTAACTATTCATTAGTACATATCGTGTGTTGCAAACCAATTATTTTAGTTTGTATAAGTCTTAAACCGTAGGTCAAAGTTGGTCAACTCGTTGGTCAAAGCTGGTCAAAGCTGGTCAAACCGGTCAAACAAGTCAAACCTGGTCAAACTGGTCAAACCTGGTCTAACCGGTCAAACCTGGTCAAACTGGTCAAGGTTGGTCAAACTTAGCATCACTAGCAAAATGTAGCATCACTAGGTTAGTGTCTCTACTTGAGACTTGGGATATTTTCAGAAAATGTGGCATCACTAGCAAAAAGTAGCATCACTAGCAAAATGTAGCATCACTAGCAAAATGTAGCATCACTAGGTTAGTGTCTCTACTTGAGACTTAGGATATTTTCAGAAAATGTGGCATCACTAGCAAAATGTAGCATCACTAGCAAAATGTAGCATCACTAGGTTAGTGTCTCTACTTGAGACTTAGGATATTTTCAGAAAATGTGGCATCACTAGCAAAATGTAGCATCACTAGCAAAATGTAGCATCACTAGCAAAATGTAGCATCACTAGGTTAGTGTCTCTACTTGAGACTTAGGATATTTTCAGAAATTGTTCTAAGTGTCGGTTTCTAATTCGGGAAACTTTCTAAGTTTAGTCTTTGGTCCAAGTTACTAACTAAGTCATCCAAACCCATTTTTGTTACCACTTTCCAAAAATAGTAAGTTTTGTCGTTTTTAGAAACCGAGCCGTTTTTGTTGACTTAGTCAAACCTTTTCGGTTTGACCCGAAACTTTTACCCAACCCATATATCAGTTTAAAGAGTCCAAATAATTTGTCGGTTTGTGTCGGAGTCATCCAAAGTGTCGGTTTTATTTACACTTCTTAAAACTTCAAGATTCAACGTTTTCGGTTTATGTCGGGTCATTACGCCAACTGATTTTGCCTATCTCTAGTCCAAATCAAACCTCAAAACTTTTACCAACTGATCTACTAAGTGTCTAGACTAACATGTCAAATTTTCAGCATTTAACAAGTCCGTTTACATATTAAATAAATTCCGCGAAAGTTCCGAACACAATTCTCGAAAACTAACAGGTCAGTCCTATAAATCGGCTCGTAGAGAAAAATGAGTACGTTTCTGGAAAAATTTCAAAACACAAAAGTTGTAGATATTTCGAGACGAAGATTTCAAAAAAACATTCGTCTTCTAACTCTCAATATTTGATTTTATACGAATTTTTCCTTGTAACAGCGTTTTTGGGACAGATTCTTGCATGTTAAAGTTGGTTTATAAAAACGATTTTTGCACTTCTTTTTGGACATATTCATGTTAGATGAACATTATAACTTTATAATCAGTAGTATTAAAGTAAAATAAGTGAGGGAGTTAGTGATTCTCACAAAGAATGATGAAGAAGAACAAAAGAGGATGATGATGGTGTTGATCCTAGCTTCTTTCCTTCCAACTTGATATTGTTTGAGAGGTGGATTATGGTGGTTTAGGTACTGATTTTTAGAGAGAGGGAAGTCTGGTTTTTAGAGAGATGGTGGAGGGAAAAGTGTGAAAATGTACAAGTGTTTTGAGTGAATGGTGAGTTTGATCATTTGCATGTGAAATTAGTGGTGGTGTAAGAAAGAGTCATGATTTGATTTTGCATGTGTGGTGAGTGGGCAATTTGGGGTGGTGGCCTTGGGGCCGGCCCAAGGTGGTCCCACCAAGGGCATTTGTTCATTTTTCATTCTTAGCTTAAATTGTTGCGTTTTACGTTCGTTTGCTCGATTGTTTAGACGTTTATTCGTACGTTAAATATTTAGTTGACGTTTTTATTTAACGATTTAAATTTCGATATTTCCCCTTGAAATATTTAATATAATACTTGAAAACTCTTATAGAAATGTTCCGATAATTCGTTGGCCTCGATTTGCGTGCATGGTTTACGGAAGTTTAAAATCGTGTAACGTTTTGATTGGACGTTTTTCATTATTAACATCAAATGAGATATTTTAAACGAAAGTTTTACTCTAAACGATATATTTTAAATTCTTAAAATATATTTTGGTTTTCGTTCGATTGTCGGGCGCGTTCCGCGCGTTTCTGTTATGTTTGAGACGTTTTAGCCAAATCGCCTTAGTTTTTCGTGTATTATTTTAACAAAATAATAATATATGATAAATAACTTCTAAAAACATATTAAAGTTATTTATAGAAATGTTTTCACCAACGTCGTATTTATACTGGGTCGGACTCCGTCCGGTTGTTTTGCACAATTTCACCAAATTGCGTAAGTGTAATTACAACTAATTACATAAGCGTAATATTATCAATTACGGGAGTGTATATTCACATAAATACACAAATAGTTACAAGTAATTACAAGTATTTAGCCAAATACTAAACTAAACACACGTAATTAGGATTTCTAGTAGGTTAATTAGTAACCCTAAATCGCCGGGTGTCACACCTGATATCTTGCGCATAAACAAACAGCAAACATTATGTCAGGCCTAGAGGCTGTTAGATACATTAGTGATCCAATCATGGCTCTTAAAGAGTTGGATCCATATCGCCATCACTCGATGTATCTAAACCTAGTCCATGATTGACTGGAATTGGAGTATTGTAGACCTTACTTTCATCCATCTTAAAACGTTCCAATAACTCATATGTATATTTAGATTGATGAATAAAGAATCCATCCTTCTTTTGATCAACTTGTAATCCTAAGAAGAAATTCAACTCTCCCATTGCAGACATTTCAAACCTTTTTCTCATGACTTGCTCGAATTCTTGACACATCCTTTCATCAGAAGATCCAAAAATAATGTCATCAACATAAACTTGCACGAGAAGAAAGTCTTTCTTCTTCCACTTTACAAAAAGTGTACTATCAATTGATCCTCTTGTAAATCCATTCTCAAGTAGATACGTTGATAGTGTTCCATACCACATCATTGGTGCTTGATGTAATCCATATAGAGCCTTATTCAAACGATATACTCTATCTGGATACTCAGGATCAGCAAACCCTGGGGGTTGTGAAACATACACCAATTCTTCCACTTTGCCATATGATGTCGCCTTATGAAAGCGCGTCTTGTTTTATAATTTATAAATAGAAATACCTAATAAATACTTTCAAGCAACCAGGCAAGAATACCCGATCAATTGTAAATATAGATTTGGTAAGTCAGATTCGAACACACGGAAAAGGTGGAATATTTAAAATAGAAATTAACAATTAACTAGAAAACAGTAAATAAGGGGGGCGTTTTAGTTCCGTACGAACATTTTAGAAAACATTTAATTAAGAATAAACAAACGTAAATAAAACTTTAAATTAAAATAATAAATAAATAATAACGATAAATCCTAATTTGAAGGAATAAGTAATTGTATAGTTAATGTCACTTAGATTCATATTTCCCGATTTATTACGTATTGATTATCTAATTGTGATTCTTTTAGATCAACTTAATACCAAATTCTTCAATGAATACTAAGTCGAATATGAACTAGCCAACGTTTCGGGTCCAACTAATTCCTATAATTTAGGGTCCAACATGAAACACTGGTTTCAATGTCACAAGATGATCAGTCAATTGTGTGCCTTTCCCTAAATTATGCATTAAACATTCACAATGCGTTATAATCAACTCTATTGGTATGACTCAACAATACCCAATAATTAACTTATTGTCTTGCTCATTTTAAAGTAGATTATTATTGTATACTCGACCTATCAGACTCAACGTATTTAGTGATAGTCCAAAACCCTAAGGTAGTACTAGCAATAATCAATAATCTTAAAGGAACTCAATCTCATTATAATTATTAACCACGTGAAGCAACAATAATAACTAGTTACCAATAAACAAGTGTCCACGAGCAATATAACCATTTTCAATCAAATAACTTATTCAATACGCAATTATAATCGTTCAATAATCATAATCTAAATTAAATCAACTACGCAATCACTTTAAATACTCAATTCATCATCAAAACAATCTATATCAGATTCAATAAATCAAATTCTTCAATGAAATAAGGAAACGAAAATATACCGAATCGATTAACGATAAACTACGAAAGATTAGAGCGAATTATCCTCATTCTTCACCCTTCGTACCTCCAAACTAACCCTAAAATATGAATTATAAACCCTAAAAGTCGTCTGGAACCAAAAGAAATCGAAAATACTGAAAAAACTGTCGAAATAGGTTTTTTTCGCGAATTTATACTTCTGTGGTTTTTGATCCATACGGCGTATGGATTTCCATACGGCGTATGGATTGATTTCAAGCCCAGCCCATGTCCGCGTAACCTGGGCCTCCACTGCAGCAATCTATACGGCGTATGGATTCCATACGGCGTATGGATGCTTTTTCCAGCCGATTTTTGACTTTTCTTCATTTCTTCTTTTCTTCGACTTCGGCTTTACTTTATTCTTCAAATATGTATCATTTAGCTTGATTATTGACTGTTTTCCGTTCCTTTTCCATAAACGCTCCATTTCCACATCTATTTGTAAATATGTACAAAATTAATATCTATTCTAAACAAAATGCAATAAAAACATTCAAGATTAGGGGTAAAATACTACTAAAATATAGTACTTTTGAGCGTTTATCAAACATCCCCCACTTGAATCCTACTTGTCCTCAAGTAGACTATCGATTCAAAAATCAAATTCTTAGGAAAATAGTCATCTATATTAATCTAAATAACTAAAATAGGAATTACACAACATCACCCATCTTCAACTCAAATGTTTAAATTTAAAAATCTGTTAATTCTAAAAACAATTATTAAGAAACTATGAGATTTACAAAAACTGATCTACACATAGAGTTATTATTCTTAAACATCAGATAGTTCACAATGATTACTGATATTGTTATCCACTTAAACAATCTATATTTGAATACTCGAGCTCAACTTATTATTATTCGTGTAAATATTCCCTTGGACTCCCCTAAACTATATACTTTCATACTCATAACATGCCAATATTACATATTTTGAAATTTTAATTAAACAATCATTTTTCAAATCAAGACAGAGGTGACAGGTCTGTGCCTCAACACAACAAAGCAACATAACTTGATTTTGGTGTAGCAATAATGTTTTTAGTCAAACCATTGGTGACAGGTCTGTACCTCAGTACAACAAAGCGACTTAATTTGACCACATTTTACAATCATGAGTTTTTAAACTCTTTTGCTCTTTTTCATTAGATATACTGACGGAGATCAGGTCTGTACTTTCGTACAACAGAGGAAACAACACCCAGTATATCCCCAAATGATATTAATTAAATTCCCAAAAATATGGCATATCACACATTACTCATATGAAAATTAAGACATATGTCATACATAGCTAAAATTCATCTAAAAGAAACATTTACTCCTTAATTATCATTTCTTAACAGCTCAAACATTCTCATATAAATCGCCTATCAATACATCATTTAATGAAGCTAAATGACATCTTTAATAGCTTTAGTATTTAATTAAAAGTGTAGAAAATTTTAAATTTAACCTACATAGCTACAAAATAATTATCTCTAGAAAATAAAAATTTTAATGCAAAAATTTGCTTGAAAAATGGGCAACTCATAACCTCCTAGTTACTTATCTTAATAAGATAACTATTAACCAAATTACAAAATCATCTACTTATTAACAGAACAATTATGGGGAAATTAAACTTCTTTTCTCTCCCATCCCCCACTTAAAGATGTACAATGCCCTCATTGTACAAATAATGAAATACTTAAAACGGGAAAAAGAGAAAAGAACTTAGAACAGAAAAACTCACCTGGAATAGTGTGCAGTTTAATGACAAGGATGATACGAATTTCCCACATCCTCTCGATTCAATTATCCGTTGCGCTGAACTTACTGCCAGCATGACACGTACTCACAACACAATTCTGAGGGAACAATCAACAAACATAATTAAATAATACCAAATTAAAACATCCTAATTAAAAACAACTACTACCAAATCCTAAAATTACCAATCCAACACAATTAATAAAACCTACAAATAAAAACAGTCATAATAATAATAATAAAACAATAATAATAATAGTGTCTGGAATCATAAACCAAATAGGATGAACATCATCCTAGTCACTGTCGTCATCCTGGCGGTACTGGTACTGATGAGAAGGCGCTCCATACTCTGACTGCGATGGTGGTGGTGGTCGTGGCATGAACTCTGGTGGCATCTGGTACTGGAATGGCTGATATGTGGGTCCAGAAGGAAACTGACCAAACAGCTGTTCAAACAAGCCATCCTGGTAGTCCAAATGTGCACTAGTCTGATGGAAATGCTGTCTCTGCATAAGATCTAACTGATCAAACCTCTGGGTCTGATGTAACTGCATCTGGTGCATCTGCTGAGACAACTGATCAAACTCCGTAGCATAACCTCTGTTACGGCCTCGTGCCATACCTCGACCTCTATCACTGCCACTCGTATCTCCTCTAGCTCTAGCCTGCCTCGACTGCAAAATCTGTCCTACCGGAGTAATCGGAACCCAGTAATACATCTCTGCAGGACCACCATACGTAATGCATGGCTCAATGAGAGCAAACGCCTCCAACCGGCGTGCAGTCAGCCAACCCATACTAGGCTGAACAATCGTGCATGAGCCCATCTCATCCTGAGTAGCCAAACCAAAGTATCTCGCCAATCGAGTAACAAAGTGACCTCCACACAAACTACTACCATCTCTAGTACCAGTAGCTCTCTTCGACATCCACTTAGCCAACCTCCAAGGTACATTCACTAACCTCTTCCTGATAATCGAACTCAAATAAAACAAGTCAGGACTCGAAACTTTCTCAGGCCCCTCCTTGCGACCCACAATGGTGTAAGTCAACAATCTGTGAATGAGTCGATGACGAGGATCTCGAATACGCGTGTAAGAAGGTGTCGAACTGCCATAACTACCCTGGGCAATAAACTGCCACTCCTGCTCAATCTCCAAATTAGTGAGCTTCTTCACAGCACCTGCAGAAATGTGGTTTAGAAAGTGAGGATTATCCAGCTCATTGGGCTCATAAAGCCCCAATCCCAAAGCAAACTGAACCAAGGTCATCTGTCTCGGCTGTCCCCCTAGCTGGAAGAAAATGGAGTTCTCAGTCCATTGGGTCGACCTGGCATCAAACCTAAAAGTGCTATAAAACTCAACAACCAACTCTCTGTAAATATCCTCCCTGATACTGAATAACCGGGACCAAGCATAGGAAACAAATCCAATGTTTGCATCCTCTAGTGCATATGGAACAGCAAGTAAATTCCTAATGGCTTCAGCACCATTAGTAAACCCCTCTCTAGCAATCACATGCTCCAAAACATTCCAGTTCACAGCATCAAACACCTCAATAGACGGGCCAATATTGGAAGCCAGACGATCTCTAAACTGCATCCTAGCAGTCTCAGAATATGACCCATGAAAAGTGAGGTATCTATGTGATCTAATCAACGGGTTTCCCAAAGTTTCACCTCCTCGTGCTCTCCTGTTAGACATGATAACTACTAAACAAAACAATTGTTAATAATACTGAATAAGCAGTTAATTGCAAAAAGGTCACTAAAAATTTCGGCAGCATTTCGGCTTAAAATTGAATAATCCACCATAAAGGTTTAGCCTAAAACTACCGCAACAACCAATTTCATGAACCTAAATTGCAATTTTTAAACAAAACTACTCAATATGCATACATGTATATACTTAATTAAATATCCCTGAAAATTGCCTAATCAAATGTATTATAATAACTTGGTACCATTATGAATATACGAAATTGCACAATCACTAAACTCGAGTATCAGCAACTAGCAAATATCCATACAATCTCAAAATGAATTATTGTAACACAATTAATCAAAATAACAACTTATCACATAACCGTAATCACAAACACTTGTGTACCAAACAAATATTTGCATTAATCATCATGTGGTCAGAAAATTAATAAGCACTAAATTAAAACACAGCATAATTGAATTTCTTATATTCACAACTTATCATCACTAACGAATAATTCGAATAACACCAAATATGCAATACAATAGAAAAACGAACATAACATTGCAATGCATATAGCAACTAGAACATAAACCAATCAAAACATGTTAATAATCATAAGCATATTCGAAATACCCAAAAATTCACAATAAACCCTAACTTCCAAACGAGCGATTTAACCAACGAAAATGAAAACGAGAAGTTATACCTTGTAGAGGAAAGTGCGTGTAACACGAATATGCAAAAATGGCGATGAATGCGTGGCCGGAATTTCGGTTTGGGGGTTGTGGGTGTGAAAGCCGTGGGTGGTATTGAGAAAAAGGTTTTGGAATGAAAAATGGGGAAGAAGAAAGCTGCTGGCGGTTTTCTGCATTTTTGATCCATACGGCGTATGGATTAAATAGGCCCAGGTCAACTCATTAAACCCAGTCAACGGCCCGGTCCAGCGGCCCAATCAATCCATACGGCGTATGGATTCCATACGGCGTATGGATTGAAAAATCAGACTTTTTCAAAAAACGATTTTCAACCCATTTTTAACCCAAATTCATCACTAACTCTATATAATTAAATCTCAAACCTGGATGATAATCACGACTTCAAAGTCTTCACAATTCCACACTATAAAATAAATAACAATAATTAACAAACATTAAAAAGAAAAATATTCAAAATAATACTTAATATTCAAATCCAACATTCAAAAACAAAAATCCAAACAAACAAAAGTCTAGCATAATCCAAAATAAACCAAAATGTTAGAAACAATCCAATAGCATAAGAAATATAAAAGAAAAGGGATGGAACGATGAAATTAGTTCAATGGATAGAGAACAAGGAAACTCTTCATCATTTCAGTAACTACATTTTCAACCCCATTACCAAAAGTTGCAAAACTTTCCAAGTGTCCATTGGCAACATGCTGAAGATAGACCAAGTCCCAGCTGATTCCCTTTATCACCTTATTATTTACTCCCTCAGGTGCCAATACTAACTTGTCACCTACCAGCTTGTACTCACGGTCGGGATGATTCTTCTCAAACTCACTCATAAACTCCAAACACTCTGCCACTATCCCAGCATGCTTACTCAGAAATGGTTCTTTCCTTAAACTTCTTATTCTAGTTTCAATCCTTGCAATTACCTCATTCTGAACACAAGTTAGTTCTAATCCTGAATCCTTGAAGATTTCAACCAATTTAGTATATATTTCCACCATCCCATAGTGGAAATGCTCCCTCATAGTTAGAACCTTATTGTTATCAACTAAAACATCCAAGTTCAGTACCACATAAGTAGCCAAATCTATATCAAAATGAGGATGAATGAAATCCGGGTGAGGTCTTTCTTCCTCTTCCTTAGCAAAGCGATCCATTTTTGTCACCATTCCATGAAGATAGTAATGAATAGTACTCGTAACAATGAACCGATGAGGTGTAATATCCGTCAAATGGTCATCTGAATGTAGCAATCTAACCAACTCTCTTAAACCTAACCTAAATTCCTTGTCTGCTTCTGCCCTTGGATTACCAATAGCTTCGTACAGAGCCCTAAGCATACGGCCAAGACACGCGGTCTGATTTGCCGAATAAGGAAATGCAGAATGCCTCAGAATCTCATAAATCTCTGTGTATCTTTTCTTCTGAGCATCGTAGAATCTCTCTTCCTCCTTAATTCTAGTTTCTAGAGATTCCCCAAAAGTAGTGAGAGCAATATAGAATTGCCTATCAATCCCATACTGACTCTCAATCAAAGCTGCCTCTAACACATCATTTACCAAAACCCTCTGACTATCAGTAAAATCCACAGTGGACCTGCTAATAATCTCAGAACTGAACGGTATATCCCCTCTAGACTCCTCAAGTGCCTATAGCAGCCCCTGACAAGATGAAGTAACAGGAACGGGAATTCGGCCTAATTGGGTATAAGGAGGCACCCTCTCGGCGGAACTAGCATCCGAAGTAACAGACTGATCCCTCTTAACCATGTTATTATCATTAGCATCACTTTCAAAACTCCTCGCCATTGGACAAACCTAAATAAAAATAAATCTGAAAATACAAAACACCACTAACGAAAAAAAAAGTTAGTTCACACAAAATAAACAAAAATTAAATAACATGTACAATGTTAAATAAATGGAACTCCAACCGGCGGACGGATTTCCATCCGCCGGTTGAAACTAAAACCCCAAAAGTTTAACCAAATAAAAAGGTAATTAGTTTCAACCAGTGACGTATTAAAAACTTTTTACAAAATTAACTAAACTAATTAAAACAACTTTACTGAAACTTAATTAACAAAAGTTACTTTTAAAAAAAAAAAATTACAAATTACAAATTTCTATTTAAATAAACACAACCGCTTTCCCTGGCAGCGGCGCCAAAAACTTGATGTCTCCTTATGAAAGCGCGTCTTGTTTTATAATTTATAAATAGAAATACCTAATAAATACTTTCAAGCAACCAGGCAAGAATACCCGATCAATTGTAAATATAGATTTGGTAAGTCAGATTCGAACACAGGGAAAAGGTGGAATATTTAAAATAGAAATTAACAATTAACTAGAAAACAGTAAATAAGGGGGGCATTTTAGTTCCGTACGAACATTTTAGAAAACATTTAATTAAGAATAAACAAACGTAAATAAAACTTTAAATTAAAATAATAAATAAATAATAACGATAAATCCTAATTTGAAGGAATAAGTAATTGTATAGTTAATGTCACTTAGATTCATATTTTCCGATTTATTACGTATTGATTATCTAATTGTGATTCTTTTAGATCAACTTAATACCAAATTCTTCAATGAATACTAAGTCGAATATGAACTAGCCAACGTTTCGGGTCCAACTAATTCCTATAATTTAGGGTCCAACATGAAACACTGGTTTCAATGTCACAAGATGATCAGTCAATTGTGTGCCTTTCCCTAAATTATGCATTAAACATTCACAATGCGTTATAATCAACTCTATTGGTATGACTCAACAATACCCAATAATTAACTTATTGTCTTGCTCATTTTAAAGTAGATTATTATTGTATACTCGACCTATCAGACTCAACGTATTTAGTGATAGTCCAAAACCCTAAGGTAGTACTAGCAATAATCAATAATCTTAAAGGAACTCAATCTCATTAAAATTATTAACCACGTGAAGCAACAATTATTGGGACATAGATTGTGACAACAGATCTAGCTTGAAATAGGATTGGTGTAATTATTATTGCGTTTGTATATTGGTTTAGATTTGTAAATAAATATTTGTTTTGTTAGTAATATTCGTTAAACATATTATTGTGCTAAGTTAGACGAATGTTTAAAGACGAAATAAATAATAGACGTTTAATGCGAGGCGAGTCGAGATCTCAGGTCGCAGCAAGTTGAGCTGTGAGGTGAGATCTGAACTCGCGTAGATTGAGTCTGGCGAGACGAGTTCTTTGTTGGGCTTGGGCTGCGAGTTGGACCGAACTCGCAGGCCCATGCGAGCCGAGACGAGCTGGACGTATATAATGTTTTTCACTCCGTGAAAAACATAACTTTTAACACTTTTGCATATTCCGAACCTACGATTTCAGCAAACCAGAGAAAACATAATCTACGGCTAGGCTTTGACGATTCATCGTTTAAAGTTAAGCTTTATTAAAACGCAATTCGAACATATTCGTTGTTAGTAAGATAACACCGTATTGAGGGATTCTGCACCTTAATACTACAGATAACGAAGTTATCGATCCTAGAACTAGGGGACTTACATCTGGTATCAGAGCTTTCGGGCTAAATACGAGTTTGTTCATAAGTTTTAGTGTTATTGCGTTTTTGATTCGGGTCGTTTTTACGTGCGTTTTTGCAATACTAACGATCAAAATCATTCTCTGGACGTTTTAGGGTTTGTTTACGGTCGAAATTCTTAGTTTCAGTCGTAAAAATACCTTAACATTCGTTTTTCGGGTTTAACGGCCGTTTCGCGAGTCGAGATTAGGGTTCCAGTGTCGCCTGCGAACCGAGTTGAACTAGCGAGTCGAACTGAGGCTTGCGAGTCGAACTGAGATCCCTCGCGAATCGACATCACTTGCGAATCGACATCTTTAGCAATCCGAACTGAGACTTGCGAATCGACGTATTCTGCGAGTCGAGCTGAGATTGCGAGTTGAGCTGAGTCTTGCGAGTTGAGTTTTCTGAATTCGCTGAAACAGTTTAATTTTACGTTTTTAAGATGTCTGACTTAAGTAGAATGATCGAAATGGACCACGAGGTGGGAAAGTCAAACGTTCCACCTAAGTTGTTAAGAATCGAGGATTACTACAACTGGAAGGACAGATTTGAATCTTACTGTAGATTCCATGACCTGTCAATCTGGATGTGTATCAAGAGTGGATACACCGCACCTACACAAACTGTTCAGAATGCCACTGTGGTTCTTACCTATGCGAACATGAGTGATCAGGAGAAGGAAGCTTACAGAAATGAGAATAAAGCACATTCATGCATAAAGATGTGTCTTCCTAAAGAGATTGCTCATCAACTGAAGTCTTTTCATACTGCTAGAATGCTCTGGGAAGCTCTAGAGAAAAGAGGTGAGGGAAGTCCACAGGTGAGAGCTGGCAAGAGGAGTCTTCTTAAAAAGCAGTTTACTATGTTTAAAGCTTTAAAAGGAGACGATCTTGATGCCTATGTCACGCGTTTCTACCATCTACTAAGTGAACTGGAATACCATGAAATTGTTGAAGAAGAAGTAGCTAAAACCGACAAGTTTCTTGAGGGTTTGCCTTCTAAATGGGAAATGTATGGCGTTATGATTAAGGATAACGAAACCAGGTATTCTACTATGACCTTAGAGCAAGTCATTGACAAGCTGAAAGGTTATGATTTCTCCAAGAAGTCAAGAGATAGTGATTCTGATCAGGTTCAGAACCCTGGGTTGTATCATGGAAAGTCAAGTCTTTCGACTGCGTCATCTAGTTCGACCACTGCACTGTTAGTTGGTGATACTAGTGAAAATGGAGAACTGATTTCTGAAGATCTGTGCTTTATTTCCTCCTCTGGTGATGAGACAAAGGGAAAGAATTCTGAGAAGTCACCTCAAGAGCATCAGAAGATGCCGATGAATGTGAAATCTGCTGAACAGCAATTGTCTGTTCTTGCTTCCTTTGTTGCATCATACGAGAACTACATAGAGGGAAATATCAATGATCCTATTCTGTTTGATGAGGATTATGAGCAGATAGATTCTGATTATCTTGAGGAATTGGAGCTTCAAGATCAACTTGCGTTGATATCTAGAAAGGTGAAGAATTTCCTCAAGAGAACTGGTAGAAAAGTATTGGGCAATAGATCAGGGTTTGACAAAACCAAGGTCAGATGCTTTAACTATCAGGGTATTGGTCATTTTGCTAGAGAATGCCAAAGACCTAAAGTAGAAGCACAAGGAAAACAAGGTTCGGGAAGTACTCTCGCTTCCAAAGCCTTAGTGGTGAAGCAGTTGGATGGCTCTTATGATTGGCAAGCTCATTCTGAGGAAGCTTTGATGGCCGAGATCGAAGAGACAACTGCTGGATCAGTGTCCTACATGCCCACTGATATGGAACAGAAAGTAGAGGTGCCTGAGTCTGAAGTGAAGGCAAGTGATGATGACGTGCTATATATGGATTCAGCTCCAGATATGAGTCCTGAAGAATTCGTGGCACGCATGGCTGAATTACAAACTGACAAGAAGAAGGTATGTTTAGATATTCTTAATCTTGCTGATGTTTGTTACTTAGTTACTGATTTACAATCTCAGAATAGTGTCTTAACTGTGTCAAATAGCAACCTGTCATCACAATTAAATATGGATAAGGAATCCTATAAGACTGTTAGATCTGAACTTGATCAAGCTATTATGGATATTCGTAGATTAAGTGATGATAAACAAGTCTTAAGAATAAGATTAAGTCTGATGGTTCTGATAAGATTGCACTTAGAGATACCATAAATGAAAAGGCTATAATCATAGATGGTCTCTATATGAACATTGATGACTTAAATCAAAAAATAGCTGATAGGGATAGAGAGTTAGCTGAGCTTAAGCATAAGTTAGTAGAACAAAATCGTAAGATTGAGTCCTACAGAACTTTAGAAATGGATAAAATGCTAGATGCTCAACGTAGTGTAAAGGACAAGACTGGGATAGGATACAATGATGTACCTCATCCTTTTAATGCCAATTACACTAGTAATTCGATAGATTATGAAATGAAAGATGCTAATCCTGAGATTTTAGTAACTAATGATCCTGAAAAGTTAGAGGCACAGAAGGATGTTCTTAAGAAACAATCATCAGATAATAGTAAGGTGTCTCATTTCACCAAAATACAGTTTGTATCGGGTGGAGTGATTAACGATGCTAAGACTAATGATAAGGTTAATAAGGAACAAATACTTGAACCTTTAGTGCCTAAAACTCCGGATGAGAAAGCAAAAGTGAGTAAATCACGCAAGCATATGTCATGTTTCAAGTGTCATCAAAAGGGACACGTGGCTTCGTGTTGTCCTAACAAAAAGCCTGAAACACCACATAAGCTTGTGATTGATGAAAAGACATAGACCGACTCTAGTCTAACTGTAGATGGGTTAGATACCAAACCTAAGTTAGGTAATAAACCTGTTAACATTCTTAAAAGAGATGGTAAGCATAGTGTCTCCCCACCTAAACCTAAACGGCCATATACTCAAGGTGATAATTCTGTCTATAAGTCTAGAGATGTGACACCGTCGAGGTTTAGAACTCCAAGTAAAGGCCATAGTCATTATGAGAGTGGTACTACTTCGCGATCACATGAGTTTAATTATAATCATAGAGCTCATAATTATGTGCCTAAGAGGTTCTCCTCAAATTCACCTCTTAAGGCTGATCGTCCACAAACTAAAGCTACTTCGAAAGTAACCAAAGCTCCTGATGGGAAGGATGGTTATTTTAAAGAGCTTAAGTTTGTTGATGATAAGGGACAAACCAAGACCGTAATGGCTTGGGTCCCTCTTGATAACTGATCGTATCTTGTGTTATGTGCAGGAGTATGCTATGAACAAGGACAGCTGGTGGTATGTAGACAGTGGATGCTCAAGGCACATGACCGGAGAAAGAAGTCTGTTGAAGGACTTCAAGGAGAGTCTCTAGCAAAAAGTAAATTTTGCAGGAGATAAAGGAGGAGTAATTTCGGGAAAAGGAAAAGTTTCAAATGGAACTTTGACTCTTGAGGATGTGAACTATGTTGAAGAACTAACTCACAACCTAGTGAGTGTTTCCCAAGTCTGTGATAAAGGTCATCCAGTTTATTTTAATGAAAAGGAGGCCTTAGTCCTGAAGCCAGGTTTCAAAATTCCTGATGAATGGATATTGATGAGGGTGCCAAGGAAGAAGGATATCTATGCTATCAACATGAGTGTTCCTAACTCTTCAATGGTGTCTACATGTTTATTATCCAAGGCTTCGGAAACAGACGCATTATTATGGCATAGGAGAATGGCACACCTGAACTTGAGAAAGATGAATTATATAACCAAAAATGTTAAGCGTATTCGTAGTGACAATGGAACAGAGTTTAAGAATTCAACGTTGAATATCTATTGCTTAAGCAAAGGGATATTACATCAATTCAGTGCACCTTATGAACCTCAACAGAATGGTGTTGCTGAAAGGAAGAATAGAACGTTGATTGAAGCTGCTAGAACAATGCTTGCTGATTCAAAGCTTCCGGTCATCTTTTGGGCAGAAGCAGTGAATACAGCATGTTATGTTCTTAATAGAGTTCTTACGGTTAAGAGACATAACAAGACTTGTTATGAGCTTTTGAACAATAAGAAACCTAACTTAAAAGGGTTTGAACCCTTTGGAGTTTCATGCACCATATTAAAGACTGGACATCAAGCAAAATTTGGTGAGAAGGCTGATGAAGGATTTTTCCTAGGTTATATGCCCAATTCGCCAAACAAGAGAGTCTTTAATAAAGTCACAGGACGTTTGGAGGTAGTTTATAATATTGAGGTTACGAGCTACTCACCTGATGTTCATAAGGGCTTAGATTGGCAATTTGATTATTCTGATCTTTTTGCATCATTTAAAGTTCCTATTAGTGACTATGTCAGTGATTCAGAGATAGCTGAACATTTATTGTTTGAAGATGAGAATATTGGTCCCACTTCAACATCAAGTGTTAAGCAGTCTGGAATTAAGACTAATGTTGACTCAGATAAAGCTTCCACAAGTGAGTCACAACAACCTTTAGAGGATAAGTCTCAAGAAACAGAAGATCTTGATGATCTTTCTACAAAGTTTGATGATATACTTACTCCTTTGAAACATTTAAGGATATCTTCAGCACGTACGGAAGATGTACCTGAATTGGAAGAGATTGGTACTAATTTGGAAGATGAGATACCGGCTGAACCAGTTACTACAACTAGAACGAGTAAGAATCATCCCGTTGAAAACATCATCGGTGATATTAATACTCCGGTTCAAACTAGGCATCAATCCAGAGCTAGTACGTCTGAGAACTTAGAATACCAAAGCTTGTATACTACAATGAAAGAGACAGGGATTCCTAATCAATGTCTATATTCATGCTTTATCTCACAAATCGAGCCTAAAAATGTTCAAATGGCTTTAAAAGAAAGTTTGTGGGTAGAAGCAATGCAAGAAGAACTATCTCAGTTCTCTAAATTACAAGTATGGGAGTTGGTTGACCTACCAAAGGGAGAATATCCAATTGGAACTAGATGGGTATTTAAGTGCAAGAGAGATGATAAAGGAATCGTTACTCGCAATAAAGCTCGTCTGGTGGTTCAAGGTTTTTATCAACAAGAAGGTATAGATTACAATGAAGTGTTTGCACCAGTTGCTAGGCTAGAAGCAATTAGAGTATTCTTAGCATTCGCATCTTATTTTGGTATAAAAGTGTATCAGTTGGATGTTAAGAGTGCCTTTTTGTATGGCAAAGTGGAAGAATTGGTGTATGTTTCACAACCGCCAGGGTTTGCTGATCCTGAGTATCCAGATAGAGTATATCGTTTGAATAAGGCTCTATATGGATTACATCAAGCACCTAGGGCATGGTATGGAACACTATCAACGTATCTACTTGAGAATGGATTTACAAGAGGATCGATTGATAGTACACTGTTTGTGAAGTGGAAAAAGAAAGACTTTCTTCTAGTGCAAGTGTATGTTGATGACATTATCTTCGGATCTTCTGATGAAAAGATGTGTCAAGAATTTGAGAAAGTCATGAGAAAATGGTTCGAAATGTCTGCAATGGGAGAGTTGAATTTCTTCTTAGGATTACAAGTTGATCAAAAGAAGGATGGATTCTTTATTCATCAATCTAAATATACATATGAGCTATTAGAACGCTTTAAGATGGATGAAAGTAAGGTCTACAATACTCCAATTCCAGTCAATCATGGACTAGGTCCAGATACATCGAGTGATAGCGATGTGGATCCAACTCTTTATAGAGCCATGATCGGATCACTAATGTATCTAACAGCCTCTAGGCCTGACATAATGTTTGCTGTTTGTTTATGCGCAAGATATCAGGCTAATCCGAAAGAGTCACACATGCAAGCTGTTAAACGAATCTTTCGTTACCTCAAAGGGAAACCTAAGCTGGGTCTTTGGTATCCGATTGATGGAGACTTAGATCTCGTAGCTTATACTGATTCGGATTACGGAGGATGCAATCAGAATAGGAAATCTACGACCGGAGGATGTCAATTCCTAGGAAGTAGATTAGTATCCTGGCAGTGCAAGAAGCAAACCTCGGTAGCCATTTCTACATGTGAAGCTGAGTATGTTGCAGCTGGTGTAACACCCCCAAATTTGATGATTTGCGGAAGCTTGATTTGGGTGTTACTAATCAATAACAAAGCACAAAGGTAAATAGCAAACGACTCTATATGCGTCGTTTTTACAAAATATATTGATAACTGAAATGTTTACAACATTTAAAGCTTTACATAGCTCGAGTTAAATAAAATGAGATTTCAGTACATAAGTACTTGTACAAAATATACTAATGCAAGAAAATCTCAATCGTCTGTATGCTGACTCGAGCTAACTCCTGAAGCAGAAACATCCTACTGCTAGGTACCTGCGATATATGCTAAAAGGTCAGCTATAAAGCTGGTGAGCTCACAGGTTTGAAATCAACTAATATGGTATGAACCGCAAGATTTAAATAATGAATTGCATCCAGCAATTAAATAGTGAATTGCATCCAGCAATTAAATAATGAATTGCATCCAGCAATTAAATGATAATCATCGTGTATACAGCCATGAGCACATAGTTGAGCTTAACTCGAGGGCCGGGTCCCCTAAAGAGAATTCCGGGCGAGGTGCCTCCACGAATGCCTAATCAACATTCGTCTTCCCAAATATTAGTACGTCCGTTTACCCGGTTAGTGCTTGCTAACCCGAACGAGGAGGGTCAATCCTATATGGTACCATATACTAATATTCACGCTACAACGTATTAACAACTATGCTGACGGAGGACTTTTAAATGATTAGTTTCGAAAAACTCATGTAGTATATGAAATGTTTGTACTTGCGTTCACATGTTAAAAGTTTGAGCAGTATATCACACCCCTGAGCAAAACTGTTTGTCCCTTACTTAGGATCTAGCACGAACCGAGTCGATCAATTGAAAGTGCGGAATCCAAACAATTGAATAATAAACGTTAAACGAATCAAACACTATTTCTATAAGCTTTTGTATATATTCACAATTGAACGCACGAAGCTTTACAAACACAAAACCACAAAATCGTTTCTCTCTGCCTTTCTCTCTACAAAAACGGCTCTCCTCACACTAACTCGTCCAACCCTAAAACGAAAATCTAACTCTCTATATATATAGTCGACCTAATGGGCCCTGCGACGTTAGGCCCTACGTCGCAGGCCCAACCCAATGCGACGTAGCCCATGACGTCGCTATGTATATTCTATATAATTACATTTCGTTGACACACTAAACACTATACATATGTAGACTAATTGACTTTGACAATTACAATAGTTTGACCAGCTGACTGACACACAAAATGCACTAACAAACTCCCCCTTGTCAGCAGCTTGGTCAAATAAGTCTTCAATTAGTCTTCATCAACAAACTCTTCACGTCTTTGAGAATCAGAAACTCCCCCTTTGAGATAGCATGGTCTTCAAAGAAATCTTGGTGTCCAAATTCATGTGACTGACACAAATTTATCATACAATAAGATCTTCAAACTCAGTGACCATCTCTCAATCATCAGCAGCTTCTCCAATAGAATTATCTTTACAAACTTTGAAGAATAACCGACATCCTTTGCATCTTCAATATTTGACTTTAACAAGATATGTGATGTTTGAAGAAAATAACATAGAAATAAAATCTTTTTGTATTTTCTTTATAAAGAAAAAGTAAAGAACGAAGATTAAAATAAATTGGGGATAGGATTGTTTTAGGTCTGCTTAGGGATCATATCAGGCCAACATGCAATTATTAGGGAATAGTAAGTGTTATTTCGATCATCAGTATATTTGTCCACTTTAAATTTACTTGACATATTTAAAGCACCTTTTATAAAAATTAGTTCAAGACGATCATCGGTATTGTTTGTCCACTTAAACATGTTACATCCGCATCTGTGAGCTAACCTTTATTGTTAGTATGAATATTAATTTTGAGAAACCTATTATATGATATACTGATAAACTTCAGTAAAACAAACACTGCATATTCACACAAGGTAGAGATTACAAGACCAAGTTTATCTCGGTTTTCTCGTAACATACACTTGATATTTATATTTAGGCATACATCAAACTGACTATGAAGATACTAGTGGCCCCAGATCTGTACAAAGTACAACAGAGGGTCCCTTAGTATGAACATAATAAGTTTGAGACTATTTGCATAACTAATGGATTCTGGTCTGTACGTGAGTACAACAATAGTCACCATTAGTTAGGCGAATAATCATATTATCACTATATGCCCATTTTACATTTACATAATTATGACAGTGTATGATAGTACTTCCATTTATCAATTAAGACTTATGTCATACATCATATAACATTTTTCTCAAAGTAATAGACAAGTTTTAATATTACTTCTTACTTACTCACAAACCGGTGTGTACCATGCCTACCAATACATCATATGATGAAGCTAATGTCTATAAAAGATGTGTTAAATATACCAGATAAACCTACTGACACATCAAACATAAACCTTAAAATATCCATTTTTATGCATATCACCCGATGTACTATCATATCCCAAGTTGTTTTACAAACACACAATCCAACATCTTTTCAAGAATTCAGAATCTTGCTGTTCACATTTCTGAATTAAATATTCAGAATTTTTAATATTCAGAATTACTCCCCCTGAACAGCAAATTCTTATATCCAATCCAAAAAATACTCCCCTTAAACATTAAACATATTTTTGTATTTTTTTTAATTGAATAAATTTCGCAACATTGCATTTCTTTAATACTAAAAAGTATAAAGAATGGCTGTTGCATTTATAATAAAATTTAAAAGAAAAGTATCAAAATCACATATCAAGTCAAATCAAATGCCTGTTATCACTTTACCACCTCGTAACATCGAAAATCTCATCCAATCACAATCATAAATAATCACACACAACCACCTTGAAAACAATCTTCCAACAAATATCCACATCCTTGCAGTCACAAAAATATTAGCTCTCAATAACCTGACTGCACCACCACAAACAATTAAACGTTAGTACTTATGGGACACCCAAGCCTTGATAGACTTGGGTTGTCCATGATCATCCATAACCATCACATCAATGAGTTTATGATATTTTAAAAACTCAGAGGATTTCATTGATGCGTTGTTTGTGGATTTGGGTTTCCAAACCTTTGTAGGTTCAGATGAGTTGTTTTCAACAATGTTGTGCTGTTGAACTGGAGGTTTACTAGGCACAACTTTGTTTACTCTAGCCACGG
Source organism: Helichrysum umbraculigerum (assembly GCA_949592205.1). NCBI lineage: Eukaryota > Viridiplantae > Streptophyta > Magnoliopsida > Asterales > Asteraceae > Helichrysum > Helichrysum umbraculigerum. The sequence continues at coordinate 137,509,552 of CATIUR010000003.1, read as the reverse complement.
GTTTTGGAGAAGAGGATGCATATCTTGATATAGGCGAATACGAAGCACGCCTAGAAAACGATTTTGAATAAGAATTCCTAAAGGAGGAAGTTCTTGGCATCCCTCTACCAAACCTATCTAGGGATAATAACCGACAATCCCTAATTATATGTCCTTGTTGTCCACAATGGAAACAAGAACGTCTCTCAACATAAGATTTATTCCAATGAGTTCCCTCAAATCGTTTAGGTGGAGGACAATACACAGAAGGTCTATTAACAGGAACATTTGTTGAACATGCACTCTTAGGTGGACATGTTGAAGTAGATGTTCCTGAGGTTGAGTTAGTTGATTTTGAAGATTTATTCTTTTCAGATTTATCAACTACAACTTTTGAGGATTCATTGTCAACCTTAGCTTTGCCTTTGCATTTAAAACAATCATCATTTTCAGTTGTAATGATGAAATTTTCAGGTTTGACATTTATTTTCTCAACCTTAATGGTAGACTCTTCAGGTATATCTTCTACCTCAACGACCTCCTCAACACGAACTGGAGGTACACTATTAGACTTAACAAACTTAGGTAAAGGATACTCTGGCCGTTTAGTTTTCTCCTTTACCTGCCTCTTAGGCTTAGCTTCGTTATCTTTGGTAGCTGACCAAGATGAGTAGTCAGCTAAAACTTCGTTGGTTCCTTCCTTGACAGGCTTAGGATAATAGTTAGTGGGAGGTGGATACCCAAGTCCCGCTTTACTTTTATCTGTCCTCATCTTGTCAACCATTTCATCGAAGAGTTTATGAGAATTTGAGTAATTCGTGATCCCCTTTTTAAAATTGTCAGACTCAGACTTTAGCTCAGAAAGTTCTTTATTCAAAAGTTCAATTTCTTTAAGATAGCTATTAATAGCATCTTGTTGACTGAAAACTTTAGCTTTATATTTCTCAGTGTCAAACTTATGAGCCTCAATTTGTTTTTCATAAAGAAATTCATTAGCTTTCAAAAACTTGTTTGACTCGGTGAGTTTAACAACTTTTTCTCGCAACTCTAAATTGTCATATTGATAATTCTCAAGAGATTCCTTCAATGTAAAACAGGAAACACAGTTTATGGGTACCTTAGGTTCATCATGTACCGCATGTATCTTTGCCAAAAGCGCACTGTGTTGAACCTCTCCTTGAAGTGCACTAAAATCAAACACTCCCTGAGAATACACCATCATAGCCTGTGATGTTGTGTTCTTCTCTGGAGTCGTTGGAGCTGTAGGAGTAGTGAATCCAGATGAAGGATATTTTACTTTCTCACACTCCTTAGCAAAGTGCCCATGAATATGACAGTTCTTGCATTTCACTTTGCTTTTATTAAAACCAAGACCTGTATCACCATCGTCATCCAGGTCTTTTCTACCCGTTCTTTGAAGAAACTTCTTGGTTCTTTGGGTTATCATGGCCATACTCCATTTGATGTCCATCTGCTCGAGATCATCAGAATCAATCTGTTCAAAGTCTTCTTCAGTAAGCTGTAGAGTACTAGCCTTCTTGGAAAGAAAGTTCTCATAAGAATTGAGGAAAGCTGCAAAGATGTTAGCATGTTCCTCAGTAGACTTTGAAAGAGCGGTATGAGAAGTATAGGAAGTGCCAGTAGAAGTAGATGCAGCTGAGTTGGAAGTTGATATGGAAGTATCATTTAGACTAGGAATTTGAATATTAGCCTCTGACTTCTTTTCCTTTTGATCATAACCCGCTATAAGAGCATCCCATAATCCTATAGAAGTTGCTTGATCTTTAAATTTATTAATCACAACTTCTGGCAAGCACTTGGTAATCATCTCATACAAGCTATTGTCTTTATCAAACTCTGCTCGTTCCTTGACTGACATTTGTGCTCTTGACTTAAGCACCCCATCGAGTCTTGGTTGCTCATATCGATCAATGGTGTTAAACCAGTTGAACAGATTTGGATCTTTGTATTCAATGAAATTGCATAACTTAATCTTCCAACTCGCAAAATCACTATAGAACAAAGATGTAGAAGGAGGCACTTTGTTACCAAAAGCCATATCCGAATTTTCCCTCCAAAATCGGATTTGAAAATTTCAAAAAAATATCCGAGTACAGCGAAATTTTTCCGACACTAAAATGAAGCTATTCTAAGCCTAAAAACAAAATTTGAAATTACAAAATTTTCGCGTTTTTCCCGCCAAAATTTCGTTCGAAAACGTCAAAAACTGGCCGGGTAAAATGAAACTTTTTCCAGACTAAAATTGAACAGTTTTAAGCCTATGGAAAAAATTTGAAAACGCAAAATTTTTCCGGAGATTCCCGCCAAAATTTTTTTTTTTTTTTTTTTTTTTTTTTACGAATCTAGAACGAGGTTAATGTCGTTTTTTTTACGAATCTAGAACGAGGTTAATGTCGGAAAAAATAGCAACGTCGCAGAAGTCCGATGACTCAATTAAGAATCGAAAATGCGACGTAGCGTCCTACGTCGCAGTCCAACGTCGCAGAGGCTAGCGACGTCGCAGCCTACGTCGCAATAACCACTTAAGGTCAAAATAACGACGTCGCAGGTAACGTCGCAACTCTACGTCGCAAAATCAGTTACGTCGCACGCGACGTCGCACGTGACGTCGCAGGTGACGTCGCACAGTCGGGCTGCAGCGGCCAAAACCCCAAAAATCGAAAATTTTCGAAACCCTAACGAATTTCGAAAACCGAACGACGAACAAACCCAGAAAAACTCTTCAGAAAACGGAATCTTCAAGCCAATCAACCCAGAAACGAAGATTAAACAATAAAACCTTCGCGAATCAAACCGAAAACGTTCTAAAGCACGATCCGAAACCGACGAATCTTTGATTCTACGGCTCTGATACCAGTTGTTAGTCCCTTACTTAGGATCTAGCACGAACCGAGTCGATCAATTGATGGCGGAAACAACAATTGAGTTATAAACTAAACACACTAACGATCAATACTCAACGAATATCAAACGAAACGTATATTATTGCTTATGGTCGATCAGATTACAGAGGATTTCGACAAATTGCGTTTAGGGTTTCGTCAACCCTAAATCAGAAAACATAAAACGAATTTATACAAAGTTTGGCACCTGCGACGTCGCACGCTACGTCGCAGGCCCAAGCCCATGCGACGTTGGCTACGTCGCAGGCCCAATACCTGACGTCGCACCTACGACGTAGTGCGCTACGTCGCAGGAGTCAGGAATCCTATTTCTAATACAAACTACGAGCTAGACCAACTGACAGACACTAAACATGTACTAACAAAAACAGTAAAAAGAGGGGCTATGAGACTCACCTGAGTCTGAGTGCGTTTAAACAAACGTAAGTTGATTAGCCGAGTATGAAGTCCAAAGACTTGTAACCTGAGGGTGTCCACGACACGCGATGGTTATAATCATGATTTGGGTATCTCAACAGATCACCCTTGTAGTTGTTCGTTCAACTATAATGTCCAAATTTCCACTATTTGGTTGATAAGTTTGAGTATTTGAAAAGTGTACGGCCCGTTGGTGACGGATTTGTAATAAAAATCTCAATTATTATTATTTTGATTACGTGTCGTTTTACTTGAAAAATGTGTTTTGATTGTGTTTTAGAAGCCGTTACGAAATCTAAGTACGGGGGTCCGGGGGCAGCGCCCCTGGCTGGGGTCGAGCTGCCAGGTCAGCTTGGAAAATTTTTATTTCTACTATATTGCTTTAAGGAAAAACGCACCTGGACTTGAAATTGGGTGAAATCGAGTGATAAAATTTAGGGTCTCGACACTTAGTGAAAATCTATGTTTTTGAGGTTCTGATTTGTGCGACGTTGGTGCGACGTCGCAGGTAGGATTGCGACGTTGAGCATGACGTCGCTAAAGGCGACGTTTCGCAATTTAATGCGACGTAGGGTGCTGCGTCGCTAATGCGACGTTCGCAAGTCAATGCGACGTAATAGGCTGCGTCGCTATATGCGACGTCGAGGATTCGTGCGACGTTGTGACTGACGTCGCACTATGCGACGTTACGAGGGGTTTTGTGACGTTGAAGCTGACGTCGCATAAATTCTGGGCCAACTGCGACGTAGCGGTCTGTTGGCCGGAAAATGTGTCGAAAATGAGTTTTTCGGTTTCCGTTCGGTCCAAAACTTTTACCCAACCCATATATGGACATTTTAAGTGTATACAAACAACCACAAGTCGAAAATAATGGAAATCGAAGAGTTTCGAGAATTGTCGGAAACTTACAAAGTGTCGGATCAAAAATCCGAAAAGATAGGATGATAGATCGTGATGCCGTGGTCGTTTTTCTCCAAAGCGGTGCTAAGATCCGAGTGCGTTTTAGGTTGTTATTTTGAAGATTAGTGAGTTTGTGGTGGTGTGGTGATTTTAGAGAGAAAAGGAAGAAAGAGAGTGTAAGAGAGAGAGAGAAAAGATAGAAATGGGGAAAAAGAGGGAGGTGGGAGGTTAACCTCCCACTTTTCAGTCTCCGCAATCGCGGTCCGTGCGGTGTTCGTTTACTCCGTCGTTTAAACGTTAAATAATTATTTTACATATTAATTGGTACATTTTAAAATACAATTTATTACGCGATATTTTATTTAAATATTTTACTAATCACTTTGTATTTGAATTATAAAAAGGTAAGTTAATTTGTTTGCGCGTTTTACATTTTAAATTATGTAAGTCTTGGGTTGTACGATACGAATGAATACGAAATATTATTATAATAATATTTTTGACATAACAACGTTATTTAATAAAATTGGTCACCAACGTTCGTATATAATTGAATCGAAATACATCCGATTTAAATTGCGTACGATTTAATCAAATCGCATTTTCGTATATATTCAACAATATATATAATTCGATACATTAATTAGCCTAACCAGGAACTAATTACATGTATTAACATATGATTAGGCACTAATTACTAGTCCTAATTTGGCGGGTGTTACATTCTCCCCCTGTTAGAAGAATTTCGTCCCGAAATTTAGCTCGAGGTCGTGTTCGATGTAGAATCAGTGAAAAGTTGGGGATATTTGAGTCGCATCTGGTCTTCCCGTTCCCAGGTGAATTCCGGACCACGCCGCGAATTCCATCTGACCTTGACGATGGGAATACGACTTTGTTTCAGTTGTTTGACCTCACGGTCCATAATTTCAGCGGGTTCCTCAACGAAATGAAGTTTATCGTCAACACGAATTTCATCTAATGGAATAATAAGCGTCTCATCAGACAGACACTTCTTCAAATTTGAGATATGAAAAGTAGGGTGCACGCTGCTGAGTTCGGATGGCAGCTGCAATCGATAAGCTACGGGGCCAATCCGTTCAAGGATCTCAAAAGGCCCGATGTATCTGGGATTTAACTTCCCGCGTTTGCCAAAACGGATGACGCCTTTCCAAGGCGATACTTTCAAGAGTACTCGATCCCCAACCTGGAACTCGAGTGGTTTGCGTCTCACGTCAGCATAACTTTTCTGACGATCACGTGCGGCTTTGAGTCTGTTTTGGATTTCCACAATTTTCTCAGTGGTGGCGTGAATGAGTTCAGGACCAGTGAGTTGACTATCTCCCACCTCAGTCCAACAGATCGGTGATCGGAACTTACGACCGTACAGTGCCTCAAAAGGTGCAGCCTTAATGCTGGCGTGATAACTGTTATTGTACGAAAATTCGAACAACGGTAGATGTCTTTCCCAGTTTGTACCGAAATCAACTACGCAGGCTCGTAGCATGTCTTCCAGTGTTTGAATGGTTCGTTCACTTTGGCCATCGGTTTGAGGATGATACGCTGTACTCATATCGAGACGGGTACCCATAGCTTTCTGAAGTGATTGCCAAAAGTGAGAAGTGAAACGGGCATCCCTGTCAGAGATGATCGAGATTGGAACACCATGATGAGAAACGATTTCCTTGATGTAGATTTGTGTAAGGCGTTCCATTTTATCGTTTTCCTTGATTGCCAGAAAATGAGCAGATTTGGTGAGACGATCGACGATCACCCAAATGGTATCGCAACCGCTCGACGACTTGGGTAATTTGGTTATGAAATCCATGGCAATTTGTTCCCATTTCCACTCAGGAATTTCAGGTTGTTGGAGTAAACCAGGAGGTTTCTGATGTTCGGTTTTGACTTTCGAGCAAGTAAGACACTTGCTGACATAAGTGGCGATTTCGGCTTTCATGTTTGGCCACCAATAAAATTCCTTAATACCGTGGTACATCTTATCGGATCCCGGATGAATAGAGTATTTAGACTTGTGAGCCTCGTCCATCACCAAGTCTCTTAGGTTCCCAAAACTAGGCAACCAGATTCGGTTTGAGAAATACCAAATCCCGTTAGGTTTGATTTCAAATTGTTTGTCAATGCCCCGCAAGGCTTCATTTCTGATGTTTTCAGGTTTCAGGGCTTCGATCTGAGCGGTATGAATTTGAATGGTAAGATCGTTATGAATGGTCATACTGAGGGCTCGGACTCGAAGTGGTTTTGGTCGTTCCTTTCGGCTGAGGGCATCGGCTACAACATTAGCCTTCCCTGGATGGTACTTGATCTCGCAATCGTAATCGGTAAGCAACTCGACCCATTGACGTTGCCTCATATTGAGATCCTTCTGATCGAAGATATGTTGGAGACTTTTATGATCGGTAAAGATTGTGCACTTAGTGCCGTAGAGATAATGTCTCCAGATTTTGAGAGCAAAAACGACAGCTCCAAGTTCAAGATCGTGAGTGGTGTAGTTCTTTTCGTGAATTTTCAGCTGTCGTGAGGCATAAGCAATGACTTTATCTCGTTGCATCAACACGCAACCGAGACCTTGATGGGAAGCATCGCAGTATACCACGAAGTCATCAGTGCCTTCGGGTAAGGATAAAATTGGAGCACTGCAAAGCTTTTGTTTAAGAAGTTGAAACACTGACTCTTGTTTTTCGGTCCAATCGAACATTTTGTCCTTCTGAGTCAGTACCGTGAGTGGTTGAGCTATTTTAGAGAAATTTTCAATAAATCGCCGATAGTACCCAGCAAGACCCAAGAATTGTCGTACTTCAGTTGCAGAGGTGGGTGCTTGCCAGTCTTTGATTGCCTCGATCTTTGATGGGTCCACGTGAATTCCCTGACTGTCGATCACGTGACCAAGGAATTGAACAGTTTGGATCCAGAACTCACACTTAGAGAATTTAGCGTAAAGCTCCTCGTGTCTAAGTAGTTCAAGGAAGGTCTTAAGGTGTTGCGCATGTTCCTGCTCGTTGCGCGAGTAAATGAGTATGTCATCGATAAAGACAATGACAAACTTGTCGAGGTAAGGTTTGCACACCCGGTTCATGAGATCCATGAATACAGCCGGTGCGTTGGTTAGACCAAAGGGCATCACTTGGAATTCGTAGTGCCCGTAACGAGTTCTGAAAGCAGTTTTTGGAATATCGGCGTCGCGAACTCGTAATTGATGATAACCTGATCGCAGATCGATTTTTGAGTAGAAACTTGAACCCTGAAGTTGGTCGAATAGATCATCAATGCGAGGAAGTGGGTATCGGTTTTTGACGGTCAATTTGTTCAATTCTCGGTAATCGATGCACATTCGGAATGAACCGTCCTTCTTTTTGACAAATAAGACCGGAGCTCCCCAAGGTGAAGAAATCGGTCTAATGAATCCTCGATCCAGAAGTTCCTGTAACTGAGAGGACAACTCCTGAAGTTCGGATGGGGCTAAACGGTACGGTGCGCGGGCCACCGGTGCGGCACCCGGCACAAGATCAATCGAGAACTCAATCTGTCTAGGTGGAGGTAGACCAGGTAATTCTTCCGGAAAGACTTCGGGAAAGTCTCTAACAATTGGCACATCCTCAAGTCGCTTCTCCTCCGACTTCTTCTCCATGATGTGTGCGAGTATGGCAGGGTAACCCTTTCTCAGAAATTTTCGGGTTTTTAAGCAGGAGATTATATTGAGTCCCGTCCCACCGGTCTCCCCCTGTATGATCAAGGTTCCACCAACGGCGAGTGGGATACGGACAATTTTATCGTGACAAACAATTTCAGCTCGATGCTTGGACAACCAGTCCATTCCAATAATGACGTCGAAACTTCCGATTTCAATGGGTATAAGATCGATCGAAAAGGTTTCGTCAGCTAGGTTTAAAGTGCAATTAGGTATCACACTGGTGGTTTCTACAAGTTTTCCATTTGCTAGCTCTACAGTGTACTTAACATCTAAGGCAACAGGAGTGATGTCAAGTAATGGGCAAAAATCATCGGAGATAAAGCTTCTATCAGCACTAGTATCAAATAGAACAAAAGCATTTAAGTTGTTGAGGAGGAACATACCCGAGACCACATTCGGGTCCTGGCGGGCGTCCCCAGATTTGATGACGAAAGCTCTGCTGCGAGTGTTGTTGTTGTTGTTGCTGTTGTTGCGGTTGTTGTTGTTGTTGTTCTTCAGTTTTGGGCACGAGTCTCTGAAATGCCCAGGTTTCCCACACTCAAAGCATACTTTGGGTGGTCTGGTGTTGTTGTTGGAATTGTTGTTGGTAGGAGAGCGGCAATCTTTTGTGAGGTGGCCATACCTCTTGCAGTTGTTGCAAAAGGGACCACAGGAGCCTTCATGGTGGCGACTGCACTTGGAACAATAGGGTTTGCTCCCAGTGTAGCCCCGGACGATGTCAGTGGTGGTGTTGTAAGCTTTGATGGTGTCGGGTTTCTTGTTTTGTTGGTTTGAGTGGTTGTTGTGGTAGTCAGACCACTTGCGTTTGTTGGTGTGAGAGGATGAAGTGGGTGGTTCAGAATCTTGGCTCATTGACATCAAGTCTTGGGCCAATAGGATTGCACCGTCAATGGTGGTTGGTTTTGAAGAGATGACATGTCCCCGAACAGGATCAGGGAGACCAAGGGTGTACTTCCTGATTTTTTCAGGTTCAGTGCTAACCATAGCTGGGCGGAGGGCAGCTAGTTGTTGAAACCTGGTGGTATAACCATCGATATCACCACCCTGAACCTTTAAGTTCCAGAACTCCTCATCCAGCTTTTGGAGTTTGGCGATAGAGCAGTATTTGGCAGTGAGTTTTGCCTTCAATTCCTCCCAAGTGAGTTGGTAGGCAATGTCAGCACCCACTGATTGGGTATATGAATTCCACCAAGAGTGGGCATCATCTTCAAGAGAGCAGGTGGCGAAGTTTACTTTGTCGTTCTCCGCGCATTTACTAACACGGAAAACAGTTTCCATTTTCTCGAACCATCTGATCAGTCCGACGGCTCCTTCAGAACCCTTGAAGCTCGAGGGTTTGCAGCTTTGGAAGTCCTTGTAAGAACAAGGTTTGACGGCAGAGGTTCCAGCGGTATCGCTGTTTCTTGTGGAGTTGGGTGGGGTATTCCGAGCCAAGGCTTCAGTAACAGCCTGGGTTATGAGTGACGTGATCTGAGCATCTGTGTAAGGTCGTGTCTTTGGCGGCATGATTCTTCAATAAAAGAAATGAAGATACATGAGATTTTGTAAGAAAGTTGTATTTATTTCAGATGTACATGTATAAAGGTGGTAATACATAACATCAATATGAAAAAGAATTATGGCAATTAATATGAGTTGAACAACAAGAAATATTTGATAGCTAATACGAGTTCAAAGGTTACATCCTACAGATGTATTACAAAAGATGTCGGGAATTGTTACATCCGACTGAATTATAGAGTAGCGCGTAGATAGTTACTAGATTACAGGATAGATTACAAGATAAAGACTACACTAGTCTTGACGTAGATTAATTTGTTCCATCATCGTGACAAGACGGTCCACAGTGTTTGCAAGCCTGCTAGCTTGTCGGGCGTTGTCTTCTGCTAGCGCAAGTCGTTGTGTTAGTCCGCGCGCATACTCTTCTGCTTCATGTGAGCGTTGCTCACATTCTTCCATCCTTTGTTGTAGAAGGGCATTTTCCACCCTTATTTCTATAATTTGGTTGCGAAGGACATCCATGTTGTTGTTTGTGGTTTCAAGGTCGTCGGAGACCTGTTCTATGCGTTCAAGAGACGTAAGTCGCCAGTTTTTCATTTGTTTCCTGCAACACGACATCCATGGTGCGAAGTCGCTGCTCGTGTTGATTTACCCTAGCAGCTAAAGCCGGTAAGGCGATGTGAGTGGGATACGGGCCAGCTCGAGGCAACCTGTTGTTCCTCCTTGCTACCCTTGGGTTCTGCGACCCGGATTGAGAGCGAGATGAATTTGATGGGATGTTTGCCATTTCTGAGACAAAGCGTTAGTAAGATTGAGGCCTATATTCATATAGCTTCTATATAATATAGCCTATTGAGTGTCTAGCATAAACATGTTTAAGTCTCGGTTCTCTCGAGGTCAGAGTATTCTATTGTACCCTGTTCAGCCATAACTACTTTCAGGTCTTACATCATCTTTGCTTAATTGTACATAGTTGATCAGGCTATGTTAAATTAAACTCGTATGATGTAATCGTTGAACCAGTTATACCTAATAAGGAATACTGCCTAATGGTCATAGTCTAGGCTCACTAAATGCAACCTAGTTCACTATAACCTTAGGCTCTGATACCAATCTGTAACACCCCCAAATTTGATGATTTGCGGAAGCTTGATTTGGGTGTTACTAATCAATAACAAAGCACAAAGATAAATAGCAAACGACTCTATATGCGTCGTTTTTACAAAATATATTGATAACTGAAATGTTTACAACATTTAAAGCTTTACATAGCTCGAGTTAAATAAAATGAGATTTCAGTACATAAGTACTTGTACAAAATATACTAATGCAAGAAAATCTCAATCGTCTGTATGCTGACTCGAGCTAACTCCTGAAGCAGAAACATCCTACTGCTGGGTACCTGCGATATATGCTAAAAGGTCAGCTATAAAGCTGGTGAGCTCACAGGTTTGAAATCAAGTAATATGGTATGAACCGCAAGATTTAAATAATGAATTGCATCCAGCAATTAAATAGTGAATTGCATCCAACAATTAAATAATGAATTGCATCCAGCAATTAAATGATAATCATCATGTATACAGCCATGAGCACATAGTTGAGCTTAACTCGAGGGCCGGGTCCCCTAAAGAGAATTCCGGGCGAGGTGCCTCCACGAATGCCTAATCAACATTCGTCTTCCCAAATATTAGTACGTCCGTTTACCCGGTTAGTGCTTGCTAACCCGAACGAGGAGGGTCAATCCTATATGGTACCATATACTAATATTCACGCTACAACGTATTAACAACTATGCTGACGGAGGACTTTTAAATGATTAGTTTCGAAAAACTCATGTAGTATATGAAATGTTTGTACTTGCGTTCACATGTTAAAAGTTTGAGCAGTATATCACACCCCTGAGCAAAACAGTAAAAAGAGGGGCTATGAGACTCACCTGAGTCTGAGTGCGTTTAAACAAACGTAAGTTGATTAGCCGAGTATGAAGTCCAAAGACTTGTAACCTGAGGGTGTCCATGACACGCGATGGTTATAATCATGATTTGGGTATCTCAACAGATCACCCTTGTAGTTGTTCGTTCAACTATAATGTCCAAATTTCCACTATTTGGTTGATAAGTTTGAGTATTTGAAAAGTGTACGGCCCGTTGGTGACGGATTTGTAATAAAAATCTCAATTATTATTATTTTGATTACGTGTCGTTTTACTTGAAAAATGTGTTTTGATTGTGTTTTAGAAGCCGTTACGAAATCTAAGTACGGGGGTCCGGGGGCAGCGCCCCTGGCTGGGGTCGAGCTGCCAGGTCAGCTTGGAAAATTTTTATTTCTACTATATTGCTTTAAGGAAAAACGCACCTGGACTTGAAATTGGGTGAAATCGAGTGATAAAATTTAGGGTCTCGACACTTAGTGAAAATCTATGTTTTTGAGGTTCTGATTTGTGCGACGTTGGGTGCGACGTCGCAGGTAGGATTGCGACGTTGAGCATGACGTCGCTAAAGGCGACGTTTCGCAATTTAATGCGACGTAGGGTGCTGCGTCGCTAATGCGACGTTCGCAAGTCAATGCGACGTAATAGGCTGCGTCGCTATATGCGACGTCGAGGATTCGTGCGACGTTGTGACTGACGTCGCACTATGCGACGTTATGAGGGGTTTTGCGACGTTGAAGCTGACGTCGCATAAATTCTGGGCCAACTGCGACGTAGCGGTCTGTTGGCCGGAAAATGTGTCGAAAACGAGTTTTTCGGTTTCCGTTCGGTCCAAAACTTTTACCCAACCCATATATGGACATTTTAAGTGTATACAAACAACCACAAGTCGAAAATAATGGAAATCGAAGAGTTTCGAGAATTGTCGGAAACTTACAAAGTGTCGGATCAAAAATCCGAAAAGATAGGATGATAGATCGTGATGCCGTGGTCGTTTTTCTCCAAAGCGGTGCTAAGATCCGAGTGCGTTTTAGGTTGTTATTTTGAAGATTAGTGAGTTGGTGGTGGTGTGGTGATTTTAGAGAGAAAAGGAAGAAAGAGAGTGTAAGAGAGAGAGAGAAAAGATAGAAATGGGGAAAAAGGAGGGAGGTGGGAGGTTAACCTCCCACTTTTCAGTCTCCGCAATCGCGGTCCGTGCGGTGTTCGTTTACTCCGTCGTTTAAACGTTAAATAATTATTTTACATATTAATTGGTACATTTTAAAATACAATTTATTACGCGATATTTTATTTAAATATTTTACTAATCACTTTGTATTTGAATTATAAAAAGGTAAGTTAATTTGTTTGCGCGTTTTACATTTTAAATTATGTAAGTCTTGGGTTGTACGATACGAATGAATACGAAATATTATTATAATAATATTTTTGACATAACAACGTTATTTAATAAAATTGGTCACCAACGTTCGTATATAATTGAATCGAAATACATCCGATTTAAATTGCGTACGATTTAATCAAATCGCATTTTCGTATATATTCAACAATATATATAATTCGATACATTAATTAGCCTAACCAGGAACTAATTACATGTATTAACATATGATTAGGCACTAATTACTAGTCCTAATTTGCCGGGTGTTACAGCTGGCAGCTGTTGCTCTCAAGTCCTTTGGATTCAACAGCAACTGCGGGATTACGGGTTAAATATAACCAATACTCCTATGATGATTGATAACGAATCTACTATGTCGATCACCAATAATCCGGTGAAGCACATTAAAACTAAGCATATTGATATTAGACATCATTTTATTAGAGATTGTGCTGAGAAAAAGTTGATAAAGTTAGTTAAGGTACCATCATTGGATAACTTAGCAGACTTATACACAAAGGCGTTCGACAGAGCAAGATTTGAGACGTTGGTTCAACTGAACGGAATGAGAAATCCAGAGTGATTAGTCTTCCAAGGGTATTTTTTTTTTTTTGTAATAGTTAGTATTTCTGTGTTCATTAAAAAAAAAAAAGGCGTATGGCATTCATTTACTTGTTACCTAAGGGGAATCGCCTTCATTTAAGTTTTTATTTGCAAAAACTAAGGGAAATGATAGTACATTAGGAGAATAAGCTTTACAATAATAAGCTTAAGTCCTAAGTATGATGTGGTAGTAGGATCAAATAAAGTTGCTTTAGAACTACAGCGGTTCTATCAGGTATGTGTTTATATTTATTTGATTATACACCTATATCCACAAGTTATAATTTGTCTATTTTTAAGTGAAAACTTTAGATGGCTTCATCATATGATGTACTGGTAGGCAAATTATATGAAATTTTCTAAGTTTTAAGAATTTAATTAACTACTTGTTTATTATTTTGTGTTACTATTCTATGATGTATGACATTAAGTCTTAATTGTTGAATGATGGTATTGCCATACACTGTTATCATGCATATTAATTTGAATTGACAAATAGTAGCAATATGGGTATTAACTTAATTACTGGTAACTTTGTTGTACTAAGTACAGAACTGAAACCTTTAATTAAATTAATATTCTCAAATATATTTTAAATTATGCTAGAAGGGATCTTCTGTTGTACTATGTACAGACTTAGATAACATAGCATATTCAAAATATGTTTGATATTTGTCTAACCTTAAAAATTCAAGTGTATGTTATATGTTTCGAAAAGATACATCATTTAGTAACCGCTACCTTGAAATTTAATGATGCAGTGTTATGTGTTTTACTTGAATTCTTCAGTATGTCATATAATAGGAAGCACTTGATAATACTCATACTAACAATAAAGAGTTTGCTTAGAAAATTGAGTATAATTTGTTTATGTGGATCATAATACCGGTAATCGTCTTGAACTGTCTATAATAAAATATTCACTTTATGTGAGTAATGCATTTATTAATTATGCTATGTGGATAAAGGTACCTAAGATATAGTTTCATAAATATAAATGTATAAATGATAAATTTAGTTGTAATTTTACTGTAATTTATTTGAATTTCATGAGGTATGTATACTACCAATCTGCTTAGAATTTTAAATATATAATTAATTGCTTATTCTTTCTAATATGATCCCTAAGCAGATAAATTCTTATTCATTTTGTTTTTGTATTTTATTTTGATCAAGTGATTAATAAAATGGTACTTGATACCAATGTTTATATCGTTGTATTTTTATTTATTTCAGTTTTTATGTTTATCTGAATTTACCCTTCGGAATTAAATTATACTGAATATTTTTGAGTTGAACAAACGTGACAAATGCAAGTGAAAAATAATTTTATTTTAGACTTGTAAAATATCGGGTTTTTATTTATACTAGAATTAAATTCGCGTTTTTATTTATTCCTGCGAGTTGACATCAACTTGCGGATCCGCATCACATCTCGCGAATCTGATACAAAGTATAAAGGGGGTCAAACGAGTCAAGCCCACCCACCGAACCCACAAACTTCGCGAGTTCAGTAAAACTTTGCGAATCCGTCACACAGGCGAAACGAGGCAATTTTATCTTTTCGCTTGATTTCAAATTTTAGAGTACGGGAACGAGTTTTTCAATCCGTAGACTTTATACACCTTCAATTTACGAACATTTTGAGGTATATATCAACGGATTTCACCGTGTAAATAACGAGAAATCGAAGTTTTTATAAACTTAGGGTTTTGGGTTATAAACTAAACAATTTGCGTCGATTACGATGTTATTGGACATAGATCTTTAGGGTTTATGTTAAACGAACATTAATGAACGTGAATTAATCGATAGATCATGTTAAATTTACAAGATTAATCGATTTTAAGTGTAAATTCGCGACAGCAGTTCATCGAACGAGTTGACATTGTGAATCAACTCGCAGCGAGTTGACTAGCGAATCCATGAGATTAGCGAGTTCACTTCAATAGCTGCTTGATAAGTTTAGCGAGTTGATCAATGTAGCGAGTTGATGAGTAAAGCGAGTTGATAAGCAAAACGAGTTGACCTCAACTCGTTAGGCCAGTTTATGCGAGTCCAGAACTTACAAAAATTTTAATTTTTTTTTGTAATAACTTTTATATAATTAATTTAAATTAGACTTAAGACTTTTAGTTATAAGTTAAATTTTTATATACGACTTGTGACTATTTTTGTAACAAGTTATATATAATTTCAATTTTAAACTAAGATGTTTGATGAATCTCGATTCATAATACGTTATAGTTTAAAGATTCTTAATCGTGCATTAAATTATATCTGTTGTTTGTGTTTATTTTACAGATATGGCTAGAGCATTTGACAAGGGTCACAACATTTTGGTTGATCTGAACCTTGAAGCCAAGCGGGCTGATAGGGTTGCTGATATACTACGATTCCTTGCACGATCACGGATTAGATACGCCATTACGGCCAATCCTCCTATCTCTCAGGCTATACTGAACGATTTCTGGACGGATATAGTATATGACGAATCTGTCAACCCGCCAGAGATTCGAACTACGGTTAGTGGACAACCTGTTACGTTTTCAGCTGGTAATCTTCGTGAGATTTTGCAGCTAGGTACCGTAGAACAAGAGAACGGGGATATTGAATATCCTATGGATTTTATTGAGGGTGCTATAGGTCGTATGGGTTATACCGGAGATAGACGTGGACGTCAGTTCCAGAAACCTCTGGTCATTGGTCAGTGGAGGTTTCTCTGGCACGTGATGAATATCGTTTTTGCAGCAAAGAATGGTGGATTTGATGAGTTGAGCCCTGCGATTCTATCGGCTGCACTGTCACTGGTTTATAATAAACCATACAGTTTTTGTGATTATCTTTTTGGTGAGATTGCGAAACAGATATCGGGGTCTGTTAGATCAAGATTTTTGGTTTACCCGAGATTTTGCATGTTGATTATCCGTGCGTGTCTACCGGATTTGGCTATACCAGAACCACATCTAGTGGTTAATACGATTGACCATCGTGGGTATAACGCCATGTTTATGCAGACGGTTAGGAAGGAGGGAGTGGTGAAACCTGAAGTTAGACCACTATTTGGGTATGTTATTGACCCGAACTACGTTGCACCGCCAAATCATGGGTGGTTAGACGTTGCTCCTGCTGCTGCTGCTGCTCCTGTTGATGCTGATGTTGTACCGGAACCTGCAGTTGAGGAAGCTCAACCTGAAGATCCACAAGGGCTCCTTGAGGATGTTCTTATTCAGGTTGGTCAGGTTGATTAGCAAGTGAATCCAGATGTTGCTGCACAGGTTGTGCAAGAGGTTTTGGAGCAAAATGATGATGCGACAAATCCTTTGCTTCAAGACATTGAGAGTTATTTAGCACCACCTGAGGTAAAATTTTATTTTATTTATGTAATAATATAGATGCTTAGTTGATATATTGTTTTATTAATCATAGATGCATAATATTATTATATAATGATTATGATATTAGATATTTAGTAAATTGGATATTATTTCTGATTTTAAAATATAAATATCATTACACGAACAGGAAGCTGAAGCTGAGGCTGCAAACCCAGAAGTTGTATTACTTGAGGGGGAGCAGATACAGCTAGATGAATCAGTTGTTGTACCGACTGAGGATCCTGTTAGATCATCTAGAGGCCGTGATGGTGAGACGGCTTCAGATGATGATTCTGAGAATACACCTTCTCCTTCTCCATCTGCTTCTGAAAGGAAGAGAAAAGGTAAGAGTATTCTGGAGGAAGGTACTGAGGAAGTTGAGATTCCTTTGATGAAGCGTCCGAGAACGCTTACTATTCGAGAAGGTTAGCATTGATTATAAAAGTTAAATAATCTTAATTTGTTTTTTATCAGGAGTTGAACTGAGACAGTTAATTCTGTATACAGTTGCTCAGGATACACCACAGGTAGAGATGGATGCACCGGTGGTTACTGAACCGATGTCTTTACCGCTTCAGGTATGAGATATAAGTTCTATAACTATTAGTGTTATGCAATTAATTAGAGTTTGAGACAGAGTAATATGTAACAATAACTGATTTTAATTGTGTTTAACTTTACAGCATGAGGTTGCTGATCTAGTTCGTGGAGCTAATTTTCCGACGAACAAAACAGCTAGATTTGCGACAAGCTTGCTTACACAAGCTTTGTCTCAACCTCATACACCGCTGACCAGAGACTGGCATATTGAGTCTCTTACACCGCCTGGACCAACGACGATACCTGTTACTCCGACGACTGATGCAGAAAGGATTACATCCTTAGAGTCGAGGGTAAAGGATTTAGAGAAGCTTACTTCTCAGATTCCAGAGTTGGTGTCGAGCAATCTTCTTCTTTCACAGCAGATTCTCAAGCAGAGTCAATCGTACAATCTGTTGATGAAGACTCATGAGACTTTGCTTGCGGACTTCAATGTACAGAGACTGAAGTTATCTTCTTTGGAGAGTCTGGTCTTGAGATCGCATTCAGGACAGCCTACTCAGGGGGAGATATTGGTATATCTAGAGTCTTGCAGAGAGGATGAGCTGAAGAGGAAGAGAGATTCAGACAAGGACGATGATCCCAATGCACCGAGTGGTGAGCAGACTGGTCCTTCAAAGACTGGTAAGCAAGCTACAACTCAGGGGGAGTCTGGTGCTGGTGCTAGTGGTTCTGGAGTGGATACAAGTGCAGATAAGACTGTACCGGGTGATACTGAAGCTGGTAAGATAGCTTAGTATTATCATAGTACTGTGATATTTGTAATAGTTTGTAGTGAACAAATGTAAACTTAATTTATTGTGTAAACATATTTGGCTTAGGGTTATTATTATTTTAAGTAAAATATGTTTGGTAATTTGTGACACCTCGTCAAAAAGTAATTTGCGCGCCAAATTTAAACTTTAAATATTCGTATTTAATACGCTCCAAAACCCGTAGTATTCAATAATTATATATATAAATATATGTATAATAATAATTTGGCCCAAATAACGAAATTAACGTGTCCGAACTTCGGTGTCAAAACTTCATAACTAATATTTTATTAGTCGCAATAAACGTTACACAGTTAGATAAAAATATTAAACATACAAAAATATCATTAGTTTTGGATTTAAAAACGCGTCCCATTTAGTTGGGACAACGCGAAATAAAGTTATAAAACTTTGTCCCAAAAATATTTTGAAAACATTGCAAAACATATAAATGAAATTATAAAAACAAAATATTAAATTTATTTTACGATCGGGTACAAAAACACGGGTATTTTGTACCGCGAATTGGGGACGAAGCGGGGGAAAACCCCCTCCCTCCCTTTTGGTCAGCCGATCTCAAACACCCCCACTCACTCTCTTTTTCATTTTCTTTCTCTTCTTCTTTCTCATCCTCATCTCTTTCTCTTTCTCTCTAAAACATACCAACAACAACAACTAATAACATCATCATCACCAAATTTTCGGAGTCATCAACATCAAGGAACAACAACATCATCATCATCACCATCCGAATTCATCATCATCCTCACCATTTTCGGATCCCATTTTGATTTGTAAGAAAACCTTCGATTCCACTTTATTTTCATGTTTATATCACTTATTTCATATTATATCATCATTATATAAGTTAGTAATTGTCGAACATGTGATTTTGGAACTCGATCCGTGTGTTTTGGTGAGTTTTCGCTCGAACAGACCTGAACCAGGGCCTCGAATCCGGCGGATTCAAGGTGAATCCGGCGGATTCCCAACCCAGAATCAAGAACAAACCGATCGCGTGAACTTCCAACCGATCGCGTCATTTTAAAACCCACGCGATCGCGTGAAATCCGTCGGCCGATCGCGTGACACCAAAACCTACTCGAATCTGGCGGATTCGATTGAATCCGGCGGCTTCATCCATTTTCCAGCTATTGCGACACTTGATAAGTGACGCTATATGCGTCACTAACCCTATAGCGACACTTCTGAAGTGTCGCTAAATGCCTGAAATTTCCTAATTTTTGAGTCAGTTACCTAGTGACGCTATAAACCCCATAGTGACGCATGAAGTGTCGCTATTATCAGTTTTTAAGCCAAAAACTCATTTTTAAAGTACCAAACTTATCCGGGAACGTATACGCAACTTATATATGAACCGAGACACGTTTATATACACTTTTTATACGAAAACCACTTAATTATATTTTCTAAATATAATTTCAATACGAGACAAACGACACGCAATTTATTTACGAAATTCAAACGTAAATATATAACAAACACGTCAAGTACAAACAACCCAAATAAATAACAAACTTGGATGATTTATATAAATATCCATTCACTTATACGAAATCTCACGTGTTTAGGACACTAGGAGATTATTATCGACACGACTCGCTACATTAGGACGCTAGCTCCTCAGGTGAGTTTCATAGCCCCACTCTTTCAACTGTTTTACTGTTTTTGGGGTGAAACACATGCACAATAACTGTTTTCGAATTATATTAATAATCTTTTATAATTCACAATCAATTATATTACTGTATGTAATACAAATGTGTAATACTTAGGAATTACACCCAACACATAGTTTTGGAACAATATCAAGACCGAACCTAGATAGGTCACAATCGTACACTATCAGATTGTTGGAAAACAATTACCTAGACATAACTTGATATAGTTATTACTTTTCATTGGCCATATTGTCGCGGGACAATATTATCATATACATTAGAACTGGTTAGTTCTACCTACACTAGACGTCATATATACATTTACAGGATTAGTTTCTCTTTTAGGAACTAATAGTTACAATACAATTCAGAACCTCAATATACTTGCTAGGCTTTAGGCTAGAAGTATACGATAACATAATATGTTAGTATAGATACTTTATACTAATACAATTCAACTAGGTGATGAGTATTCATACCTAGGACCAACGTACTACTTAATATCTAAATATTTGCTTATATGTATTTAGATACAACCAATTATTTTTCATGAGTGTCATGATTATTACTTATGTTTACTCATTCGACAAATACATATACATATATATATTTATATATATATATATATATCTACATGCTTATATATCATCATTAGCACTTGGTGCTAACTTCAATAATATTTATGTATATTAGTATACATACAATCATACACACATTCAAGCCTGACGCGTCGTTGTACGGTCGGCTCTTATTTGCAATAGCTAGTAAGTCGTTGTACTGCTGGCTCTACATTTCAACTATGCTCTCGAGCACTTCATAAACGATGCCGCGGTATTGCAGCGGGCACAAAACGATACCACGGTAAAGTGGGTACAAAACGATGCCACGGTTTTGCAGTGGGCACAACTTCAAGAAGACAAGTCGTTGTACTTGTATCATTTTCAAGAAGACAAGTCGTTGTACTTGTATCATTTTCAAGAAGACAAGTCGTTGTACTTGTAGCATTTTCAAACAAACAAGTCGTTGTAACTTGCATCAATTTAAGACAAACAAGTCTAAGTAACTTGTAACAATACAATCAAATAAACTAGGTTATTTTGGGACATTAAGTTAGACAAACAATTTCAATGGTAGACTTACAATTCAAACTAGTTAGGTATGGAATACCTAGATTAGACCTTTACACATTGGCGTTACAAACTTCAACGCATTACATATCAAAAATCACTGATTTTGGAAACAACTTTACAAAACATAAATTGTTTTATTACTTTATGTTTTCAACTAACCATCCTATGAACTCACCAGCTTTATAGCTGACCTGTTTTAGCATGTGTTCTCAGGTTGCCCAGCAGGATTAGGATCGCTACAAGATCTTATTAGCTCGAGTCGCATATTTTCAACAATTGGGACAACTCTGCATCTACTTTAGTATTTTCAAATCATGTATTTGGAAATTATTATTAAACTCATAACGTTGTAAACGTTCTATTTTGGGAAATGTATAATTATTTTCAAACGTCTCATTTAGAGTCGTTCATTATGTATCTTATGCTGTGATATTTGATTTAGTGACACCCGACCCGACAGCTTCCGCAAACCGAAATTTGAGGGTGTCACAGATTGGTATCAGAGCCTAAGGTTATAGTGAACTAGGTTGCATTAGTGGGCCTAGACTATGACCGTTAGGCAGTATTCCTCATTAGGTATGACTGGTTCAGGGATTACATCATACGAGTTTAATTTAACATAGCGTAGCTAACTATGTACAATTAAATAAAGATGATGTAAGATCTGAAAGGGGTTATACTGAAACAGGAATGCGTAGTTGACTCTGATTGTTATGTGCTAGATACCCTAGGCTATTATATGTACTGTAGGTATATATGAATAGGCCTTACATGTGTACTATTATTACATACCTATATATATATTGAGTATATATATACAATCAATTCCGCTGAACCAATACATAAATCCGTGAAGAGGCATATCGTCGTCTTCCTCACCACCGCGACTCGACACCTATATCACTGAACCTCGGGAAAGAGGTACAACCGTACTCAATGGGAATGGAAACCCACACATGCTAAACGTCCACGAAACTTAAAACAGATTTACAACTTTTCAACCTTAACCATATGGATCACAATCGGAATACTGTTGACTAAGTCCACAACAAAAATTATCTTGAATCACAATTTGATCATGTAGATCAATCAATTCAATACTTTAGTGCCTTGGCACCCACATTTTAGCCTTTGTGCTACAACTGAGAAATTCAAACTTCAAACACATTTTTGGCCTTGGGGCTACAAATCAAACAACACATGGCACGTGGTGCTACGATTTCATGGTATGTTGATACCACAATATGGGCACGTTAGTGCAAACCTCATATTATGTCTACATTACAAATTATAGCATGTTGATGCTACATTCACAGTACATGGGTACTGCAATTACGGTGCTTCGGGCACTACAATTATAGCACGATGTGCTACTTCAATATACATGTAGGCTTGTTATAGTTACATGTACGACTTATACTACAATTATAGCACTGGGTGCTACTTCAATTATGCATGTAGGCTTGTTATAGTTGCATGTACGACTTACATATATATACATATACACTTACTTAACTGGGCACGAGGTGCCACACCTAACTCTTATTATGTACGTATACTTGTATAGTTACGCGTACACCATATATGTATATACGACTAATTAAGCATGTAATGCTTTAATCAATAAATACACAATGATGTCACCACACACATGGGTTGTGTTGGTGGACCCTGCTACAACACCACCGAGGACACTGTAGTTGTCACATACACAGGCATGAATGGCCGTACGATATTCTAGTACTACGATATAGTCCATTGGACTACTCACAACAACATAGTCTTGGATTGACTACATATGAAACACAACTCGGTCATTGTACGACCACACCTAGAAACTACAACTCAACTGGTCACAACACTCGAAAAACATGAGATTCATGATAACTTAACTAAAGAAAATTAGACAACGGTTACTTAAACTGTTGTATCAACAATACAAAAGGGCAGTGATACGCCTGCCACCTACAATATCAAAAACTTCAACGTCAAGGATCGTAGGATCCCGTGTATCATAAATTCCAACTCAAGTTAACTACTTATGTCATTGTAATAATCATCATCTTTGATTAAAGATCTCACACTTTGTCATTTCATTCTTGTTCAAGAATCATGCCTCCTAAACGACCAACTTTCACTCGAGCTGAGCAAGATCAAATCATTAATCAAGCAGTGAATGCAACCCTAGCTGCTCAGAACCAAGTAAAGCCTTGCACTTTTAGAGATTTCCTGAGGTGCGAACCCCCAAACTTCGTCGGGACTGAAGGGGCTGTTGGATTAATTCAATGGTTCGAGAGAATGGAATCTATTTTCCACATGTGCAACTGCCCCGACGACTGCAAAGTCTTGTATGCCACATCCACCCTCCAGGATGATGCCTCTACCTGGTGGAATTTTCACGCCCGAACTGTAGGAATCGACACTGCTCACGAACTTCCGTGGGAAGACCTGAAACAACTCATGAAGGACAAGTATTGTCCCATCGAAGTGCTTCACAAACTTGAGGACGAACTTTGGTTCCTCACCGTAAAAGACAATGACATCGAAACATATACCAATCGCTTCCAACAACTAGCATCCCTTTGTCCAAACATAGTAAACCCTGAAAACAAACGAATCGGGAGGTACATTGGTGGACTTCCGTTGCTAATTGAGGGAATGGTCACCGCCTCTAAACCCACTACTCTTGAAGAGGCTATTCGCATGGCCCACAGACTCATGGCACAGGTGGTTCGACGCGGGCCACCTGCAACAGAAAACAATCAAGAAAGAGGGAATGGAAGTTCCAGCTCTAGCCGAAATCCAACGAATCAACCTGAACCCTTGAGGTCCTACGCTGCTGAACCCAACGACAGGCAAGGCTATGCGGGTAACAAACCATTTTGTCACGGCTGCAAACGTCATCATGACGGAATTTGCGGTTTACCCTGCGAAAGATGCCAACGATATGGACACGTAATCCGGGACTGCAGAGTTCCTGCCAATCCCGACTCCCGAAGAATATGCTTCAAATGTAAAGAACCTGGTCATTACAAGAAGGACTGCCCAAAAAGACGCAAAATTCACCTTATCGACTCCGAGTAAATCAAATAAATCTCCAACAATAATGTAAGTACAATTTCTCCTCGAAAACATAACTCTTCAATTATAGGTTCGTTCAATACGTACTTATCATCCCCGATATTATTTTATCAGCCTAATATTGATTACATCATAGGGCTAGTTGACCTAGGCCCACATTAAACTCAATGTTTGCTTTCAGCAGACTGAGCTACTACACGTGCACCAAACATTTAGTCCTGATAGGACGACCTACCAAACAATCATACACCAAACAGATAATACGATCAGAATATGACTATAACAATAAAGAACCGCTACACAGTCATGGATTGACTGCTTCCAAACTCGATATAGACATCGCATGTCTACTACCTATTTGACAAACTTCTTGTACGTACATTGCTCCCCAAGCCCCACGCGACCACGACATCACTTTAAATTTCGGGACGAAATTTTCTTAACAGGGGGAGAATGTGACACCTCGTCAAAAAGTAATTTGCGCGCCAAATTTAAACTTTAAATATTCGTATTTAATACGCTCCAAAACCCGTAGTATTCAATAATTATATATATAAATATATGTATAATAATAATTTGGCCCAAATAACGAAATTAACGTGTCCGAACTTCGGTGTCAAAACTTCATAACTAATATTTTATTAGTTGCAATAAACGTTACACAGTTAGATAAAAATATTAAACATACAAAAATATCATTAGTTTTGGATTTAAAAACGCGTCCCATTTAGTTGGGACAACGCGAAATAAAGTTATAAAACTTTGTCCCAAAAATATTTTGAAAACATTGCAAAACATATAAATGAAATTATAAAAACAAAATATTAAATTTATTTTACGATCGGGTACAAAAACACGGGTATTTTGTACCGCGAATTGGGGACGAAGCGGGGGAAAACCCCCTCCCTCCCTTTTGGTCAGCCGATCTCAAACACCCCCACTCACTCTCTTTTTCATTTTCTTTCTCTTCTTCTTTCTCATCCTCATCTCTTTCTCTTTCTCTCTAAAACATACCAACAACAACAACTAATAACATCATCATCACCAAATTTTCGGAGTCATCAACATCAAGGAACAACAACATCATCATCATCACCATCCGAATTCATCATCATCCTCACCATTTTCGGATCCCATTTTGATTTGTAAGAAAACCTTCGATTCCACTTTATTTTCATGTTTATATCACTTATTTCATATTATATCATCATTATATAAGTTAGTAATTGTCGAACATGTGATTTTGGAACTCGATCCGTGTGTTTTGGTGAGTTTTCGCTCGAACAGACCTGAACCAGGGCCTCGAATCCGGCGGATTCAAGGTGAATCCGGCGGATTCCCAACCCAGAATCAAGAACAAACCGATCGCGTGAACTTCCAACCGATCGCGTCATTTTAAAACCCACGCGATCGCGTGAAATCCGTCGGCCGATCGCGTGACACCAAAACCTACTCGAATCCGGCGGATTCGATTGAATCCGGCGGCTTCATCCATTTTCCAGCTATTGCGACACTTGATAAGTGACGCTATATGCGTCACTAACCCTATAGCGACACTTCTGAAGTGTCGCTAAATGCCTGAAATTTCCTAATTTTTGAGTCAGTTACCTAGTGACGCTATAAACCCCATAGTGACGCATGAAGTGTCGCTATTATCAGTTTTTAAGCCAAAAACTCATTTTTAAAGTACCAAACTTATCCGGCAACGTATACGCAACTTATATATGAACCGAGACACGTTTATATACACTTTTTATACGAAAACCACTTAATTATATTTTCTAAATATAATTTCAATACGAGACAAACGACACGCAATTTATTTACGAAATTCAAACGTAAATATATAACAAACACGTCAAGTACAAACAACCCAAATAAATAACAAACTTGGATGATTTATATAAATATCCATTCACTTATACGAAATCTCACGTGTTTAGGACACTAGGAGATTATTATCGACACGACTCGCTACATTAGGACGCTAGCTCCTCAGGTGAGTTTCATAGCCCCACTCTTTCAACTGTTTTACTGTTTTTGGGGTGAAACACATGCACAATAACTGTTTTCGAATTATATTAATAATCTTTTATAATTCACAATCAATTATATTACTGTATGTAATACAAATGTGTAATACTTAGGAATTACACCCAACACATAGTTTTGGAACAATATCAAGACCGAACCTAGATAGGTCACAATCGTACACTATCAGATTGTTGGAAAACAATTACCTAGACATAACTTGATATAGTTATTACTTTTCATTGGCCATATTGTCGCGGGACAATATTATCATATACATTAGAACTGGTTAGTTCTACCTACACTAGACGTCATATATACATTTACAGGATTAGTTTCTCTTTTAGGAACTAATAGTTACAATACAATTCAGAACCTCAATATACTTGCTAGGCTTTAGGCTAGAAGTATACGATAACATAATATGTTAGTATAGATACTTTATACTAATACAATTCAACTAGGTGATGAGTATTCATACCTAGGACCAACGTACTACTTAATATCTAAATATTTGCTTATATGTATTTAGATACAACCAATTATTTTTCATGAGTGTCATGATTATTACTTATGTTTACTCATTCGACAAATACATATATATATATATATATATATATATATATATATATATATCTACATGCTTATATATATCATCATTAGCACTTGGTGCTAACTTCAATAATATTTATGTATATTAGTATACATACAATCATACACACATTCAAGCCTGACGCGTCGTTGTACGGTCGGCTCTTATTTGCAATAGCTAGTAAGTCGTTGTACTGCTGGCTCTACATTTCAACTATGCTCTCGAGCACTTCATAAACGATGCCGCGGTATTGCAGCGGGCACAAAACGATACCACGGTAAAGTGGGTACAAAACGATGCCACGGTATTGCAGTGGGCACAACTTCAAGAAGACAAGTCATTGTACTTGTATCATTTTCAAGAAGACAAGTCGTTGTACTTGTATCATTTTCAAGAAGACAAGTCGTTGTACTTGTAGCATTTTCAAACAAACAAGTCGTTGTAACTTGCATCAATTTAAGACAAACAAGTCTAAGTAACTTGTAACAATACAATCAAATAAACTAGGTTATTTTGGGACATTAAGTTAGACAAACAATTTCAATGGTAGACTTACAATTCAAACTAGTTAGGTATGGAATACCTAGATTAGACCTTTACACATTGGCGTTACAAACTTCAACGCATTACATATCAAAAATCACTGATTTTGGAAACAACTTTACAAAACATAAATTGTTTTATTACTTTATGTTTTCAACTAACCATCCTATGAACTCACCAGCTTTATAGCTGACCTGTTTTAGCATGTGTTCTCAGGTTGCCCAGCAGGATTAGGATCGCTACAAGATCTTATTAGCTCGAGTCGCATATTTTCAACAATTTGGACAACTCTGCATCTACTTTAGTATTTTCAAATCATGTATTTGGAAATTATTATTAAACTCATAACGTTGTAAACGTTCTATTTTGGGAAATGTATAATTATTTTCAAACGTCTCATTTAGAGTCGTTCATTATGTATCTTATGCTGTGATATTTGATTTAGTGACACCCGACCCGACAGCTTTCGCAAACCGAAATTTGAGGGTGTCACATAATTTAAGTTTATATAATTGTGTTAAGATAAAATAGTGATCGAAAGACTTCCGACTCATTGAGTAGTCGAGCGGCGTGTTCCGATTAATTTCGGCGGTCAAAATTTTATAATAACATATGCATTTTAGATTTGATTATGGACTTAAGACCGTAAGGTATATAAGTTATTAACAAGTTTTAGTATTAACTAGATAAATGATATATAATTTAAAGGTTAAATTGATAATGAATGAGATCAATTAATACTTGGAAATTATATAAGGTAATTAATAGTAAATTTAAATGTTTGGTGATTATTCACAATGCATTAGAATTTAAAATTAATTAATATTTGTAAAGTAGACTTAAGAGATTTTAGATTGATTCAGGGTAATCAATAAAAGATTTTATAAGTTATATGTAAATTGCGTTTATATGTTAGGTTAAAATATACAAAAGGATTAATAAAGAAATTCTTAGATTGGTTCAGGGAAATCAATGAAGAATTTGAATTATTAATATATTTGTATTTATGTTTTTCTCTAGGAATGGAAATGCTTAATCTATCAGATTCAGAAGATGATATTCTGGATGAGATAGATGAAGAGATTGATTATGATATTGAAGAAGGAGAGTTCAAACTTCCTGAAGACTGGACTGCAGTATTTGAATCTGTGATAGATGAAGGTGTTGATATGGATGCAAATGTAGATGAACATGTTGTGAATCCATCAACGACTGAATTTGTTTTTGTAAATGAACAAGGAGAATCAGTTATTGATTTAGAAGCTTTTGAGAATGCTTCTGAAGATTCGGATACTGAAGTTGAAGAAATAGAGGACAAATACAAACATATGGTTGGTAATCCTATGTTTATCCAAGAAATGCTAAAGAAGAAAAAGGAAAATAAGCCACGCATTTTGAAAGAAGTTGATATTACTGGAAAGCGTGTACTTAAAACTGGCATTATTAGATGGTATTATGACTCTGACCTGAAGCTCTTCGCGATCAAAAGGTTTGACGGGGTTCAATATTTTGAGAAGAAGCTTGCAGTGTTTAGTTCGTTGCCTCGATATGAGATTCGAGACTTGGCTAGATTAGATATGATAAATTCAAGTGATGATGACTATGCTAAGTATGTTGAGCGTATCATTAGGACTGAAGGATTATCTATGAAGTTCTCAAAGCTTAAGCCAAGGAAAGGAAAAACGATAAAGCTGAACGAACTCAGTCAGAGAACTGGAAGAAGAAGAAGGAAGAAGGTTTATCCAGCGGTTAACTGTATTAAGCAAATACCTATGAAGACTATGCCTCAGAATATTTTGGGAAAATTGAAATATTGGAGGTAGATGCTGGAACAGGGGAAGCCTTTATGATTGAAGCTGATGATGATTATCCTGATGGCGAAAAAGAGATTTTTCGTGTATATGATCACAGACATCTGATGAACTTATCAAAGGAAGATCTGATTATGTTGTACAAGAACAAGATCAAATCTACTATTGGTTGGGGTGATTTAGCACGAGATTATCACAGGATGGTTAAAACATGCATCAAGCTTAAAATTTTTGCAGGAAGTAAGATTTACAAATGAAGACCAAAGACAGCGTGAAGATAAAGACGCTAGAGCTATTGTCAAGGGGGAGTCTGTTGGGACATAGATTGTGACAACAGATCTAGCTTGAAATAGGACTGGTGTAATTATTATTGCATTTGTATATTGGTTTAGATTTGTAAATAAATATTTGTTTTGTTAGTAATATTCGTTAAACATATTATTGTGCTAAGTTAGACGAATGTTTAAAGACGAAATAAATAATAGACGTTTAATGTGAGGCGAGTCGAGATCTCAGGTCGCAGCGAGTTGAGCTGTGAGGTGAGATCTGAACTCGCGTAGATTGAGTCTGGCGAGCCGAGTTCTTTGTTGGGCTTGGGCTGCGAGTTGGACCGAACTCGCAGGCCCATGCGAGCCGAGACGAGCTGGACGTATATAATGTTTTTCACTCGGTGAAAAACATAACTTTTAACACTTTTGCATATTCCGAACCTGCGATTCCAGCAAACCAGAGAAAACATAATCTACGGCTAGGCTTTGACGATTCATCGTTTAAAGTTAAGCTTTATTAAAACGCAATTCGAACATATTCGTTGTTAGTAAGATAACACCGTATTGAGGGATTCCGCACCTTAATACTTCAGATAACGAAGTTATCGATCCTAGAACTAGGGGACTTACAACAATAATAACTATTTACCAATAAACAAGTGTCCACGAGCAATATAACCGTTTTCAATCAAATAACTTATTCAATACGCAATTATAATCGTTCAATAATCATAATCTAAATTAAATCAACTACGCAATCACTTTAAATACTCAATTCATCATCAAAATAATCTATATCGGATTCAATAAATCAAATTCTTCAATGAAATAAGGAAACGAAAATATACCGAATCCATTAACGATAAACTACGAAAGATTAGAGCGAATTATCCTCGTTCTTCAACCTTCGTACCTCCAAACTAACCCTAAAATACGAATTATAAACCCTAAAAGTCGTCTGGAACCAAAAGAAATCGAAAATACTGAAAAAACTGTCGAAATAGGTTTTTTTCGCGAATTTATACTTCTGTGGTTTTTGATCCATACGGCGTATGGATTGATTACAAGCCCAGCCCATGTCCGCGTAACCTGGGCCTCCACTACAGCAATCCATACGGCGTATGGATGCTTTTTCCAGCCGATTTTTTACTTTTCTTCATTTCTTCTTTTCTTCGACTTCGGCTTTACTTTATTCTTCTAATATGTATCATTTAGCTTGATTATTGATTGTTTTCCGTTCCTTTTCCATAAAAGCTCCATTTCCACATCTATTTGCAAATATGTACGAAATTAATATCTATTCTAAACAAAATGCAATAAAAACATTCAAGATTAGGGGTAAAATACTACTAAAATATAGTACTTTTGAGCGTTTATCACCATACAAGAAGGCACTCTTAACATCCAACTGATAAACCTTTATACCATAATATGATGCAAATGCTAAGAACACCCTAATTGCTTCTAGCCTAGCAACTGGTGCAAACACTTCATTGTAATCTATACCTTCTTGTTGATTAAAACTTTGAACCACCAGACGAGCTTTATTGCGAGTAACGATTCCTTTATCATCTCTCTTGCACTTAAATACCCATCTAGTTCCAATTGGATATTCTCCCTTTGGTAGGTCAACCAACTCCCATACTTGTAATTTAGAGAACTGAGATAGTTCTTCTTGCATTGCTTCTACCCACGAACTTTCTTTTAAAGCCATTTGAACATTTTTAGGCTCGATTTGTGAGATAAAGTATGAATATAGACATTGATTAGGAATCCCTGTCTCTTTCAATGCAGTATACAAGCTTTGGTATTCGAAATTTGCAGACGTACTAGCTTTTGATTGAGTCCTTGTTTGAACCGGAGTATTAATATCACCGATGATGTTTTCAACGGGATGATTCTTACTCGTTCTAGTTGAAGCAACAGGCTCAACTGGAATCTCATCTCCTAAGTTAGTACCAATTTCCTCATAGACACTATGTTGTTCAGTAGTGTCTTCCAAATCCGGTACACCCTCTCTAGATAGCTGTGAGTTATCAATACCCATAGATATTCTTAACTCTCTCAGTGGAGTGAGGATTTCATCCACTAATTTTTCAGTCAGTTCTTCTTCATTTAGAGAAGTATCTACTTTGGATTTTTGAGATCCACTAGTAGATGGTTGATTTGGATCAACATTTATCTTGATTCCAGAATTCGGAACACTCGATGTTGAAGTATGGCCAGTATCCACATCTTCAGACAATAAATGTTCAGCTATCTCTGAATCACTGACATAGTCACTAATAGGAACTTTAAAAGATGCAAAAAGATGAGAATAATCAAATTGCCAATCTAAGCCCTTACGAACATCAGGTGAATAGCTCGTAACTTCAATGTTATAAACTACTTCCAAACGTCCCGTGACTTTATTAAAGACTCTCTTGTTTGGCGAATTGGGCATATAACCTAGGAAAAATCCTTCGTCAGCCTTCTCACCAAATTTAGCTTGATGTCCGGTCTTTAATATTGTGCATGAAACTCCAAAGGGTTCAAACCCCTTTAAGTTAGGTTTCTTATTGTTTCAAAGCTCATACCAAGTCTTGTTATGTCTTTTAACCGTAAGAACTTTATTGAGAACATAACATGCTGTATTCACTGCTTCTGCCCAAAAGATGACCGGAAGCTTTGAATCAGCAAACATTGTTCTTGCAGCTTCAATCAACGTCATATTCTTCCTTTTAGCTACACCATTCTGTTGAGGTTCATAAGTTGCACTGAATTGATGTAATATCCCTTTGCTTAAGCAATAGATATTTAACGTTGAATACTTAAACTCTGTTCCATTGTCACTACGAATACGCTTTACTCTCGTTTTGTAGACATTCTCAACTAGATTGAAGAACTCAGTTAGAATTACTGGAGTTTCATCTTTTGATCCCAAAAAGAATACCCACGAGAATCTAGAATAGTCATCTGTGACAACCAAACAGTAATATTTGCCACCTAGACTTCTCTTGCTTATAGGGCCAAAGAGATCCATATGTAGCAACTCAAATGGTGAGGAGATAGAGTTTTCAGTCTTAGATCTGTGTGGTTTCTTGTGCTGCTTTCCTTTCATGCAAGGAACACACTTATCTTCAGACTCGAAATGTTTTTGTGGTACACCTAGAACCAATCCATTTTTGGTTATGTAATTCATCTTTCTCCAGTTCAGGTGTGCCATTCTCCTATGCCATAATAATGCATCTGCTTCCGAAGCCTTGGATAATAAACATGTAGACACCATTGAAGAGTTAGGAACACCCATGTTGATTGCATAGATATCCTTCTTCCTTGGTGCCCTCATCAATATCCATTTCTCGGGAATTATGAAACCCGGCTTCAGGACTAAGGCCTCATTTTCATTAAAGTAAACTGGATGACCTTTATCACAGACTTGGGAAACACTCACTAGGTTGTGAGTTAGTTCTTCAACATAATTCACATCCTCAAGAGTCAAAGTTCCATTTGAAACTTTTCCTTTTCCCGTAATCACTCCTCCTTTATCTCCTGCAAAATTGACTTTTTGCTTGAGACCTTCCTTGAAGTCTGTCAATAGACTTCTTTCTCCTGTCATGTGTCTTGAGCATCCACTGTCTACAAACCACCAGCTGTCCTTGTTCACAGCATGCTCCTGCACATAACACAAAACACAATCAGTTATCAAGAGGGACCCAAGCCATTACGGTCTTGGTTTGACCCTTATCATCAACAAACTTAAGCTCTTTAAAATAACCATCCTTCCCATCAGGAGCTTTGGTTACTTTTGAAGATGCTTGAGCTTGTGGATGATCAACCTTAAGAGGTGAATTTGAGGAGAACCTCCTAGGCACTGAATTCTGAGCTCTATTATGATAATTATAATTAAACCCATGTGATCGCGAAGTAGTACTATTCTCAAAATGACTATAGCTTCTACCTTGAGTTCTAAACCTCGACGGTGTCATATCCCTAGGCTTATTGAAAGAATTATCACTTAGAGTATATGGCCGTTTAGGCTTAGGTGGGGAGACACTATGTTTACCTTCTCTTTTAAGAATGTTAACAGGTTTATTACCTAACTTAGGTTTGGTATCTAACCTATCTACAGACATACTAGAGTCAGTCGGTGTCTTTTCATCAATCACTAACTTATGTGATGCTTCCGGCTTCTTGTTTGGACAACACGAAGCAACATGTCCCTTTTGGTGACATTTGAAGCAAGACATCTATTTTCGTGATTTATTAACTTTTGCTTTCTCATCCGGAGTGTTAGGCACTAAAGGTTTAGATTTTTGTTCCTTATCATCAGTCTTAGTATCATTAATCACTCCACCCGATACAAACTGTATTTTGGTGAAATGTGAAACCTTACTATTATCTGGTGATAGGTTCTTAATAACATCCTTCTGTGCCTCTGACTGTTCAGGGTCATTAGTTACTAAAATCTCAGAATTAATATCTGTCATTTCAGAATCTATAGAGTTACTAGTGGAATTGGCATTAAAAGGATGAGGCACATCATTGTATCCTATCCCAGTCTTGTCCTTTACACTACGTTGAGCTTCTAGCATTTTGTCCATTTCTAAAGTTCTGTAGGTTTCAATCTTCCGATCTTGCTCTACTAACTTCTGTTTAAGCTCAGCTAACTCTCTACCCTTATTAGCTATTGTTTGATTTAAGTCGTTAATGTTTATATAGAGTCCATCTATGATTATAGCCTTTTCTTTTATGGTATCTCTAAGTGCGGTCTTATCAGAAACATCAGACTTAATTTTATTCTTAAGATCTACCTTATCTGTAACACCCGCCAAATTAAGACTAGTAATTAGTGCCTAATCATATGTTAATACATGTAATTAGTTCTTTGTTAGGCTAATTAATGTATCGAATTATATATATTGTTGAATATATACGAAAATGCGATTTGATTAAATCGTACACAATTTAAATCGAATGTATTTCGATTCAATTTAATACGGACGTTGGTGACCAATTCTATTAAATAACGTTTTTATATCAAAAATATTATTATGACAATATTTCGTATTCATTCGGATCATACAAACAAAACTTACACAATTTAAAATATTAAAACGCTCAAACTAAATAAACAAACTTACATTTTATAACCCAAATATAAATTGAATTGTAAAATATTTA
Source organism: Helichrysum umbraculigerum (assembly GCA_949592205.1). Classification (NCBI taxonomy): domain Eukaryota; kingdom Viridiplantae; phylum Streptophyta; class Magnoliopsida; order Asterales; family Asteraceae; genus Helichrysum; species Helichrysum umbraculigerum. The sequence continues at coordinate 137,475,175 of CATIUR010000003.1, read as the reverse complement.
AATAAAAGATCGCGTAATAATTTGTATTTTAAAACGTACCAATTAATATGTAAAATAATTATTTAACGTTTGAACGACGGAGAAAACGAACACCACACGGAGCGGGAATGCGGGGCGAAAAATGGGAGTTAACCTCCCATTCCCACCCTTTTCTCTTTCATTATTTTCTTTCTTTCTCTTTCTCCTCCATCTTTTCTCTCAAAGTTTCATCACCACCAACCTCACTAAATCACAAAATACTACTATCAAACGGCCTTGGATTTCATTACTACTTTGAAATAAAAGACTCACCGCATCCTGATCTACCATCCTATCTTTTCGGATTTCTCATCCAACACTTTGTAAGTTTCCGACAAATCCCAAAATCTCTCATTTTTAAGTATTTTCACTTGTTAGTAGTTTGTAACAACTTGTAATGTCCTTAAAAGGGTTGGGTAAAAATATTGGACCGATCGGAAACTCGAAAACACGATTTTTACTCGAAATCCGTCGAACAGTCTTAAGTGACGCTATTGTGACAAAAACAGTGCTAGCGACACTATAGTGTCGCTATGCCTAAGTGTCGCCCCTATAGCGACACTACTTAAGTGCCGCTATAACACATACACCGTCACTTCGATAGTGATGCAATCATATAACTATCAGCAGAAAACATGCGACACTTCGTAAGTGTCGCTATCATCAGTAGAAGCCCATAACTTTCAGTAGAAACGTATGACGTCAGGTTACTACTGATGACGTCACCCGAACCTCATACCGTCACTTCAAGAGTGACGCATACACTACTTAATGACACTTCTCTAGTGCCGCCCTCTATGTTAACCGACACTATTTAATGACACTCCCTTAGTGCCGCCATACTATTTTACACGACACTTCTTTAGTGTCGCTATACTACACGTCACTCCTTAAGTGACGCCCGAATTCTGGAAATATCTATTTTCTACGACACTTCTTCAGTGCCGTCATGATACGGAACCCGTCACTCCTTAAGTGACGCATGATATGATACACGACACTATCCTAGTGACGCATACCTTTATACCGACACAGATACCCGACACTCCATAAGTGACGCATAGAACATGTAAGTGACGCATATAAGTGTCGCATAAAACAGCATGTTTTCAAACTAAAATTTCACTAAGTGTCGAACTTATACAACCTCAAACACTTATACGATACGACTTATAAAACACTTTGGGACACATTTGTAAGTGCAAAACATCCATAACTTGGTAATAATACTTAAAGCTTATTATTTCAAACCCGTCACCAACGGGCCGTACACTTTTCAAACACTTAAACATATCAACCAAATAGTGGAGATTTGGACATTATAGTTGAACGAACAACTACAAGGGTGATCTTTTGAGATACCCAATCATATTTATAACCATCGCGTGTCGTGGACACCCTCAGGTTACAAGTCTTTGGACTTCATACTCGGTTAATCAACTTACGTTTGTTTAAACGCTTTCAGACTCAGGTGAGTCTCATAGCCCCTCTTTTACTGTTTTACTCAGGGGTGTGATATATTGCTCAACTTTTAACATGTGAACGCAAGTACAAACATTTCATATACTACATGCGTTTTTCGAAACTAATCATTTAAAGTCCTCCGTCAGCATAGTTGTTAATACGTTGTAGCGTGAATATTAGTATATGGTACCATATAGGATTGACCCACCTCGTCCGGGTTAGCAAGCACTAACCGGGTAAACGGACGTACTAATATTTGGGAAGACGAATATTGATTAGGCATCCGTGGAGGCACCTCGCCCGGAATTCTCTATAGGGGACCTGGCCCTCGAGTTAAGCTCAACTATGTGCTCATGGCTGTATACACGATTACTATCATTTAATTGCTGGATGCAATTCATTATTTAAATCTTGTGGTTCATACTATATTAACTGATTTCAAACCTGTGAGCTCACCAGCTTTATAGCTGACCTTTTAGCATATATCGCAGGTACCCAGCAGTAGGATGTTTCTGCTTCAGGACTTTAGCTCGAGTCAGCATACAGACGATTGAGATTTTCTTGCATTAGTATATTTTGTACAAGTACTTATGTACTGAAATCTCCTTTTTATTTAAACTCGAGCTATGTAAAGCTTTAAATGTTGTAAACACTTCAATTATCAATATATTTTGTTAAAACGACGCATATAGAGTCGTTTACTATATATCTTTGTGCTTTGTTATTGATTAGTAACACCCAAATCAAGCTTCCGCAAATCATTAAATTTGGGGGTGTTACAGATTGGTATCAGAGCCTAAGGTTATAGTGAACTAGGTTGCATTTAGTGGGCCTAGACTATGACCATTAGGCGGTATTCCTTATTAGGTATAACTGGTTCAGTGATTACATCATACGAGTTTAATTTAACATAGCCTGATCAACTATGTACAATTAAGCAAAGATGATGTAAGATCTGAAAGTAGTTGTGGCTGAACAAGATACAATAGAAGACTTTGACCCCGAGAGAACCGAGACTTAAACATGTTTATGCTAGACACTCAATAGGCTATATTATATAGGAACTATATTAATATAGGCCTCACCTTCTTTAACGCTTTATCTCAAAAATGGCAAACATCCCACCCAATTCATCTCGCTCTCAATCTGGGTCGCAGAACCCAAGGGTAGCAAGGAGGAACAACAGGTTGCCTCGAGCTGGCCCGTACACCACTCACTCCACCTTGCCGGCCTTAGCTGCTAGGGTGAACCAACACGAGCAGCGACTTCGCACCATGGATGTCGTGTTGCAAGAAACCAACGAGAACTGGAGACTTACATCTCTTGAACGCATCAAACAAGTCACCGAGGATCACGAAACCACCGTTAATAACGTAGACGTTCTTTTCAACAAAGTGGTGGAGATAAGCGTGGAAACCGCTCTTTTGAAACACAGACTGGATGAGTGTGAACAACGCGCACGGGTATCAGATGAATACATTGGCAGTTTGGTTCAAGGACTGGTCTTGGCAGAAGACAATGCCCGACAGGCCAGCAGACTTGCCAATATAGTGGATCGTCTCATTGAAATGATGGAGCAGATTAATCTACGTTAAGACTAGTGTAGTCTTTGTCTTGTAATCTATCCTGTAATCTAGTAACTATCTAAGTACTACTCTATAATTCAGTCGGATGTAACAATTCCCGACGCCTTTTGTAATACATCCATAGGATGTAACCTTTGAACTCGTATCATCTATCAAATATTCCTTGCTGTTTCGACTCATATTAATTGCCATAATTCTTTTTCATATTGATGTTATGTATTACCGCCTTTATACATGTACATCTGGGATAAATACAACTTTCTTACAAAATCTCATGTATCTTCATTTCTTTTATTGAAGAATCATGCCGCCAAAGTCAAGACCATACACCGATGCTCAGCTTACATCGCTTATAACCCAGGCTGTTACTGAAGCCTTGGCTCGGAATACTCCACAAAACTCCACAAGAAACAGCGATGCCGCTGAAACCCCTGCTGCTAAACCTTGTTCTTACAAGGACTTTCAGAGCTGTAAACCCTCAAGCTTCAAGGGTTCTGAAGGAGCCATCGGACTGATCAGATGGTTCAAAAAGATGGAAACTGTTTTCCGTGTCAGCAAATGCGCGGAGAACGACAAAGTAAACTTCGCCACCTGCTCTCTCGAAGATGATGCCCACTCTTGGTGGAATTCATATACCCAATCAGTGGGTGCTGACATTGCCTACCAACTTTCATGGGAGGATTTGAAAGCAAAACTCACTGCCAAATACTGCTCAATCGCCAAACTCCAAAAGCTAGACGAGGAGTTCTGGAACCTAAAGGTTCAGGGTGGTGATATCGATGGTTATACCACCAGATTCCAACAACTTGCCGCCCTCCGCCCAGCCATGGTAAGCACTGAACCTGATAAAATCAGGAAGTACGTCCTTGGCCTTCCTGAGCCTGTTCGGGGACATGTTGCCTCTTCCAACCAAACCACCATTGACGGTGCAATCCTATTGGCCCAAGACCTGATGTCCATGAGCCAAGATTCTGAACCAACCACTTCATCCTCCCACAACAACAAACGAAAGTGGTCTGATTACCACAACAACCACTCAAACCAACAAAACAAGAAACCCGACACCATCAAAGCCTACAACACCACCACAGACATCACACGGGGCTACACTGGGAACAAACCCTATTGTTCCAAGTGCAGTCGCCACCACGAAGGTTCCTGTGGTCCCTTTTGCAACAATTGCAAGAGGCACGGCCACCTCACCAAAGATTGCAATTCTCCTGCCAACAACAATTCCAACAACAACACCAGACCACCCAAAGTCTGCTTTGAGTGTGGGAAACCCGGGCATTTCAGGGACACATGCCCAAAACTGAACAACAACAACAACAACAACAACAACAACCGCAACAGCAACAACAACAACACCCGAAGCAGAGCCTTCGTCATCAAATCCGGGGACGCCCGCCAAGACCCTAATGTGGTCTCGGGTATGTTCCTCCTCAACAACTTAAATGCTTCTGTTCTAATTGATACTGGTGCTGATAGAAGTTTTATCTCTGATGACTTTTGCCCACTACTTGACATCACTCATGTTGCCTTAGATGTTAAGTACACTGTAGAGCTAGCAAATGGGGAACTTATAGAAACCGATAGTGTGATACCTAATTGCACTTTAAACCTAGCTGATGAAACCTTTTCAATCGATCTTGTACCCGTTGAAATCGGAAGTTTCGACGTCATCATTGGAATGGACTGGTTGTCCAAACACCGAGCTGAAATCGTTTGTTACGATAAGATCGTCCGCATTCCACTCGCTGCCGGTGGAACCTTGATCATACAGGGGGAGACCGGTGGGACGGGACTCAATATCATCTCTTGCTTAAAAACCCGAAAATTTCTGAGAAAGGGTTACCCTGCAATACTCGCACACATCACAGAGAAGAAGTCGGAGGAGAAACGAATTGAGGATGTGCCAATTGTTAGAAACTTTCCCGAAGTCTTTCCGGAAGAACTACCTGGTCTACCTCCGCCGAGACAGGTTGAGTTCTCAATTGATCTCATGCCGGGTGCCGCACCGGTGGCCCGTGCACCGTACCGTTTAGCCCCATCCGAACTTCAGGAGTTGTCTGCCCAGTTACAGGAACTTCTGGATAGAGGATTCATTAGACCGAGTTCTTCACCTTGGGGAGCTCCGGTCTTATTTGTTAAAAAGAAGGACGGTTCATTTCGAATGTGCATCGACTACAGAGAGTTGAACAAATTGACCGTCAAAAACCGATATCCACTTCCTCGCATTGATGATCTATTCGACCAACTTCAGGGTTCAAGTTTCTACTCAAAAATCGACCTGCGATCGGGCTATCATCAGTTACGAGTTCGTGACGCCGATATTCCAAAAACTGCTTTCAGAACTCGTTACGGGCACTACGAATTCCAAGTGATGCCCTTTGGCCTAACCAATGCACCGGCTGTATTCATGGACCTCATGAATCGGGTGTGCAAACCTTACCTCGACAAGTTTGTCATTGTCTTTATCGATGACATACTCATTTATTCGCGCAACGAGCAAGAACATGCGCAACACCTCAAAACCATCCTTGAACTACTTAGACACGAGGAGCTTTACGCCAAATTCTCTAAGTGTGAGTTCTGGATTCAAACCGTTCAATTTCTTGGTCACGTGATCGACAGTCAGGGAATTCACGTTGACCCATCAAAAATCGAGGCTATCAAAGACTGGCAAGCACCCACCTCTGCAACTGAAGTACGACAATTCTTGGGTCTTGCTGGGTACTATCGGCGATTTATCGAAAATTTCTCCAAAATAGCTCAACCACTCACGGTACTGACTCAGAAGGACAAAAGGTTCGATTGGACCGATAAACAAGAGTCAGCGTTCCAACTTCTAAAACAAAAGCTTTGCAGTGCTCCAATTCTATCCTTACCCGAAGGCACCGATGACTTCGTGGTATACTGCGATGCTTCTCACCAAGGTCTCGGTTGCGTGCTTATGCAACGAGACAAAGTTATTGCCTATGTGACACCCGGTCAAAATAACCCAAAATTAGCGCCTAATTTAAACTTTTAAAACACGTAATTACATACGTGTCAATACCCAAGTACACAAGTATTATATATATATATATGTATATATATAAACCGAAACGATTAATTAATAATCGCAAATACACGAACCAAACAAAACGTAGAAACCCAAAATAGAATTTGGTGAAAAACATTTTTAAACAAAGTATTATTATTGAGAATAATAACTACGTACTCCGTTTGAAATTTAAATACATTTTAGATACTGAAAACTATCCGTCAATCTGAACAAAAACAAAGATATATTTTTACACTATATTAAAAGTATTTTTATAAAATACTTTGATTGAAAACGTATACGATATAATATTTAGAAATTTTCCATTTTAAAATATTATACTATTTTACGATCGGGTACGCAAACACGGGGCGGAAAAATACTACCAAACTACAATAATTGAGGCCGGTTTATATACCCGACCTCAATTATTTTACACTCTCACGCACACATTTTGATCCATCTCAAAACTCTCGGCTCTCAACTCTCTCTCGATTTTTATCATCAAAACAACAACAATAACAACATCACAGCATCATAATCATCATCTTGTCTTCATAATCGGATCATCATCATCATCGTGATCTTCATCAACACCCACACGAATTTCGTTTTCAAAATTGTAAGGAAATTAAAACTTTACTTTAAATTGTGTTTATAATGTTTATATTATCATGTATTAGTGTTTTGTATGTGAGAAATTGGCTAAAAACATAAGGAAAACCTTAAAAACTTCGAACCAGACTCTGTGAAAACGAAGGTGCTACAGTACCTAAAACAAATGACGCGATCGCGTCATTTTCAAGTGAAAACACGTTTTGCGATTTTATACTATCACGCGATCGCGTGATGTACAAAAGAAAACAACATTTTTAACTTGTCACGCGATCGGCTGAAATGGTTCACGCGATCGGGTAAAAAGAATAATCACGCGATCGGCCGAGGAGGTCATGCGATCGGGTCAAGGGAAACCTCACGCGATCGGCCGAGCATATCACGCGATCGCGTGAGCTGTAATATTTGGTCAGATTGTTAAAAATAAAAACTATTAATATTCGGATACAATACGATACGTTAGGATAACTTATGAAGTATATTTATACGAACAAACTTAATTATATTTTTGAAATATAATTGTAACCCGACAACAATGAGTCGTACACTTTTACAAACTAAGTAATTAACCTAACGAACAACTAAACAAACGAATCATTACGCGTACACTTACAAATATGTAATCTCGCGTGTTTAGGGCATTAGGAGGTTACGTTTGGTACACGCGCGCACATTAGGATTACTTGCTCAACAGGTGAGTCTCACTGCCCCTTTTTACTGTTTTACTTTGGGGGAGATGCATCACTTGTTTACTAAATGTATTTGTTACTGAATATACTTGTTTACTGGATGTACTTGTTTACTGAAAGTGATTTGATTACTAAGATTACTTGAATTACTAAATACATTTACAAATGTATTATTATACAAACTTATTTACTACAAACTATAATACTAGTACAAAATGTATTATTTTACTGATTTGAATACAAGTACAAAATGTATTGTTTTACTGACTTTAATACCAGTACAAAAGGTATTATTTTACAAACTATAATACTAGTACAAAATGTATTATTTTACTGATTTGAATACAAGTACAAAATGTATTGTTTTACTGACTTTAATACCAGTACAAAAGGTATTATTTTACAAACTATAATACTAGTACAAAATGTATTATTTTACTGATTTGAATACAAGTACAAAATGTATTGTTTTACTGACTTTAATACCAGTACAAAAGGTATTATTTTACAAACTATAATACTAGTACAAAATGTATTATTTTACTGATTTGAATACAAGTACAAAAGGTATTGTTTTACTGACTTTAATACCAGTACAAAAGGTATTATTTTACAAACTATAATACAAGTACAAAATGTATTATTTTACAGATTTGAATACAAGTACAAAATGTATTGTTTTACTGACTTTAATACCAGTACAAAAGGTATTATTTTACAAACTATAATACAAGTACAAAATGTATTATTTTACCGACTTTAATCCAATTACAATGTATTAATTACCGACGTATTGCCTTACTGAACTGCATGAGTTTCTATTTAATCCAATGAAGTCCTCTGATTATAGTCGTCAGTTATAAGATAAGCGCGAATTTTAGTATATGGATCCATATGGGACAGACAATCCCCGCCTGGGGTGGTAGCTCCACCACGAACCGCACTAGTATAAACAGGCGTTTCTAATTCGTTTGATATGAGTATTTTTGGATTAGTACTCACTGGGGCAAAAAAACTACAGACGTGTTAAGCTTCGACTATAATGGCTCATGACATGGCAATAGATTGACAAACTACACCGACTTTACTATGTTTGTGAAACACTTGGTTACTGACTTATTACGATTGTACAATTAAACTTTACTGTTTTACTGATTGTGAATGAATTACTTACTGATTTATTCAAACTGTTTATTACTGTATACTATAAACCTGTGAGATTCACCAACCTTTTGGTTGACCTTTTAGTGATGTATTCTCAGGTACTCAGCAACATTAGGGTTGTTCAGTAAGGATGGCCGCAGGATTGGCTAAGCTAGTACGAGTCGCATGCATAAACACTTGAAGATTTTATTAGCATAATCTTTTGTACTTTGATTATGTGTTTAAAATCTTTTGATTAACTTTGCGAACTCGCAATGATGTATTACCTATAACTTAAAACCTTGTACTACTTTTGTTATATTGTAATGTATTTCTAAAACATCTCATTTAGAGTCGTTTGCTTGTACTTTGGTGTTGTGATATTTGATTAGTGACACCCAAAACTCGCTTCCGCAAAGCATTAAATTTGGGGGTGTCACAGATTGGTATCAGAGCCTAAGGTTATAGCGAACTAGGTTGCATTTAGTGGGCCTAGACTATGACCGTTAGGCAGTATTCCTCATTAGATATAATTGGTTCAGGGATTTCGTCATACAAGTTTAATTTAACATAGCCTGATCAACTATGTACAATTAAATGAAGATGATGTAAGATCTGAAAGTGGTTATGTTAAACAGGAATGCACTAGTTGACTCTGACCACGAGAGAACCGTGACTTGTACTTGTTCTGTGATAGACACAAATAGGTGGATAATAAGTATATATAGGTTACACCTATATGATTAGGCTTATTAAGATCCTCCGATCTTTAGTAACACACTTACTGTACAAACACACTTTAGAATAGACTTGTGGTAAATTGATCGAGTCAGGAAAATAGTACCGGGATGTGCCCTAGTGGAGAGGGTCATCTCTTCGAAATAGACTTACCCTAGGTAGAGAATAAGAAATTCAACACCTTATTCAACACAAACTGGTCATCAGAGGACCGTCAATCGCTCACCCATCATGTTTAATATCCTAATTTCGTATTATTCTAAATACAAATCTCCTCCTACCTCCTATCACATTCCGCATAACTTCTGATATCTGTTCGGACGTAATATCTCCGACAGCTCTTATAAAACTTTAACTCTTGTAATCTTTTGAACTTGCATGTTAAATGATTACAAACTTCGTTATTCTACACCATTGATTGTCACTTGTGTTGTAATATATTATTGTTATATATGCAACTACGATAATCATACTCTTACACAAAAACTCACATTTTTCCTGGTTGTTATTGAAGGAACATGCCACCGAAAAGACAAACCTTCAGCGCGGCTGAACTCACACGATTTGTTTCTCAAGGAGTGGCTGAAGCTCTAGCTACCAGATCATCACCGTCTGCGAACTCTACTCCTGTTGCTAAACCCTGCAGCTACAATGACTTTCTCAAGTGCAAACCTCTGAACTTCAAGGGCACTGAAGGTGCCATTGGATTGGTCAGGTGGATTGAAAGAATGGAGTCAGTCTTTAGGATCAGTAACTGCTCAGAAGACTGCCAAGTTAAGTATGCCACCTGCACATTTCTGGAAAGTGCTCTGACATGGTGGAACTCGTACATTCAGTCTGTAGGAATTGATGCTGCATATGGAATTCCATGGGAAGAACTGAAAAGGATGCTAAGGGATGAGTACTGTCCCAATGAGGAACTCCAGAGGCTGGAAGATGAATTCTGGCACTTGACAGTTCAGGGAAATGACATCATCGGCTATACAACCCGATTTCAGTAGCTCGCTCTTCTCTGCCCAGCTATGGTAGATCCTGAACGTAAGCGGATTGAGAGGTACATCCGTGGACTCCCGAAGGATATTCAAGGGAATGTTACTTCATCAAAACCTGGAACTATTCAGAGTGCTATTCGTATGGCACATGAGCTTATGGCGCAAGTTGTCAGGCGCGAGACACCTGTAACACCTACTGGAAACTCTGGCAAACGTAAGTGGGAAGGAAACCCCACCACCTCCAACAAAAAGGTTGATGCTGTTAAAACCTACCCAACTGGCTCGGGCGACAAGAAGGAGTATAAGGGAAGCAAACCCTTTTGCTCAAAATGTAATCTTCATCATGATGGTGCGTGTCCATGCATCAAATGCAAGAGATTCGGGCATCTGGCCAAGGATTGCAAGACAACTGCAACTGGTACCAACACTGCTGCACCTAAGACTTGTTATGAGTGCAATGGTACTGGGCATTTCAGGAAGGATTGCCCTCAACTGAAAAACAAAAACAACAACCCTGCTCGAGGAAGGGCTTACATACTCCGTGCTAGGGAAGACCCAAACCCGACGCTTGCTGACTTGCTCAATGATGGTACACATGTTTATAAATAACCCTACTATCTCCATCTTTACTTTGGGAAAATTTTATATACTGTTTAACTATTCTTGTGTATTTCCTAGATTCTAAGTACAAGATAGAATTAGGAATTGATGAACTATTCTAGGTCATTAGTGCAATCATCCATTCCTAGGAGTGTACAATTCTTATTTACTTGAATTGTGTTAGGTTGAGATGAATATGACCTGATTGTGTGATATGAATTACTATGTGCTTTAGTGGTGATTGAGAATAACTACCCAAAATGTCACCTTAACACGAAAACATCAAACTGTAGGAAATGACTAAGCACGCTGCTAACAACTACACGTCGGATGACGATCAGCTCAGTGAGGAGCATGTGATGTTTCCTTACCTTCTCACCTTGGATAGTGAGTTGAGGCTTGAAACTGAGGAGGCGTCAGAGGAAATGATACCGGTGAATGAGACTGAGAGACAACTGACTGGATCAGCAACAGAAGCTGGATTGGCTTTCATCGAAGGAACTACTAGGATAGCTCAACCAAACTCTGTTCCTAACCCCACCATCAATAACACTGCTACTACCGCTCTGCTTGATACACCCACTCCTAGTAACATAGGCACCGAAGTTGTTCACTCCCTTAAGGAAACTCTAGACTTGTTACGAAGTCAGCTGACTGAAGCCAGGGGAGACATCATCGAACTACGACAAATTGCTTATCAGAGTGAAATGCGCGCTCACAAATGCGAATTACGCATGCTAACAATGGAAGACAACCTACGACAGCTAAGGTCATTTCAATCAACCCTTCAAGAGGCGAATGTTGCAGCTAACAGCCCGACCTCACAATTAACTCAATATGATGATCCGGTTGAGGAGAATACTGAGCCACGAGTGGCAATCGGTAAGAGGAAATTGGAAGAAATTTCCATCTCCAATTCTGCTGTACCTCAGGCAAAGAAAGTAAAAACAGTTAGTATTTACAAAGGAAACCTACCCTTCTGCTCTCTATGCAACCGACACCACAAAGGATCATGTATAGCGCATTGCAGCAGATGCAAAGTGTTCGGACACCAAATTAAGAACTGTAAATTTCCTCCTAAAGGCAAAGATTCTAAAGCCTTGAAGGTTTGCTATAAGTGTGGAACTAATGGACATTACAAAATCAACTGCCCACTACTAGCTGATGAGAGTGAAGAAATCCTGGCAAGCAATGTCAGTGAGACTAAATTTAATCCAAACAACACTAATGGTACGCTTCCACGTAACAAATTAGTTCTATACAAGACTAATAGAATTTTACTCATACTATGACAACACTGACCATTACCGACTGCCTGTATACTGAATGCTTTGGTAGAGCTTACTTGTTGTTTAAATAATTCTATGTTCTCCCTAGATTCTAAGTGTACAATAGGATTAGGGAAAGGTGACAATTTAGATTCTATAGTTTCTTTAAGAGACGATGTTTAGCTTGCAGATATATAGGAATAACATATCCTACTCTGTTGAATACCGGGAAAACATACCGGTTAAAAGTTATTTTTATATACGATGGGTAACATCCCACCTGAAACAAATGTAGGCTGAACCATATAGTTTCTGTAGGAGACTGATAGGATCTAGTATTGTGGGAACATAGTGAAAGATACTATTTACTTTAGACTACTAGTGCAAAGTGTAGCTACACCTTAGTGACTGACTGACCTTGTCCTACCGACAAAATGGTCAACTACTTTACAACACACTTCCTCTATTCCTTTAATGGCCATTAGGGCATTAGTTTAACAAGGGGAGGGAGGTATTATTAGAATGAGGTTATAGCACTCACAGTAGACTCACACACTTTCTTAGAAAATACACAGACAATTACTAAGTACAAATTTCGGGACGAAATTCTCTTAACAAGGGGAGAATGTGACACCCGGTCAAAATAACCCAAAATTAGCGCCTAATTTAAACTTTTAAAACACGTAATTACATACGTGTCAATACCCAAGTACACAAGTATTATATATATATATATGTATATATATAAACCGAAACGATTAATTAATAATCGCAAATACACGAACCAAACAAAACGTAGAAACCCAAAATAGAATTTGGTGAAAAACATTTTTAAACAAAGTATTATTATTGAGAATAATAACTACGTACTCCGTTTGAAATTTAAATACATTTTAGATACTGAAAACTATCCGTCAATCTGAACAAAAACAAAGATATATTTTTACACTATATTAAAAGTATTTTTATAAAATACTTTGATTGAAAACGTATACGATATAATATTTAGAAATTTTCCATTTTAAAATATTATACTATTTTACGATCGGGTACGCAAACACGGGGCGGAAAAATACTACCAAACTACAATAATTGAGGCCGGTTTATATACCCGACCTCAATTATTTTACACTCTCACGCACACATTTTGATCCATCTCAAAACTCTCGGCTCTCAACTCTCTCTCGATTTTTATCATCAAAACAACAACAATAACAACATCACAGCATCATAATCATCATCTTGTCTTCATAATCGGATCATCATCATCATCGTGATCTTCATCAACACCCACACGAATTTCGTTTTCAAAATTGTAAGGAAATTAAAACTTTACTTTAAATTGTGTTTATAATGTTTATATTATCATGTATTAGTGTTTTGTATGTGAGAAATTGGCTAAAAACATAAGGAAAACCTTAAAAACTTCGAACCAGACTCTGTGAAAACGAAGGTGCTACAGTACCTAAAACAAATGACGCGATCGCGTCATTTTCAAGTGAAAACACGTTTTGCGATTTTATACTATCACGCGATCGCGTGATGTACAAAAGAAAACAACATTTTTAACTTGTCACGCGATCGGCTGAAATGGTTCACGCGATCGGGTAAAAAGAATAATCACGCGATCGGCCGAGGAGGTCACGCGATCGGGTCAAGGGAAACCTCACGCGATCGGCCGAGCATATCACGCGATCGCGTGAGCTGTAATATTTGGTCAGATTGTTAAAAATAAAAACTATTAATATTCGGATACAATACGATACGTTAGGATAACTTATGAAGTATATTTATACGAACAAACTTAATTATATTTTTGAAATATAATTGTAACCCGACAACAATGAGTCGTACACTTTTACAAACTAAGTAATTAACCTAACGAACAACTAAACAAACGAATCATTACGCGTACACTTACAAATATGTAATCTCGCGTGTTTAGGGCATTAGGAGGTTACGTTTGGTACACGCGCGCACATTAGGATTACTTGCTCAACAGGTGAGTCTCACTGCCCCTTTTTACTGTTTTACTTTGGGGGAGATGCATCACTTGTTTACTAAATGTATTTGTTACTGAATATACTTGTTTATTGTATGTACTTGTTTACTGAAAGTGATTTGATTACTAAGATTACTTGAATTACTAAATACATTTACAAATGTATTATTATACAAACTTATTTACTACAAACTATAATACTAGTACAAAATGTATTATTTTACTGATTTGAATACAAGTACAAAATGTATTGTTTTACTGACTTTAATACCAGTACAAAAGGTATTATTTTACAAACTATAATACTAGTACAAAATGTATTATTTTACTGATTTGAATACAAGTACAAAATGTATTGTTTTACCGACTTTAATACCAGTACAAAAGGTATTATTTTACAAACTATAATACTAGTACAAAATGTATTATTTTACTGATTTGAATACAAGTACAAAATGTATTGTTTTACTGACTTTAATACCAGTACAAAAGGTATTATTTTACAAACTATAATACTAGTACAAAATGTATTATTTTACTGATTTGAATACAAGTACAAAAGGTATTGTTTTACTGACTTTAATACTAGTACAAAAGGTATTATTTTACAAACTATAATACAAGTACAAAATGTATTATTTTACTGATTTGAATACAAGTACAAAATGTATTGTTTTACTGACTTTAATACCAGTACAAAAGGTATTATTTTACAAACTATAATACAAGTACAAAATGTATTATTTTACCGACTTTAATCCAATTACAATGTATTAATTACCGACGTATTGCCTTACTGAACTGCATGAGTTTCTATTTAATCCAATGAAGTCCTCTGATTATAGTCGTCAGTTATAAGATAAGCGCGAATTTTAGTATATGGATCCATATGGGACAGACAATCCCCGCCTGGGGTGGTAGCTCCACCACGAACCGCACTAGTATAAACAGGCGTTTCTAATTCGTTTGATATGAGTATTTTTGGATTAGTACTCACGGGGGCAAAAAAACTACAGACGTGTTAAGCTTCGACTATAATGGCTCATGACATGGCAATAGATTGACAAACTACACCGACTTTACTATGTTTGTGAAACACTTGGTTACTGACTTATTACGATTGTACAATTAAACTTTACTGTTTTACTGATTGTGAATGAATTACTTACTGATTTATTCAAACTGTTTATTACTGTATACTATAAACCTGTGAGATTCACCAACCTTTTGGTTGACCTTTTAGTGATGTATTCTCAGGTACTCAGCAACATTAGGGTTGTTCAGTAAGGATGGCCGCAGGATTTGCTAAGCTAGTACGAGTCGCATGCATAAACACTTGAAGATTTTATTAGCATAATCTTTTGTACTTTGATTATGTGTTTAAAATCTTTTGATTAACTTTGCGAACTCGCAATGATGTATTACCTATAACTTAAAACCTTGTACTACTTTTGTTATATTGTAATGTATTTCTAAAACGTCTCATTTAGAGTCGTTTGCTTGTACTTTGGTGTTGTGATATTTGATTAGTGACACCCAAAACTCGCTTCCGCAAAGCATTAAATTTGGGGGTGTCACAGCCTATGCCTCACGATAGCTAAAAATTCACGAAAAGAACTACACCACTCATGATCTCGAACTTGGAGCTGTCGTTTTTGCTCTCAAAATCTGGAGACATTATCTCTACGGCACTAAGTGCACAATCTTTACAGACCACAAAAGTCTCCAACACATATTCGATCAGAAGGATCTCAACATGAGGCAACGTCGATGGGTCGAGTTGCTTACCGATTACGATTGCGAGATCAAGTACCATCCAAGGAAGGCTAATGTTGTAGCCGATGCCCTCAGTCGAAAGGAACGACCAAAACCACTTCGAGTCCGAGCCCTCAGTATGACCATTCACAACGATCTTACCGTTCAGATTCATACCGCTCAGATCGAAGCCCTGAAACCTGAAAACATCAAGAATGAAGCCTTACGGGGTATTGACAAACAATTTGAAATCAAATCTAACGGAATTAGGTATTTCTCAAACCGAATCTGGTTGCCTAATTTCGGGAACTTACGAGACTTGGTGATGGATGAGGCTCACAAGTCCAAATATTCTATCCATCCAGGATCCGATAAGATGTATCACGGCATCAAGGAATTTTATTGGTGGCCAAACATGAAAGCCGAAATCGCCACTTATGTCAGCAAGTGTCTTACTTGCTCGAAAGTCAAAACCGAACATCAGAAACCGCCTGGTTTACTCCAACAACCTGAAATCCCTGAATGGAAATGGGAACAAATTGCCATGGATTTCATAACCAAACTACCCAAGTCGTCGAACGGTTGCGATACCATTTGGGTGATCGTTGACCGCCTCACTAAATCTGCTCATTTCCTGGCAATCAAGGAAAACGATAAAATGGAACGCCTTACACAAATCTACATCAAGGAAATCGTTTCTCATCACGGTGTTCCAATCTCGATCATCTCTGACAAAGATGCCCGTTTCACATCTCACTTTTGGCAGTCACTTCAAAAAGCAATGGGTACCCGTCTCGATATGAGTACTGCGTACCATCCTCAAACCGATGGCCAAAGTGAACGAACCATCCAAACCCTGGAAGATATGCTACGCGCCTGCGTAGTTGATTTCGGTACAAACTGGGAAAGACACCTACCGTTGTGCGAATTCTCGTACAATAACAGCTATCACGCCAGCATCAAAGCTGCACCTTTTGTGTAACACCTGCTAAATTAGGATAATTATTTATGCCTAATTGATTGTAACTAGTTGTAATTAGTATGTAATAGGACTAATTGCAGACTCTATTTGTATATATATATAAGGTGAATTATATATATATATGTGTGTACATACGCGATTTGGATTAATCGTACGAATTAACCGGACGGAGTCCGACACAGTTACTTGGTCGTTGGTGACAGAAACTTACCGAAATAATGAGAACATATTTTATTATATAAAATACACAGCGAACAAACATTATTTATAATATCGCGACGACATTTTAAATAATTTAACGAATACGTATTAAACGCGAGTTAAGAATTTTAATACTTCGACAAATGTTTTTATAATTAATTTCAAGGTATTTCATTAAAACATTCCCGTCACCTTTTAAAAATATAACTGCTTGATATAGCGTTTAAACGACGGAGGAAACGAACACTGCGCGGAGCACGGAATGGGGACTGTGAGGTGAGGCTTTCACCTACACCCCACCTCCCTCCTCCTTCTCTTCCTTATTTCTTTCTTTTTCTTTTCTCTTTCTTCTCTCCATTTTCTCTCAAAAGGATCCACCACCACCATCACTCAAAAACGCCAAATAACACCTCAAGGAGCACTCGGATTATACCCTCCGTTTGGAAGAAAAACACCACCGCATCACGATCTACATTCCTATCTTTCCGGATTTTCATTTCGGCATTTCGTAAGTTTCCGACAAAACCCGAAACTCTCCGTTTTTACTCATTTTTACGTTTTTATGGTTTATATATGCTTAAAATGTCCAAAAATGGGTTGGGTAAAAGATTTGGACCGAACGGAAGCTTTTCGACCGATTTTTCGGCCACCAAACTCCGATCAGACCGCTACGTCGCAGAGACGCTGGACTTTCTGCGACGTAGCTCAAAACGTCGCATTTTGTGGCCAACGTCGCATTTAGCGACGTCACGGCCTACGTCGCACAGATATCCCAACGTCGCACTAGCGACGCAGCCTTTTACGTCGCATTAACTTGCGGACGTCGCACATAGCGACGTAGACTTTTACGTCGCAAACCGAACCGACGTCGCATTAGCGACGTCGCCTCCTACGTCGCATTGATTTGCGAAGGTCGCATCATGCGACGTACCTCCCTACGTCGCACCCTACGTCGCATGCTACGTCGCATGCTACGTCGCACAAACCAGAACCTTGAAAAGTCAGATTTTTCTAAGTGTCGAACTTACCCAACTTCAAATACTTATGTCATACGACTTAACAAACGTCATAGAACATACTTTCTATTACAATTACACTAAATTGCGTTATAAATGATAACACTTTGAATCATTATTACAAACCGTCACCAACGGGCCATATTTGTTTTCAAACTACAAACGAATTACTAAACAAACACTTGGACATAATGAGTTGTGTAAACAACTAGCCTAGGTGGTCTTGCGAGACATCTACTTACTTAACCTTATATGTTTAGGCATTTGAAGGTTACGGGTTCGGAGAACCTACGGTTGATATTATTTACTCGTTTATTGATATAAACGTACTTGCAAGGACTCAGGTGAGTCTTACGGCCCCACTTTTACTGTTTTATCTTATTGGGGGAGATACATGCTACTTATTTTTCCTGAACACAAGTACTAAACTGTTTACTATACCAAACGGAATTGCATGAGTTTACTTACAAACAGAAGTCTCTCCATCATATATCGTTAGTTATGGACTTAAGCGCGAACAGTAGTTAATGGATCCATTAGGGAAATGACCCTCCCCACCCGGGGCAGTAGCGCTGCCACGTACCGATTTACACGTATAAACGGGTGACAACTTATTCGTTACGGATGCTTGCTCACTTACGAGCATGTCACGGGAGCAAACATATTATTACGGGTTAAGCTTCGATTATGAGCCTCATGGCAACGGTATAAACTTATTTATTTACATTTGCTGGATTGCAAATACTGATTTTACGATTGCTGGATTGCAATGGCTGATTTTACGCCTACGGGCACTACTAATGAAATCTCGTGTTCAAAGCCGATATTATTGACAAACCTGTGAGATTCACCAACCTTTTGGTTGACACTTTTTAGCATGTTTTCTCAGGTACCCGGATGGAGTAGGATTACTCCAGGATTCTAGCTAGAGTCGCATGATTTCAACACAACTGCATTAACGGAGATTCTTAGCATTATCTTTTGTATATTTTGATTATGTAATAGAATCTCCCGCTACACGCGCGGACTCTAGGGAAACTACATTTTTGTATACGAAAACACTAAGTTTTCAAACACTATATCTATGGAATGTAACTAATTTACAAAACGTCTCATTTAGAGGTCGTTTGCTATACATCTTGTGCTTTGTATATTGATTAGTAACACCCCATGTATGCTTCCGCAAAACAGTGAATTTCGGGGGTGTTACAGATTGGTATCAGAGCCTAAGGTTATAGTGAACTAGGTTGCATTTAGTGGGCCTAGACTATGACCATTAGGCAGTAATTCCTTATTAGGCATGATTGGTTCAGGAATTACATCATACGACTTTAATTTAACATAGCCTGATCAACTATGTACAATTAAGGAAAGATGATGTGAGGTCTGAAATGGTTATGTCAAACAGGAATACGTTAGTAGACTCTGACCACGAGAGAACCGAGACTCTTACTTGTTATGTGCTAGACATACGCTAGGCTATTATGTGATATACGAGGATATACATACATAGGCCTCACTCGCTGACTATACTACTAGGCTATTATATATATGAATAGGCCTCGCACGTAAACACACTCGCTATAGAGATAGCCGACGTTTCCCTGGTGACACTTACGAATTTCTCTCAGCGGTTTGCACCGACCATGACAGACTTGATTTCCGTCACACCACCTTGTGGCGCACTCTAATGATTTTACGAAAATCACATCTAACACCCGGAAACAACGTACTTCCAAGGACTAAAATCCTCTCTCTGTCATTTCTATAGAACTCAAAGACGCGAATTCCCAAATGGACGACCACATGTCTGATAGTGACCAAGTCCACGAGGAACAAATCCAGTACACGTATCTCGATGAGGACATCGTACCAGAAGAAGAAATCATGCTGGAGGGAAACGAAAATCAGGATTTCGGAATGACTGGCATCGATATTGAAGAATATGAGAGAGTGCGAGATCAGGCTGTGGGACTAGACGGCCGAAATTGGGCACTTAAGCGTAAGTGCATGGACTATGAACAAAGACTGAGAATCTCAAACCAATCTGTCCCTACACGAATCAAAGATAAGATCCGTTACTGGAAGAAAGTGGCCACCAACCTAACCCGTAGGACCAAAACATGGATCAAACGTTTGGGCAGGAAATCAACGGAGGAGACTAGGTATCGCTCCACGACTCAAGGATACAGGGACATGCTCGAGGCACGCTACCACCCACACGACCTGAACCTGGAGTCGGAAGAAGAATCCGAAGGCCAGGAACCCTAACTAAGAATGAACCAACCGACTAGCAGAAACTGTGGACCGCCTTGTCACGCTAATGGAACCAATTAATCTACATTAAGATTAGTGTAGTTTTTGTCTTGTAATCTATCTCGTAATCTAGGGACTATCTAGCACTACTCTATAAACTAGTCGGATGTAACCATTCCCGACACCTTTTGTAATATCTCTGTAAGAAGTAACTTATGAACTCACTTTATCTATCAGATATCCCTTGTTATCTCAACTCACATTAATTGTCATTTTCCATGTTGATGTTATGTATTACTGCTTTTATACATGTACATCTGTGACAATTACAATTTCCTACAAAATCTCATGTATCTTCATTTCTTTCATTGAAGAATCATGCCGCCAAAGACACGACCGTACACCGATGCCCAGATTACCTCCCTTATAACCCAGGCTGTTACTGAAGCCTTGGCTCGGAATACTCCACCAAATTCCTCGAGGAACAGCGATGCCGCTGAAACCACTACTGCTAAACCCTGTTCATACAAAGATTTTCAGAACTGCAAACCTCTAAACTTTGCAGGTACCGAGGGAGCTATCGGTCTAGTACGCTGGATCGAGAAAGTTGAGTCTGTATTTCTTATCTGCAACTGTGCGGAGGGAGATAAGGTTAAGTTCTCCGTTAGTACTTTTACTGACACCGCACTCACCTGGTGGAACACTTATGCCCAGACTGTGAGTGTTGCTACTGCTTACCAACTCCCGTGGGAGGAGTTGAAGAAGATGTTGAGGGGTGAGTATTGCCCCAGGGATGAATTGAAACAACTAGAAGTGGAATTCTGGAACCACAAGATGCTGGGTAATGATATCACCGGCTACACCAACCGTTTCCACCAACTGGCACTTCTGTGCCCAACCATGGTCGATCCTGAGTACAAGAGGATCGAGAAATTTGTTGATGGTCTTCCTGAGAGACTCCAA
The DNA here is from genome assembly GCA_949592205.1 of Helichrysum umbraculigerum. NCBI lineage: Eukaryota > Viridiplantae > Streptophyta > Magnoliopsida > Asterales > Asteraceae > Helichrysum > Helichrysum umbraculigerum. The sequence goes on along the minus strand of CATIUR010000003.1, from coordinate 137,453,841 downwards.
GACCTGGTAACTTCTTCCAAACCGGGTACTATTCAGAGCGCCATCCGTATGGCCCATGAACTAACGGCAAACTCTGTCCGCCGTGGTACAACTTCAACCCCATCTGCAAACAACAAACGCAAGTGGGAAGGTAACCCCAACTCATCCAACCAAACCTCCAACAAAAAGCCTGAGTACATTAAGGCTTATTCATCTGGAACTTCGGAGAAGAAAGGGTACAGCGGGAGCAGACCCTACTGTCCCAAATGCAACCGCCACCATGACGGTTCTTGCCCTTGCTCCAACTGCAAGCGGTTCGGGCATCTAGCCAAGGATTGTCGAACCAACATTCCCACCCCCAACACTAATGCACCAAAGGCCTGCTTTGGGTGCGGAAATACAGGGCATTTCAAGAAAGATTGCCCAAAGCTGAAAAACAACAACAACCCTGCTCGCGGCAGATCATTCGTTATCAAGGCTGGGGAAGCCAGACAAGACCCGAACGTCGTGACGGGTACGTTCCTTCTCAACGACCTTACTGCTTCTGTGTTATTTGATACCGGTGCCGATAGAAGCTTCATATCTGAGAAATTTAGCCCTTTACTTGATATTACTCCCACCGCCTTAAATGCTAAATACATTGTAGAATTAGCTAATGGCAACCTGATTGAGACTGATAGCATCATACACAACTGTACACTTAACCTCACGAACGAAACGTTTCCCATTGATTTAATCCCTGTCGAGATCGGCAGCTTCGATATTATTGTCGGTATGGATTGGTTATCCAAGCACCGAGCTGAAATCATCTGTCATGACAAACTCGTTCGCATACCTCTTGTCTCCGGTGGAACCTTAGTCCTACAAGGGGAGACCGGTAGACGGAATCTGAATATTGTATCCTGCCTGAAAACGAGAAAATACCTACGAAAAGGGTACCAAGCCATCCTCGCACATGTAACGGAGAAGAAGTCGGAGGAGAAGCGACTTGAGGATGTTCCGATCGTGCGGGATTTCCCGGAAGTCTTTCCTGAAGACTTGCCCGGACTTCCGCCACTTAGACAAGTTGAATTTCAAATCGAACTTGTGCCCGGAGCTGCACCCGTGGCACGAGCCCCTTACCGTTTAGCACCACCCGAAATGCAGGAGTTGTCTAACCAACTACAGGAACTCCTGGACAGAGGATTCATTCGACCAAGTTCCTCGCCTTGGGGAGCTCCGGTCTTATTCGTGAAAAAGAAAGATGGGTCTTTCCGCATGTGTATCGACTACCGAGAGCTAAATAAGCTAACCATAAAGAATCGGTACCCACTTCCTAGAATCGACGACCTGTTCGACCAACTCCAGGGATCGAGTGTTTACTCGAAGATTGATCTACGGTCGGGTTATCATCAACTCCGAGTCCGTGACAACGATATCCCAAAGACAGCTTTCCGAACCCGTTATGGGCATTACGAATTCCAAGTGATGCCATTCGGGTTGACCAACGCACCGGCCGTATTCATGGACCTTATGAATCGGGTGTGCAAACCATATCTTGACAAATTCGTCATTGTGTTCATCGACGATATTCTGATTTACTCTCGCAATGAGCAGGAACATGCTCAACATCTGAAAACCATTCTAGGACTTCTGAAACACGAAGAGTTATATGCCAAATTCTCTAAGTGTGAGTTCTGGATTCGAACCGTTCAATTCCTCGGGCACGTGATTGACAGCCAAGGAATTCATGTTGATCCCGCCAAGATTGAAGCAATCAAGGGCTGGGAGTCACCGACCACTCCAACCGAAGTGAGACAATTCTTAGGTCTTGCTGGTTATTATCGCCGATTCATCGAAAACTTTTCAAGAATAGCTGTTCCACTAACCACACTGACTCAGAAGGATAAGAAGTTCGATTGGACTGATAAACAAGAGTCAGCCTTCCAGCTATTGAAAAACAAACTTTGCAGTGCACCAATCCTGTCCTTACCCGAGGGCACCGACGAATTCGTAGTTTACTGCGACGCCTCACACCAGGGACTTGGTTGTGTGTTGATGCAACGGGAAAAAGTCATTGCCTATGCCTCACGACAACTAAAAATCCACGAGAAAAACTATACGACCCACGACCTCGAGTTAGGTGCTGTGGTCTTCGCATTGAAAATCTGGAGACATTATCTCTACGGTACGAAAAGCACTATCTTTACCGATCATAAAAGTCTCCAACACATATTCGATCAGAAAGATCTAAACATGAGACAACGTCGCTGGGTTGAGTTACTTAGTGACTACGACTGCGAGATCAAATACCATCCGGGCAAGGCTAACGTAGTTGCCGATGCCTTAAGCCGAAAAGAAAGAGTGAAACCCCTTCGAGTCCGAGCACTTTCCATGACAATTCGTAACGAGCTTCCTAATCAAATCCTTACCGCTCAACTTGAAGCACTCAACGATGAAAACTTGAAAAGTGAAGCCTTGCGGGGCTTGGATAAACAATTCGAAATCAAACCCGATGGAACTCGATACTTCTCTAACCGGGTGTGGTTACCCAAATTCGGAAACTTGCGAGATTTGGTGATGGCTGAAGCTCACAAATCTCGATACTCTATACATCCTGGATCTGACAAGATGTATCATGACGTCAAAGGGTTGTATTGGTGGCCTAACATGAAAGCTGACATCGCCTTGTACGTCAGTAAATGCCTAACCTGTTCCAAAGTTAAGACCGAACACCAAAGACCCTCTGGGTTGCTTCAACAACCTGAAATTCCTCAATGGAAATGGGAACAGATTTCCATGGACTTCATTACCAAACTACCGAAAACTTCGAGTGGTTGCGATACCATTTGGGTGATCGTGGACCGTCTCACGAAATCTGCTCATTTTCTGGCCATCAAGGAAACCGACAAGATGGAGCGTCTGACTCGCATCTATGTCAAAGAAATCATCTCGCGACACGGTGTACCTATCTCGATCATCTCGGATAGGGACAGCCGTTTTACTTCTAACTTTTGGCAATCGCTACAGAAATCTCTTGGTACTCGTCTGGATATGAGTACTGCTTATCACCCACAAACCGATGGCCAAAGCGAGCGAACTATTCAAACACTGGAGGATATGCTACGAGCCTGCGTAGTTGACTTCGGTACTTCTTGGGAAAATCACTTACCGTTGTGCGAGTTCTCGTACAACAACAGTTACCATACCAGCATTAAGGCTGCACCCTTCGAGGCACTTTACGGGCGTAAGTGTCGATCACCTATCTGTTGGACTGAGTTAGGAGATTCCCAACTCACGGGTCCAGAAATCATTCAAGAAACTACTGAGAAAATCGTTGGTATTCAAAACCGGCTGAAAGCCGCACGTGATCGTCAGAAAAGCTATGCTGACGTGAGACGCAAACACCTTGAGTTCCAGGTAGGAGACAAGGTACTTCTCAAAGTGGCACCGTGGAAAGGTGTTATTCGATTCGGGAAACGAGGCAAACTAAATCCTAGATACATCGGACCATTCGAAATCCTTGAAAGGATTGGTCCAGTGGCCTATCGCCTGCAACTTCCTGCTGAACTTAGCAGCGTACACAACACATTCCACATTTCTAACTTGAAGAAATGTCTGTCTGACGAGACGCTGATTATACCGCTCGACGAAGTTCAAATCGATAATAAACTTCATTTTGTCGAGAAACCTATGGAAATCATGGACCGTGAGGTCAAGCAATTGAAACAGAGTCGTATTCCCATAGTAAAAGTCAGGTGGAATTCTAGGCGCGGCCCTGAGTTCACCTGGGAACGGGAAGACCAAATGCGACAGAAATACCCACATCTCTTCCCAGACAACGCACCGTCCGTGCACTCAAGCTAATTTCGGGACGAAATTTCTTTAACAAGGGGAGAATGTAACACCTGCTAAATTAGGATAATTATTTATGCCTAATTGATTGTAACTAGTTGTAATTAGTATGTAATAGGACTAATTGCAGACTCTATTTGTATATATATATAAGGTGAATTATATATATATATGTGTGTACATACGCGATTTGGATTAATCGTACGAATTAACCGGACGGAGTCCGACACAGTTACTTGGTCGTTGGTGACAGAAACTTACCGAAATAATGAGAACATATTTTATTATATAAAATACACAGCGAACAAACATTATTTATAATATCGCGACGACATTTTAAATAATTTAACGAATACGTATTAAACGCGAGTTAAGAATTTTAATACTTCGACAAATGTTTTTATAATTAATTTCAAGGTATTTCATTAAAACATTCCCGTCACCTTTTAAAAATATAACTGCTTGATATAGCGTTTAAACGACGGAGGAAACGAACACTGCGCGGAGCACGGAATGGGGACTGTGAGGTGAGGCTTTCACCTACACCCCACCTCCCTCCTCCTTCTCTTCCTTATTTCTTTCTTTTTCTTTTCTCTTTCTTCTCTCCATTTTCTCTCAAAAGGATCCACCACCACCATCACTCAAAAACGCCAAATAACACCTCAAGGAGCACTCGGATTATACCCTCCGTTTGGAAGAAAAACACCACCGCATCACGATCTACATTCCTATCTTTCCGGATTTTCATTTCGGCATTTCGTAAGTTTCCGACAAAACCCGAAACTCTCCGTTTTTACTCATTTTTACGTTTTTATGGTTTATATATGCTTAAAATGTCCAAAAATGGGTTGGGTAAAAGATTTGGACCGAACGGAAGCTTTTCGACCGATTTTCCGGCCACCAAACTCCGATCAGACCGCTACGTCGCAGAGACGCTGGACTTTCTGCGACGTAGCTCAAAACGTCGCATTTTGTGGCCAACGTCGCATTTAGCGACGTCACGGCCTACGTCGCACAGATATCCCAACGTCGCACTAGCGACGCAGCCTTTTACGTCGCATTAACTTGCGGACGTCGCACATAGCGACGTAGACTTTTACGTCGCAAACCGAACCGACGTCGCATTAGCGACGTCGCCTCCTACGTCGCATTGATTTGCGAAGGTCGCATCATGCGACGTACCTCCCTACGTCGCACCCTACGTCGCATGCTACGTCGCATGCTACGTCGCACAAACCAGAACCTTGAAAAGTCAGATTTTTCTAAGTGTCGAACTTACCCAACTTCAAATACTTATGTCATACGACTTAACAAACGTCATAGAACATACTTTCTATTACAATTACACTAAATTGCGTTATAAATGATAACACTTTGAATCATTATTACAAACCGTCACCAACGGGCCATATTTGTTTTCAAACTACAAACGAATTACTAAACAAACACTTGGACATAATGAGTTGTGTAAACAACTAGCCTAGGTGGTCTTGCGAGACATCTACTTACTTAACCTTATATGTTTAGGCATTTGAAGGTTACGGGTTCGGAGAACCTACGGTTGATATTATTTACTCGTTTATTGATATAAACGTACTTGCAAGGACTCAGGTGAGTCTTACGGCCCCACTTTTACTGTTTTATCTTATTGGGGGAGATACATGCTACTTATTTTTCCTGAACACAAGTACTAAACTGTTTACTATACCAAACGGAATTGCATGAGTTTACTTACAAACAGAAGTCTCTCCATCATATATCGTTAGTTATGGACTTAAGCGCGAACAGTAGTTAATGGATCCATTAGGGAAATGACCCTCCCCACCCGGGGCAGTAGCGCTGCCACGTACCGATTTACACGTATAAACGGGTGACAACTTATTCGTTACGGATGCTTGCTCACTTACGAGCATGTCACGGGAGCAAACATATTATTACGGGTTAAGCTTCGATTATGAGCCTCATGGCAACGGTATAAACTTATTTATTTACATTTGCTGGATTGCAAATACTGATTTTACGATTGCTGGATTGCAATGGCTGATTTTACGCCTACGGGCACTACTAATGAAATCTCGTGTTCAAAGCCGATATTATTGACAAACCTGTGAGATTCACCAACCTTTTGGTTGACACTTTTTAGCATGTTTTCTCAGGTACCCGGATGGAGTAGGATTACTCCAGGATTCTAGCTAGAGTCGCATGATTTCAACACAACTGCATTAACGGAGATTCTTAGCATTATCTTTTGTATATTTTGATTATGTAATAGAATCTCCCGCTACACGCGCGGACTCTAGGGAAACTACATTTTTGTATACGAAAACACTAAGTTTTCAAACACTATATCTATGGAATGTAACTAATTTACAAAACATCTCATTTAGAGGTCGTTTGCTATACATCTTGTGCTTTGTATATTGATTAGTAACACCCCATGTATGCTTCCGCAAAACAGTGAATTTCGGGGGTGTTACATTTTGAGGCACTGTACGGTCGTAGGTGCCGATCACCGATCTGTTGGACTGAAGTGGGAGATAGTCAACTCACTGGTCCTGAACTCATTCACGCCACCACTGAGAAAATTGTGGAAATCCAAAACAGACTCAAAGCCGCACGTGATCGTCAGAAAAGTTATGCTGACGTGAGACGCAAACCACTCGAGTTCCAAGTTGGGGATCGAGTACTCTTAAAAGTATCGCCTTGGAAAGGCGTCATCCGTTTTGGCAAACGCGGGAAGTTAAATCCCAGATAGATCGGGCCTTTTGAGATCCTCGAACGGATTGGCCCCGTAGCTTATCGATTGCAGCTGCCACCCGAACTCAGCAGCGTGCACCCCAACTTTCATATTTCAAATTTGAAGAAGTGTCTGTCTGATGAGACACTTATTATCCCACTAGATGAAATTCATGCTGACGATAAACTTCACTTCATTGAGGAACCCAGCTGAAATTATGGACCGTGAGGTCAAACAACTGAAACAAAGTCGTATTCCCATCATCAAGGTCAGATGGAATTCGCGGCATGGTCCGGAATTCACCTGGGAACGGGAAGACCAAATGCGACTCAAATATCCTCAACTTTTCACTGACTCTACATCAAACACGACTTCGAACTAAATTTCGGGACGAAATTCTTCTAACAGGGGAGAATGTAACACCCGCCAAATTAAGACTAGTAATTAGTGCCTAATCATATGTTAATACATGTAATTAGTTCTTTGTTAGGCTAATTAATGTATCGAATTATATATATTGTTGAATATATACGAAAATGCGATTTGATTAAATCGTACACAATTTAAATCGAATGTATTTCGATTCAATTTAATACGGACGTTGGTGACCAATTCTATTAAATAACGTTTTTATATCAAAAATATTATTATGATAATATTTCGTATTCATTCGGATCATACAAACAAAACTTACACAATTTAAAATATTAAAACGCGCAAACTAAATAAACAAACTTATATTTTATAACCCAAATATAAATTGAATTGTAAAATATTTAAATAAAAGATCGCGTAATAATTTGTATTTTAAAACGTACCAATTAATATGTAAAATAATTATTTAACGTTTGAACGACGGAGAAAACGAACACCGCACGGAGCGGGAATGCGGGGCGAAAAATGGGAGTTAACCTCCCATTCCCACCCTTTTCTCTTTCATTATTTTCTTTCTTTCTCTTTCTCCTCCATCTTTTCTCTCAAAGTTTCATCACCACCAACCTCACTAAATCACAAAATACTACTATCAAACGGCCTTGGATTTCATTACTACTTTGGAATAAAAGACTCACCGCATCCTGATCTACCATCCTATCTTTTCGGATTTCTCATCCGACACTTTGTAAGTTTTCGACAAATCCCGAAATCTCTCGTTTTTAAGTATTTTCACTTGTTAGTAGTTTGTAACAACTTGTAATGTCCTTAAAAGGGTTGGGTAAAAATATTGGACCGATCGGAAACTCGAAAACACGATTTTTACTCGAAATCCGTCGAACAGTCTTAAGTGACGCTATTGTGCCAAAAACGGTGCTAGCGACACTATAGTGTCGCTATGCCTAAGTGTCGCCCCTATAGCGACACTACTTAAGTGCCGCTATAACACATACACCGTCACTTCGATAGTGACGCAATCATATAACTATCAGCAGAAAACATGCGACACTTCGTAAGTGTCGCTATCATCAGCAGAAGCCCATAACTTTCAGTAGAAACGTATGACGTCAGGTTACTACTGATGACGTCACCCGAACCTCATACCGTCACTTCAAGAGTGACGCATACACTACTTAACGACACTTCTCTAGTGCCGCCCTCTATGTTAACCGACACTATTTAACGACACTCCCTTAGTGCCGCCATACTATTTTACACGACACTTCTTTAGTGTCGCTATACTACACGTCACTCCTTAAGTGACGCCCGAATTCTGGAAATATCTATTTTATACGACACTTCTTCAGTGCCGCCATGATACGGAACCCGTCACTCCTTAAGTGACGCATGATATGATACACGACACTATCCTAGTGACGCATACCTTTATACCGACACAGATACCCGACACTCCATAAGTGACGCATAGAACATGTAAGTGACGCATATAAGTGTCGCATAAAACAGCAGGTTTTCAAACTAAATTTTCACTAAGTGTCGAACTTATACAACCTCAAACACTTATACGATACGACTTATAAAACACTTTGGGACACATTTGTAAGTGCAAAACATCTATAACTTGGTAATAATACTTAAAGCTTATTATTTCAAACCCGTCACCAACTGGCCGTACACTTTTCAAACACTTAAACATATCAACCAAATAGTGGAGATTTGGACATTATAGTTGAACGAACAACTACAAGGGTGATCTTTTGAGATACCCAATCATATTTATAACCATCGCGTGTCGTGGACACCCTCAGGTTACAAGTCTTTGGACTTCATACTCGGCTAATCAACTTACGTTTATTTAAACGCTTTCAGACTCAGGTGAGTCTCATAGCCCCTCTTTTACTGTTTTACTCAGGGGTGTGATATATTGCACAACTTTTAACATGTGAACGCAAGTACAAACATTTCACATACTACATGAGTTTTTCGAAACTAATCATTTAAAGTCCTCCGTCAGCATAGTTGTTAATACGTTGTAGCGTGAATATTAGTATATGGTACCATATAGGATTGACCCACTTTGTCCGGGTTAGCAAGCACTAACCGGGTAAACGGACGTACTAATATTTGGGAAGACGAATGTTGATTAGGCATTCGTGGAGGCACCTTGATGTGACGTAAAAAGTCATGTTTTTAGAAGCTTTATTCCTCACATTTTGAACCTTTCTTTAGTAAAAACATTCCAAAACATTGATTATTTACTAAAATACACTAAAGTGGTTCAAAAGTAGACGTTGTGATAAAAATCACTGAAAACACTCTAAAAATGCACAAAACACAGCATTTTAATACAGGCCGATTCCTCCGACCTCATTTTCCTGTCAAGACACACTTCCTAACTTCTACCATCTGTTGTACAGGTAAAATTGAGAAGAAAAAATCTGGAATCAAGTGAAACGGCCAAAGGACGGAGAAACCACTACGCTTTCGGAGCCATTAAAAGTCATTTCAGCTACGCCTAAGCTCTACACATCCAATTTCTGTGAGATTTGCATCATTAGAAGCGTAACGGAATTACGAAACCACAGGTGAAAGAATCAAGTCAAACGGATGCATAACGAAGGAGATACGGACGTTTTAAGCAACGAACGAAATCAGACAGAGCCCGTATACGGCCCCACACACCGTATACGGCCCTTGTGAGACCGTATACGGCCCCCACTACACCGTATACGGCCCCTACAAGGCCGTATACGGCCCCTGCACCCCCATATCGTGCTTCGTTTGCTTGTACGTGCTGCTTCGTGAGTTGTACGTGCGATTTGGTGGTTTGCCTATAAATAGTGGACATCCCCAACACCTCATTCATACCAATTTTCTCATTTCATTTCTTCCCTACACTTTCTCTCTCACACACATCTCTCTCTCTCTATTTTCTCTCTCTAAGGGATTTTCTCTCTCTAGAATTGAGCTAGTTAGAGAGATAGTTAGGCAGAGGTAGCTTTTAGCTTTTGTACGGAGTCACTCCAAGACATTGTATTCGCGAATATCTGTCTGTAATAAATTCGTATCAGGTTCTATTTATATATCTCTTACTTTCCAGTTTTAAACATGTGTTGCTTTGCTTATGCTTGTTTAGGATTGTATGCTAGATATATAATGTTAGGCTAGACATTTCTTTGTGTTTACTATGATGTAGTTATGTTAGAATAGTCAAAATGTTTATGCCATGCTGTTACTCTGCCCGTGTTACTTTAAACTGTGTATGAACTCGTAAACTGAATCTCGAATGTTTATCTATCCAACCTATGCTGTGGTTAGAAGCTTCCTGCTAGAACTAGGCCAATTACTAGTGGTACGTTCTCTACCTATTCTATACTTGATGATCAATGAACTTGGTATGGCTGTGTTCTCTAGGTTGAAACAAATCATAAGAGACACGGAGCGTAGGATTAGAGATAGGTTAGATTCATGTTTATTTGTTATATATCTTTGAGAGAACTTTCGGGATATCTATGATTTAATTATTGGTTATCTGCTATGCTAGGATTACGGTGTTCTGTTATGTGTTACCCTATCGCATGTTCTTGTTTGATTGTTGCCTTAGGAATGATGCATACTAGAGTTATCCCCTGGTTCATATCAGTAACTGTATAATTAGGTTTTCAGACACAGAATATTGGTTTACACAGTGGATTAACATGCATGGAATAGTTGTAATGATTTATATCTGTAATGCTGAACAATTTAACTGATCGTTAGCCCGATTATCCCAACTTGGTCCGCGGGATTATCCCCGTTCGTGTTCTTGTTCAATCAACAATTCACGCTACGATACAGACATCTCTGATGACTGTGAATGGGGACCAGGATTCGAGGATAATCGTCGGTTAAATTGGTCTGTACATTTGGGAGAACTTCCGGTGTATCTGACTTCTATAACTGCTATCCACGTGACATGTTATTTATCTGATTGCGGACAACTCTACGTTAGATATTTAATAGGATCGTAGTTGTAGCTCATTAGGATATAGGAAATCTGCGGGAGTAATGTGGAACCCTAATTAATGTAACGGAAAAACCGTAAAACGCCCTATTACTCGGTATAGTGCTGGAAACACCCATTGGTGGAGTACAAACGTATGGAAGCCGCGGAACGGTCGTAGGTATAATACTTTGCATTAATTATGTTTCTATCCTCTCCAGATTAGTCATCACATCTAGTAGCCTTACCCTTGACTATTCATCAAATAACATTTAACGAAATCATAGTAAACACTCGCTTATCCTCTGTTGACCGAGTCTCCGTACAAACCTCTTTAGTTTTGTTTTCTTTATTTAATTAGCATTTAGTTATAAAAACCAAACCTATCCAAAAGCTTTTAAAAACCCTAGCTGAATCTTCAAAGATAATAAAACTTCCTAGACTCCCATGCCCGTTGTAGTTTGAAGAACGACACCTGAGTCATACATACCACTTGCTGCCCTTTTAGGTCTGTCAGTAGTATACAGCTTAGGATTCCCCTGCTCTACAAATTTAAAACTCACTGTTCGCCACCTCTATTGATGTTGGATCATGTAACACCCCCAAATTTCGGGTTGCGGAAGCGGCCGGGTCGGGTGTTACTAAATCAAATATCACAAGCACAAAGATATATAATGAACGACTCTAAATGAGACGTTGAAAATAGTTATACATTTACCAAATAAAACGTTTACAAAGTTAATAGTGGTTTTCAATTACATAAATTGAAATACAAAAGTAAATGCAGTGTTGTCCCAATTGTTTGAAAACATGCGACTCGAGCTAGCATAGCTTGTAGTGGTCCTAACCCTGCTGGCCACCTGAGAATACATACTAAAACAGGTCAGCTATAAAGCTGGTGAGTTCACAGAGTATTTAATATGAAATCGTGTGATAATACCATCCGTATTATAAAAAGCGGTTATACACCGTATGTTTAGATTTAATGAGTTTGCAAGGACATTACAAAAGTTATATATCGGGGTGTAGGTTACCCTAACCCTATGATTTACTAGATAGTGGAGTTTAGTATGTATCGGCTATTAATCTTTACTTAGAAGTACGGGTTCCTAGAAGTAAGTCACCTGCCCATGTAGGAACCACAACATATGTTGATTAGTTAATAAGTATCCCGAGTCCCAATAATCCAACGGATTATCCCGCAAGTATATAGTTATGAAAGTAGCACTACGTGCATACTTTATGTTCAAGTGCACCACGTGCTTAAGCTGGATAAACAATGAAGCACCACGTGCTTAAGGTCAAATGTAGCGAGGCACTCCGTACCTGAGGTGCGTAATAGGTATGCATATGTATGAAGCACCACGTGCTTAGCAATGTAGTAATGTATACATCAACATGTATAGGTAATCAGTAGTAGCACCACGTGCCCAGTAGTGGTTCAACGAACCCGGAAGTAGCACAACGTGCCAAGTAGTGGTTCAGCGAACCCGGAAGTAGCACAACGTGCCAAGTAGTGGTTCAGCGAACCCGGAAGTAGCACAACGTGCCCAGTGATGGCCCTACAGGCTCGGCAGTAGCATAACATGCCTACTGTGTGATCATATGAAGCATTACATGCTTGTTTAACGTTAATGAAGCACTACGTGCTTAATGGTGTAAATAGGGTGTGTACATGTATATATATATGTAAGCGAAGCACCGCGTGCTTGTTAGTGTAAGCGTGTGTACATCATCATGTACATGTAATCGTAAGTAGCACCACGTGCCAAGTAGTGGTTCAACGAACCCGGAAGTAGCACAACGTGCCCGGAAGTAGCGCAACGCGCCCAGTGATGGCCCTACAGGCTCGGCAGTAGCATAACATGCCTACTGTGTAATCAGATGAAGCATTACATGCTTGTTTAATCGTTAATGAAGCACTACGGGCTTAACAGTTTATGTATGCATAAATTAGTGTAAGCTATCTACAGATAAACACTACACTCAATTTATGTGTGTTTATTACCCTACGGTAATGTTGAAGGTGTAATCTAACAATCTACACCTATGAGTAAAGTTTAGTGTTCACAATGCATCTAAGTGTGACTAATCACCACCTAGATGATGGGCGTATCATGTCATGTCTAGATGCGTATAAATGTCACCTAGCTATTCGGATTAGTACATAATGCCTAATTAGTGTGTCATTATATCACTTAGTTGTCGAAAAGTACCTGCAGCACTTAAATGATGGATACTATCAGTCGGTTCTATAAATCGTAACTTGATTAGTAAGTGTGGTCTCTAGGTTGTGTTTCACGAGTAAACTAGCCAAATCTAGTAATACTGAATCGTCGATGTGACGAAGTGTTTAAATGTTGTTCCTTGTATAATTCTAGTTGTTGTCTTGCTAAGGCACACTTAGCTTGCATATGATGTACAGTTGTCTCGAGGGTGTTGGAATCTAATATGTCATTTGCAAACATTTGTAAAGCAGTTGTAAATTCATTTACCAATGAAAAGTAAGTAAATCATGAGTATGTATCTCCCCCGAAATCAGTGAAAACAGTAAAAAGGAGGGGCTATGAACTCACCTGAGGAGCTAGCGTCCTAATGTAACGAGTCGTGTCCAAATATGATCTCCTAGTGTCCTAAACACGAGAGATTTCGTAGGTTTGTAAGTGTGGTTCTTGATTGGGGAAATCGTAATAATAATTCATATTATTATTGGGTTCGAGTTTTTGTATTTAAATTGTCACTTGAAAACGTCTTCCGATACTTAGAAAAATTTGGTTATTTTCTGTTTTCTGCGACATAACATGCGACACAAAAATGTGTCATGCGACACAATCATTGTGTCGCATAGTGCGACACAGAAGCTCTGCGACACAGTGGTTGTGTCGCATAATGCGTGTGATGCTAAATCAATAGCGACATAAGGGTTGTGTCGCATGGAGTCTGCGACACAAGGTACGACACAAGAATACGACATAAGGGTTGTGTCGCATGAGTAATCCATGCGACACAGTATGCGACACAAGGCTTGTGTCGCATTCAAGAACAGCAGCCCAGAAACTTTCGGGTTTCGCGTTTTTCCGGCCAAAATCGCATATCAAACTCATTTTCAAGCTGAAAAATCGTGGTTTCTTGGTTGTTTAGGTTATAACTAAGTTGTGTAAACATTATTACTGTTAGTCCCTGTTTAACTTAATAAACAATCTTACTTAATAAGCCTTGAATATATTATTGAGAAGTTGCGGAATCACACTCAATAATATTAAGAAGATCAATGAATATTAATTAAATTAATGAACACAATAATATACCGAAAGCTTCAATCTTATTAATGATATAAGACGAATACACTTGATGTATTAGGGTTACAGAAAACCTTGAAGCTGCGCAAAAATCATTAACCTATCTAGGTCTAAAGGATCTCTATTTATAACATATAGAGTCCTATACAATCTCCTACAAATATGGAATAAAATAACTTCCATAACCGACTCATACTTATCACAAAATCATAAACAGTTTTAACTACCATTCTGATGTAAACAGTTGTAACTATTACACATTCAGTGGTAACTGCTTCAATTGTAATATGCGACTAAGTACAAATACATAATCAGTGTTAACTGTTTCATACATAACTAACAGTTACTAATACATAAGCAGTTTTAACTACTTACAGACACATAACTATCAGTTGTAATCTATCTTCAAACAGTTGTAACACTTGTCTTCTCTTCAGTTTTCTTCTATCAGTTGTAACTTCGTAAAGACAGTTTTAACCTTTAAAGCAAACAGTTTTAATCACTTGTACTCTGTCTTCTCATCAGAACTTCAACTCAGACCTGAAACAGTTTTGACCTAACAATCTCCCCCTAAACTTAATCTGTACTTCACAGCATTAAGTTTCTTTTAATCCTCCATTATAAGCTTCACAAAATTCTTTCAAAACTGTTAGTCTTTTCTTCTCTTCCTCCTATCAATCTCTTCCTTCTTATAAATCTGATTTAACACCATATATACCAGTTCTAGAGCTACATCATCTAACACTGCAACTTGCAACCTTGCATTTCTCAAGCTCATCAAAAATCTCAGATTGATATCATAAAATCTATCTGTCAATAACCACATAAACACTGCATCCTCCATAACAATCTGATGTACTCCAGGTTTAGCATGATAAATCCAATTTCTGACCTTGCTAAAAGTAGCAAACTGAAATGGAAACTCTTCTGGCTCAAACATAGCTTTAATCCAATGCCATGTAACCTTTTCAACCAAATTATCAAATCTTTTTAAATCTAACTTCTTTTCCATTCCAATCTCATACATCCTCACCAAATCAGTTCTACTAATCCTCTTTATCAAATCCCTAAAAGATCTCCACCAAGATATATTTCCATCTGCTCTTTCAACTTTAATCTTGTGAATCTTAACAGGATTGACAAATTGCTCTATAGACCAATCAATAATACCAGGTAATTCAACATTAATTACCTCAGATTCCATAGGCTGTAACAAAATAAACTCCTTCAATTCATCAATATTCCTTTCTCTATCAGGAATTTCATCTAACTCTCTCTTCTTTTGCTCAAGCTCATCTTTCCTCCTCTTTTCAGCTTCTATCTTTTCTCTTTTTTCTTTTTCTTCCTTTTCCTTCAATTTTCTTTCTTTTTCAGCCTTTTTCCTTTCCTTTTCAACTTCCTGCTTTTTCTTCTCAGCTTCTTTCTTTTCTGTTTCTTTCTTTTCAATTACATCAGGATTCAACTCATCTTTATCCCATAACTCCTGCAATCTCTCTAAACTCATCTGTTTCAATGCATTCAAAGGAATAATTCCACATTTTAGCTTTGCAATTAAATTCTTCTTCATTTGAGCTTTTGTTGGTGGTTTTGCAGCTTTCTTCTTTCTTGCTTCTTCTGCTTTCTTCTTCTTAAGCTGATCAACTAAATATTCAATATCATCCTGTCTCTGCTCTTTCAACAAATACTCATCCCATTCTGCCACTTGCTCTTTTGTCATTTTTACAAACTTTCCTTCCTCAATCTCAACATCAATCAAGCCCTCTGCATTTAGCTCAGCCTGTAATCTTTCTGCATATTCAGTATCATGAGCAGTTACTTCTGGTGGCACTGGTTTTTGCTTCTTCTTCTTTGGTTCTTCTACCAGTTTTTCCTTGCCCTTAGCTTTTGGATCTATCTTTGGCAATTCTTTCTGTTGAACAGGAGCAGCAGCAGGTTCTCTAATTTGAAATCCAGGCAAAGATGGTTGTTGTGAAGATTTCTTCTTTGGAGTTTCAACCTTCTTTCCTGTTCCAGTCATCTTAGCAGTTTTAACTGGAATGCTCTTCTTTCTAGTTTTTTCAACTTGTTGAGCATCAGTTTTAACTTCAGTCTTCACTTCTTCTTTTTCAACTGCTATCTCAGGTTTACTCACCTCTTCACCATCATCCTCATCAATCTTTAACTCCTCAGTCTTATCATCCAAAATCACCTCTGTAGTCTGCTCCACTGACCCAATAACCTCAGTATGATCAGACCCAACAACCTCAGTATTATCAGACTTATCTTCATCTGCCACTGATTCCTTCATTTCTGTTTCCACTGTCTCAAACACTGACTCATTAACCTCTGGCTCTGTAGGTGGTGTTGGAGGTGTATGCACAAATTCATCTTCCACTGGTTGTTCCATTTCAATGTCTTCATCAACTTTTTCATCATCAGACACAACCTTCTCATTCTCATTCCTCTTATCACCCATATTTGTCCATACCTTCTCCCCCTTTTTGAAAACATTTTGTCTAAAATTATAATGCTCCTCAGGTTCTGAAGTATCATGAACCACATATCTCCTTCCTTTCTTCAAACACTTAATAACAACCTTCTCTAACTGCTTCACTTTCCTCTGCAACTGAGTTATAACTTCATCCTTAGCCTTATTCTTCTTCCTCTCTTGTACAAACTCAGCCCATACATAATCAATCATTTTCGTCAATTCCAAGTTAGTTCTAGCCTCAACACCTTCAGAATGTGAATCCTTTGGTGAATCATTGACATCATTAAACTCTGACTCATGCCTAGCATGATCATCAAAGTTCCCTTGGTTCTTGGTACTGGGACCACTAGGATCATCTACAGGTGTAGAATCATGTCCATGTGTTGCCTCTGATTGGGTCTTATTAATGTTACTTCTGTCCTGCTCTGCCAGTGGGCTAGAAGCAGTAGAAGCAGCCCTCTCAGAATGGTCACCCCTCTCCTTATGGACCACATGTTGTTCTGGACCACTGTCCATTGACTGAGATGACTGAGCAACATGATCCTCAGACATCTGTGTTCTAGCCTTTTTGGCTCTAGAAGATTTGGCTGTTTTGGTCCCTTGTTTTCTCTTAGTACCCCCAACTACTGTGGGTTGAGAAGTGGTAGGTGGAACCATTCTCTCAGTAGTTGGTTCAGCTTCAGTTGGTAGTACTGATGCTGTGGTGGAAGGTGCAGAAAGCATTGTAGAAAATAATGCTGTAACCTTCCCAGAAAATTTAGTATCTCTCTTCATATTTACAAAAACTTTTGGTTTAAAAGAGACAATACCAATAATCTTTTCAAGTGCAGTTATATTAGGAATTTGTTCATTTAAGAACAACTGCACAAAACGTGGATACATCAAAAACTTAATCTTTGGCTGCTCAATGTTTCTAAGCATACCAGAAAATATCAGATTTGAAAAATTAAACCTTTGACCAGTTGCAAGACAAGCAATTGCATAAGCAATGTTGCTTCCAAACTGCTCAAAAGATGATCTCTTAGATGATAAGCAGTGTAAAATTGTATGTATTAAAAATCTCCACTGATGAGAAAATAAGGTTTTCTGAAAAGTAAAAATTTCAAAAGAACCCTCATAACCCATCAATCGTAAAGTATCATACATAACAGTATCCTCTAAAAAAGATATACCTGCCTCATCATCTAGTTGTAATGAAGCTCTAACAGTAGCTTCTGTGATTACAACACGTGTATCCATAACTTCTGAAACAATTCTTTTAATCCCCTGTTCCTCTTCTATTGATGCATTCACCCAGAAATTATTGATATGATCGTGAGATATTCTGGGTGCTACAGTGAGAGCATGACGAATATGTGAAGCACGAAGAAAATCAATGATTTCCACATACTCATTTGCCTCCGCAGGTTTCATTAAGAATGCAATCATATTGTGATCTTTTCCAATCGGTAGTTGAACAGTAGACGAAGTCGATGCCATGATAAGAAATCAAGTAATCGAGAAGAATCGAAGATGTTTTGACAGAATCGAAAATCAAAGAGACTTATCGCAGTTGTTTGTATGTGAAATTTTGAAAGCGTAATGAGAAACCCTAAGTGTTGAGAGTTAAGTACTGAAATTAAATCAGTTGTAAGCCCTAATTTGATCAGATCCCCAATTATCACTAAAACAGTGTTAATTAAACAAAATCACACGTTCAGTGATAACTGTGAAAATAACCATCAGTGGTAATCAACACTTGGTTTCTCAAATGCATCATTTACATAATTAAGCTAGCAGTGCTAACTTGTACAAGCAGTACCAACCGACCAAGGCAGTGCTAACTTAATACAAGTAGTACTTCAGTTCTAGCAAAATCACATAAACAAAGCAGTGGTTGAATTTTTTTTTTTTTTTTTTTTTTTTTTTTTTTTTACCGAAAGCAAACTCCATAAGCAGTAAAAACGTCAAAAAAAACACCTGCATAAGTTAGACTCCAAGACATAGCAATATAACCTGCAGTGGTAATTTCAAACAATAATACAAGTATACAGTGTTAACTATACACCAACAGTGGTGAAATGATTATTACCACTGTTTATAATAAAAGTAAGAAACAGTGATAACGATACACATTACACACAATCAGTGTTTAATTAACAAATCAGTATTAACCCAAATTGAAATCACAGTGGATATTATTCACAGAAAGCAGTAACAAGAGAAATAACTTATGACAAATTGATCATTCCAATACTAGTAACCAAGAATGTGAATCTGCCTACATCAAAAGCTTTTGTAAACAGATCAGCAAACTGATTATCAGTATGAACTTTCAAAATTTGAATAAGTCTTTTCTCATTACAATCTCTAATGAAATGATATCTGATTTCAATATGCTTTGTTTTAGAATGTTTAACTGGGTTATTAATAATACTGATTGCAGAGCTATTATCAATAAAAATAGGAGTATTAAGAAAGGTAAAACCATAATCTAGCATCTGATTCTGAATCCATAGCACTTGAGCACAGCAACTTGCA
This sequence comes from Helichrysum umbraculigerum, assembly GCA_949592205.1. NCBI lineage: Eukaryota > Viridiplantae > Streptophyta > Magnoliopsida > Asterales > Asteraceae > Helichrysum > Helichrysum umbraculigerum. The sequence goes on along the minus strand of CATIUR010000003.1, from coordinate 137,434,627 downwards.
GCTGCTACATATTCTGCCTCTGCTGTAGATGTAGATACAGTGGTTTGTTTCTTGCATTGCCATGAAACCAATCTTTCTCCCAAAAATTGACAACCTCCTGATGTAGATTTCCTGTCCAAGTTAGCTCCTCCATAATCACTATCTGTGTAAGCTATCAGATCAAAAGAATTAAACTTTGGATACCAAAGGCCCAATTTTGATTGACCCTTCAAATATCTAAAAATTCTTTTGACTGCTAGAAGATGTGATAGCTTTGGATTAGCTTGAAATCTTGCACATAAACACACTGCAAACATGATGTCAGGCCTTGATGAAGTAAGATACATAAGTGACCCAATCATAGATCTGTAAAGATGTTCATCCACACTCTCCCCCTCAAGATCTGCATGTAATTTCTTGTTTGTTTCAACTGGTGTGCTTGCAACTTTAGCATCTTTGTACCCAAACCGATCCAGTATATCATTCACATACTTACTTTGATGAATAAAGATTCCTTCTTTCTGTTGCTTTACTTGTAGCCCCAAGAAAAATGTTAATTCCCCCATGGAGCTCATCTTGAACTTTTCATGCATCAATGATTCAAACTCCTTGCAAAGACTATCCTTTGTTGAACCAAAAATGATATCATCTACATAAACTTGAACCAGTAGTATATCATTCTTAATTCTTTTAGTAAACAAAGTTTTATCTATTGCACCCCTTTTGAATCCATTCTGCAACAGATAATCTGAAAAAGTATCATACCAGGCTCTAGGTGCTTGATGTAAACCATAAAGAGCTTTATCCAGTTTGAAAACTTTATCAGGAAATTTAGAATCTTCAAACCCTGGTGGTTGACATACATAGACCTCTTCCTGTATAGTGCCATACAAAAAAGCACTCTTAACATCCATCTGATACACAATGAAACCCTTGAATGAAGCATAAGCCAAAACAATCTAATTGCCTCTATCCTTGCAACAGGTGCAAAAACCTCATCATAATCAATCCCCTCTGCTTGTGAATACCCCTGTGCAACCAATCTAGCCTTGTTTTTGATCACTATACCTCTTTCATCCTTCTTGTTCTTGAAAATCCATTTAGTACCAATTGCCCTCTTCTCTTTAGGCAAATCAACCAATGTCCAAACTTCTTGAATCTTAAACTGAAGCAACTCCTCTTGCATAGCTTCAATCCAACTAGGATCTCTCAAAGCTTCAGTAACCTTCTTTGGTTCTGTTTGAGACAGAAAACAGGCAAACAAAGAAGTATTTACAGCTTCTGTATCAAGATTTACTTCTTCCTCATTTGCTGAAGCTTCAAACACCTGACTTTGATTTCTTGTTTTAACAACTGATTCAATATCTCCTATTACATTCTCAAGTGGATGATCTTTATGAGTAATGTATTTAGATACTTCTGTTTCTTGAATACTCTCCTCTAAGTTGGTAAAATTTCCTTCTTGACCAGACTCACTACTTGACACTTCTCTTGCAATTCTCTTTGACAAAGGAGTAGAACTCATCAAATGTAGATAATTCAATTGTTCCTGCTCTGTGTCAAGATGCTTTGTAGGTGTCTGATCAACATTCACACCTGCCTTTGTAGACTTCTGTACTGGACTCATATCACTGTCTTCTGTACTGTCTTCAATAACAGGTCTATCAGAATCATCAACATGAGAAAATGATGTTTCATCTGATTTTCCTGTTTCCACATCCTGTGATGTCATTGGTTGATCAGTATCAAACACTTCTGGAGGATCAGGAGACCAAATTGGAAATAATATATATTCCAATGAATCATTCTTCTTTCCAACTGATTTTCCTGATTTTTCTCTACCTTCATCATCACCTGTTCCTGCATTTGTACCTGCACTTGTACCTGCACTAGTATCCACATTTGTATATCTAAAAGCAGTATTAAGTGCATCAATATCAAACAGTGATTCAGGACCTTTTCCCTCAGGATTAACAGTGTTTTCATTAAAAGTAATGTGCACTGTTTCTTCTATGATTCTGGTCCTTTGATTGAATACCCTATAAGATTTACTTTGAATAGAATAACCAACAAATATCCCCTCATCAGCCTTACTCTGAAACTTACCTAAGTGATCTTTGGTATTTAAGATTGTACAAGGACACCCAAAAGATTTTAAGAAACTAACCAAAGGCTTTCTCTTAAACAACAGTTCATATGGTGTCTTGTTATGAGGCTTAACAACTAATACTCTATTCTGAACATAACAAGCTGTGCTAACTGCCTCTGCCCAAAAAGACATAGGTAGCTTTGCATCAGATAGCATGGTTCTAGCAGCCTCAATCAGTGTCCTATTCCTCCTTTCAGCTACTCCATTTTGTTGAGGAGTTCTAGGTGCACTAAATTCTCTCTTAATACCTTTAACTTCACAGAATTTATCCATCTCATGATTTTTAAATTCTGTTCCATTATCACTTCTGATGATTTTTACTCTTTTATTCAATTGATTTTCCATCTTAGTTATAAATGATCTAAGTATTTCACCTGTCTCATCCTTTGTCCTAAGAAAGAAAACCCATGTAAATCTAGAATAATCATCAATAATCACAAGACAGTAAGACTTTTTCCCCATACTACTTATACTGGTTGGTCCAAATAAGTCCATATGCAATAAGTGTAATGGTGTGATATTTGTGTTCACAGATTTGGACTTAAATGAGGATTTGTGTTGCTTTCCCTTTTGACAAGAAACACAATGGTCATCACATGAATAGACCTTTTCAGGCAAACCTCTAACAAGCTTGTTTTTGACAAGTTTATTAATGGTTTTGAAATTCATGTGACACATCCTCCTATGCCACAGTTCAGATTCATTCACACTTGCTTTAGAAATAAGACAGTTTAAATCAGGTTGAGGTGTCATATTTACTATGTCACACTTATATACATTATCTTGTCTTGGAATTCTCATCAAAATCATGTTTTCTGGTATTTTGAATTCTTTGGACAAGATAAGGCATTCAGTGTCAGTAAAAATAACTGGGTTCTTTTTATCTGTGATTTGACTCACACTTAGTAAATTATACCTCAGTTGCTCCACAAAATAAACATTATCAAAACTTAGCTTTTCACTCTGAACTGTTCCTTTCCCTGTGATCCTTCCTCCTTTTGGATTGCTTCCAAAAGCTACATATCCTCCATCAAAAGATTTAAAGTCCTGCAGCTTTTCTTTGTCTCCAGTCATGTGCCGTGAGCATCCACTATCAATATGCCATAAGCTCTTAGGCTTGCCCTGCACAAATAGTCAAAAAGAGAATTAATTTCTCTTGGGAACCCAAACCAATTTGGCTTTGGGTTTCCCATGTGCATTCACATAATCAACTTTCTTAAAGATTATTGATTGTGAAGCACTGTTGGTATTTGGATCTGTTAATTTATCAGACTTAATAGGTGTCCAAATCCAACTAATTTTAGACTTAACAGTGTTCTTTGGCTTAACAGTTTTAACTGTTTTACCAATTGACGATTCAGTGTTAATTTTGTTAACACTGTTTTTGAAATCAGTTACCACTGTTTTAGTCTTTGAGCTTTTGGCTAATTTTGTTATTACTGCTGCAGTAGATTTACCTGTAACAGTGTTTAACATCGTAGCCTTTGAGTTTATCTTCTGAACTCTGGCAGTATGATCAACTTTTGATTGAAAGTTTTGTTTGTTAATCATATTTGCTTTTGTCCATGACTGTTTTCTAATCCTTTGAACATTCTCAGGATTATGATAGCAGTCATATTTAAGATGACCCATTTTTCCACATATAAAGCAAGACTTTTCTTTAATCACAGTAACATTATTACCCAGTTTTTGTGAAATCATTTGATTCCAATTTCTTTGATTACCTCTGGGTTTTTGATTTTGAAAACTCTGTGAAGAAGAAGTACTTGCTTTACATTTACAATTCACACAGTTATTCACAACAGATTCAACAACAGGTTTAGTAACTGAGTTAACTGTATTACTAACATATCCTAACCCATGTTTAGATTTGTTAGTATTCAAACTCACCTTCTCTAAGTCCAGTTTAACCTTCTCCTTGAACATTTTCTTACCCTCTTCTAGTTTATCAGTTTTGAGATTAACAACTAGATCAGTAATTACTCTTTTCACATCCTCACATGTTGACTCAGACTTATATGATTCAGATTTCACACTCTTCTCACTATCAGATGTTCTATCACTCTGATCATCTTCTTCAGTCCAGTCACTTACTTCACCTTCTATAAACAGATCATCATCAGATAAACTTTTAATTGGATCAGCCTTTTTAACCTCATCTACCATTTCTCTTTTAAGTGAATTGATATCAATTTCACTTTTGGGAGGAAAGTAGGTGTGATTATAAGGTGGAGGTACATTGTTGTATCCTAATCCAATCTTAAGTTTATCATGAATCTGTGAATTAATAAGTTTATTTACACTCTTTGAAGCATGTTCTAATTTACTTACATCAAGCCTTATACTATCTCTTTCACATGTGACCTCAGTAAGTTTCTTAGATAACAAATCAACTTTATCTTTAAAAGAGTCTCTCTCCCACCTAGCATATTCAATATCATACTTAAACTGTGTTGCATTGACTTCATATGCCTTAATTTGATTTTCCAGATTTTCAATGACAGCTATAGTGTGTTTACTTTTGATTTCCCATTGTTTTAGTTCCTCACACACTTTTATATTATGATCTCTGTAGTGTTTAACAGTTTGTTTACAAACAGCAGAACATAATTTATTTTGTACCTCAGTAGGAACTTCTGACTTTTTGTCAGATTCTGCAATGGCCATGAGACATTGATTCTTCACAACATGCTCTTCTTGATCACTCCAATCCCATCCACAGCCATCCATAGACACCAAAGCATTTGCTGAAGCCCCCTGAATTGGAATGTTTCTTGTCTGTGTCCCATTGCTTCCAGATCTCTGACCATTACCATTCTGCTCTTGCCTAGGGTTTCTGCATTCTCTGGCAAAGTGTCCCATCTTGTGACAGTTGAAACACTCAATCTTGCTCTTATCAAACCAATTTGCATCATTCCTCTTGTATGCAAAATTATTTCTACCAGTCCTCTGCATAAACCTTTTTGCTCTTTGAGTAATCAATGCAATTTGCCACTTGATGTCCATCTCCTCTAGATCATCACCATCGAATTGTTCCAGATCTTCATTAGTAAGTGAAGAATTCACATTACTTGCAAAGAAAGATTCTAATATTTGATCATTAGAACTATTTGATGATGATCCTGCTCCCCCTGAAACATGTGTAGAACCCATTTGACTTGATTCTGCTTTTGTTCCAGCCATAGACATAAAAGCAGCATTATGACTGTATCCAGTAGCTTGCTTCTTACTCTCAACCTCAGACTCAAAGTTCCTCAGATCATTGTATATATCTTCTAGTTCCTTAACTTCAATGTCTGAACTCTGCCTCAATCCAACAGTATAAATTGTCCATTCATCACCTAATGATCTCAAGAACTTTCTGTTAAGATCTTCTTTGTCAATCTTAACCTTGTGATTTTCCAATTCTCCAACTAATTTAGTAAACCTATCAAAGGTTTGAGTTAGAGTTTCAGATTTCACATGGCTAAAATTTTCAAATTGTTGTTTTAACAGAGATCTTTTATTCTTTTTGGTGTTATCATTACCACCAAACCTCTTCTCAATTGCCTCCATTAATAACTTGGGATCTTCACAATTATCAAATCTGCTCTGATGCTCATTCGGAATGGATAGCAAAAGAGTACTAAGTGCTTTGTACTCAGTAGATCTGATTTTCCTCTCTGCTTCAGATGTTGGTGGTGATCTTGGTTGCTTTACTCCATCACCATCAAGCGTTACTGGTATACCATTAACAACAACTTCCCACATCTGATAATCCGTGAGAAGCATATATTGCCTGATTCTGACCTTCCATAGGTCAAACTCATCTGGTTTAAGCATTGGTATCTTCGTTGCTTGAATCCCTTCATTGCCTTCAGACGCCATTGAGATCAAAACTTAATATCTGAACTAAACTCAAATACTAATACTAATAATCCCAGATCTTCCTGTCTTCAAAGCTTCACCTGCTCTGATACCACTTTGTTAGTCCCTGTTTAACTTAATAAACAATCTTACTTAATAAGCCTTGAATATATTATTGAGAAGTTGCGGAATCACACTCAATAATATTAAGAAGATCAATGAATATTAATTAAATTAATGAACACAATAATATACCGAAAGCTTCAATCTTATTAATGATATAAGACGAATACACTTGATGTATTAGGGTTACAGAAAACCTTGAAGCTGCGCAAAAATCATTAACCTATCTAGGTCTAAAGGATCTCTATTTATAACATATAGAGTCCTATACAATCTCCTACAAATATGGAATAAAATAACTTCCATAACCGACTCATACTTATCACAAAATCATAAACAGTTTTAACTACCATTCTGATGTAAACAGTTGTAACTATTACACATTCAGTGGTAACTGCTTCAATTGTAATATGCGACTAAGTACAAATACATAATCAGTGTTAACTGTTTCATACATAACTAACAGTTACTAATACATAAGCAGTTTTAACTACTTACAGACACATAACTATCAGTTGTAATCTATCTTCAAACAGTTGTAACACTTGTCTTCTCTTCAGTTTTCTTCTATCAGTTGTAACTTCGTAAAGACAGTTTTAACCTTTAAAGCAAACAGTTTTAATCACTTGTACTCTGTCTTCTCATCAGAACTTCAACTCAGACCTGAAACAGTTTTGACCTAACAATTACACCCAAACATTACACTAAAATGATTAAATCTAAAAATTTAGGAATTTCTTACAATTGCGAATCGAGGTCAAACGAGGAAGAAGATGATGATGTTGCCTTTGTAAATGTTGTTCCTCTCTTGTTGGTGATTCCGAAAATGTAAAATTCGTGGGTCGATTTGTAGTTCCGAAAATTTGTGGTAATTGGGTGGAGAGTGTTTGTGTGTGTAAAATGAAAGGGAATGGGAGAGTGAGGTGGGGTGGAGGTGGGTTTTACCCAATTCCAGATCCCGCTTCGCGGACTGTGGTCTCCAACCACAGTGTAAAATACTCGTGTTATATTTGTCAATTGTAATAAAAATTAATACTTTTAATTTATATAAAATTGGTTTATTTGTTTTTGAAATATTTACTAGTTGAAACATTTTATAAAATGAAATGTTTTGGAATAAAGTTTTTATAACTCTATTTTGTATGTTTTTATTTTATTCCTAAACGTGATTCATAAATAATCGTTCGCGACATATATGTAACTAATACATATTTATATATATGTAATTACTCAAATACTTCGTTGATACGCATATGAAATATGCGATTTAAGAAAAGTTAAATTGGACCCGAATTTTGGTCCTTTTTGACCGGGTGTTACATTCTCCCCCCGTTAAGAAAATTTCGTCCCGAAATTTAAAGTAGGGTCGTGGTCGCGTGGAGTCTGGGGAGCAATGCACGTACAAGGGATTTATCGAGTAACTTGTATACATAAGGTGTCTATGACGAGGTTGGATAGCCGTCAACCGATGACTGTATTGTAGTTTTTCATTGTAGTCACGTCCTGACTATATTGTTTGTTTGAGGTATGATTAATTTGTGGTGGCTAGGTAACCGTTTACGTCGTAGTCCATTAAGGACTAGATAATTGTCACATAGTGACCGTCTTATGAATCGTCCTATCAGGACTAAATACCTAACAGATAATAATTTAGCTAGTCTGCTGAAAGCAAACTCTAAGCTTAACTTTGCCCTAAGCGTTTGAATTTTCCAAAATGGTGTGAGGGATGACACCTAGATGTTTAACGAGTTAAAGGATTAAGTTGTTGAGAAAGGACATAACCTTCCTACCTTAGAGATCCCGCTAGGCGTTGTTGTAAAGTCTCGGGCAGTCTCTTTTGAGGTGTCCCGGGTCTCCGCATTCGAAACAGACCTTCGGGCCGTTCGGGTTTGAGATAGTAGTAGGGACTCTGCAGTTCTTAGTTGGGTGTCCATAGCTTTTGCACCTATTGCATGGCGTGCCACACGCCCGCGTATGATGGCTTTCGCATTTGGGGCAGAAGGGTTTGTTTCCCTTGTATTTCTTTTCTCCGGGTTTGATTATATTGAGTGGTACGGGTTCAGGTCTTAAGGTTAGCTCGTGGCTATTGCTGGGATTTCCATCCCATTTCCTCTTGCTATTGGGATTAGGAGATCGAGGGTGTGACTCATTGTCGGCTCTCATTGCCATTAGTTCATGAGCTAAACGTATGGCGTTTCGGATGGTTGTAGGTGCGGATGAGATGACGTTCCCTCGGATAGGTTCGGGGAGACCTAGAATGTATTTTCTGATACGCGTGGACTCTGAGTTTACTATGTTTGGGCATAAAGGTGCCAATTGTTGGAATCGAGTGGTGTATGAGGTGATGTCATTCCCTTTTACAGTGAGGCTCCAGAGTTCAACCTCGAGTTGATGTATTTCCTCATTAGGGCAGTACTCCTCCTTGAGCATTTGTTTCAGTTCCTCCCAATGCATCCCGTAAGCAACGTCGGTGCTCACGGAATGAACTTGGGAGTTCCACCAGGTAAGTGCACCTTCCTCAAAAGTGCAGGTAGAGAGTCTGACCTTGCGGTCGTCAGGACATTCACAGAGACAGAATACGGATTCCATTTTCTCAATCCACCTAGTTAAGCCAATAGCTCCTTCGGTTCCCGAGAAGTGTAGTGGTTTGCACCTCATAAATTCTTTATAAGTGCAGGGCCTCATTTGGAGTGGGTTGTTTAGTGTGGCCCCACCGTCTGTTCGTATATTTCGTGAGAGTAACGCATCGGTCACTCCTTGAGCAATGTATCGGGCGAGATCAGCCTCGTTGAAAGTCAGTTGTCTTGAAGACATGTTCCTTTAAGAAAAGGCAAATGTGTGTAAGTTGTCGTGATAGTGTTGATTTCTCCAAGTATTTTATAAGAATGAGATAGGATTCTATATCCGCATCTAAGTTGAGGTTTCCAGTTTTGTGTGTGGCGGACATCGTCCCGCGTTACGTGATTTTTGAAGTGACGATTTTTGTTCCTATCGAGTTATCAAATCGTTGTGTTTATTTGTTCACTTTCCCAATGATGGAATTTAGTTAAGTAGTTTTGATTGGCAGTCATAATCGTGACCAAGTAGTAGTATTTCTCATAGTCGTTCAAGGTTATGCTATGGTGATGATCCTACAGATCATAATGCAGTACTAACCTACCGTGTGTGCAGCACCATGTGTTATAAGTGTAGTACTAACTGTACCATAAATGCAGTACTATTTGTACTGAAATGCGAAGTCAACATACCATGAGTACAGTGTCCTTGTAAATGCAGCACCATGTGCCGTAAAAGTAGTGCCACGCACTGTAATGCAGTACTCAAAGTACTGTTGGTAGGTAGGGACCGTATATTTCTTGAACGTAGCCTCCAAGGCTGTATGTGTATAAGTCGTGGGATTTCTATACGTAGCACTAGGTTTAAACTAGGTATGTATTTATTGATTAAAGCATTACCCACTTAATTTGTCGTATATACATATATGGTGTACACGTAACTATACAAGTATACGTACATAATAAGAGTTAGGTATGACACCTCGTGCCCAGTTAAGTAAGTGTATATGTATATATGTAAATCGTTCATGCAACTATAACAAGTCTACATGAAAAATTGAAGTAGCACCTAGTGCTATAATGCAGTGCTATCAGCAATGTTTTGTGTTTGTAGTACCGAAGTACTATGAAATGCAGCACTACGTGCCGTTATGTAGTGCCCGCGGCACCGTAATTGCAGTACCCATGTACTGTGAGTGTAGCATCAACATGCTATGATTTGTAGTATTAACATACTATGGAAGCTGCACTAACGTGCTCAAATGGTGGTATCAACATACCGTGAAATCGTGGCATCACGTGCCGTTGTGGTACCCAAGTATAGCCCTCGGGCCTTCAGTAAGTTTAAAGGTAATTCGTGGACTTAGTCATTACGATCATCCCTCGCAATACTAATCGTTCGTGACCAACCTGGTCAAAATTTGAGGTCAAGTCGTAAAGGTTGGGAAGCTGGCGATATGCCACTTCGAAAGTATATCTTGGTTCAGCGGAATTAATTGTATATATATACTCAATATATATATATAAGTATGTAATAGTAGTACACGTGTAAGGCCTATTCATATATACCTACAGTACATATAATAGCCTAGGGTGTCTAGCACATAACAATCAGAGTCAACTACGCATTCCTGTTTCAGTATAACCCCTTGCAGACCTTACATCATCTTTATTTAATTGTACATAGTTAGCTACGCTATGTTAAATTAAACTCGTATGATGTAATTCCTGAACCAGTCATACCTAATGGGGAATACAGCCTAACGGTCATAGTCTAGGCCCACTAAATGCAACCTAGTTCACTACAACCTTAGGCTCTGATACCAATCTGTAACACCCCCAAATTTCGGGTTGCGGAAGCGGCCGGGTCGGGTGTTACTAAATCAAATATCACAAGCACAAAGATATATAATGAACGACTCTAAATGAGACGTTGAAAATAGTTATACATTTACCAAATAACGTTTACAAAGTTAATAGTGGTTTTCAATTACATAAATTGAAATACAAAAGTAAATGCAGTGTTGTCCCAATTGTTTGAAAACATGCGACTCGAGCTAGCATAGCTTGTAGTGGTCCTAACCCTGCTGGCCACCTGAGAATACATACTAAAACAGGTCAGCTATAAAGCTGGTGAGTTCACAGAGTATTTAATATGAAATCGTGTGATAATACCATCCGTATTATAAAAAGCGGTTATACACCGTATGTTTAGATTTAATGAGTTTGCAAGGACATTACAAAAGTTATATATCGGGGTGTAGGTTACCCTAACCCTATGATTTACTAGATAGTGGAGTTTAGTATGTATCGGCTATTAATCTTTACTTAGAAGTACGGGTTCCTAGAAGTAAGTCACCTGCCCATGTAGGAACCACAACATATGTTGATTAGTTAATAAGTATCCCGAGTCCCAATAATCCAACGGATTATCCCGCAAGTATATAGTTATGAAAGTAGCACTACGTGCATACTTTATGTTCAAGTGCACCACGTGCTTAAGCTGGATAAACAATGAAGCACCACGTGCTTAAGGTCAAATGTAGCGAGGCACTCCGTACCTGAGGTGCGTAATAGGTATGCATATGTATGAAGCACCACGTGCTTAGCAATGTAGTAATGTATACATCAACATGTATAGGTAATCAGTAGTAGCACCACGTGCCCAGTAGTGGTTCAACGAACCCGGAAGTAGCACAACGTGCCAAGTAGTGGTTCAGCGAACCCGGAAGTAGCACAACGTGCCAAGTAGTGGTTCAGCGAACCCGGAAGTAGCACAACGTGCCCAGTGATGGCCCTACAGGCTCGGCAGTAGCATAACATGTCTACTGTGTGATCATATGAAGCATTACATGCTTGTTTAACGTTAATGAAGCACTACGTGCTTAATGGTGTAAATAGGGTGTGTACATGTATATATATATGTAAGCGAAGCACCGCGTGCTTGTTAGTGTAAGCGTGTGTACATCATCATGTACATGTAATCGTAAGTAGCACCACGTGCCAAGTAGTGGTTCAACGAACCCGGAAGTAGCACAACGTGCCCGGAAGTAGCGCAACGTGCCCAGTGATGGCCCTACAGGCTCGGCAGTAGCATAACATGCCTACTGTGTAATCAGATGAAGCATTACATGCTTGTTTAATCGTTAATGAAGCACTACGGGCTTAACAGTTTATGTATGCATAAATTAGTGTAAGCTATCTACAGATAAACACTACACTCAATTTATGTGTGTTTATTACCCTACGGTAATGTTGAAGGTGTAATCTAACAATCTACACCTATGAGTAAAGTTTAGTGTTCACAATGCATCTAAGTGTGACTAATCACCACCTAGATGATGGGCGTATCATGTCATGTCTAGATGCGTATAAATGTCACCTAGCTATTCGGATTAGTACATAATGCCTAATTAGTGTGTCATTATATCACTTAGTTGTCGAAAAGTACCTGCAGCACTTAAATGATGGATACTATCAGTCGGTTCTATAAATCGTAACTTGATTAGTAAGTGTGGTCTCTAGGTTGTGTTTCACGAGTAAACTAGCCAAATCTAGTAATACTGAATCGTCGATGTGACGAAGTGTTTAAATGTTGTTCCTTGTATAATTCTAGTTGTTGTCTTGCTAAGGCACACTTAGCTTGCATATGATGTACAGTTGTCTCGAGGGTGTTGGAATCTAATATGTCATTTGCAAACATTTGTAAAGCAGTTGTAAATTCATTTACCAATGAAAAGTAAGTAAATCATGAGTATGTATCTCCCCCGAAATCAGTGAAAACAGTAAAAAGGAGGGGCTATGAACTCACCTGAGGAGCTAGCGTCCTAATGTAACGAGTCGTGTCCAAATATGATCTCCTAGTGTCCTAAACACGAGAGATTTCGTAGGTTTGTAAGTGTGGTTCTTGATTGGGGAAATCGTAATAATAATTCATATTATTATTGGGTTCGAGTTTTCGTATTTAAATTGTCACTTGAAAACGTCTTCCGATACTTAGAAAAATTTGGTTATTTTCTGTTTTCTGCGACATAACATGCGACACAAAAATGTGTCATGCGACACAATCATTGTGTCGCATAGTGCGACACAGAAGCTCTGCGACACAGTGGTTGTGTCGCATAATGCGTGTGATGCTAAATCAATAGCGACATAAGGGTTGTGTCGCATGGAGTCTGCGACACAAGGTACGACACAAGAATACGACATAAGGGTTGTGTCGCATGAGTAATCCATGCGACACAGTATGCGACACAAGGCTTGTGTCGCATTCAAGAACAGCAGCCCAGAAACTTTCGGGTTTCGCGTTTTTCCGGCCAAAATCGCATATCAAACTCATTTTCAAGCTGAAAAATCGTGGTTTCTTGGTTGTTTAGGTTATAACTAAGTTGTGTAAACATTATTACACCCAAACATTACACTAAAATGATTAAATCTAAAAATTTAGGAATTTCTTACAATTGCGAATCGAGGTCAAACGAGGAAGAAGATGATGATGTTGCCTTTGTAAATGTTGTTCCTCTCTTGTTGGTGATTCCGAAAATGTAAAATTCGTGGGTCGATTTGTAGTTCCGAAAATTTGTGGTAATTGGGTGGAGAGTGTTTGTGTGTGTAAAATGAAAGGGAATGGGAGAGTGAGGTGGGGTGGAGGTGGGTTTTACCCAATTCCAGATCCCGCTTCGCGGACTGTGGTCTCCAACCACAGTGTAAAATACTCGTGTTATATTTGTCAATTGTAATAAAAATTAATACTTTTAATTTATATAAAATTGGTTTATTTGTTTTTGAAATATTTACTAGTTGAAACATTTTATAAAATGAAATGTTTTGGAATAAAGTTTTTATAACTCTATTTTGTATGTTTTTATTTTATTCCTAAACGTGATTCATAAATAATCGTTCGCGACATATATGTAACTAATACATATTTATATATATGTAATTACTCAAATACTTCGTTGATACGCATATGAAATATGCGATTTAAGAAAAGTTAAATTGGACCCGAATTTTGGTCCTTTTTGACCGGGTGTTACAGATCAACGACCGGAATCAAATCCGTCCGACCGATAGGGGTGACGACAAGTTTTTGGCGCCGCTGCCGGGGACTACAACGACCGATTTTAGGAATTTTGTTATCTTAGTTATTTAGCGACCCTTACGGAAGATCAAAATCATCCGGAAGTTACAGTTTTTATCCCTAGGTTAGTTAGTTTTTAAATTCCCGTCCTTAGTTAAACCTATCCTTTCCAAAACCCTTTTTTTTTCTCTTCTTAAAACAAGTTATGGCAAAACGTATCACTCTCGCCTCATCAACCCAACCACTGCTAGAGGGACGAGGAGGACCAATCGTATCACCAACCGACGAAACCATTGAAATCAAGCCACACTTCATTAAATTACTTAAATCTCAGTGTCAGTTTCATGGTCTTTCGGTTGAAAATCCAAACGCCCATCTTAACAAATTCATCAACCTTTCCGACTCTTTCGAACAAACCGGATCCAGTGTCAAAGTCACCCGACTTCACCTGTTTCCTTACTCTTTAGCTTTCCGAGCTCAGACATGGTTTTATGAACTCGAACCCAATTCGATTCATACATGGGAGGAGATGGCTACTAAGTTCTTGGCTAAGTTTTTCCCTCCGTCCCTGCAAACCAAGCTCAAAAATGAAATCATTAATTTTCGTCAAGGAACTACTGAATCATTAAGCTCAGCTTGGGAACGCTTTAAGAATCTGCTTGGAAGATGTCCGAATCATCAGTTGGCTGAAACGAATCTGGTCTGCACATTCTACAATAGTCTGAATCCTCATCACCAACAAACCCTCGATGCTGCTTCATCCGGAAATTTCATGCTACATACTTCAGAAGAAGCCTGGAAGTTGATTGAGACGATAACGATGCACCAACATGACTTGGAGTTTGATGAATCAACTTCGGAAGACAAAGACACTTCTACTCAAGCATTCGACACTTTAAGAGCTCAACTCGAGTCCATCTCTAAAGTTGTTAAGGATATGCAAGACTCTTCCAAATCTAAGAAGCAACCTCAACGGCTCTTCTCATGCTCAAAGCCCAAGGAAGATGTTCTCGCCACATCTGGAACCACTGATCAAATCATTCATTCAAAATCTTTCACTCAGCGGTTATCCAAACAACCTATCTCTCATTTGTTAGTTCCCTCTACACCCTCTACTTCCTCTCAATTGTCTTCTCGTCTAAACAATACGATTTTCAATAACTTCATGGTTGAGCAAAATAATAAAAACAAACAAATTGTTGATTTTCAAAACCAAATTGATTATTTGCTCAGAATTTCAAACGATTTAATTAAAAACATGGAGGATAATGTTAAAAGGTTGTTTTTAAAAGTTGAGGAGAAGCAAAGAGAAGACGCGATTAGCAAAGCTATTCATCATTCGTCTTATGATTATGATGATATCCTTGTTGTCACTAGAGGTGGAAAAGAGACTAAGAATGAGAAATCAGAAGATATTCTTTCAGACAAGCCTTCTAGTTCTTCTCTACGCACTGATTCAGTACCTGTTGACACTCCTGTCACCTCTCCTGAACCAGAATCTTCCAAAGCCCCAGAAGTAGTTAAACCAACACGTATACCTTTCCCTGGTAGGCTTAAGAAAGAGAAACAAGAAGCCCAGTTTGGAAAATATCTAGAGATGTTCAAAAGCTTACACTTAAATGTTCGATTATTAGATGCTTTAGTTGAAATGCCTAGTTGTGCCAAATTCTTTAAAGAACTTATATCCAACAAAGAAAAACTCAGACAAATAGTTAACTTGCCCTTAGACGCAGAATGCTCTTTAATTATGCAACAAGGACTGCCCCCAAAGCTAGGAGACACTGGCCGTTTCACTATTCCTTGTTACCTTCAGGATGTTCAAATAAGTAACGCCTTAGCTGACTTAGGAGCTAGTGTAAACCTTATGCCATACTCGCTGTATAGGAAACTAGGATTAAGCGAACTTTTACCAACCCGTATGACCATCCAATTAGCTGATAGATCAGTTAAACTCCCTCGAGGAATTGCTGAAGATATTATGGTACGTGTTGATAAATTCGTCTTTCCTGTTGATTTTGTTGTTATGGATATTGAGGAAGACACTCAAGTACCACTCATCCTTGGTAGACCTTTCCTAAACACTGCCAAGGCCGTCATTGACGTAAATGAAAAATCTTTAAAACTTAGAGTGGGAACTGAGGAAGTCACCTTCAATGTCGATAAACTAATGAAACTTCCTATGGGAGAAGACCTTGGTCTTGTGGATTCTATGCAGGAAATAATTGAAGAACACTTGGAAGAAATCCTCGCAGTAAGCAGCATTAATCCCCTTCCTAACACTGTCATCACAACAAGGAAAATCTGTGAAGAAGGTACGGGTCTATGCTCAGCTATCTCGGATCCATCCATTGCATCAAAGGAAGTGTTATTACCTTTAAAGAATTCCAACTTACAGCCCAACAGATTTATCACTGCTGCACCACTTGGGCAAGGCACTCCGGTCACTCTCTTGAGAAGAAGCCCTAATTCTGAAGTTCCTTATTCATCTCTCTCAAAAGAAGAAATTCTGAAGACTCTCAAGGAAATGGAGTCAATGCTTAAACCATCCGATCCGCAACTTTCTAAAAGTTGTGAAAACTTGAAACCAGAGATTACTTTTACCACATCTTCTTCAGCTCAGTTTCAGAGATTTGCATTCACAAAAGACAACAAATAAATAATCACTGAAGATAATGCAATCTCTCAATCTTCCCAAGTAAAATATGAGCTGAGAAAAGATGAGCTTTACAACAATACAGAATGGGTTGAAATAGCATCAGCCGACATTCCAGAGGCACCTGCAGTTGAGTCAGATTATCAGACAACATACGATGAGCTTAAGAGAGACGAGATTGCCAGGATGAAGCCTTCCACTGAAGAACCACCCGAATTGGAGCTAAAGGAACTCCCCTCACACCTTGAATATGCTTTTCTCGAAGGAACTTTGCACTTACCAGTTATCATATCCAAAGATCTGAAGCCTGAAGAGAAAGCACTACTCATTAAGGTTCTAAAGTCACATAAGAAAGCGATTGCATGGAAAATCTCTGACATACAAGGGATCAGCCCAAATTACTGCACTCACAAGATCTTAATGGAAAATGACTTCAAACCTTCCATTCAAAGGCAAAGGAGAGTTAACCCAAAGATTCAAGACGTGGTGAAAAAGGAGGGTATCAAACTTTTGGATGCTGGTCTAATTTACCCTATTTCGGATTCCCCATGGGTCAGTCCAGTTCAAGTCGTCCCAAAGAAAGGAGGCATGACGGTATTCACTAACGAAGACAACGAGTTGATTCCAACACGAACCATCACCGGTTGGAGGGTATGTATCGACTATCGGAAACTAAATGAAGCTACACGCAAAGATCACTTCCCTCTACCGTTCATTGATCAGATGCTTGAAAGATTGTCAGGAAACGAATTCTATTGCTTCCTGGACGGTTTCTCTGGCTATTTTCAGATACCTCTCGATCCAAAGGACCAAGAAAAGACAACGTTCACCTGTCCATACGGAACCTTTGCCTACCGACGTATGCCATTTTGCTTATGTAATGCACCGGCGACATTTCAAAGATGCATGGTAGCAATCTTCCATGACATGATTGAACAATGCATGGAAGTGTTCATGGATGATTTTTCGGTTTTCGGAGATTCGTTCACCACTTGTCTTTCTAACTTGAACAAGATGCTCACCCGATGTGAAGAATCGAACCTAGTTCTGAATTGGGAAAAATGCCATTTCATGGTAAAAGAAGGCATAGTTTTAGGACACCGTATATCCAAAGCTGGAATTGAAGTTGACAAAGCAAAAGTTGAGACCATCTCAAAACTTCCACCACCCACCTCTGTCAAGGCCATCCATAGTTTTCTAGGACACGCCGGGTTCTACCGTCGCTTTATCAAAGATTTCTCTAAGATATCCCGACCTATGACTCATCTCCTCGAAAAGGATACTCCGTTTGTCTTTACAGACGAATGTCTCAAGGCCTTCGATCATCTGAAAGATCTGCTTGTTCATGCACCGATCATGGTTGCTCCAGACTGGAGTCTCCCATTTGAAATCATGTGCGACGCCAGTGATTTCGCAGTCGGAGCAGTTCTGGGACAGCGGAAGGAGAAACAGTTTCAACCAATATACTACGCCAGCAAAACGCTCACTGATGCCCAAGAAAATTATACAACTACAGAAAAAGAGCTGCTAGCGGTAGTATTTGCTTTTGATAAATTTCGTTCTTATCTAATCTTGTCCAAAACTATTGTCTATACAGATCACTCAGCTCTGAAATATCTTTTTAAGAAGCAAGATGCTAAACCTCGCCTTCTACGATGGATTTTACTCCTTCAAGAATTCGACATCGAGATCAAAGACAAAAAAGGAGCAGAAAACGTCGCGGCAGACCATCTCAGCCGATTAGAGAATCCTTCAATGGATAAGTTGCACGAAAAAGACATTCTAGACCAGTTCCCAGAAGAACAACTCATGCATATTGGTAGATACCATCAAGGGTCACGATCTACCAATGATCCCTGGTATGCTGACTATGCCAATTATTTGGTGGGAAAAATTGTACCTAAAGGAATGCCAACCTCTCGAAGACAAAAATTCTTCCGCGATATAAAATATTACTATTGGGACAATCCTTTCCTCTTTAAGGTTTGCCCTGATCAGATCATTAGAAGATGCGTTGATGGGAAAGCGGCAGAACACATCTTACACCAAAGCCACCATGGGCCTACTGGAGGACATCACGGTACCAACATGACCGCAGGGAAAGTGTACGATGCCGGCTTTTTCTGGCCAACCATATTTCGAGATGCATACGATCTGGTGAGACGCTGCGATATCTGCCAAAGACAAGGCAATATAACAGCTCGGAATGAAATGCCACTCACAAACATCCAGGCCGTGGAAATCTTCGATATCTGGGGATTAGATTTCATGGGACCATTTCCTAAATCTAACGGTAAAGAGTACATCTTGGTTGCAGTCGACTACGTCTCCAGGTGGGCCGAAGCCCAAGCTCTCCCAACAAATGACGCCAAAGTGGTAACCAAATTTCTCAAAAAGCTATTTAGTCAATTTGGAACTCCAAAAGCGATAATTAGTGATCGTGGTACACACTTTTGCAACATTCAATTCATGAAAGTTCTGCAACAGTATGGTGTCACTCACAAAACATCAACAGCTTATCACCCCCAGACAAATGGGCAAGCTGAAGCAACAAATCGAGCTTTGAAGAGAATCTTGGAAAGAACCGTTGGTAATCATGGGTACAAATGGGCTGAAAAATTAGATGATGCATTGTGGGCATTCAGAACCACCTATAAAACACCATTAGGAACCACACCGTATCGTCTAGTTTATGGCAAGGCATGTCACTTACCAATTGAGTTGGAATATAAAGCATACTGGGCTCTGAAGAATTGCAACTTAGATATTTCTACAGCTGGAGCAAATAGACGAATGCAGTTGAATGAGCCGAGCTAAGGGATCAGGCATATGATAGTTCGTTAAACTTCGAAGAACGAACTAAGAAAATTCACGATGCTAAGCTGAGGCCCTCACGATTCAAAACAGGAGATAAAGTGCTGCTCTTCAATTCACGATTCAAGAAATTCCCTGGCAAGTTCAAGATCAGGTGGAGCGGACCATTCATAGTATCAAAGGTATTTCCTTACGGTGCAGTCGAAATCGAGGCACCAGAAGGTAATTTTAAGGTTAATGGTCATCGCTTAAAGCATTACTTCGAAGACTTTCCCATCAGGGAAGATGTCTTTATCTTTGAACCACCGTGAGTCGACAGAAAGGTACAAAGAGTCAAGCTAGAGACTCGTAAAACAAGCGCTCTTGGGAGGCACCCCAAGCCTATCTTTATTTCTGTCATTTTATTTCTTAGTTTATTTTTATTAAGTATGGTTATCTCTGAACTAATAAAATTACAGGCTTGCCACTTATCTGACTTCAAATTGCAAAATCTGAGATTAGTGTTGTTCATTAACTATCACTGTTAGCATTACCTGTTTATTTTATCTTGTTTCAGGATGGACGCTGTTGACGCTGATCATGTAGCTGCGAGACCACGCAGACGACACAGACCCCGTAGACGCAGAGCACAGAGAGCGGCTATGCTGACTATCGCTGAGGAGGACCTGACTGATGTCCCGATCACTCACGAGGAGTTGCCCGATGAGAGGCCCTCATCACCTTTTGTTGAGTCACTGGTCGCTGACCATGATGAAGTCACTGGTCGCTGACCAACTCAACCTTACACTACTCAATGAAGAAATGGATTGTATCGAAGCTGCTGTTGCTAATGATAGGATTTGCTGATCGTCATTCATTCTGTTCGATATTCTGAGGAAGATTTAAGGCTCAACTTGGTGTGTCGCTGATCTACGTCAGCGAGAGCATTACTTCTTCAAATCAATAAAGGCAAAAGTCACTGCCAGAATAACAGCTAGTCACTGAAGATCAGTTATTCAAATCATTCTACAAGAGCATGTTAGCTCGCAGTGAGTGAGGAGGATTGCTGCATCATCAGTGACTATTCAATAAAGCCTCTCAAACATCTAGTACTTAAAAAGTACTGTACTTATCTATACATCAGCAAGAGTGTTCCAGTTTAAAGAATGCCTGAAAGATTACGTGTTGCTGCTTGATTGGTCCTGATCTCTGATAAACCGACATACTGCGGGTCCCAATTCTGTTACCGCAAATATCTCGTTACCTTAAAACCAATCACTTGCTGCCACGTAATCTTTCAGGCATTCTTTAAACTGGAACACTCTTGCTGATGTATAGATAAGTACAGTACTTTTTAAGTACTAGATGTTTGAGAGGCTTTATTGAATAGTCACTGATGATGCAGCAATCCTCCTCACTCACTGCGAGCTAACATGCTCTTGTAGAATGATTTGAACAACTGATCTTCAGTGACTAGCTGTTATTCTGGCAGTGACTTTTGCCTTTATTGATTTGAAGAAGTAATGCTCTCGCTGACGTAGATCAGCGACACACCAAGTTGAGCCTTAAATCTTCCTCAGAATATCGAACAGAATGAATGACGATCAGCAAATCCTATCATTAGCAACAGCAGCTTCGATACAATCCATTTCTTCATTGAGTAGTGTAAGGTTGAGTTGGTCAGCGACCAGTGACTTCATCATGGTCAGCGACCAGTGACTCAACAATCTCCCCCTAAATGATTGTGATTGAAGCTCCCTAGACAAACTAGTTGCTGTGAAAGTTTATAGTCAGTGTTTAAGAATTTAAACATTCAGTGACTGTATGCTTGTGATCCATTCATCTTTCTTTTTGGATTCTTTTGATATGTTCTGAGATTTGCACAAGTTCAAAGGCAAAAATAGGTTTCATTGAACTGTATAAAGTAAATTTAATTACAATAACCCTAATCTATTACAGGCTTCAATTTAAACACCCCCAGACTTCTTCTTCTTTTACGATGCCCAACTCACTCTGTAATTCATATTTGTAACTGGATGGCAAGAATCTGTACTGTCTAGCAAGCCCTTCTTCCATGATTGCTTTTCTCATAACTGAGTTCTTGGGAAGCACGCTGACTATTCTGATGAGATGTACAAGCTGCTCATGATCTATCTTTTCAAGTTCTGATTCTCTTTGGAAACACAGCTTTCCATTGAAGTCTTTGTAAACAATTCCTTTCTCACCTTCAGTGACTTCAGTACCTTCAATCCTTGGCACTCCATCAGGGATTGACAGATTTAATTTGCTGGTGTTTGGGACTCTGATAATTCTGTTGGTACCTGCCCTATATCTTGGACTTGGTGGCTGCATAATCTCTTCACCAAATATGACAGTGTCTTCTGGTCTGAGTAGCTGTAGATCTACCATTTTCTTGAACAATATGTCAATCTCAGCCAGAACTTCTTCCTTTGCAGTGCTTGAGGAATGATTGATAGCAAGTCTAATTTCATTCCATTCTTCTCTATGTAATTTACAGACTTGATCAAGATTGATTGCTTGAGAATCCAATCCTCTGTGAATCAGTAGCTGAGCTTGAGACTTGTTCTTAGGCTTCTTCAGGTATACTTTTGTGATAGGAGCAGGGTTTGATCTTCCAACCATTCTAACAGCATATTTCTTTCTGTCAAACTCATCCAACATTTTATCAGCAGAGGTCTTTGCTCCCCCTTTCTTTTTCAACTTGCTGCCCTTCTTATGTGCACAAATTTCTTGTTGAAGATCAGATTCTTCAACATCTTGAAGAAGTTTAGACATCCTGAAGTCTTCATCTTCTTGCTGTCTTTTTAAGAATGTTTCTCTTTCTTTTTGAATGGCTTCATCTCCACTCAGCTTCAATAGAAAGGCTCGATCAGAGTCAGCTTGTTCTTTCAGCTTTCTCTTTCTTTCTTCTTCTTCTTTTTCATTTAGCTCATCTTGAAATTTCAAAAGCATCTCCTTCTCATGCTTTTGTCTCTCTTTAATTTTTCTTACTATTCGCTGCTGTTCAGTTTCTTCATGATGAGAACTTTCTGAAGTTACGACTGATGGCAAAAGATGAGCAGGAACAGAAGAATCTAACTCTGTAATCTCAGATTGAGAGTGATGATGAGTTGTAGTGGTTGTTGCTGTAACAACCGCCAAATTAGGGCTAGTATTAGCGCCTAATTCTTTGTTAATACATGTAATTAGTTCTGTGTTAGGCTAATTTATGTATCGGATTATATGTTGGTAAATATATACAACTTTGCGATTTGATTAAATCGTACGTAACTTAAATAGAATGAAATTCTATTCGATTAACACGGACGTTGGTGAACAAATGTTTATAAACTAAGATAACGCAATTGTGACCGAAACGCTATTTTATAATAATTAGAAATTATCTTTTATTACTCGATTAAAACGTACACAATCTAAAAACGAAAGTAATTAAATTAATTTAAACTATTAAAAATTCCAGGAAAATAACTTAAGTAAATTATTTAACAAGAATTGTGATTTTATAAATATAATAAAACGCGTAAAATAAATAATTAATGTTTAAACGACGGAGCAAACGAACACCGCACGGAGCGGGAACGCGGGGCGGAAAATGGGGGCTTAACCTCCCATTTTCCCACTCTCTTTTTCATTTCTTTCCTTTTCTCTTTCTCTTTCTTCTCTCTTTTCTCTCTCAAGTTCATCACACCACCACCTCCACCATTCTCACTAATTCACAAAATACTACCACTAAACGCGCTTGGATTTCATCGGCCCTTTGGAATAAACGACCACCGCATCCCGATCTACAACACTATCTTTTCGGATTTTCAATCCGACGCCGCGTAAGTTTCCGACAAATCCCGACATCTCTCGTTTTTGGTCATTTTTACTAGTTTATGGTTCAAATAGGCTTAATATGTTCATACGAGGGTTGGGTAAAAGAATCGGACCAAACGGAAACCCGAAAACATGTTTTTGGCTCGAAATCCGTCGAACAGGCTTTAGTGTCGCATAGATGCCAAAAACAGTGCTAGCGACACTAAGTGTCGCTATGCCTCTCTGACGCCTTATAGCGTCACTCCTCTAGTGCCGCTATGATCTTGATACCGCCACTTCTTTAGTGTCGCCTATGACCAATTACTGACCCCTTAGCGTCACTACTTAAGTGACGCAGTTACCCTAATACCGACACTTCCATAGTGCCGCCATCTTTGTTACCCGACACTATATAACGTCACTCTCTAAGTGCCGCCTTACTATTTTTACCCGACACTTCTTTAGTGTCGCTATACTACACGTCACTCCCTAAGTGACGCCCAAAACCTGGAAATACCTACTTTATACGACACTGCTTGAGTGCCGCTATTGTTACGGAACCCGTCACTTCTTAAGTGACGCATACTATGATACACGACACTTCGTCAGTGACGCATGACCTGACTACCCGACACTTCACCCGACACTGTCTTAGTGTCGCATGACCAATCTAAGTGACGCTATGAAGTGTCGCATAAAACAGCAGCTTTCCAACTATTTTTACACTAAGTGTCGAACTTATACAACTTCCAATACTTATACCATACGACTTAACAAACATAATAAAACATACTTTTCTAGTACAATTACTTTAAATTGCGTTATAAATGATAAACTTTAACTATAACAAATCACCAACGGGCCGTATATACTTTGATACGAACGTGAACGAACCAACATTAAACACAACGGGTTGTATGAACAACTAGCCTAGATGGTCTTGCGAGACATCTACTTACTTAACCTTACGTGTTTAGGCACTAGAAGGTTACGGGTTCGGAGAACCTACTTGCTTTACTACTACTTGCTAATTACTACTGCTCGACTCAGGTGAGTCTTACAGCCCCACTTTTACTGTTTTATACTTTGGGGTGAGATACTTAGCAACTGTTTTACGCATGAACACAATGTACTGAACTGAAAACATTACTGAAAACATTACCGATTACAAACAAACGCATGAGTTACTTTTATCCACTGAAAGCCTCCTTATCGTAAGTTGTTAGTTATGGTCTTAAGCGCGAGTACTAGTAAATGGATCCATTTGGGACTGACAATCCCTGTCTGGGGTGGTAGCGCCACCACGTACTGATTTACACGTAGAAACAGACATATTAGTATTTGTTACATATGAGTGTGCGGATAGCACTCACGGGGGTACGTGATATATTCACATTACACGGTTAAGCTTCAACTTATGAGCTCATGGCACTGTACTGATTTACTGATTTACTTACTTTGCTGGATAGCAATACGGGTACATACTTGTGGTTCATGACACCTACTTATTACTAAACCTGTGAGATTCACCAACCTTTTTGGTTGACACTTTTTGGCTTTGTATCTCAGGTACACTTACGGAGTAGGATCACTCCAGGATTATTAGCTAGAGTCGCATGATTTCCAAACTGCATTTAACGGAGATTCTTTGGCATTATCTTTTGTAACTATGGTTATGTAATAGAATCTCCCGCCACATACGCGGACTCTAGGCTTACTTACTTTTGTAAAGAAAACTATATGTTTTCAAACGATTCAATTTATGAAATGTAACTATTTTACAAACGTCTCATTTAGAGGTCGTTTGCTATATATCTTGTGCTTTGTATATTGATTAGTAACACCCAATGTATGCTTCCGCAAACCGTTAAATTTGGGGGTGTTACAGATTGGTATCAGAGCCTAAGGTTATAGTGAACTAGGTTGCATTTAGTGGGCCTAGACTATGACCGTTAGGCAGTATTCTCTTATTAGACATGACTAGTTCAGGAATTACAGCATACGACTTTAATTTAACATAGCCTGATCAACTATGTACAATTAAGGAAAGATGATGTAAGGTCTGAAATGATTATGTTGA
This sequence comes from Helichrysum umbraculigerum, assembly GCA_949592205.1. NCBI lineage: Eukaryota > Viridiplantae > Streptophyta > Magnoliopsida > Asterales > Asteraceae > Helichrysum > Helichrysum umbraculigerum. The sequence goes on along the minus strand of CATIUR010000003.1, from coordinate 137,409,550 downwards.
ACAGGGATACGTTAGTTGACTCTGACTACGAGAGAACCGGACCATTACTTGATAAGTGCTAGACACTAGGCTGGATATGATATATGTATATATATTAGCCTCAATCTTACTAACGCTTTGTCTCAGAAATGGCAAACATCCCATCCAACTCATCTCGTTCTCAAACCGGGTCGCAGAACCCAAGGGTAGCAAGGAGGAACAACAGGTTGCCTCGAGCTGGCCCATACCCCACTCACTTCACCTTGCCCGCTCTAGCCGCTAGGGTGAACCAACACGAGCAACGACTTCGCACCATGGATATCGTGTTGCAGGAAACAAACGAAAACTGGAGACTTACAGCACTTGAGCGCATCGAACAAGTCTCTGAGAATCACGAAACCACCGTTACTAATGTGGACATTCTTCTCAACAGAGTGGTGGAGATAAGCATGGAAACCACTCTTTTGAAACACAGACTTGAGGAGTGTGAACAACGCTCACGGGAAACGGAAGAATATACCCGCGGATTGGTACAGCGACTAGCATTAGCGGAAGACAATGCTCGACAAGCCAGTAGACTTGCAAATACTGTGGATCGTCTCATCGAAATGATGGAGCAGATTAACCTACGTTAAGACTAGCTTAGTCTTTGTTTTGTAAACTATCCTGTAATCTAGTAACTATCTAAGCACTACTCTATGTTTCAGTCGGATGTAACAATTCCCGACACCTTTTGTAATGCATCCGCAGGATGTAACCTTTGAACTCGTATCATCTATTAAATATTCCTTGCTGTTTCGACTCATATTAATTGCCATAATTCTTTTTCCATATCGATGTTATGTATTACCATCTTTATACATGTACGTCTGAAATAAATACAACTTTCTTACAAAATCTCATGTATTTTCATTTCTTTTATTGAAGAATCATGCCGCCGAAGTCAAGACCTTATACTGATGCTCAGATCACGTCACTGATAACCCAGGCTGTTACAGAAGCCTTAGCTCGGAATACTCCACCCGGTTCCACAAGAAACAGCGATGCCGCTGAAACCTCCGCTGCCAAACCTTGTTCATACAAGGATTTTCAAAACTGCAAGCCCTTGAGCTTCAAGGGGATCGAAGGAGCCATCGGACTTATAAGATGGTTCGAAAAGATGGAATCCGTTTTCCGCATCAGTAAATGTGCGAAGGACGACAAAGTCAAGTTCTCCACCTGCACCCTCGAAGATGGTGCCCTCTCGTGGTGGAATTCCTATACCCAGTCTGTGGGTATTGATACAGCTTATCTACTCCCTTGGGAGGATCTGAAGAAAATGCTCACTGATGAGTATTGCCCGGCCGAACAACTTTACAAGCTGGACGAAGAGTTCTGGAACTTGAAAGTGCAAGGAACTGATATCGTTGGATACACCACTCGATTCCAACAACTTACCGTTCTTCGCCCAGCTATGGCAGGCACTGAACCCGAAAAGATCAAGAAATACATCCGCGGCCTTCCGGAACCTGTCCGGGGGAATGTCGCCTCGTCAAAACAAACCACTCTTCATGGTGCCATCCGGTTGGCCCATGAACTTCTAGCCATGAACGAGGACCCAGAACCACCCACTCCATCCTCCAACAGCAACAAAAGAAAATGGTCCGATAACCACAACAACCACCAAAACAAGAAACCTGAAACCATTAAAGCCTACACCTCCGGTTCTGATGACAAGGGGGCGTACAAGGGAACCAAACCCTATTGCTCAAAGTGCCAACGACACCACCATGGTTCGTGTCCCTGTAACAAGTGTAAGAGATTTGGACACTTGGCTAGGGACTGCAGATCAAACACCACTGACACCAACACCTCGGCACCAAAAAACTTGTTATGGGTGCAACGGAACGGGGCATTTCAAGAAAGACTGCCCGAAACTGAACAACAACAACAACAGGAACAACAACAATGCTCGAGGAAGAGCTTTTGTGCTGAAATCTGGGGAAGCCCGTCAAGACCCGAATGTGGTCACGGGTACGTTCCTTCTCAACAACTTGACTGCTTCTGTATTATTCGATACTGGTGCTGATAAGAGCTTTATTTCCGACGAATTTTATCCACTACTTGACACTACACCTATTGCATTAGAGTCTAAGTACACTGTAGAATTGGCAAACGGAAAACTTATTGAGGCCGACAGTGTGATACCTAATTGCACTCTGAACTTAGCTAACGAGCTCTTTCCCATTGACTTGATACCTGTCGAAATCGGCAGCTTTGACATCATTGTCGGTATGGATTGGTTATCCAAGCACCGAGCCGAAATCGTTTGTTTCGAGAAAATTGTACGCATTCCTCTCGTCACCGGTAGAACTTTGAGCATACAAGGGGAGACCGGTGGGACGAGAATCAATATCATCTCTTGCATGAAAACCCGAAAATACTTGAGAAAAGGGTACCAGGCAATCCTCGCACACGTTATGGAGAAAAAGTCGGTGGGAAAGCGACTGGAGGATGTGCCTATCGTTCGAGACTTCCCAGAGGTCTTTCCTGAAGACTTGCCTGGCCTTCCGCCACCTAGACAAGTCGAATTTTCTGTTGACCTTGTGCCCGGTGCAGCACCCGTGGCACGAGCCCCTTACCGACTAGCCCCATCCGAACTTCAGGAGTTGTCTACTCAGTTACAGGAACTCCTGGACAAGGGATTTATTCGACCAAGTTCCTCACCTTGGGGAGCTCCGGTCCTGTTTGTGAAAAAGAAAGACGGTTCTTTCCGCATGTGCATCGACTACCGAGAACTCAACAAATTAACTGTCAAGAACCGTTACCCACTTCCTCGCATTGATGACCTGTTTGACCAACTTCAGGGGTCGAGTTTTTACTCAAAGATCGATCTACGGTCTGGTTATCACCAACTCCGAGTTCGTGATGAAGATATTCCTAAAACAGCCTTCCGAACTCGCTACGGCCATTATGAATTCCAAGTGATGCCCTTCGGATTAACCAACGCACCGGCTGTGTTCATGGACCTTATGAATCGGGTGTGCAAACCTTACCTTGACAAGTTTGTTATCGTCTTTATCGATGACATCTTGATTTACTCGCGCACTGAACAAGAACACGCGCAACACCTGAAAACCATCCTAGAGCTGCTCAAACACGAAGAGTTGTACGCCAAATTCTCTAAGTGTGAGTTCTGGATGAAAACCGTTCAATTCCTTGGACACGTCATTGATAATCAAGGGATTCATGTTGATCCTTCAAAAATCGAGGCTATCAAGGGTTGGCAAGCTCCTACTACACCGACCGAGGTACGCCAATTCTTAGGGCTCGCCGGATACTACAGGCGATTCATTGAGAACTTTTCGAAAATAGCCCTACCTCTCACTGCACTGACTCAAAAAGAAAAGAAGTTCGATTGGACCGACAAACAGGAGTCGGCTTTTCAGCTACTAAAACAGAAACTCTGCAGTGCACCTATCTTATCTTTACCCGAAGGCAACGATGACTTCGTGGTATACTGTGATGCTTCGCACCAAGGTCTGGGTTGCGTGTTGATGCAACGAGACAAGGTCATCGCTTACGCCTCTCGACAACTCAAGGTCCACGAAAAGAATTACACAACTCATGACCTAGAGTTGGGGGCTGTTGTATTCGCTCTAAAAATCTGGAGACACTACTTATACGGTACCAAGTGTACAATCTTTACTGACCATAAAAGTCTCCAACATATCTTCGATCAAAAGGATCTCAACATGAGGCAACGTCGATGGGTCGAGTTGCTTACTGATTATGACTGCGAAATCCGCTATCATCCGGGCAAGGCAAATGTTGTTGCCGATGCCTTAAGCCGAAAAGAACGAGTGAAACCACTTCGAGTTCGAGCTCTCAGTATGACCATTCACAACGACCTTATCAATCAAACTCTCACCGCTCAACTCGAAGCACTCAAACCAGAAAACTTGATAAACGAGGCCTTACGGGGCATGGACAAACAATTTGAAACCAAACCTAACGGGGCCAAATACTTCTCGAATCGAATCTGGCTGCCAAGTTTTGGGAACCTGCGAGACTTGGTGATGGATGAAGCTCACAAGTCTAAATACTCGATACACCCCGGTGCCGACAAAATGTATCACGGCATCAAGGAAATGTATTGGTGGCCCAACATGAAATCTGACATTGCGACCTATGTTGGCAAGTGTCTTACTTGTTCCAAAGTTAAAGCTGAACACCAGAAACCCTCCGGTTTGTTACAACAACCCGAAATACCACAATGGAAATGGGAGCAGATCACCATGGATTTCATTACTAAACTCCCGAAAACTTCTAACGGTTGCGATACCATTTGGGTGATCGTTGACCGACTTACTAAATCTGCTCATTTTCTAGCCATCAAGGAAACTGACAAGATGGAACGTTTGACACGGATCTACCTGAAAGAAATCGTGTCAAGACACGGCGTGCCCATCTCAATCATCTCCGACCGAGATGCTCGGTTTACTTCTCGCTTCTGGCAATCACTGCAGAAATCTCTTGGTACTCGTCTGGATATGAGTACGGCTTACCATCCTCAAACCGACGGCCAGAGCGAACGAACCATACAAACACTGGAAGACATGCTACGAGCCTGCGTAGTTGACTTCGGTAAAAACTGGGAAAATCACTTACCGTTGTGCGAGTTCTCGTACAACAACAGTTATCACACCAGCATAAAGGCTGCACCCTTCGAGGCACTGTACGGTCGTAAGTGCCGGTCACCTATCTGTTGGACTGAGGTGGGGGATACACAACTCACCGGTCCAGAAATCATACATGAAACAACTGAAAAGATCGTCGGTATACAAAACCGACTAAAAGCCGCACGTGATCGTCAGAAAAGCTATGCTGACGTGAGACGCAAACACCTTGAGTTCCAAGTTGGGGACAAGGTACTTCTCAAAGTGGCACCGTGGAAAGGTGTCATTCGATTCGGGAAACGAGGCAAACTAAATCCTAGATACATCGGACCATTCGAAATCCTTGAAAAGATTGGTCCAGTAGCATACCGCCTGCAACTTCCTGCTGAGCTTAGCAGCGTTCACAACACATTCCACATTTCTAACCTGAAGAAATGTCTGTCTGACGAGACACTGATTATACCGCTCGACGAAATTCAACTCGATGATAAACTTCATTTTGTCGAGGAACCTATGGAAATAATGGACCGCGAGGTCAAACAACTAAAACAGAGTCGTATTCCCATCGTAAAAGTCAGGTGGAATTCTAGACGTGGTCCTGAATTCACTTGGGAACGGGAAGACCAAATGCGACAGAAATACCCACATCTCTTCCCAGACAACGCACCGACCGTGCAATCGAGCTAATTTCGGGACGAAATTCTTTTAACAAGGGGAGAATGTAACAACCGCCAAATTAGGGCTAGTATTAGCGCCTAATTCTTTGTTAATACATGTAATTAGTTCTGTGTTAGGCTAATTTATGTATCGGATTATATGTTGGTAAATATATACAACTTTGCGATTTGATTAAATCGTACGTAACTTAAATAGAATGAAATTCTATTCGATTAACACGGACGTTGGTGAACAAATGTTTATAAACTAAGATAACGCAATTGTGACCGAAACGCTATTTTATAATAATTAGAAATTATCTTTTATTACTCGATTAAAACGTACACAATCTAAAAACGAAAGTAATTAAATTAATTTAAACTATTAAAAATTCCAGGAAAATAACTTAAGTAAATTATTTAACAAGAATTGTGATTTTATAAATATAATAAAACGCGTAAAATAAATAATTAATGTTTAAACGACGGAGCAAACGAACACCGCACGGAGCGGGAACGCGGGGCGGAAAATGGGGGCTTAACCTCCCATTTTCCCACTCTCTTTTTCATTTCTTTCCTTTTCTCTTTCTCTTTCTTCTCTCTTTTCTCTCTCAAGTTCATCACACCACCACCTCCACCATTCTCACTAATTCACAAAATACTACCACTAAACGCGCTTGGATTTCATCGGCCCTTTGGAATAAACGACCACCGCATCCCGATCTACAACACTATCTTTTCGGATTTTCAATCCGACGCCGCGTAAGTTTCCGAAAAATCCCGACATCTCTCGTTTTTGGTCATTTTTTCTAGTTTATGGTTCAAATAGGCTTAATATGTTCATACGAGGGTTGGGTAAAAGAATCGGACCAAACGGAAACCCGAAAACATGTTTTTGGCTCGAAATCCGTCGAACAGGCTTTAGTGTCGCATAGATGCCAAAAACAGTGCTAGCGACACTAAGTGTCGCTATGCCTCTCTGACGCCTTATAGCGTCACTCCTCTAGTGCCGCTATGATCTTGATACCGCCACTTCTTTAGTGTCGCCTATGACCAATTACTGACCCCTTAGCGTCACTACTTAAGTGACGCAGTTACCCTAATACCGACACTTCCATAGTGCCGCCATCTTTGTTACCCGACACTATATAACGTCACTCTCTAAGTGCCGCCTTACTATTTTTACCCGACACTTCTTTAGTGTCGCTATACTACACGTCACTCCGTAAGTGACGCCCAAAACCTGGAAATACCTACTTTATACGACACTGCTTGAGTGCCGCTATTGTTACGGAACCCGTCACTTCTTAAGTGACGCATACTATGATACACGACACTTCGTCAGTGACGCATGACCTGACTACCCGACACTTCACCCGACACTGTCTTAGTGTCGCATGACCAATCTAAGTGACGCTATGAAGTGTCGCATAAAACAGCAGCTTTCCAACTATTTTTACACTAAGTGTCGAACTTATACAACTTCCAATACTTATACCATACGACTTAACAAACATAATAAAACATACTTTTCTAGTACAATTACTTTAAATTGCGTTATAAATGATAAACTTTAACTATAACAAATCACCAACGGGCCGTATATACTTTGATACGAACGTGAACGAACCAACATTAAACACAACGGGTTGTATGAACAACTAGCCTAGATGGTCTTGCGAGACATCTACTTACTTAACCTTACGTGTTTAGGCACTAGAAGGTTACGGGTTCGGAGAACCTACTTGCTTTACTACTACTTGCTAATTACTACTGCTCGACTCAGGTGAGTCTTACAGCCCCACTTTTACTGTTTTATACTTTGGGGTGAGATACTTAGCAACTGTTTTACGCATGAACACAATGTACTGAACTGAAAACATTACTGAAAACATTACCGATTACAAACAAACGCATGAGTTACTTTTATCCACTGAAAGCCTCCTTATCGTAAGTTGTTAGTTATGGTCTTAAGCGCGAGTACTAGTAAATGGATCCATTTGGGACTGACAATCCCTGTCTGGGGTGGTAGCGCCACCACGTACTGATTTACACGTAGAAACAGACATATTAGTATTTGTTACATATGAGTGTGCGGATAGCACTCACGGGGGTACGTGATATATTCACATTACACGGTTAAGCTTCAACTTATGAGCTCATGGCACTGTACTGATTTACTGATTTACTTACTTTGCTGGATAGCAATACGGGTACATACTTGTGGTTCATGACACCTACTTATTACTAAACCTGTGAGATTCACCAACCTTTTTGGTTGACACTTTTTGGCTTTGTATCTCAGGTACACTTACGGAGTAGGATCACTCCAGGATTATTAGCTAGAGTCGCATGATTTCCAAACTGCATTTAACGGAGATTCTTTGGCATTATCTTTTGTAACTATGGTTATGTAATAGAATCTCCCGCCACATACGCGGACTCTAGGCTTACTTACTTTTGTAAAGAAAACTATATGTTTTCAAACGATTCAATTTATGAAATGTAACTATTTTACAAACGTCTCATTTAGAGGTCGTTTGCTATATATCTTGTGCTTTGTATATTGATTAGTAACACCCAATGTATGCTTCCGCAAACCGTTAAATTTGGGGGTGTTACAGTTGCTTCTGTTGGAGTGGTGAAAGTGGGGATTGAGATGGTGATTTGTGTAGCTGCTGTTGTGATTGTGGTAGTTGGTGCGGTTGTTGTTGCTGATGGAATGACTTCAGTTGCTGGAAATGCCTCAGATATGACAGTGTCTGAATGAGGTTGCTGAATGATAGTTTTGAGATTGTGCATGGCAGCTGCTATTTCTTCTTCAGAAAAGTTTATCTTTTTAGAAGAGATGAACTCTGATGCGGGAGACTCGCTGGTCCTTTTTCTTTTTATTAAAATAGAAGAGATTGGTAGCAGATCTTCCATTTGATCATCAGAGACAACTGGTTGCTGAACTTCTTGCTGATCTTCTACTTGATTAGCAACATCTTTTTCTGAAACATCTTTTTCTTTCTTATCATTCGTACCAGCATCAGTGTCTTTTTCAATAGTCCCATCATTCTTGACTTCTTTATCAGCATCTTTATCAGCACTATTTTGCATATCAGCATCATCCTGTTTCTTTTCATCATCATCATCATTGTCATCATCATCATCGTCATCTCCTTCATCCATATTGACAACATCATCTTCTTGTTGTCTATTCATCCATTCACACCTCATCAGCTCAAAGCTTGCTGACTCCCCCATAACTCTTGCATTCTCATCAGCGGCCCACTCTCTGACTAGATAATCATACCTCCTTTGTTCATCAGGATGAAACTCAGGGAAAACACTCATCTCTTTTTCTTCAGTGACATCCATATCTGATGAGTCATTGTCAAAAGCAGTGAAATCCTTAGCATCATCATCCTTAGCATCATCATCATCTTCATTCTCCCCCTCAGCCTCAGAAACGAATTGAATGATCTCCTCAAGTCTAATGCAGATTTTCTGATGATCTTCATGCATAGTTTGTAGACCAGCGATGGTTTCATGATGGTTGGAGATAATTTGTGGAAACTTGCTGATAATTTTATCAGCATGAGTGATATATTCCACAACAGAAGATGCCATTGTTTTTTGTTTTTCATTTAGGGAGATTATTGCATCTTCATGAGTTTTGAGGCTGATTTTGGTGAATGATGCGAGATCAGTAAGAGACTTTGCATGAGTTTCCAGAAGTCGATAGTGATCTATTTCAGCTTTTGCAATAAGAGAGACCTTTTCTTTGATAGAATCACTCCAATCTGGAATGGAGTCATAAGCTGTTGCAAGAGAGTGAACCTTATTAGTGAGATCAGTGAGTTTGCCAGTCAAAAACTCTCTGTCTTCAGTAAGCATCCGAATTTGTTGTTGTAAAGCAGCAATGTACTCAAGCAGCAATTTGTCTGTTGATGATGTGGTAGAAGTTGATGCTTTGTTGGTTGGTGATTTTTGAGTGGTGTGGGAGATTGGTGGAATTGTTTGTGGTTCAGATTGAAGATCAACATTTGGATGAGATGGATGATCATCAGTATTTTGAGCAATGTTATCACTAGAAATTGACATTTCATCTAATTCCTGAATGGGTGAAGTTATGAAATCAGCATGTGGTAAAGTGGAGAAGGGTAAAGATGAAATATCAGTATTATCTGGTTGCTGATTCACCTTTGGAAGTGAAAGATCATAAGATCCATGTTGCTGATCTTTTTCAGAGGAAGATGAAGAAGTGTCCATTGGTTGGGCTTCCTCAACATCATCAGTTTGTGTTTTAGCTGATGGATCATTGGAAACAGAAAGATCAACCTGTATCTCTCCTTGTGACTGAGGAGGGACATTGTCGGTTGGTGCAGTGAAAGATGAGAGTTGGCCCGGGTCTGTAGCCAGTGATGTGTCATCAGTAATGAGTATGTTAACACCCGCTGATGACACTAGCCCTTTGACTAAAACATCATCCTTTTGTGAGAATGATGAGTGGCTGATGGGTTGACTCGATGGATGGTCCCGTAATCACTATTAGTTAGTGATTTGGAATCACAAAGTGTAAAGTTTAATTGTAGAAGGGGGGGTTGAATACAATTTAAAACAAATTCTGGATTTAACTAAGTTAATTGACTTGTTTTAAATTGATTAGCTAGAACAGAGTATAATGATTATAACAGAGTTTATGCGTATATGACAATATCAAAGTAGAACAGTAATAGTAGCTGAAAGTGAATTGTATTGATTAAATTCACAAGTATTGAATGCGGAATGGATTAACCTAAGTTAATCCAATTCAAACACTTAGCTAATTTCTATTACAATGAAGTGAATAACAGCAGTGGACAGACACGCTGACTGTTATCTCGCTGAGTCGTTAAACGCACCTAGACAAACTACTTCTCTGACAAACAAGAGAATAATGCGCATAGACGACTAGCCTCAATAGTACAAAACACTGAACTATTTATACTACAAGAGTTCCTAAAATATCGCCTACAAAATAGGATCTTGGAAGGACACGTGTTGCTGCTTGATTGGTCCTGATCTCTGATAAACCGACATACTGCGGGTCCCAATTCTATTACCGCAAATATCTCGTATAACACCCCTCATTTCAGAAACCATTATTATAATGATTTAACTCGGAAGCGAAAGTTCGAAACGTATTTCATAAATACGTTACATAAAATTTCACTTAAACTTTTTCAAAATATAATACATGTCTCTTTTAGAATACTTTTACAATTATAATATACATAAATCTTTAAAACGAGGTGTTATGAAACTCAAACTTCTCTATTATCAAAAACATATCAGAGTATAGCGTAGTCAGACATTCTTTTAACAACCATGACTTCCTGCCCATCCCAAAGTAACTCAAACTCATAACCTGCAGGAAGTGGATAATAATGGGATTAGCGTTAAGCTAAGTGAGACAAAACCGTAATCGACAGTATAACTTAGCTACAACAACCTTGTTTACAACAATTCATAGTAAACAATGATAATCACAATATATCGATGGTTCTTAGGGAAACCTTCAGCCAAGGATGCCAACAATAAACACAAAATATCAATGAGATAAAATCTCAATACAAAGTCACATAATTTCAATGAGGATCGGTGGTTCTTGAGGTATCACCTTCTCAAAGAACACTTACCGTCAATCTGTAAGGCCAATACAGAATAGACCGATAGTTTGGTACTAATTTCATACGACTTAATCTCCTATTAACGATGAGTACAAGGAGATTCCTGTCGTCCTCAATAGTAGCCAAACCCAACTAACTCGTTGACCTCAATACTGATGCCCGAAGGCCAAATAAGTCACGTGATCACATATTCACATATTCATCAAGTCACACATCAGGTTAATCAATATATCAACGGTATTATTACTAACAACCGCAATCATTAGGGCAATTAAAACAGTAATAATACGTTATTTGTTGTAACCAAACCTGTTACAACTAAATCATGCTGAGGGTTACAGGTTCCACTCACCAAATACCTCAGCTGCTGGCTCAGTAGTCTAATGTCACTGAGTCTCTTCCGAGTCTGAGAATACAACAATTCAAATATAAGTTAGTAGCTTGTCCCAACCGTACATAACTTATAAGTACTTAACTTTTATTCGACATAATCAGGTAACCACATATTATTTACTTTAGTCAACGTAAGTATTACATTCTATGTCTCAATGCACTACTTAATTATAACTTTTGCTTAATTCTAATATAAATCATGTAATTATTTATCAAATACATAATTTACATCAACACATATCATTAAGGAACTAAATATTATTTACATATCAATATAAAGTCCTTAATATGCATTATAATTACTTAGATCACAAATGTCGTATTAAAATTCTCAATATAACATTTAATAGTATGCTCACTTAATTCAATAAGTTCAATATATGATACACTATCTCTATATCACAAGTGTACCATACAATAATTAAGTCTTAGGTATACGTTAGTAACAATACAATTACATCTACCAATTTACAATAATCTATTAACTTGTAACATTAGGAACTTGATACAATTAACATCATCATTATAGTTCCTACTTACGTATTGATAATCATAATTTAATTCTCATCATGATTTAGTATAGGGTCATCAATGTTATACCATACAATCATCAACTAACATGGGCAACAATTAAGCATACAAGGGTGTAGGGTAGCCATACAAAGCCGCCAGCCAAGGGGGCATGAAGCCGCCGGCCATGGTGGCTAAGGCAGCCGGCCTTCACATGATGCCCGCGGGCTATTTAAAACTCACGCAAACAGAACCAAATTCACGTTTTTGGGGCTATAGGGGCAGCCGGTTAGGCACCAAAGGCCGCCGGCCTCCCATGGTTTTAACCAAACCTCCGGTCAGGCCACTAGGGCTGCCGGTCTCTTCCCTAAACAACAAGACCAGTCGGTTTCCACCATGAAGCCTTCGGCTTCATGGCAACCTCGAGCAGCAGCAGTAAACGAGGATAGCAGCAACATGATTTCAGTTTCTAATTCATATAGAACATGTTTCTGATATTACACCATTTGATTGAATTCTTATTTCATAACTCAAAGAAATCAATCCATGAACACATAGTCAATTTCAGCAATCAAATTTATATGAAATAAATAAAGAACATACTTACCGTTAAATATAGAGGACTCTCAAAAGAGGATATGAGATGTCGATGGTGATGATGTTTACTTTCAGTCAACTCCTCAATCACTTTTCTCTTTTTAATTTAAGTTTCTATGTGTATGTGTTGCTTTAGGTGAAAAAGAAGAATAAATGATTAATTTGGTACAATCAGGAACAGTAAAAGGAGTCTAAGTCGGCTCCTTTCCACAAAACCGACTCAATATTTATTTTGTTTATTTACTTCCCCACTTCTTAATCTATTGTCTGAAACCTCAAAACCATTTCGCGATTCCAAGACTTTTATTGTTTCTTTCAACTTTAACAATATAAAGTAACTAATATTTTATCCGTCACAATAACCTCATGTGACCTTTAACCCAAATCTTTATTAATTAATAATTACATAACATTGGGCAAAATATAAAATACTACTAAGCCAATTTTGGGGATGTTACATCTCGTTACCTTAAAACCAATCACTTGCTGACCTAGACAAACTACTTCTCTGACAAACAAGAGAATAATGCGCATAGACGACTCAGCGAGATAACAGTCAGCGTGTCTGTCCACTGCTGTTATTCACTTCATTGTAATAGAAATTAGCTAAGTGTTTGAATTGGATTAACTTAGGTTAATCCATTCCGCATTCAACACTTGTGAATTTAATCAATACAATTCACTTTCAGCTACTATTACTGTTCTACTTTGATATTGTCATATACGCATAAACTCTGTTATAATCATTATACTCTGTTCTAGCTAATCAATTTAAAACAAGTCAATTAACTTAGTTAAATCCAGAATTTGTTTTAAATTGTATTCAACCCCCCCTTCTACAATTAAACTTTACACTTTGTGATTCCAAATCACTAACTAATAGTGATTACGGGACCATCACCTTTGCCAGCCCCCGTACCCACTTTCGAGTACGGTATCACTACGGCTGACCCAGCTGCTTCGTGGACCCTCTTCCGGACACTCTCCATCCAGCACGACATCATGTCCTCTATCTGTGAGCAGCTCGAGATTCCGAGACCTGATGCCATTCCCTTCAGGCTTGGCCCAGATCCAGGACCATCTCGACTTCCATGGTTCTTCTGTCCTCCTGCTGATCCACCTGTTCTCTCTACTGCTGGACCTTCCACTGGTCCCACTACTGCAGCTGCTGACCTTGATCCAGCATTGCCCACAGGATTTGCATCACCAGATCACGGCCTCACAGAGCAGCTTCTGGCTAGTTTTGATGCTCATACTTCTGTCACTTCCTCTGACGAGATCGTGAGTCAGGCTATGGCTGCTATGGATTTCTCCATTCCATCTCCGACTTCTGTTTTCGACAGGGATGTTGATGCAGAGTTTGATCCTGACACTGATGACCTACTTGATGATTACTAGATTTCATCTTTATTATTTACTTTCTGTATTATGACTCTGTACTTACGCTTTAGACCTGCTACTTAGAAGAGATACTATGATATGTGTGTCGTGGTTTATTGCAGAATTCAGCTTTGTGTGGAATGGATGATCTTAAACGAGCCTGGTCCTTAAAATCCAGCAATTCACTAGCACCACTCCTGCACAAACCTGGTCTATTCCAGTAAACACAAATGGGGAGTCTCTCTGTTCCTTTATCCCCGTTTCAATTATGTTTATTATGCCTATGTTAGTACATTTAATTTTTGTACCTCATCCTAAACTTATCACTAAGTGTGGGATTCCAGCCCAAATTAAACACTTGAAAAACATCTACTTACATGTTCAAACTCTAAGTGTGGGATTTTACTAAGTAAAATCTCTACTCAAGAGAACATTAGGGACAATGTTCCTCTAAGTGTGGGATGGTAGGTATAGAATACCTTAATAGGTGATTTTTATGTCCAATAGTAATCTTTCTCTCAAAATTTTTCAAAAATAAGGTCAAAATTTTTTCAAAATTTATGAGTCTAACTCAGTTTTTGAGTCTAAAATACTACTGAGAGAAACCATTTTCAAAATATAAGTATGATATCTCTAAAAGCCTAAAGGAAATAAGGTAGAAATTGCTTAAGCAAGAAGTAATAATCAAAGGAACATGACTAGACACATACAACCCTTTGCAGTGAGGTATCTTGAGCCCAAAAGCATTCATCTTTAATGCTTCACTTTCAATTCTTGTGTGTATGCCGATGTCTGTATCTCTGAATTAGAACTTGCTCTTGACATGCGCTTCGAGACCATATTGGTGTGTACCGTACGCGGTATAGGTGCAATTAAATGACCTTGACATTCCTTAGGACTTAACCCATTTCTTACATATCTTTTCAAGCCCAAAACCCTTTCCGATGCTCATTTTTAGTATCGAAGATCCACCTAGTATACCCTGTTGAGCCTAAACCTTTCATTTCTTCAAAACCCTAATTTTCACCCACTTCCCAAAAATTACCTCCAAACTTATCTTGGAATTTCTGAGGTTATGAAGAACAACCGTTTAGAATATCCGTTTCAAATATCCTACTCATTCGCATTCTCCAAAATCAAGCTTCTCAACAAATGGTGCGGGAAAATTAGCACACAAGAGAACTGTAAGGACGATGGTGCGGGAAAAATTAGCACATGGAAAAGAATCAGAATGATCAAGATAGAGTAAAAGATTTCTAAAGGGTTCAAAATATAAATTCCTTGGAAATTCTCTAAAAGAAATTCTGAAGAAAAGAAAAAGAAAAGACAAAAGAAGAAAAAGAAAAAGAAAAGAAAAGAAAATAGCTCCGCAAATAAAGCTGATAGTTTCAAAGCATAGCTCTTCATGAAAGATCCGACAAAAGCTGAAACAGCTACCAAACCTCCGTTCTCCCCGTTCTAAAATAAAGTTGTTCATAATCTCAGTGATTTTAGGATAAGCTAAACATCCTCACAAACCACTATCCATACCCTTCACCCTCACCAAACATTACAACCCTCTGAATGTCTTGAGATAATTAAGCACCGTCCTCACCTAAGTGGTGGAGATCCGATTCTCGATCAAGCCTATGACGATGAGTGCAGCATGACTGGCTACTTTGAGCGATTTCGTTTGAGCTAGATTGATAGGAAACCCGATACACTTTGAGTGAATTGAGTGACCACCTATAGTGAGATCGCCTAGTCATGTGTACTCCAAGATCATGAGATTTGGATGTACGCCTAAGAGAATCTCTTCTTGTTTATGGAAGGATCATCTTATCCTCCTCCACACTTTTAGAAGTAACTAACTTATATGAGGAAATGCTAATCTCGGGACATATTCTATGACTCGCCCCTAAAAACATGACCTAAAAATATTTTTCAGAGAGTTGTTGCTTGAGGACAAGCAACGTCTAAGTGTGGGATAACTTGATGTGACGTAAAAAGTCATGTTTTTAGAAGCTTTATTCCTCACATTTTAAACCTTTCTTTAGTAAAAACATTCCAAAACATTGATTATTTACTAAAATACACTAAAGTGGTTCAAAAGTAGACGTTGTGATAAAAATCACTGAAAACACTCTAAAAATGCTCAAAACACAGCATTTTAATACAGGCCGATTCCTCCGACCTCATTTTCCTGTCAATACACACTTCCTAACTTCTACCATCTGTTGTACAGGTAAAATCGAGACGGAAAAATCTGGAATCAAGTGAAACGGCCAAAGGACGGAGAAATCACTACGCTTTCGGAGCCATTAAAAGTCATTTCGGCTATGCCTAAGCTCTACACATCCAATTTCTGTGAGATTGGCATCATTAGAAGCGTAACGGAATTACGAAACCACAGGCGAAAGAATCAAGTCAAACGGACGCATAACGAAGGAGATACGGACGTTTTAAGCAACGAATGAAATCAGACAGAGCCCGTATACGGCCCCACACACCGTATACGGCCCTTGTGAGACCATATACGGCCCCCACTACACCGTATACGGCCCCTACAAGGCCGTATACGGCCCCTGCACCCCCATATCGTGCTTCGTTTGCTTGTACGTGCTGCTTCGTGAGTTGTACGTGCGATTTGGTGGTTTGCCTATAAATAGTGGACATCCCCAACACCTCATTCATACCAATTTTCTCATTTCATTTCTTCCCTACACTTTCTCTCTCACACACATCTCTCTCTCTCTAGTTTCTCTCTCTAAGGGATTTTCTCTCTCTAGAATTGAGCTAGTTAGAGAGATAGTTAGGCAGAGGTAGCTTTTAGCTTTTGTACGGAGTCACTCCAAGACATTGTATTCGCGAATATCTGTCTGTAATAAATTCATATCAGGTTCTATTTATATATCTCTTACTTTCCAGTTTTAAACATGTGTTGCTTTGCTTATGCTTGTTTAGGATTGTATGCTAGATATATAATGTTAGGCTAGACATTTCTTTGTGTTTACTATGATGTAGTTATGTTAGAATAGTCAAAATGTTTATGCCATGCTGTTACTCTGCCCGTGTTACTTTAAACTGTGTATGAACTCGTAAACTGAATCTCGAATGTTTATCTATCCAACCTATACTGTGGTTAGAAGCTTCCTGCTAGAACTTGGCCAATTACTAGTGGTACGTTCTCTACCTATTCTATACTTGATGATCAATGAACTTGGTATGGCTGTGTTCTCTAGGTTGAAACAAATCATAAGAGACACGGAGCGTAGGATTAGAGATAGGTTAGATTCATGTTTATTTGTTATATATCTTTGAGAGAACTTTCGGGATATCTATGATTTAATTATTGGTTATCTGCTATGCTAGGATTACGGTGTTCTGTTATGTGTTACCGTATCGCATGTTCTTGTTTGATTGTTGCCTTAGGAATGATGCATACTAGAGTTATCCCCTGGTTCATATCAGTAACTGTATAATTAGGTTTTCAGACATAGAATATTGGTTTACACAGTGGATTAACATGCATGGAATAGTTGTAATGATTTATATCTGTAATGCTGAACAATTTAACTGATCGTTAGCCCGATTATCCCAACTTGGTCCTCGGGATTATCCCCGTTCGTGTTCTTGTTCAATCAACAATTCACGCTACGATACAGACATCTCTGATGACTGTGACTGGGGACCAGGATTCGAGGATAATCGTCGGTTAAATTGGTCTGTACATTTGGGAGAACTTCCGGTGTATCTGACTTCTATAACTGCTATCCACGTGACATGTTATTTATCTGATTGCGGACAACTCTACGTTAGATATTTAATAGGATCGTAGTTGTAGCTCATTAGGATATAGGAAATCTGCGGGAGTAATGTGGAACCCTAATTAATGTAACGGAAAAACCGTAAAACGCCCTATTACTCGGTATAGTGCTGGAAACACCCATTGGTGGAGTACAAACGTATGGAAGCCGCGGAACGGTCGTAGGTATAATACTTTGCATTAATTATGTTTCTATCCTCTCCAGATTAGTCATCACATCTAGTAGCCTTACCCTTGACTATTCATCAAATAACATTTAACGAAATCATAGTAAACACTCGCTTATCCTCTGTTGACCGAGTCTCCGTACAAACCTCTTTAGTTTTGTTTTCTTTATTTAATTAGCATTTAGTTATAAAAACCAAACCTATCCAAAAGCTTTTAAAAACCCTAGCTGAATCTTCAAAGATAATAAAACTTCCTAGACTCCCATGCCCGTTGTAGTTTGAAGAACGACACCTGAGTCATACATACCACTTGCTGCCCTTTTAGGTCTGTCAGTAGTATACAGCTTAGGATTCCCCTGCTCTACAAATTTAAAACTCACTGTTCGCCACCTCTATTGCTGTTGGATCAACGACCGGAATCAAATCCGTCCGACCGATAGGGGTGACGACACACCTCGCCCGGAATTCTCTATAGGGGACCCGGCCCTCGAGTTAAGCTCAACTATGTGCTCATGGCTGTATACACGATTACTATCATTTAATTGCTGGATGCAATTCATTATTTAAATCTTGCGGTTCATACTATATTAACTTATTTCAAACCTGTGAGCTCACCAGCTTTATAGCTGACCTTTTAGCATATATCGCAGGTACCCAGCAGTAGGATGTTTCTGCTTCAGGACTTTAGCTCGAGTCAGCATACAGACGATTGAGATTTTCTTGCATTAGTATATTTTGTACAAGTACTTATGTACTGAAATCTCCTTTTTATTTAAACTCGAGCTAGGTAAAGCTTTAAATGTTGTAAACACTTCAATTATCAATATATTTTGTTAAAACAACACATATAGAGTCGTTTACTATATATCTTTGTGCTTTGTTATTGATTAGTAACACCCAAATCAAGCTTCCGCAAATCATTAAATTTGGGGGTGTTACATTATCTGTACTTAACCTTAGGACATCACATTTAGCTTGTTCAAATTCAGATATCATAGACCTATTAGAATCAGTTAAAGCACTAACTTGGGATAGCAGATTTTGATTTGAAACATATAAAACACTTAATTGAGATTGCAAATTAGTAACTAAATAACAAACATCAGCAAGAGTAAGAATATCCAAACATACCCTTTTCTTGTCAGTTTGTACTTCAGCCATGTGTGCCACAAAGTCATCTGGACTCATTTCAGCATTTGAATCCATGTACAGCACGTCCTCATCACTTGTCTTCACTTCATACTCAGGCACCTCTACTCTTTGTTCTACATCAGTGGGCATGTAGGACATTGATCTAGCAGTTGTCTCTTGATCTTCAATCTCAGCCATCAAAGCTTCTTCTTCCGACTGAGCTTTCCAATCATAAGATCCATCTAACTGCTTAACCACCAAAGCTTTGGAAGCGAGAGTACTTCCCGAGCCTTGTTTTCTACCAGCTTCTAACTTAGGTCTTTGGCACTCACGAGCGAAATGTCCAATACCTTGACAGTTAAAACATTTGACCTTGGTTTTATCAAACCCTGATCTATTGCCCACAATCTTTCTACCAGTTCTCGTGAGGAAATTCTTCACTTTTCTGGATACTAGTGCTAATAGTTCCTGAAGTTCCAACTCCTCAACATAGTCCGGATCAATCTGTTCATAATCCTCGTCAAACATAACAGGATCATTGATCTTTCCCTCAATGTAGTTCTCATATGATGCAGCAAAGGAAGCAAGAACAGACAATTGCTGTTCCGCAGATTTCACACTCATAGGCATCTTCTGATGCTCTTGAGGTGACTTCTCAATACTCTTTCCTTTAGTTTCATCACTAGAGGAGGAAATAAAACACAGATCTTCAGATATCATTTCACCATTTTCACCAGTATCACCAACTAACAATGCAGTGGTCGAACTAGAAGACGCAGTCGAAAGATTTTTTTTCCATGATATAACCCAGGGTTCTGAACCTGATCAGAATCGGTATCTCTTGACTTTTTGGTGAAATCATAACCTCTGAGCTTGTCAATGACCTGCTCTAAGGTAATGGTAGCATATCTGGTTTCGTTATCCTTGATCATAACACCATACATTTCCCACTTAGAAGGCAAACCCTCAATAAACTTGTCGATTTTATCCACTTCTTCTACAGTGATTTCATGGTATTCTAGCTCACTTAGCAAATGGTAGAAACGAGTAACATATCCATCAAGATCTTCTCCCTTTAAAGTTTTAAACATAGTAAACTGCTTCTTGAGAAAATTCTTCTTGCCAGCTCTCACTTGTGGACTTCCCTCACCTCTTTTCTCAAGAGCTTCCCAGAGCGTTCTTGCAGTATGAAAAGACTTCAGCTGATGAGCGATTTCCTTTGGAAGACACATTTTAATACAAGAATGAGCTCGATTCTCATACTTGTATTCTTCCTTCTGTTGTTCACTCATGTTCTGATAAGTAAGGACCACAATAGCATTTTGAACAGTTTGAGTAGGTGCCGTGTATCCATTCTTGATACACATCCAAATCGACAGATCATGGAATCTACAGTAAGATTCAAATCTGTCCTTCCAGTTATAGTAATCTTCGATCTTCAACAACTTAGGTGGAACGTTTGACTTTCCCACCTCGTGTTCCATCTCGATCATTTTACTTAGATCAGGCATCTTATTGTTTCAAAAATTAACAATTACAAAAAAAATTCAGAAAGTTCAGTTCGCAGAGAACTCGACTCGCAGGGCAAGAACTCAGTTCGCAGGACAGAACTTAGTTTGCAGGACGGAACTCGGTTCGCAGGATGGAACTCGGTTCGCAGGATGGAACTCAGTTCGTGAGATGGAACTCAGTTCGCAGGACGAGAACTCAATTCGCAGAACAGGACTCGGTTCGCAGAATCGGCTGAAAAACCCCAAAAACAAAAATTTTAGGTTTTTGATCGACTAAACCCTAAGATTTCGGTCGAATATGAACCTAAACACTTCCAGAGACTGATATTGATCGTTTTTACGCACTATTGCACGTACCAACAACCCTAAATCAACCGTTATTATCCGAATAACCTCGAACTTAATCGTATTTAGCCCGAAAGCTCTGATACCAATTGTAAGTCCGTATGTATTAGGATCGATAACGAGGTTATCTTTAGGTATTAAGGTGCGGAATCCCTTAATACTAAGTTCACGGATTGTGAACGGTTTGTTTCGCACGTATTAGCGAATCGGTTAACTAATATGCTTTGTATTGATTATAACGAATGTTAATCGATCAATACCTAGCCGTTAGAATGCTAAGAATTGCTTGAAAAGCTCTGGAAAAACAAATTGCAAAAGTTATGAATTGTTTAAACCTAATTTTGTATTTATATATTTCAGTCCGACTCGGCTAGCAAGCCCGATGGGCTCTGCGAGTCGACTGAACTCGCAGCCCATAACCAAGCCCATATTCATCTCGGTTCGTTGCCACCTTTGCGAGCCCAGATCTCATCTCGCAGAACCCAATCCCGCGACCTGAGATCTCATCTCGCAGAACAGACTTTAGTTTGTATTTTCATAATCGATATTCGTCTAACACTTTATCTTACTAATATATTTAACGAAAATTAATAACAAACTAATATCATATTTTTCATTATAATTCAAAATCAATTGTACACACTTGATTACAATAATCACTAGTACTATTACAAGCTAGATCTGTTGTCACACATACATGTCCCAACACGCGTAATTACAACTAATTACGTAAGCGTAATATAAAACAATTACGTAGGTGTATATTCACATAAATATACAAATAGTTACAAACAATTACAAGTATTTATCCTATTACTAAGCTAAACGCATGTAATTAGGGTTTCGAGTAGGTTCAACGGTTGACCTAAGTTGACGGGTGTCACATAACACAGGGAACGTGTATTAAAATAATTAATTTATTCCACTCTTAATATTTACAATTACAATTAATTACAATTAATATTACAGATAAGTGGGTACGTTTTAATTCCGTATGAATTAATTATATTGATACTGATTTACAATAACCTAACTCAACTACGCTTCTAGGAACAAATATAAATACTAATTATAGGGAGAAGAGTGTATTTATTTAAACTATCTTTAACCTAATCTTATGATTCTCCTTTATATTTATTTTATCGTTGATCAATCTATCGGTGATTTCACTGATGTAAATAATCCCTTTAATATAAAGGCCACTACCGTTTATTATTAAAGAAAAGTATATGCTATAGAGAATATCTCTTCTTAACATATCTCACAATAATAATATTCTGTTAAACCTATCAACTATTTATTATAACTTTGTAGGCAACCTTGTAGTATACAAGCGATTATGATTACCACATCAATTATATTATTAAGTCTTAATGTTCTTCCACTATCTCTTTAATATAAAGTCTCCAGCTCATAACTTAGTTAAATTATAATATATAATCTTAACTAAATTATGTAAGAACAACTTAATTATATAACTAATACAATTATCGGGAAAGTATAATAAATAAACAATAAATCAATATCAACGTAAACATAAATTCAAATCATAATTTCAATTAACATTCATTTAAATAAACACAATAAGAAACTTAATTCATATCAAAACTAAGTAAACAATATCTAAAATATAATTAAGTAGTATACTCACAAAATATAAGGATAAGATTCCAAACCCTAATGATGAATAAGCTCTTCTAGGGTTAAAAACTTTCAAACCCTAGCTCCTTTAGCCTCCAAATTCGTATTCTAAATGAACCTCAAACCCTAAAATCGAGTTTTGATTATTGAAATCGTATATGGTTTAGTCTAACCTAAGCCTCTATTTATAGTTTTCAAAACCGCCAGTCAAACCGCCGGTTGGAAGTTCCAACCGCCGGTTGGATGTCTTGGAGTCCAAGTCCAACTCTGCGATCTTCTGCCGCCTTTGATTAAATATATTCAACCGCCGGTTAGGTCTTCTTTCCAGAATCTTTCAATTACGGGCTGGGCTTACTCTTCGGGCTTATTTATTCTCTAAACCGTTTTTATTCTCTTTTCTTGGCCCAATTCTTCAATAATATCATTTTTATCTTCTTTTAAACCTCTATCTTCTAAAATCTTCAATTTTTCTAGGTTTTTCTTCATTTCAGCTTCATTTTCGTTTCTTTCTTCAATTATTTATCTTTCATACCTAAATTGCAAATATAAACAAATTAAGTATCTAAATCAATAGAAATGCAATAAAAGTACATAAAATATAGGGATTTATTAGTATATAAATATCATATTAGTTGATGCTCAGCCGATAACTCAGAAGTCTAATATTACTGAGTCTTCTCCATGTAATCAATTTGGAGGAAATAAAATGATGAACAAGATGATGATGATGATGATGATGATTATGAATCAAATACAAGAACAATTAAATCTTCAATTTAGTTTATAGATTTTTGGAGAGAGTATTAAAGAAAGTGCATGTAGAAAGTTCGGTGAAATTGGAAAATGAGTATTTAAGACTTCCTTTTTATACTAAATAAACATATGATTAGTCACCATTATATTTAGCTAATTTGATGACATGTGTACTTGTAACTAGCTTAGTCATAAGTCTACCATTTTAGACTTGCCACTCTTTTTATTATTTTGACAAGTGTCTATACTTTGATGTACATGTGTACTTTAACTATCTTAGTCATAAGTCTACCTATGTAGACTTGCCACTCTTTTTATCATGTAAACAAGTCTCCATTTTCTAGGAATGCAAAACTAGATTATCAAGTATAATATTTGTAAGCATTACTTTCTTTTACTCTTAAATATAAAGATTGTACATCTTTATTTGTTAGCTAGCTATATAAATAGCAATATGAAATCGTAAAAATCATTTTATCAAGTATTCTCAATTAAACATAATATGATAAACAAATAAATTTGCTTACACATTAAATACATAATTTAAAGCTAGGAAATTACTATAATGCCACTAGGCCCTTAAGGTGGGTGTTACAACTAATGAGTAAAAACAAAAGCCCAATTAATATTTGCCTGAATAAGGATAGAGACATACAACTGTATCCCATTCAATAACACTAATCAATATGGCGTGAGTTTAACCAAATACAATTTATCAAGAGATTATCAAAAAGTCAAAGATATCACCCTTAAATTCCATGATAAATTACCTAGTAACTTTGCAAATTGTATATAAGGGATAATTGTCTTGGAAATATGACGATAACAAAGAAAATACTTATAGGCATTGCTTAGCTTGGAGACTAAGATAGGTTAATGCAAATGGGCCAGGCCCTAAGAATACGGCTAATTTATTCTAACATCCCCTCAAGCTGGAGCATCTAGCTTGTTACAAATATTACTAACCCAAGACTTTCTCTTGAGTTTTCCTCGTAGCAATAATCTAAAACGTGAACAAACGCAAACATAATCGATCTGACTTGGAATCGATTTAAAGAAACGAATCAACCTAAATAGGTCTCAATAACCAAAGAAAAAGAAGCAACCTTAAAACATGTCTCAACTAACGAAGCAACCATAAAACATGTGTCAATTACCAAAACTCCAAAAACGAAGCAACCTGAACTTAAGTGTGAGGTCTCAAAATAAATCATCAACCAAATCAATAACAAGAGTAAAATTCAGAACCTCATAATCAAATCGTAGCCTAAAAAGTAAAAGCTTCACATAATCACCAATAATCTTCTTGGTAACCTGATTCTGCCACATATCGTTTCCCAACAACACCAGTACCAGTGGTAGCTGTAGCAATAATAACAGTAGTAGCAGGAAAAGTAAAGTTAACAGACTCTTTAAGACGAGCATATTCCTTAGAAGGAATTGTAACAGTATTATTGGTATTATCAGAGGCAGCAAAAGTACGTGCGGAAGAACCTTTTTTGTCTTGCAATCACGTGTAGTATGCCCTAACTCATGACAGTAATAGCACTCCACTTCGTTAGACTGACCACTCCTGGAACCACCTCGAAATCCACCATGACTAACAAGAGCACTATTATTAGACGCCAAAGTATGAGGAGACTAGAGAGTCTCATTACGAAGAACTCGAGCAAGTGTGTCTTGAAGAGAAGGAATCTCAGACTCATTCAAAAACTGGCATCTAAGAGAATCAAATTCCGATCGTAGGCCGGTCAGAAAGCTCATTACAGCTATTTGTTCCCTTTGCTTTTGCATCACTTTCACATATGCACTAATAGGAAGGAGAGCATTCAATTCTTCATACAGTTTCTTGAACTCCATATCATAAGCAGTAAGCGAATGGTCTTGTTGTTCCCCACGATGATAACCCTTACACACATTGTATATACGAGAGATATTTTGTTGTCCAGAATACAAAAGGTTCGGATAGTCTATTAGTTCCTTAACATACTCACAATGATTGAGCAAAGGAATGATCAAGGGTTCAATAGGGTTCCTAATCATTAAGAACAACCGATCATCATCTTGCAGCCATTGATTCTTAGTCCCATCTGTAGGAGGATCATCTTCAAGATGAGAAGCTTTTCCAATACTGCGAAGATAGATACGAACAATTTTGCTCCATGCATAGAAGTTGGGGCCATCAAGCTTGTTATCTGTAATTCGTGTCACTATCGAAAGACCATCAATAGAACCGTTACCGCTACCAAAAGCACCATCTTTTTTCTTGTCATCCACCATAATTCCGGAATTAAATCAAATTCACTTATTGTAACAAAATCAGAAACCACCAGTAACCACAACCACCATATTAAAATCGGCAACAAAAACCTTAACAAAATTGAAACACAAATCAGACCACATCTGACAGGGAATCTAGTCGGAATGAGAAGACAAACCTCGATGAAGAAGCAAGACATAAACAACTTGCAGCAGAAACATGACAAAGAAAAATCGACCTGAATCTGACATAAACTTGGATGACGACTTTAAAACTTTAAACCCTAATCTGCAATTTATAAACCCTAAACCTAGGGCTCTGATACCATGAAATTAGATGTAAAGAACAATGCATAATTAACTAACGATTATATTAAATTGACTTGGAAATATGATGATTACAAAGAGAATACTTATAGGCCTTGCTTATCTTGGAGACTAAGCTAGGTTAATGCAAATGGGCCAGACCCTAAGAATACTAAAACTTATAGGGCTAATTTATTCTAACATGCGGCAATATGTTTTTGCGATCGTGCTGCAACTTACAAATCCTTGGGTCAAATTGTAACTATCACGAGGTTTGCAAACATGCACCACTCTTCTTGGTGTCAAATTTAAGCTTTCATGAGATAGGCCTTCTCATTCTTTAAGGCCATTCATATTTTAGCATATACATTCTCATCTTCCCTAAAATTGCAACTTTTGATGTCACTTAAATTAATATAAAACAATTGGCCAATTAAATTAATAGTGTTGGTTTGGCGGTAATTTTTAGAGGTGACAAAATAGGTAGGGCGAGTATTTTTTTATGTACCGATTAAAACGAGCAATCTCTGAGTGGGTTGACTAGAAAATTATTATCTAGAAGTTCAAAATTTAGCTTAGTGTGCTTTTAACACTTCTCGCCAAGTTATATATAATTAGTGAACAATGTGATTTCAAAGCTAAATTATTTCAATAATATACTCTTTTAAACTCCGTGGATAAAATAAGTTAGTTTGTATCTAACCCGATATGTGTTTAGCCAAAGTACATGAACTTACCTGTTTGACCCGTCATGGAATACAGAATCCGAATCAACCCATTCGTAAGTTTACTGCTTGCTTAGTAATTCGCTAGGAGATAGTTCCTCATGAGCATCATGTTACGATTGGATCTGAAAGTGGGCCACAAACTAATGCCACTTTAACTAGGCCCAAACGAGATAGCAAAAGGCCAGCCCGTTATGCTTGAAGTTCAGCCCAAGTCAATATCATGATATGTTTTTTCGTTAAGAGGAAAGTTCAAAAAAGAATGGTAAAAAAAAGGGAGAATGGAGAAATCAATAGGATTGCTCCATTTTAAATACTCATTTCCACCTTTTTTTTCAAAGCTAAATATCTCACAAACCGTATGTCTACAAATTATATAAATTTAATATTTGGAATCAGCGTGTTTTTCTCTTCGATTCTATATCTAACAAGATATACTTTCGACGAAGTTTTTGTTTTTCCATTTTTTTTGGATTTTAGAAACTTTTAATGTGAAAACACATGTGATTTAACACTAAAAAATAATCACACCCGCTTATATTTTCGATTAAACTTTAAATTCAAATCATTGATGATGTAAGGAGATTAAAACATGAAAAACTAAGGTGTAATCACATGCGATTGAACATCAAACTATCAATCACATGTGATTAAAGAGTAATAAAATACGGATTTTCAAATCATTGGCTAAGAATTATACAATTAAGTAAAAATCAAGTTGAAATCAATAATGAATTATCATATATCAGTAAATTTCTCATCAAATATCAATTTTTAAATGAAAATCATATGTGATTATAAGCAAAATCATATGTGATTATATAACAAATCACTTGTGATCAAGTGTACAAATAACAATCACATGTGATTTTTAATGAAAACTAATGCAATTTTTAAAATTCTTTTTATAAGTCTTAATGTGGATGAATATTAAGTGGTAATCATGTGTTAAATAACATATACCATGAATAAATAATCGTGAATATTTTATTTTTTTTTATCAAAAATTACATGTGATTATATTGTAGAATATGGTAAAAAAAACGAAGAAAAAAGTTTCGTCGAAAGTATGGCTTATGACATCTCTAATCAAAGAGAAAAACGCACCGGTTTTGAATATGTAATTTTTATAATTTACGAAGCTACGGTTTATGAGATAATTGATCAAGGGGGTAAAAAAAGAAGTAAGGTTTGTAGAGAAATGGAAGAAT
Source organism: Helichrysum umbraculigerum (assembly GCA_949592205.1). NCBI lineage: Eukaryota > Viridiplantae > Streptophyta > Magnoliopsida > Asterales > Asteraceae > Helichrysum > Helichrysum umbraculigerum. Next base: position 137,381,866 of record CATIUR010000003.1, on the reverse strand, counting down.
CCTATTGGTTCTCTCATTCTCTACTTTTTTTAGCATTCTCAAAAGATCCCACCTCTTGTTAGATATTTAACCCTACCAATGTAGTGTGAAAAAGGTAGAAAATAAGCAGGTTAGGTTTCAACCCGCGCGTTGTTTATGAAATTATTGAGAGTATATGCAATTTAAAAGTTAGTGTTCTCTATGTTGTCAAATTCGGATATTTAAATGGTTTAATGAACTATGTATGGATTTCAACTTAATATTCATTGGTCAATTATGGCGAAACAATAAAAGTAACTAATATGTTTATGGTCTTGTCTTAGAATGAGATATGTCTAGTTTTTATTTATTGATTTTAAAGTTACTTTAATATTGTTTTAGTTCTATATAAGTATAGTAGCTTAATTTATATGACTTTTATACCATATTCACATAAAATTAATTATATATAATATTCAACAGTTTTTACCAATACTACTTTCTCTCTGTTATTCCATGACACCCACAAACACATATATACTCATAATTAACTTATTTTGCGCAACATGATATGATAATAAATAATTTTTTTACTATCATTATATGAATTTTATACTATGCACTATTAGATTACTTGTATTTTATGTATTATAACCAAAAAACAAAATGCATTGAATATAAAGAGATGAAAGGTGAAATATATGTTACAAACTTAAAATAAAGAACATAAAAAGAAAAAACAATGCATAAAAGGGTGATTGGTCATGTACTATTTATTCAATAGTAACATGTTAATTCCTCATATATGAATCTAAAAAATATGTAAATCTTGTGCTCCGTATCGTGCATCTCATGATTCAACTACGAATACATGTTGTATATTTTTTTCTCATAGTTACATTACATATATGTCAATTCACTTAGTTTGTATTTTTTTGTAAACAGGTAAATGTATAGTGTAACTTATAATCAACATTGTTACCGTTCTATTAGAAAAATTGATAAATAATGATAAACAAAGTTGATACTCCGCAACAAATATAACCGATTAATTAAAAGAAAACAAGTAACTAATCGAACATTTAAAGGTTTATACAGAAAGCATATACAAATTATAAGATATACATTTTGAATATACTTAATATTATATTAGATTTTGTAAAGATAATAAAAAATTAAAAATATCATTTTATCATTATTTATATAATAGTGTTCTACGTTTACCATCCTTGTAAATGTAGGAGCTTCCAATAGTTATTTATATAACTTGGAAAAAATGTTTATCATTATTTATCAATAAAAATTTTTCTAATGATAAATGTATAGTCACTATTCATATATAGTATTATATAACTTAAAAAAAAAATAAAAATATCATTTTATCACTATTTATATAATAGTGTTCTACGTTTACCATCCTTGTAAATGTAGGAGCTTCCAATAGTTATTTATATATCTTGGAAAAAAATAACTAATTATTACTGTATATTTTATTCTCATATAACAATTTTAAGTTAAAATATTGGGTTAGTAATGGTTTAATCCTCAAAGTTTCATTTTTTTTGTTTTAATAACTCAAATTTTTTTCTCATGATTTAACCCTTCAAGTTTGCATTGACTTAGTGGTTTAACCCTTCAAATAGTTAAACCATTAAATTTTTGAAAGTTTGATGATTAAAGTAAAAAAAACTTAGAATTCTTAAATCGTTATAAAAGATAAACTTTAGGGATCAAACCATCAAAATTTTGAAACTTCAAGGGTTAAATCATCAGAAAAAAATTTGAGTGGTTAAAACGAAAAAAAAAAGTTTTAAAAATTAAACCATTATTAACGCTGCCAATAATTGTAATTCAATTCACATGTAATTATAATAAACGTAATTCAATTCACATGTAAGGTAGATATTACTCCGGATATAATACTTACATGTAAATAGTGTTTAGACTGCTCCTTACGGCGTCCCAGTTGGGGCATCGGTCCGGACCGACGGGACCGACGCCATAGGCACAGCCCTGGGGTTCCGGTGCGTCGGTGGGGCACGTCGGGAGGGTGACGGAAGAGAGAGAGTGGGAGTGGGGACCACTCGCAGGTTTGATCCGTTGGAAATAAAAAAAATTAAAAATTAAAAAAAAAGGCATAAACGGTCAAAAATAAAATAAAATTTAATTTTAATTTTTTTTTTCTTTTTCACACACTATAAATTCAAATCAAATCCAACCAATTTTTCACAACATTCACACTCCAACTTCCAAATATTCCACAACTTTATATAATTTTACTTTCCAATATACCACTTTCAACCTATTTTCCACAACATTCACACCTTAACTTCCAAATATTCCACAACTTCTACAATTTCTACAACTTTAATATTATTTTCATTTCATTTCTTTTACCCATTTTTTCACCACTTTTATACCAAATTCATCTACAAAAAATACCATTTAGTTAACATGTCTGGATCCGATTCCGATCGAGACGATTTAAATGCCGTCCTAACCGTATACAATCCGATCGCTAACCGTATACAACAAGATACGTCATCCGATTCGGACGACGAGACCGAAGTTACAACACGTGTTCCACGTCGGAGACGTTATTTTCAAAGAGATCGTTATGGCGCCGGCCAACGTTTATATCAAGACTACTTTGCCGAGGACCCGACATTCCCGCTTGATTTCTTTCGTCGTCGCTTTCGGATGAGTCGCCCATTGTTTATACAATGCCAAGGTATCTTATCGTACTCTCACCTTCCGATACCCCCTTACTTTATGGATAAAGAATTGCGTGACCATGTCGTGCATCATCGTCTTCGCGATGCCCTCATCGAACACATCTCGAGCCTCCCACCAAATTTCCGAGGGCGTTAGCTAGTTTTAATTTCTTATTAATAAATGTATTTTTTTTAGGATTTGTAATATTTTTAATTTCTTTTTAATTAATGTAATTTATTTTTTAGGATATGTAATATTTTTAATTAATGTAATTTTTTTTTAGGATTTGTAATATTTTATTTTGAATTAATGTAATGTTTTTAGTTTTAATTTAAATGTGTTATTTAAGTTTTGTATTAAATAAATAGATTAAATAGTATGTGGGGCCCTGAAAATAAGGGAAGTGATGTTGCTGTTGGCAGTGGAGTATCAGTTTGTGTCAATTTGAGGAAAAGCTGACGTGGCGCTGAGCTGGCAGGCAACTGATGCGTCAGTTTGCGTCACCATTGGGAGGAGTCTTATAGATTCAATCACCCACATAGATGTGAGTGATTATCATATCTTTTTTATTTGGCACTAATCTTTTAACATTGACAACATTCTATCTTGAATAAAAAAGTAGAGTTAATTAATAAAATCGGCATTGAACTTTCGCCTTTTATTGCAAGTAAGTAACCAACCTAAAGTATTATTTATGTACGCAACAAACTGGTTGGTTTTAGACTTATGTAAGCAATATGGTAACCGGTTACCGGCTCAGCCGGTAAACTTATATATTAATGTAAATTTTTATATTGACATGGATAAGAAAAATACGTGGCATTTGTAATTAAAACTTCAAATTGTTATTAAAATGTAATTCATGAATATAATTACTGATTCAAATTGTTATTAAGCTTCAACAATTGATTAATATTGTTTTTGCCATCAGCCCATCAAACATCAACAATCAGACCATAGATATTTTGATGAACGTACAATTATTTTGAACGAGTAGATTATAAAATTAATCATCAACATTTTTGTTTGACCACAAAAGGACGACACACGAAGAAAACCTCCGACGATCTTTGGTTCATTTTCCGGCGAAGATTATGAAGAGGGTGTTTGGGTTAGCTTTTCAAATGTGCTTTTTAGCTTTTTAGGCTTTTTTGTTGAAAAAGCTCCTCTTTTTTTGCCAAACACCATTTTGGCTTAATAGCCTTTTACCACTAAAAAGTTTGTTTTTGTGAAGCCAAAGAGTTGGGGCATTTAGCTTTTAGCTTTTTAGCTCAAAAGCTTATAAGCTAAAAAGCTAAAAGCTCAAACTAAAAAGCTACGACAAACACCCCCGAAACCGGAACGAACAAGGACGATCAGAATCGCGTCATCGAAATCTTGTAAGATCTATAGAGGAATTAGGTCAGCGGAAACACACAAGGACGCCCGGATCTAAAGTTTCTGATGCAAATTCCGTCCAGCATAAGATCCGATATGGGTTTCGTATTTTATCATTTTTTGTTGGTTTCCAGTGATAAATCAACATAAACGCTGAGTTGTGGCTCTTCCAAACCTATAACAATGGTAATCTGCCTCACGTTAGCGGCGGTTAGTGGCGGAGCTAATGGTAGTCATGAAGAACATATGAACAAAACAAAAAAAGAAATTCGTAAGATGAAAATCTAAGTTTGAATAAGTATATTAGGGTATACGGACCACAACATCCTCCGCCGGAAAATGACTCGTGATGAAGACTCGATTTGAGTGTTTGTGTTTTACTTTTGGATTTATTAAATCAATAAATTGGTGTATTGTACGAGTATATCAAACAATAACTAGCATCGACCCGCTCGATGTAGCGAGACAGTAACAACACCGATGAAAGATGTTAATTTATAAAAGATTGTAAATATTTTGTAAGAAAAATTATTATCATACCATCACCTTGATTTTACTTCTAGAATCAATAATAATGAGAAGTTAGTAGAAAAAATCTCTTTTTATTAAAATACAATACATATATTCTTTTATCGCACAGTTAAATATTATTTGACCTATTTTATTATTTATATAATCACAAATGTTTATGTATGGAACATATTGCATGTTATTTAATACGTAAATGTTGATTTCAATTCATAGATTTTTTCCAAATTTAGCTATGGGTAATTTTATCCTTTATGTTGTAAGTAGGGGTAATTTTGTCATTTCTGATCTTTAAAAATGTAAGTCACTAAAAAAATGTGCTAAACAATTTATAAGGGAGAATGATAGGTAGCAAGCAATTTAATTTTTGTTTGATTAAAATCCAAAGATTTAAATACTTTTGCAAAAATCCTTACACGAAATTAAATCTAGTTAACAATTAAAAATGCTAAGAAGTAAAATCATGATTTGCAAAAATCCCTACACGAAATTACCCGATTCGTTACGTACATAAATATGACAGTTAAGTTAAATGTCGATTTTGTTAATTAACCCAAAAAGTACTCCTCACCCAAGCCTCTTTTTTCTATTTACTGTTAACAAGTAATTTTGGGCTTTGTGTCTAACATTTGGTGCGCTCGTTCTTTTAATTCGGACAATGACGACTCGCTCACTATCAGAGATGCAACAATCACAAGAGTCTGTTAGTACTCTCATCGCTGATGTTAAAGAAATCAAAACCACCATGGATGTTCGCTATGAGTCTACCAACGCCGCCATTGCTCATCTGCAAGACCATTTTTCCAACCCGGAGAATCGAACGCCGCCACCTGCTAGTCATCACAAATCAGAAAATTCATCCCGAAATGGTTCATTTCTCAAATCCCCTAAACTTCATTTACAACTATTTGATTGTTCAAACCCATTAGATTGGACATTTCAAGCGGATCAATTTTTTGAATATTATGCAATTCCTGTGGATGCACGTTTACAACGTATTTCTTGTTATATGACTGGTGATGCTTTAGGATGGTATAAGTGGATGTTTACTAATAAATTGTTAACTACGTGGGATGATGCATTCTTGCGGTCTTTGGAAATACGTTTTGGGCCTTCTTCGTATGAAAATCATCGTCAAGCTCTATTCAAGCTCCAACAAACTGGATCTGTTGCAGATTATCAGTTGGAATTTGAGCGTCTTTGCAATTGAGTTGTGGCACTCTCTGCCGATTCCATTCTCGATTGTTTTCTTTTGGGACTTCGTCCTGCAATTCAAAGAGAAGTAGCTATTCAACGTCCAACTGATATTTCTCAAGCTATTGGACTAGCTAAACTAATTGAATCCAAATTACAACTCTGATCGTATTTAACCAATACACATGTTTTCCCTAATCCGCCACCAAACCGTTACCTTCGAGCTACATTCCCCCATTGTTGCCGACACCACCACCCCGTCTTGCCCTTCCAGCCCCACCTGCACCAACTATTCCTACCCGTCGTTTATCGCCTACTGAGATGCAAGCCCGTAGAGCTAAGGGATTATGCTTTAATTGTGATGAGCGTTTTCAACCGGGCCATAAATGCAAGACTTAAACAGTTTTTGCTGTTATAATATGATGATGAACCATCATGCAATACACCTTTACCAGATGAATCAACCTATCTAGCTGCAATTGAACCTAATCCCCAACCTCCACCTATACCAACCTCATTCTTACCCGCAACACCTAATTCTGAAGTTGACCATTTTCACCTTTAGCTTGATGCTTTATCTGGCACACCATCACCTCGAACCCTTCCTTTAGCAACTCTAATAAATGGTCATTCTGTGTCTGTGTTGGTGGACTCTGGTAGCTCCCATAATATTATCCAACCCCGTATAGCTCATTATCTCCATCTCCCTGTTCATCTTTACCTACTTTTCCTGTAATGGTGGGAAATGGTGCTTCACTGCATTGCTCTGGACTTTGCCCAGAAGTCCCTCTCAATATGCAAAACCATTTCTTTTCCATCCCGTTCTTTCTTTTACCAATTCACGGGGCTGATTTAGTTTCTGGTGTCCAATGGTTACAAACTCTTGGCCCGTTTCTGTCTGACTATACAGTTCCATCTATACAGTTTTCCCATGAGGGGTCGCTTATTACACTTACTGGCACTTCTAAACATACACTTTCTCCTACTACTTATCACCAATTTTGTCACCTTTTATCTACTGATTCCATTGCTTCCTTTCATGCCATTTCCATGTTACCTACAGATCCAAAAGCTTCTAATTCTACACTCTTAACACCTGAAGATCATGATAGGTTACAAATGCAATTACTACCCGTGATCGTTTTTCGATACAAACGGTTGATGAGCTTTTTGATGAATTATACGGTGCTACATATTTTTCAAAGATCGACTTGAGATCCGGCTACCACCAAATTCGCCTGGTTCAAGATGACATTCCAAAAACTGAATTTCGTACATTTGACGGACATTATGAATTCTTAGTGATGCCTTTTGGCCTCACCAATGCACCTTCAACGTTTCAAGCGGCAATGAATGATTTACTCAGACCCTATTTATGTCAATTTGTGCTTGTTTTTTCCGATGATATATTGATTTATAGTGCTACATGGGCTGATCATCTGATTCATGCTGAGACAGTTCTACAATTGCTGCTCACTAATCAGTTTTATGCGAAACTTTCTAAATGTCAGTTTGGTGTTAGCTCAATTGACTACCTCGGTCACATCAGGCCATTCCCAACCCAAAATCCAACTGACTGAAACTGACAGAGACACGTCAGCGCCACGTCAGCTTTTTCAGAAAACTGACTGAAACCGACTGAAACTGACTGACCACTCCCATCCCTGCTCCGTCACCTTAACTTTTGGGTCCCGCATTTACCAATTTATCTTTCATTTTATACCCACAAAATTAAAAAAGGAAAATAAAAACAAAGCGACAAACCGATGCTCGGCGTCGGATATCCGAAGTTCAAAACCGACGGAGGCAACCGACAAGGTGGTGCCATCCCCGTCGGTTTGTCACTCCTTGTCGGTTACAAGCCGACGTAAACCGATTGGAAGGGTTGGGAACCGTCTCATGTCTGGTCGAGGAATCCAACCTGATCCTAGTAAACTACAAGCAATTCAAGAATGGCCTGTCCCAACATCATTCACCACTCTACGTGCCTTCTTGGGTTTAACAGGTTTCTATCGCTGTTTTGTTCCTCAGTATGCGACAAAGGCTGGCCTGCTTACTGACTTACTACAGTCCAATACTTCTGTGTGGACAACAGCTGCAACGCAAGCCTTCCAGGACCTCAAATGTGCTATGACTACTCTCTCTGTCCTTACCCTTCCCAATTTTGAACTTCCATATGATGTCACTACCGATGCGTCAAGTGTTGCCATTGGTGCTGTGCTTTCTCAACTAAATCATCATATTGCCTTTTTCAGTAAAAGATGGGGCCTCGTTTGCGCGTTTCTTCGGCTTATGTTCGGGAACTTTACGCAATTACTGAAGCTGTAAAAAAGTGGCGTCAATATTTATTACTGATTATAAAAGTCTCAAAAGTTTAGTCAATCAAACAATTCAAACTCCGGAACAACAAAAATGGCTTACAAAGCTTGTGGGTTATAGTTACGAGATACATTACAAACCCGGGCGTGAAAGTATAGTAGCTGATGCGCTGTCTAGATTGCCTGGTGATGCCATCTTTACTGCCCTTAGTTCAACAACGGGGTCACTTTTTTCACAGTTGCAACAGTTTTATAAAGAGCATATGGCTGGTCAACAATTAATTGCTAAGTTGCAACGTGATTCGACAATGCAGAAAAACTTCTTTCACAGATCAGGTGTACTCTATTTCAACAACAAATTCTTTATTCCTAAGGAGTCGAGTCTCATTATGCCATTGCTAACTGACTTTTATTCCTCACCCATGGGAGGACACTCTGGCATTAAAGCTACTATGGCTCGTCTTTCCTCTACTTTTTATTGGCTTGGCATGATTAATGATGTGAAGCAATTTATTACCAAATGTGCAGTATATCAACACAATAAATACAACAACCAGCTTCCTTAAGGACTTTTACAACCTCTGCCTATACCAAGTCAGTTTGGGAAGAGATGTCAATGGATTTTATCACACACCTTTCAAGTTCTGCTGGTAAAACAGTCATTTTGGTTGTGGTTGATCGTCTTAGCAAGTTTGCACATTTTATTGCTTTACCCGCTGGATTCACAGCTGTGTCTCTTGCATCAACTTCTCTGTCTGAGATTTACCGTCTGCATGGCACACCAAAGACGATTATTAGTGATAGAGACAGAGTATTTATAAGCCACTTCTGGAGAGAATTATTCATGCTATTAGGTACTACACTTGCTTTTAGTAGTTCCTACCATCCGCAAACGGATGGCCAGACAGAGGTGCTTAATAGATGCCTTGAAACTTATCTTCGATGTTTTGTAAGTGAAGAACCGCATCACTTGTCACGTTTCTTGTCACTTGCAGAATTTTGGTACAATTCTTCATATCATAGTGCTATTGGAATGACTCCCTTTGAGGCACTTTATGGTCGCCTGCCGCCATCATTACCTGGTTATATGTCTGAAAGTTCCAAAATCGAATCACTAGATGAGACTCTTACTCAACGTCAAAAGATTACAAAGCTTCTGAAGTTCAATCTTGATCGCGCACGACATCGAATGACTCAGCAAGCTAATACCAAGAGACAAGATAAACAACTTGCTGTAGGTGATTGGGTTTATCTCAAACTCCAGCCATATCGGCAAGTCTCTGTCGATAAACGTTCCTCTCAAAAGCTGTCAAAAAGATTTTACGGACCCTTTCGAATCCTTCGTCATCTTGGGCCTGTTGCATACGAACTTGAACTTCCGCCTGCTGCCAAAATTCATCCCGTTTTCCACATTTCCCTCTTAAAACCTTGCCATGTCAAACCTGACACTCGAATCTGCCCATTACCACTTAACACAAGCAATCTAAACATACAAACTCCATCCAAGTTGTTGAACAACCAAGTACTGAGCACAAAAGAAGGCACCTAACAGGAAGTTCTCATACAGTGGGAAGGCCAAAGTGAGAACGAGGCTACTTGGGAGTTGGGAGCTTCTTGATGATTTTGTGGCCCAATATCCATCATCAGGCCTTGTGGTCTTGTGGACCGCAAACTAATGCCACTTTATCTAGGCCCAAACGAGATAGCAAAAGGCCAGCCCGTTATGCTTGAAGTTCAGTCCAAGTCAATATATCATGATATGTTTTTTGGTTAATGGTTAGATATTTGAGAAATGCTATACATACAAAATTTTTACAAAAAGAAGTTTACAAACATATGTGTCAAATTAATATGATGAGAGAGAAATGGGAGAGAGAGAAATAATACAACTTGATTGGTCAAATTCAATTGCCATGTGTATTTGTAAGGTTTTATTTGTAAAATTTTTGTAAACGTAGAATTTCTCTAGATATTTAACCCTAGTAATGTAGTCTGAAAAAGGTAGAAAATATCTTGAATAAAAAAGTAGTCCTTCTTCCTCCCAAGCTTCTTTCTATTTACTATTAACAAGTAATTTTGGGTTTTGTGTCTAACACATCATGTCCCAGGTTTGAATTTCATTGGCAATTTCAAGTTTACAATTTCATGGTACTATGGTAGCGTTAACAGTTGATAGAATTATATTTAATTGGATGGGCAAATGAATTTCTAAGAGGGTTGCAACGGTATCAAGTATCCGTTTCCACAAGCCACAAATTCGAAGTCAAGAGCAACTGCAAGTTTAACTTTCAAGAGTCGGTCAAATCTTACAAAAGGTAATTATGGCAAACCTCTCATAGCAGGTTGTTATCAAGATCAAAAGCAATCATGTTGAAGAAGCCATTTCCCAAATTGTAGAGCGCCATGTTTACCTTTTAATACCTTTTAAAACTGATGTTACAAAACTATTTTCTTATACATCTTCTATAATCATATCCATAAATAACAAGATGATTCTAATACATGTTTATGCTTCTGGATATGATGTAGTCATCGTAGTGTAAGTTTTTCTCTTTTAAAGTTAAGGTTGAGAACTAATATTTGACCTCCATTTTGGTTCCACTATACTGCTGTTCAAACTTTATAACCATTTACAGTTTGATGAGAATAAGGTAACATTAAAACTTTATTTGAATATGTCGATCCAGAATTTCAATTCCTTCAGTTCGTATCTGAAATTCCCGATATATCCAAAGCTGTCAAAGGCTTAAAGCGCACAAAAGCACAAACGGGTCATGAGGCCTGAAGCGCGAGGCGCAACATGAGGAGCGTTCCTCATGAATGTGAGGTGGTTTAAATAATACGGTTTGTGATGTTTTCTTTATTACTTTAAACCACATACGATAATTGTGTGTTCTTTTAATGGCCCATATTTGATCGAGATACTCTAAAACAGTAAAATGAAAAGAAAAAAACAACAACATAAAATGTGTCAGAGAATGTACCGGTGTTATTAGATGTAAGGTGATACATTTGCTTATAAATGATTCGTGTTTCATATCAAATGGGTGATTTACTATAATAATTGCTAAAAAGGAAAAGGGACCAAACATGTGGAAGGGCAGTCAAAGCGTAATTCTAGGCAGGCTTGAACAAAAAAACCGGGTATTAAATCCTACCCGGTTTCAAACCCGAAAACCCGATCCGGTCAAACCCGGTTTGACCCTACCCGGTTCGGGGTTTTTGAATACCCGGCGGGTACGTACCCGGGTAGGGTTTTTAGAATTTGAAATCGGGTTGGACCCGGGTTGGAAACCCGGTCAAAAACCTGTCAAAACCCGGTCAAAAACCCGAAACCCGGTCAAATACCCGGTTGAAAACCCGAAAAAACCCGGTTTTTTACCAAAACCCGGTTCGATTTTTGGGTCGGGTCGGGTCGGGTGAAAACCCGGTTTTGTTCATGCCTAATTCTAGGTACACTATTAATGATATTGTTTGTTGTATCTGACAATTAAGGACACTAGTAGGTTAGGCTATGGTAGTGATTTAGGCATGGTCGTGCTTTTGGTTCATCATGGTTGGATCACCCACTATCATGTTATGCATCACACCACTCCCTCTACATCAAATAAATGGCCTCACATTCATACAAAGTCTTCAAAAATGAACTTTTTCTTTAGTTTCATCTGAATAGAAGAATCAAGAGAAGGTCGTGCTTCATCTCTACGTTCTCAAGATTTTAAGATCCACACATGCACAATAATTAATAAAAGCAAAGGACATGGATAAGTATTCATCCATCAATGATTACTATAAATGTTATTTACAATTTACGGATACACGTATAAATCCTCTCTTTCTATTTTATATAAACTAGTATAATACATGCGCTATACAGCGGAGTGTTATATGTCATTGTAGTTTATAACCCAAAGATAGTTGCATATTGTTTTTTACTTCTCGATGTATTATTAATGATAGTGAATCAATAACGGTAATTTGATCTATAAAAGTTAGACATACGAAATATGCGACTTAATAGTGAAAAGAAATATGAAAATGATAGAGTAACTAAAACATGAATAATTCACAATTTAAATTTAGAATTGTTGAGTCGTATTTTTTAAAATTTCATAAAATAAACTATCAAAATGCATTATATGTAGTATAGATAAGTAAACTCACTTGAGAACTGAATGGCTGAATAAGAAAATTATGTTCACACCAAACATAAAACATTGGCGTGTCTTCTTTTTCTCATTTATATATATATAATTAAAAGAGGATACTTTGGACCATTGATTAAACTCCCTAATTGAAGATCAATGGTCTAAATTAGTTTGAAATAAATATAATTTTTGGTAAGTTATAGGTTAATCCACTATGAAATATATTAAATTATTAAATATAATAAATTATCTTTTCTAAAAAAACCGTCCATATCCCATAAAAAAAATGTACGGCCCAATTCTTAAAAAAAACCCTCGCCTCCATCTCTTCTGCGATTAAACTTTCATGTCAAGGTATTCACTTTCTCTTCAATTAAACCTTAATTGATTAATTTCAGGTGGATTTGATTTTATTTGGCCTACTTTTATTCATCATCTTTCAATTCGATTATCAATCCTTATTAGGATTCGTGAGCATGTACACGACTTGCACATAAATATGTATAAATATACGAAAATATTTCATTCTAATTTTCATGGTTCGTCTTTTTGGTGTTTCGGGTTTTCAAAAAAGGGAGAAATCACGGTAGTTTATTGATTTCAATAATTGTTACAACGGCGAATCAATAACCCGTTACGCTTATACAGTCAATCCGGTACTATGTTCTTCCATTACAGAAATCAAAAACATTATATGAAGTTGAATTAGGCTTTTAAATTACTATATAAAATTTAATAGTCGTTTTGTTGTTGTTATGAGAATCAATTTGGTAAGTTTTCCGGAATTAAAGTTTCAGCATTTAGTTAGGAATTGTGTGTGTGTCTGGTATGCCTTTATGCATCAAGTTGTTATGGAATTTATGATTGGACAAATATAATGAAGAAAAGTATGCAAATTTTTCATTGATAAATTTGTTTGGTTGTATCGTATCACAACACTCTCTCAGAAGTTATCTCAATTTTGCTTTAACGATTGGGCCTAACGTGTTATGAATTTGAAGGGCCCTATGAATACCTCATAGCAACTTCCATCCGGGTATGTTCTATGGTAGATTGTTTTACGGTTCAGGATTTATTCATCCTTTTTGTTGGTTTAGTATTATGCCAATCACTATAAGTTAATAATCCGTGTTGGTTTTTCTTTACACATGGAAATCAAGTTTAGCTAATAGCATGTATTGCATGCTTCTGGCTCTTTTTCCTAATGACCCAATAAGGGAAAAACGAACTCAATAGTATTTTTCTAAAGGCTTGACTAAGAGGTATTGCATCAACTTATATTATAGTGTAGGTATTCTACAAGTTTGAGATAGAGAGGTTGGTTTCTATTGTTTGTTAGCTAGCTTTGTATTAACGTTTCAAAAAAAAAAAAACAAGTTAAAATTATACGTCTTCATATAATCTGTTGAAGTTTGTTGAAACGTATGCCACTGAGGTTTTAACTTTTCGAATTTGAAACTTATTGTTAATTTATATAATTGTTGTGACTTCATTTGTGATCATGCAGATCGATTCTACTGAATTGCTTTCGATGCCTATATTCATCTTCAATCCGTGATTAAATCTAATTTATAGGGTTTGATAATTTAATTGATAATTGCTCTTCTTCTCGATTTAATTTCTTTCTAGGGTTTTAGTCTTAACAATTGTTGATTTGATTATCTAAGGTATTTGATTTTTTTTGTTCCAATGATTTAGTCGTTTGGTTTTAATTTTCAGTAAAATCAATTGAAAGCCCTACTTGAATTAGTGAAAGATCGCAATAACAGGTCAGTAATTCTCATCAATTTGGTATTGAATTAGTTATGGTTTTAAGAAAATTTTAAGATTTCATTATGTTATTTATGATGTTGGATGTTGATTTAATTGTCCTTTTTTTTTTAAGATATCATCATGGGTTTGGACTCTTAATTGTGGGTTATACATCTTGAATTCTGATTTGGCAGTTCAATGGTCAGAAGCTTGAAGGATAAATGAAGAAGATATAATGTTTCTCTTTTATGGATCTTTTTTTTTTTTTTTTGCTGTTATGTTTTTGTTGAATGTAAACTTTATCAAGCATATCGCACGTTAATCCGATGTGGTTTATAAGTTGTTTGCTATTAGTTTTTGTGTCAATTATGTATTTTATTGACATGCCTGATTTCTAAAGGACATATTTAAAAGATGATATTATTCTACGCTTCTTATAAAGTTATATAGTTTTGGGTGGTCTTTACAGGATAGAAGTGGCGTTGCTCGGAAAATATATAGTTTTAGGTACCTTTCTTACTCTTGAAATAGTTTACTTATTTATGAGCTATATTTTAATCTCTTTGTTTTTGTTCTGTGTTTCAGTCTCTTTTATCCTCTCTTGTATTAGTGTTGGTAAAGTAATGTGTGATGGTCGATTCATTTATGCATATGTTTTTGTTTCATGAAATCAGAGTTATGGGATCAACTTTTGTTATAGATTATTGTACAAAAACTTTAGAAAGATATAATCATCTTAGAGTTGAGTTTTAATTACAAAGAACATGGTATAGCAATGACCAAATGATAAAGCTTTTGTTTTATTTTGTTTATTAATGCAAACCGCCATAAAAAGGCTTAAGATCGATACAGTTTTTGAAGTTTTACTCACTGCTTATTATCATATAAGATTCGTGGTTTATTATGAAAGTAAATCCCAACTTTTATTTCATGAAATTAAGTTCAGAAGGAAGCAAATTTTGAGCCCCAAATTGCTGTTTTACAACTGTTCCGATCAGCTATTGACGATGCTGATATGGACTGCATTTTGGGCTGCATTCTGGTCATAGAGCTGCTTTTTCAGCTGTGTTCTGGGCTCAATAGGCTGGTCACTGGGCTATCTTTATTGAACTATATAATGCATTTAATTTGGTCAGCAAATATAAGTGCTACTACTTTTGAAACATGTTATTACGTAGTATTTTAAAGTCTTTAACTGTAACTTGATTATAGAGATTTTATTTAAAGTTCAGGATCCCGTAGAAAATATAATTGTTATATATAATTTTAGTTGAAAGTTTAGCTTTAAACGACTGTAGCGTGATAAGAACAACAAATCTAAAGCTCATCTGAACTAAAAGAACATATATCTGATAATTAAAACATCCTAATAATAATAGATACTACTAAACTGGGGCTCATTGGGTTCCAAGGATTAACTGTTCCAATAAACTACTAAGTGAAATGCTCATTTGTTTGTAGACTTAGGTGCTTTTGCATGTCCTCAAAGAAGCATTATTAACATTTAATAATATTTGCATTATTAAGTTTGTTTTGTTTTTAAATTAATTACGTACACCTTGGAATAATACATGTGAGTAGGTGACTATCGGAAATCACTTTTGACTTTACAGGTATTCTTGAATGGTACTTTGGTTATACATAGTTTATATGCTCATTACATTATTTTTCCTCTTTTGTTTAGGTGCTTTCCGTTACTTTTCAATCCAGATAGAGGTATATCTTAAGAGGTATGAAGGTTAGCTTATTTGTCTAAATTATATTCAGTGTATTACATTAAATATTAGTTTGATTTAATATGTAAGTAACTTCATCATTATGCTTTGATTATTAATTAGTTGTTAACGGGCTATGCAAATTTTTTATACTTATTAGCATCTATGCATTTTAATTCATGTCGTTGGCAGATGCAAACAAAATACTTGCAAGATCGGAAGGGTCTTTATGCATAAATGGCTTATTGCACCTAAAATTTACCCATCAATTATCAATTATGTGGACACAAGAGAAGGCCATGGAGGTTTTGGAACAAAAGAAGTCTTGACATTCGGTGATGGTAAGATATTACACCATTATATAGTAATACTACTATTTCATTTTATTAATTAATACTCGATAAAGTTACATAATTGCCCAACTAATCATAAACTATATGTCTTGAGGATTAAATAGATTTTGTATGTTTTCTTTCTAAATTTATATTACTTATGCAGCCAATCTCATTACACAACCGTTTGCTCACGGAGATGTTTCAAAACAAACAGTTTTTATAACTGCAAAGGTGACGAAAAGCAATATGAAGAGTTTCTTAACGCCGAAAAACCTATGAGGGTATAGAGGCTTTTGATGCAGCCCATCCTGAAACTTACTGATTTCTCTTTCAATCAACAGCTTGATTGGATTATTTTGTGTGTGTGTGCATGTCCCCAATCTTTTTCTCTTATGATTTCAAATAATGGACAAAGTTCCATGTTTAGTATTGTGCATTGTGAACTATCATTGATGATTAAGTACTATATAATATCTATAAGATATGCCATAGTTAGTTTCGTAGTTGTATTGTTTTTATTATGACATATATAAATTGTCATGTATTGTTTTTGTTTTTTTAAACTCATATATGCCGTTGTGATATTCCATCTTCACATTTTATTTATTATAAATTTTTAATGATTAACAATTAACACTCCTTTATGCCTTTATTACTTTTACATCAAGTTTTTTTGGTAATTACTGTATATTTTAAAAACGGGTCCATTTTAGTTGCCATACTAAAATACATTTGACACAATAGTTAATATACTCTTTTAGAGAAGAGTTCAATTGAGACCATTTATTTTGTGTGAGAATGGGGGAACCAACCACAATATGCCATGTGTCACTTTTTTCTCTCTCATCCACGTTTTTAAAAATTAAATATCTCACAAACGACAAGTCGAAAAATCATGAAAATTGCACCATATTTTTCAGCGTTTTATCCTCTTCGATTTGCCGTACATCAAGGCATACTTCCGACGAACTTTTTTTTTTTTTTTTCATTTTTTTGGTGGGTTTTACATATTAGTAACACATTAACACATGTGTTAGTAAATGTGAAACCCACCAAAAAAATGAAAAAAAAAAACTTTTCGAAAGTATGTCTTGAGGGACGGCAAATCGAAGAGGAGAAAACGACGAATTTAAATCAATTTTATATCACATATTATAAAGGGTTTCTCATATCTCTGTTGAAGTTGAAGGAAAAAAAATGCTAAAGGAAAAAAAAATGCTAAATGCTTAATAAAGGGTTATAGATTTCATCTATTTGAATCAATTTTATATCACATATTATATACTTTTGAGTATATGTACAAGTGATATACAATTAAAGATTATGATATTAGTTAATGTTTTGAATATATTTCATGAGTAAGGTTCATATGAGTACACAAATTTTGAGTGAGAATGAGGGAACCAACAGATTTCTGCCATGTGTCACTTTATTCTCTCTCCTCCACACTTTATTCTCTTTCCTCCACATTTTTAAAAATTAAATATCTCACAAACGGTAAGTCGAAAAATCATGAAAATTGCACCATAAAATTCAGCGTTTTCTCCTCTTCGATTTGCCGTCCCTCAAGGCATACTTTTGACAACTTTTTTTTTTCTCATTTTTTAGTGGGTTTCACAAATTAGTAACACATGTGTTAGTGATTAGTTGTACATTTAATTTGTGGTTAAGGTTAGGGTTAGGTTTAGGGTTTAGTAGGGTTTATGGTTTAGGGTTTATAAGGGTTTAGGGTTTAGAAGGGGTTCAAGGTTTAGGGTTTAGAAAGATTTAGGGTTTAGCGTTTTGTAAAGCGTTTAGGGTTTAGGGTTTGTGGTTTAGGGGTTAGGGTTTAGGGTTTAGGATTTGAGGTTTGGGGTTTCGGGGAGAAACCCCAAACCTCAAACCCTAAACCCTAACCCCTAAACCACAAACCCTAAACCCTAAACGCAACACTTTAACACATGTGTTAGTAAATGTGAAACCCACCAAAAAAATGAAAAAAAAAAAAAAAAACTTTTCGAAAATATGTCTTGAGGGACGGCAAATCGAAGAGGAGAAAACGACGAATTTAATGGTGCAATTTTCATAATTTTCCGATTTGTCGTTTGTGAGATAATTGATGTTGGTGGTAAATGGGTTTTGTACATGTGGAACATTCTCTTTGTACACATGGCTTGATATCATTGGTTCCCTCATTCTCACACAAATTCCTATTCTTATTTGAACCCTACCCTATATTTCATTTACTTAATGGACTTTACTTATTTTTATTGCCTAGCCCACAAAACTTGCGGATTATAATTTTAATTTATTTAGTTATATTTATAACAAAACCAATATTATGTAGACATGTCAATTTTAACCCCTCCTAGTTAAATCTAAACCATTCAATGACTTTACCTAATTAGTTCTTAACCCTTGATCATAATCTCTAACCATCTCCATGTGGTAAATATTGTTTGTGTTTGCTAATTTACTTAATTACCCTCTAAAAATCATTCAACAATGCATTAAATTAAATTTCAAATTTCAAATTAAAGCTTAGACTAACTCAAACGGATTTTTAATTTATTTATTTTCAAAATAATATTCTAGATAATATTAACATTAACATACTAAATATAAAACATATTAATATAATAGGGATTCAAATTAATACGGAGTAGAAAAGGATAAGAAATCAATGAGTCAAACGGTCTTACTTTTATAAATTAAATTAAAAAGGAATTTATCACCTTTACGGTTACATAAAAAAATAAAAAGTTAACAAATTCAACACACAAAAAATTAACATTATATTGTTGTGAATATTTTTCTTCTAATCTAATCACTTCCGATCGTATGAATTTTCTGTTGCTAATGGCTACATAGGAAGTTGTGCGTGATTCTAGTTGTAATACTTAAGCCATTATTATTCGCATATGCGTAAGTCACTATTGATCCCCATTTTCGGCCTTCCGGTGTAACCATCTCTTATTTCAATTAGAGGTGGCCAAATGGTGCGGCCAAGAGTTGGGTAACAGTTCAAGATAAGTGCGGGTAACGATAAGTGCGGGTCTTGTATGATAGATTTATAGATGATATGATTATAAATCAACTACTATCGTTATTTTATTTTATAAAATCCAGTTAACTGGGCAACGCCTAAGTATAAAACTAGTTTTATTGTACTCCGTAGTTCATAAGCCGGAGTATTTTAATTTCTGTAGAGGTAATTTCGTGATTTATTTAGTATAATGGATATGTAAAGTCGTCATGGGTTACAGACTACGATTATTATTATTATTACTAGCCCTCAAACCCGTGTATACACACGGGCCGTCGAATGCCTATTTCATTTTTATAATCACACGGATAATGTTTATGATAGAAATTATATCAAAAATAAATAAATAATGGAAGACCAAAGTATGTTAGATTTTGTATATGATAAGGATTTTAATTATAGCTAACAAATTAGATGTTGCATATGGTAAAAAAATTCATTATAGGATATTAGTTATTATCTTTTTTATATAATTTAATAATTTGAAATGTTTGAGAAATTCCTGTGAGGAATTTTTTCAAAGGATTATATATGACTTTTATCAACAAATAAAATTTTAATATTTAAAATAAAGTGAAACAAAAACTACTGCGACAAGTTTCTATTATTATTATAAAGATGAAAAAAAGATAAAAGATAATAATCATTTGAAATAACATTGTTTTGTTGAATAATATAGTCAAAAAGTATTGAGGTGTTCTACTCGTATAAGGAAAGTGATTTCGTATTATATATTAACAATTAACAATTGGGTAGTAGAATTTACAGAGTAAAAGGATTATTAATTTGGATTAAGGTAATGACTTTTATTTAAATTTAAATATAAGTATAATTGAGGGACTAAATTGAATAATTGAAAGTTCTTAATTGATGACATCATAAACATGTTTCTTATATATAATTTATTATTAAGATTATTATTATTATTATTATTATTATTATTATTATTATTATTATTATTAATTGTTATAGATGCTACAAATTATACTGACGGATTTCAGCGCAGTGCTCCATTGATCACAAATACGTTGGTAAGTTCACTGGTTCAAGATGTCTAGGATAACTTAAATATGGATAAATCGTGATGATAACATTAGCAAAACGATGGAAGTATTCTCTGGTACTAAAGCAATTGAAGTATTTAGCGCGTTTAGTTACTATGAATATCTCCATTTTTCTTTTACTTTAGAAAACGTGTTTAGTTGCAATAGGTGGAGTTTTCCTTTTCAAAGGAATAGTAAAGATGGAAAACTTACAAAACCATTAAAAGTGGTTTTTAACTTTGTAGTTATATATAGGAAAACAAGTAGATTTTCTTTTCCTTGGAAAAGTTTTATAAAAAACTCAAATTTGAACAAGTGCTCTTTTTTCTTGTTTTCTTATAGTTTTTTTTTTTTTTTTTTTTTTTAAAAGAGAAGAATTTTCTATAACTAAAGTAACTATTTTTGTTTTACCTTTTGATGTTTTATTACAATAATCGCATCTCGAATTTTAGCATTTAATAACATCTACTACATCAACCGTTACAAACTCACTTCCAGGATTGTCACGATCAGGATCCTACATAGGATCGTTTTTGCCTTTGCAAGATCGGGATCTTAAGATCGAGATTGGGATCGTAGATCCTACCCGAATATCATGTTATTATACAAAGATATCTAAATTATTGTAGAAAACTACTATTAGAGAAATTAATCTAACATTCAAACTTTAATATTACAGAAGTGATGTAATTTTGTAAACATATATTTCTCGAACGATAAACATACTAATATAAAAGATAGTTGGATAGTACAATTGCACCAAAGTTTGAAAACATACTACAAATGAAAGTTACTAATCGTCGTTTTAGAGGTTTTAGACTTTTTTTTGGTTAATTTGATAATAAGTGGAGAAATTTAACATGAAAACAAATGTATGATAAGTTTTGAGATAGGATTTGGACTACTAATGGTCATACAAGCCCAATCACAAAAAAAATAAAAAATAAAATAAAGGATTTTGCTATTTGTAGCCCTAAGGGCTATGTTTAAGAGTAAAATTCATGTTTTAAGAGGTGGTAAATCAAGGTAGTTGAGAGAAGTTATATGCAGGGAGTGGGTGGTTATTATTAAGGTACAAACATTCAATGCGTGTATGAATTTCTTATTCGTAGCCCTATAGGCTACATATAGCATTTTCCTAAAATAAAATAAAAAAAATTAGTTCATTTGTAGGATCGGATCGTTCAATGATCTTACGATCGATCCAACGATCATACTCCGTTCCTACCTCCTGATCGATCCTATTCCGATCTTGCACATTTTTTCTTGGTAGAATCATATGATCCTATGATGAGGATCGCGATATTTGTCGACTACTATGTATGTTAAGTTGACTATGTACGTGCTGATATTTATTTGTAGTTATATATCCATTTCAATCCTTTAACCGTCACTTATCTTATGTCCTTGGCCCACCTGAAATTTGATATAAAAAATAATGATGGCCCAGCCTGAAACTATAATATAAAAAGATTGGCCCATTAGTTCAAGTGTTCCTTTTTTTTTTTTTTTTTTTAAGAAGTTAGCTAACAAACAATACCTTTTTAATAACTAAAAATACTTAAATTTTGTTTTAACCTTATACACTGCTCATTAAAGAAAAACCCTACGAGTTGTAAAGTTTCAACGACTTTAATCGACCATGACATCTCACAGGTTCAACTTCTTGTATTTATATGCAATTGATTCACTATAATATATACTTGATTTAGTATTTTCTTACACGCTAATTAAGCAGTAAACTTATTGTATTTCTTTTAGAAACTTCGATTGTTGCTGTTTAAATTTCTATTGATTTCGTATAAGTTTCTTTTAGGCTTTATGGTAAGTTTGTTGTGCACCTCTAGTGTTTGATTTGTATCGGTAGGGTTTTTTTGGAAAGAACAAAATATTCTTCTTGAAGCGTTGAATGGTATCTACCTACCTACAGTACAATGAGTACATCTGTGGTTTGGTTCGGTGGCGTTTTGAAGACTCGCTCGCAAGTCATATGTATCAACGTGACAGTTATCCTAGGAGATGTAATCGGAAGATTAATAATACTTGAATTTGTAAATTTTAAAGCATCAATCATATATATCAACGTGACAAATACAATGAATCAAAGTTTATAATTAAATCGATCAATCCACTAATCATCCGAGGATTTGTTTTCAAGAGGTTTGGAATTATAAATTAGCTAAACATATAATAATATCTTATAATAAATTATATATAAGAAACATAGAATGATGTCATCAAAATTTCAATTAACCAATTAAATTTATTAATTATATCCAATTAGCTAAAAATTAGGATACGATGATGTCATCAATAATAATTATTAATTTAAGTTTTGTGATTATAATTATTATATTATATATTTTAATGAATTTATTCTACGAATGGATAAATACATACATGACAAATTATGCATAAGTATAAAGTTGATTAGGATACTTATTAAAAATATTTGTTATTGTATTTAAACTATGATAAGGACCTTAGATTAAATAATGCA